>RPOG01000012.1:560458-1160458 GCA_008086565.1 Thalassoma bifasciatum | reverse complement strand
CCAAGTGCAAATATTTTAATGAATCTTAGGTTTTATGCTTCATACACCGTTTGAGCAGATTCTTGAGTGTACATACTTTTAGTGAATGAGGCCCAATATTTTCATGAAAACTATCCAGAGGTCAGCAGATACACCTCAGATAGTAGGTTTGAGAAATTGTAACTGGACTTTGTTGATGTATCACTTTTTCAAAGCCTTCTGATCATTAATGCTGGGTGTCAAATTGACTCAGTGGTACACTGACAGCAAAGGCTGCAGCATAAAGAGCTCATCAGGGTTAATAAACCCCATCACTCACCAACAGGGGCTCAATGTCTTGCCCAAGGGCATGCAGCCAGTGAAACCTAGAATCGAACCCCAGACCCTCCAGTTGATCTGACTGATTCTACCACTGATCAACAGCTGCCCTTTCCTTGGTTTAATGACTCAGACAAAACGAACTGACAGATTGGGGAAACCACCATTAACTCTAAGCCGAACTGTTTGTCAGAAAACATGCAGAAAATATTATAGTTTCCTTGAATCTTTTTTTAAAGAACTGGTTGCTGTATTTTTCTGTTTACATATTTATGCTTCTGTACATTACAATGTTTGCCTTTCTTTGCGTTGACTCATCACTGGCATTTAGATCTTAAATTTGCTGGTATATGCAGCATGTTTTTGCAGTTTATCTGAACAAAAGTTAAAAAGTTCAAACACTGTTAGCAGGTTACCCTCTGTTAAACCAGCCCTACCTCTGTCTGTGCTGCATAAAAATACAAAAGAAAAAAAAATATGAGCTGTGACTGTCTGCATGCAGCTGAAGGTGATAACTTCATAGATCAAGCTTATATTTGCACGTTAACCTGTACAGATGATATTAACATAACTGGAACATGTGTTTAGTTTGTTCATTGTCCAGTGTACGTTTTAAGGGGAATGTGTTTTGTTGTGATTTACTGTGCTCAAGAATTTTCTCAGACTTGGGTATTTTTCCTCTAAAATGTGTGCTGGTCTTTTTTATCTTATATAAAGCCTAAAAACTTCCTTTTCTTTTGTAGTTCCATGTAGGAAAAGCCACAAAACAAGTTTTACTAAAAAAGTACTTTTCAATTTATCAAGATTTCAACTTCTGTCAAGAGTCTTTTATATTTAAAGATCATTACTTGAAGCACACCTACAGCCCTTTGTTTATTATTCCAGTGCTCTGAGGCAGCGAGGGAAAGAGTCTAAGGTAATCAGATGTCACTCAGTGAAATGTTTTTGACGCGTCCGGAGAAATTAATCATTGTTTGATTCTGAGTAACTGAAGGTCTGTGCTATTTTTAAATGCTGCTGTGCTTTGGAGGAAAAGACAAAGATTACACAGGCTGAAAATGGAAATGTTTGGGGAAAAACAGCACTCCCCAGTGAATTGCATTAAATCGTGTGAATGTGTGCAAACCCCTCACCAGTGCCCACCTCCCCCTTTTCTATGACTTCCTTTGCTCGCGGCCACCACTCTCCCAGTTTCTGTCGCCCCGTGATCTTATCACACCTCTTCTGATTTCATTTGACCGCCGCCAGCTAATCAGAGTCCAACATCTGGATGGTTCCCATGGCAACCGACAGTACCAAATATTCTGGGGCCTAAAAGGTGGGTCTAGGTCTGGGGTTGGGGGGGTGGCAATGAGAAATGCCTTGAGATTGACAGCTTTGATGGACAGAGAAAAACAGAGGACTGAATAGTGCTACACTGCCACAGTGTTTTTTTTTTTACACGAGTGTGTTTGTGTGGGAGTGTGTTAGCTCATTTCCCCTGAGACCACTGCCCATCCCATGGACCCAGTGGGACAGGGTGGAGTGGATGGTTGTGTGAATGTGTGAAACAGCAAAATGAGTTTTTGTTTTTGTTTTGTTTTTATTCAAATCAAACTAATGGCTTTGAGCAGCTTGGCCGGTGATTTTATACACTCGGTGGAGAGGAAGTGAACCAAAGAGTGTGAGACCTTTGCTGCCTCCATGTTAGTCACAAAGAGCTACACCTTTTTGCTCACTTCTTTAATAACCAGCTGCTGATAGACATCAGTAGACTATGTGTCCCTTGTTGCTTAAGAAGCAGCTTATTCATTGATCATCTCAAACACAGACTCACATTTAGCTGCTCAGTCGATCACTTTACCTGCTTATTACTGTCACTGTCCTTCCCTCTCTGATTGAAGCAGCCTTCCCCTCACTAGTCCTCCTCTCTTCTCCATGTATTTATTTACCGGGCTCCATTAAAGTTGCTTTCCCTGGGGCAAATAAAAACCTCATTTAGTACAGCCTGCTTAGCCAAGACGGGAAACGCCAGACCCCTTCAGCCCTAACTGGATTAGAAGCCAACCAGCGGATGGGCCGCAGGACAGAACCATCCACTTAAGACCACAGCACACCAAAACAGAGAAGTGGGATGTCCAGGGACCCACAGGAAGTATTTGGATGGGTGAGTTAGTTAGTGTTTACCACAAACAGGGCTGGGCAGTCATATTCTGACAGTTTTATTAAACAGAAATAACTGTCATTTCAGATGAGGTTTCTCCAAAGTGTTTTATAGCAGACGGTTGAGTTACTGCCACCAGCTTGGGTCAGGGTCTGTTCGCAGCTTTTATCCTGTTCCATTGTTAAAACAAGAAGCCATGTCTGCCAATATGTTAGGCCAATGTCTCGGTAATATCAACCCTCTGTATACTTCCCTTTACAGTACACAGCATGACTGAATGAAGCTTGCATCGCAGATTATGAGAACGTGAACATTTTATCTGTCCTTCTTATCATTCTATTAACTGAAGTATGGGGTTTGCAGAAACGGCTTGTGGGTGAAAATTAAATCTAAAGTAGAAAAAGGCAACTTGTGAACCATCAAAACCCAGCCCAAGTTCACCAGCGTCCAGGAAAGATTAACTTAGGAACAATAGAGTCCTCAGTAATGAACTCATTTTATCTGTGTCATCAGACATGTGCATGAGGTTTGATCAAAATGTAATTTTAATGGCCAGGAAATGAATCTTTCATCCCCCCAAAAATTTGTAACATTCTGCTTCAGATTCAGCTTTTCTTGAAATAATGTTTCCAGCATGTCCATGCAACATCTCCACTGATCTAGAAGCTGATGGGAAAATTAGATTTAGGCTCTTAAGAATTTTTTGTTTTCGTAAGTTTAGTTTTCCCATTTAGTGTTCAAAAAATCTTGAAAGAAGAGCCTTCCCTTGTATAGATTTTAAAGCCAACTTTGAAAGAAAAAAAAAACATTTTTACTCCTGCAACATCTACGGATAAAGTGTGTGTGTGTGTGTGTGTGTGTGTATGCTGAAAGCCTTTCATCTATTATGTGGCCTTTTTTTGACAGTGAACATTTTTCCTGTTCGTGGTGCCTATTTGTATTTTAGCAAAGTTTGCTCCTGTTTCATAGGATAACTTCATCCAGCAATAAAAAAGGAATAGACAGACTCTTGGTCACTTTAAAGATTTTTTTGCATTGAGAATCATCCATTTAACATAATATACAGGGTGGGT
Source organism: Thalassoma bifasciatum (assembly GCA_008086565.1). Lineage (NCBI taxonomy): Eukaryota > Metazoa > Chordata > Actinopteri > Labriformes > Labridae > Thalassoma > Thalassoma bifasciatum. The sequence goes on along the minus strand of RPOG01000012.1, from coordinate 1,156,945 downwards.
GTTTTACAGGAACAAAGTCATTTCAGGTTGTCAGGTTAAGTGTTTGAAAAATCACTGTTATAAACAGACTGGTATGTAAGCTCTCTTGTAGTTGTCCTAGCCTCCCCTCCCTCCCTCTCTTATCTCACTCTCTCCTGTGTCACATTTTAGGACTATTCTCTGATGATTTACACGTCTTTTTTAAACAGGCAGACAAAGATCACAGACCTCCCCAGCACACCCCCTAACGCCATTATCTCCCTGTTTTATATTCGTCACATGGGACATTAAAGTGTTTTATTATACAGAAAGAAATTCGGTTTGTCTTCATCCACATGATTCATTTGTTTTAGTTATTTAAACGTGGGTTCATAAGAAGAACTCACTTAAGCTATTATACTTATAAGTGTACCTGGTGTTGTTCTTTAGAGTGTCTCTTATCAGTGAAGAATTGCCCTGCTCACGTGATTTGGCTTTTTGAGGGGATGATGGGATGAGATTTATGACAAGGTCAAGAAGGAGCATATATGTAAGAGTATCTTTTCTTCAGAACAAGGTTTTGGGAGGTGAGGTTGGGTATAGAGTTTGAGACAGACACAGGGTGGGACGTTCCTCGGAGATCATAGCATACCAAGAGAGAGGAAGAAGGAGACAGAGGGAGGGGACAGGAAGAACTGAGTCTTACACTAACAAAAATGTTATTTTTTCTGTCAAAGGCACTAATTCACAACAATAAAGAAAAAACAGTTACACTCCTTTTAGTTTTCATTATTTTCATGCCTTTGTCCAACTCCCACTTAGCTTCACTCTGACAGTCTTTTAGAGGTGAGCACTCTCTGAATTTACAGGATTTATACTTTCAGGGTCCTTTGATGTCTTTTTTGTTTTAATTGAAATTATTGAAAATATTTTACAGGTTACAACATATGAGCAAAATAGTTTATTGTCAGAATAAAAGGACTGACTTTATGTGTGATATGGAGATACAAGCAAAGACGAAGCCTCTGATAACGGTCGTGGGTTTTCTCTGGTTGTTTCATGCATCATTTGTCAATTAGAATCAATTTAAACACACCAAAATACATCAGCCATGCCAACACCAGATTGGCCGTGCTAACATTACCGTTAGAGACTATACCCCAGGGATCTCACAGGACAGAGTGGCTGAGCGTGGGGGGGAGAAATTGGGAGAGGATGGGTGACAGGAAAGAGAGCCCAGAAAAAGTCATTGAGTATCATGGGAGTTGTGTGGATCTGTCACTGTGGAGCTGTAATTAAGAGGGACAAACAGGGTGTAAATGCATTAGGGCCCCTTAACCGCTGCCTGCTGGGATCAATAGGTCTCCATTCACATAAGGCAGGACAGGAGCTGTCCAGCTCTCTGAGTGCTGAGCATCACTCTCTGCATCTTTAAGCCTGACTTAGACTGAGATCTCAGGGAGTTGGTAAAATGATGTAAATAACAGGAAGTGCTACTGTTTCATACTCATGAAAGACCGTGCATGCAGCTCCCTGGAGGAACTCGACGTCTAGCACCTGTTGCAGGCAGCAAGGAGTAGATTAGCATAGGAACAGACAGAAGAACCAGCAGGGGAAGATGATAAGAGTGATCAGACAAGAGTTAAGAAAAAAGGGAGCCCACTTTGAGGAGATGATGACAGACAGAGGGAGGGGAACTGATAACCTTGCTGGCTTAAAAGCTTCCTCCAGAGCCTAATCAGGCATCCCAATTACAAAGACAAGCTCCCAACACCCTCCAACCCCCACCCTGATAAACGGCATTATTAATTAAAAGGCTTCAATTAAATCTGATGGACAAGCCTCGGGACGATTGGCTCCAAGACCTGACGGAGCTTATTTCAGTTTAAGGAGTCGGTGATACAGAGACGGGGACAATGTCATGCACACCGAGAGGGAGACAGACACTGCCAAGGTGCTAACTTAAATACTAATCCTTGGTGTGATACCCCATATCACAATAACCATCAATAACTCAGAGGAAAACTACTTTCAACAAACCAGGGACAACTTTAGATCCAGTTATCACCACGGATCAGTGCTAGCTTCATAACCAAACTGTTTTTGTCAGTTTTTTTTTTTTCTATTTTGCATCGTCAGTTCCATCACTTCATTTTCAGAACACCAAATCACAGTTAAAGTTGCGTGTAAGAAGCAGATGAGGATCATGATCTTTCAATAATTATTTAAAAAGATGAGAAATTAAACTCTAAAATTACCCAGCCACAACTGAGGGTCCACCCTAACTGGTATTAAGCTGAAATCTTACACAGCATGGACCACAAGTAATGCATATACCCACTTTGAACACACATCACCCCATCTGTTATCATAATCAATGAAGATGTGCACAGCTACAGAACCACAGAACAAACTCTGCTCTCTAACCAAAAAGGACTCTTGTGCTTCCCTCATATGCTCGTGCTCACACACACACACACACACACACACACACACACACACACACACATTATGATAGTAACTTTTAACCACAGCAATAGCACCAGCTAGAAGTTGGTGGCCATGCTGCAGCACAGTCAACAGTTTTTTATCACTTTTATGTACTAATACTGCTTGTAATCAAATACAAAGGCAGACAATGTACACTACACAGGGTCCTCTCCTCCTGCAGCTGCAGTATAAAGTACCATAATTTCCAGACCATAAACTGCTACTTTTCCCACACCCTGTGAACCCTACGGTCTAAATGAGGGCGTGGCTAATTTATGGATTTTTATGGGATAATGAGCTTCATGCAGCCAATACATTTCGGTCCCGTTTACATGACGGCATTTCATGTTTCACCTGAAAAAGAAAAAAAAGGAAGGGAAAAACTACTTACACAGAAATGCTGAGGGCCTGAAACCACTGTAGTATGCATGTCAGGCCTGTAGTTGGCTATTTAACTGTAGGACTCGCATACGCAACAAGTAAAGGTGGGCTGATCATTTGGCCTATATATATTGAATGTTTCTTCGGTGTTTGCATAAATGCTGCACTAGATGCACTGTTGCTGTTGTTGTTTACCTGCTTCTTGTGTGACCAATTCACCATGAAAGTGTAATGCGCATGTGCAAAGCAGAGCGTGTCGTCACTGAAAACTCCTGCTTACTGCTCACACAGCAACAGTGAAACAGCGTTTTGGGAAAATTCCACTCTAAGATCCACTTTAAGATCAGCTAAAATGTCAAACAAGGGACAGAAATGCAGGAGGCAGATAAGGATAGCGATCAACGACTTTTCTGGTGGGGTACTGTGTAACCAGCCTTGTTACAGTCCCTGTTTGTGGAAAAAAGCCTTTATTTAGTTAAACATTTAAAAAAAATTGTTCTATGGGCATATTCCATGTTACAACATGGACAACTGTGGCTTAAGGACGAGTGCAGCCTTTATGCATACAAAATAATTTCTTTTGAATTTGATGGGTGCGGCTTATATTCAGCTGCACCCAATAGTCCGAGAATTAGGGTGATTGGTATTTTACACACAAAAATTTTTCTCTGATTGTGTTATTTATATGACAATTACCATTTATTACCTTATTAACACATCATCGATATTTATCTCAACATAAATAATGGATGTTCTATTTTAGTGCTTTTACTGACATTTATTGAACATTTCCAGAAAACATGTTCCTTTCTTAATACGAGGACAAGGGCCGAATTTTTGCTGGTGCTGGTTTGGTTTGGTCCTTTTCAAGAATGCCATTAATCTCCTCATTTATTTAATCTAGTACAACGGGGTCATCGTGTTTGTTATGGTTAACAGTCTGGCTTCTGGGTAATAAATTTTCCTTATCTCTTAACCAAACCTTAAACATATTGTTGAGTCTTCACCCTGTTTAACATCTGCATCATGTGATATTTAACCCAGTTTCGCCAGTAGTTCTACCTCTGCAGGTGGGAGTTTTGTGGTGGCTGTTTGCGGGGAGCTGTGTAGACATGGCTTGGCTTGGCTTGGCTAGGGCTCCCCAACTCTACCCTTTCATTCCCCCAAGGGAGCCTTGGAGGATCAGATAAGACTGGGTTCCCAGATCAGGGTCAGATTGACAGTTGAGGGCCCGAGGAAGAGTGATGGGTTTGGGATTGAGATTTGGAAGAGGTTCCCTTTGACCAAAGAGCCCTTAAGGGACACAAGGAACCTCCTACCGAAAATATGTTGACCACAGAGATACAGATTAGTTATCAGGGCAGAATCACTCAAGCAGTAATTAAATATTCTGATTATGTTTGTATTCTATTTAGTGTTTGGCAAAGTCCAGATGAGTTAGTAAGGCTGAAAAATGGTCCCACTTCTGCTAATTAGTTTGATTGTATCCAGTTGGCCCAAGCTTGTGAATGTGAGTTGTAAGATATCCAGCTGATGAGATTGGCTTGACAAAAAACTGATTGTAATGAAAGTCTCTCGGGAGCCATCCTCTCGGCCTCCTGCTCCACGATAAAAAAAGATAAACAGATAAAGAGAGCTTTTTCTCGCGTTTTTATCAATCACAGATTCACCAGCATGTATTGAAAAGGGTCAAAGGGTAGATGCCGCGATTTTATGTGGGGAAAACATGTCTGATGTAAAAATCATTCCCAGTAAAAAAAAAGAAATGGTCTCATTGTGTTTGAGAGGGAAGCACAAATAAGAGATTTAATCAGCAACAAATGGACAGTTTAAGCACTTTTTTGAAGAGGGTAAACTTTTCCTGGTTTCAAGTTGTGGCTTTGTGATTAACTGTTCGTTTTAGGTGATTTGCTCTTGGTTTTAGACACTTGTTTGAGATTGTAATCAAAAATACAATTACATTTCATTCAGCCTGTTAAAGGGAAATGTTGTCTCATCTCTGAGGAGACTGTGTTCTGTGTTATATTTAAAATTTCCACACAAAAAAAAAAAAGTAAAAGGATTTTGGGGGTTGGTGGGAAAAAGGCCAACAAGGACTCGCTCCAGGCATTTTGATTTAGAAAAGAAATGATGTTGCAGAGGACAGACTTATTATTGTTCTTAGCCCGCAGACAACCTTTCACATTTTCTCTCTTTTGGTTAATGCAGCTTTGAGACGCCATGTCTCTGCTAGACACACACAAACACATACACACGTATACACACATACACATACACATTGGATTATATACCCATACTCATGCCCCTTATAACCGCGAACTGACCCATTAACCCAATGCACAGCACCGTTTACAGCCAGTCACACACTCATGTATGATTACACACTCAGATATTGCACAATGTACACAGACGGAATTATGGACGGGACATAGTGTTTCTGTCTGCAGCACACACAAGCAGAAAAGCACACAGTGTCGGTCAGACAGACTAACTGGCTCTCGGGCTAATTGAGTAGAGTGTGTGGCCCCGTGTGGCCCTGGTCTGACCCCGCTGTAGCCGAGGACACCACTGAGCCCTTGCTTTGATACATTTGATACGGTTTAAGTTAGGAATGAAGACCTAAGCCTGTTTACATTTGAACTGGATTAGTACTGGGGTGACAGTGCAGTAACCAGAGAGACGGAGGGGGAGAGTGAGAGTCAGGGAAAGCAGAAGTATTTTGAGGCATGAAATGAGAAATCAGGCGGCTTTATTATAAATCTCTCAGGTGGTGTTTTGCTTGTTTTTGTTTCATTTACATTGTATCTACCCATGTTGGTTAAGGGGGACAGAATTAGTTGTGCATGCTGTTTTGATACAGTGCATGCACTTGCAGGGGACACTACCTAAAGGGTGTGGGTGTCAGTAGGGTAATTCTTGGGCAGCGTTGTGTTTCTTACAGGCATCTTTCCGCTGCGTGACACTAAAATGGGTCCTGAGACATTATTTCAGTAATGTCAAACAGGAGAAATCTGATACGTTTTTTTTTCCCTGTGTATCTGTGTGTGTGTTGTTCTTTCTGTTATTCTTCCCTCTCTTTCAACATTCCCCCTCCCCACCATGCATCACTCTCTGCCTTTTCCTCAAGTAATGACTTGATGTTGCTAATGGCTTCCTAAATTTTGTAGAAAGGGCAGATCCAGTGCTGTCTAGAGTTTCACCCACTGGAAGTCTGCCAGACAAGGATGAAAAGTGAAGGTGTGTGTGCATGTGTGTGTGTGTGGTTATGGGTAGGTGGTGGTGGGGGAGTCCAGAGTGGATGCTGAAAGTAAGGAGCTCGAGTTATGAGTATGGGGATCAACAGGTTGTCCTCTTCGTAATAGCTTTCATTCAAGATGATAATAATTCCTGTTGTTCCAAGGCCCATACGTCACAAAAGCTAAGAATTTCCCCTCAGTAAATCAAAGTGCTTAAAGCTAAAACTGTCTTCTTCTTAGAAATATTAATGGCAGAGGAGTCGTCAAAGGACAAACCATATAAATACTTTGGAAAACCTCTAATTTATGATCAGTGTAAATTCAGCTAACAATTGCAGCAGTAAGAAATCTCAAATTTGGAAAGGATTTAAGTAACTAAGTGAGAACACTTCGCCTTGAGGTGTGTCTGACCACTACTGGGACAAACACTCATGGACACACTGCCTTGATGCTGCCAGTAGAAAGGTTCTTTTTGTTGGAGACGCTCTGCTTATTCAACTGAGCCCACATGAAAGAAGTCAATGGAAGGGAGAATGACGAATGAATGTGCTGCTGCTTGTAGTTTACATGCTTGTACAACTGCTGGTGTGTGTGCGTGCGTGCCCGTGCGCACACACTGGGCAGCGTGTTTGTGTGTGTTTGCTTGTTTGTCACATGATGTCCTGTGGCAATCCCTAACAAACCGTACAGGCGCCAGTGGAAGGTGGGGGGGTGGGGGTGAGAGAGACGGGCATTAGAAGATGCAGAGCAGCTATGGAGCCGTGGAGGGGGGCACACTGGCTGACTGCTGTCACATGATGGGCATATAATGAAGCTAAACTACATTCAAACTGTTGAATAACTGAGCAAATGACTCATGACCTGACTTGGCACTGTGTAAACATGAGGCTTCAGCTCAGGCTTCTGGATAAACCAACATATCAGAGGATTCACTTCTATCAGTTTTGAGAACAGAGTCAGAAAAACATTAAAATCTGAAAACACACCGAGACCTGGAGACTGGTTTTTGGATGCGATTACGTTCTCGCAGTCCTTTGAAACTTGTGCGAAACGTGTGCATGTGCGTGTGTCTCTCGAAACTTGGATCTGCTGCCAGTTTTCAATATAGAGCCTGTAAAGTATGATGGAGGTATTAAAAGTACTCTACCCAGCTACTGTATTTCATCACTATCAAATTAAAAATGAAACTTTAGACCGAGGTGGTATTTGTGAGCAGAATGCCGTTGAGGCTTGACAAAGGTCCAGATTCAGCCAATAAAGGATGGACAGAGCTGTCGTTGCAGGGAAACACAGGGTCTGTTTGTGGCTCTTAATCACAGAGGCTTAGTAATGTTGTCATAACTGATGCTCACACTCCATTCATCACACAGCCTGCATGTGAGACTGGGCCGGCGTCTTGGATGCCACTGGAGGAGTGTGTAAGACTCCATGTAGCTGAGGTGGTTGTGTTTACCCAGTGCATAAGTAGTGGTTGGCCGCAGGCCTGGTACGCTTGCCCATGATAGGCCACTGTGAAATGTGGCTGACAGAGGCGGCCTGTTGCCCTCTCCACTCTAATGCAGGGTGTGGGTGTGTGTGTGTGTGTGTGTGTGTGTGTGTGTGTGTGTGTGTGTGTGTGTGCGCGCGCGCTCACTATGCTTTGTCTGTGCTGCATATCAGCTGGTTTGCATGTGTCTAAATGAATTTCAGGATTCATTCTTTACTAATTCATACTTTACTGTGTAGTTGGCATTGACAGATCTTTATGTGTCAGTGTCCTGCTCGACACCTCTCTGCATTTTCATACTTCACCGTTGCAAAAAGACGCTGTTTGTGCTGAAAGAAGCTGGAACCGTGCAGCTGATGTTTGTAGTTAGAGAAAAAAGAGGGAGAGGGAGACAGAATGGTAATAGTGTGGGAAAGGGGAAATGAATCAATGGAAGGCCCTGCCATCCTGGCTTATTCAGCAGGCTACTCTCCCCTTGTGTGTCTGTCGTCTATTTTTCCCCCTCTTTTCGTTCTTGAGCTCTTGATCACTTCTCTTTCCCCTCTCCGCTACATTCCGCACAGTTTTGTCATTCTGCCAAGGAAACGAATCAGAGAGCCCTCTCTCAGCCACCACACTTTCCTTTGTCTCTCTCTGCCTTTCTCTGCCTCTGTTCGCTTGTAGTTCAACCTACCGTCTCAGCACACTCTGCTTTGACACCCCACTGACCCACCCCACAGCCTGTGATGTCACATCAGGCACGAGGGCTGTTGGAAAATGACCCAAAGTCACAGTCTCCAGAGTTATATACTGCTCATAGCTCATTGTTAGAGAGAGCCTCCCTTGTCCTGCCGTGCACCTATGAAGTTTTACTCCCTGTTTTTCTGCTCAGCTAATTTAATGTGTATGTACATGCTGGTTATCATGCTTATTATTTGCACCAATAATTGGATGGAACCATTTACATCACTAACTTTTAATTAATTTTCCATGTACTGTTTTCTCTTTTTTTCAAGAGGATTCTCCAGTGAACCATGACACGGGTGAAATGTTTCAATCAGACGGGTAAACGAAAAGGTTCTATCAGTCAGTTTGGTCTTGTCTGTGTTTTTACATGGGTGATTAACCGTGTTACCAGTTGTTCAACCGGCAGGGTGGATTAGCTGGATTAGATGCTCTGTATTTGTGTGTGTGTGTGTGTGTGTGTGTGATGCCAATTACTGTTGGGTTGGCAGACTGAAAGTCAATCAGAGGCATAATTGTCACACAGAGAGAGCCTTGGCTCAACCAAAGCAAGAGAACAAAGGTAATACTTGCTAATGTGTCTTTTGAACCATTTCGTCAACCTGATGCTAAAATGCTCAAAAGAAGACATTAGTGTCTGGAAAAAAACGTAAACACTTTGTGATGTTTCACCCATTGTTAACTTTTGTTTTTGCATGGATCAGAGAACATTCATGGAGAACCAGTCTCCACTCAAAGCCTCTCACTGTCAGCCCTGCACTCTGTACTGTCAGAGCCCTCAGTGCTGTGAGCAGCTTGCTGCTGAATGCGTCCCTCTGCTGACTCTCTCCAAGCTTTTATCAGGCCAGATAGCCCTCAGATAGACACTCACACCCGCACAGTCAGAGGCTCAGCGAGCCACAGCAGCTGATTGGACTGATGCAAGGCTGCTATGACGACAACAGGACATGGCCTTATCTGTCGTCATGGTAATGGGCATGATGGAACGATGAAAATCTGCTCTTTGCGTGGTATTTACTTGCAGGACAGCATGACATGTCCAAAAGTGCACCAGTGCAAGCATCTGTAACATCAGGTTTACGTCAATATCCAATATGCAAGAAACCCACTGTTACTTTTCTAGAGTAAGTGTTTGTGAATGATTGTATAAAAACTTGTGTTTACAAAACAGTTGAAACATTGAAGTGAATGTTCATGGTCATGTAGAAACCACAGGTAGCAGAGTTTGTGTCATTGGCAGTTTTTTTTCTTTCTTTTTTTGACTCATCATGCTCTCACCGCGGTGTCTTTTCTTTCCGACAAATATGACAGATGAATATCAAGCTGTGCAGTCTGCTCAGGGGAGATAAGAACCAGTTAGGCACTGGGGTTGCAACATCCAACTGAGCCAATGAGTGAGCACAACGCCTTTTTCATACCGATCCCCAACAGATAGGCCGTCGGTGCGTGTGTGAGTGTATGCATGCACGATGCACCTGATAATTTCTGTCTCCTCTGAATTCTGGTGCATACTGTGTTTTGGTTGCAGGCCTGTACATGTCCCTTGTCCCTGAAAGTGGTTTGAAGTAAAAACACAAGTTAAGTAAGGACAAAGATGATTGGCTGGATGATATTGAGATGATCATTCAACAAAAACAAACATATAATTTCACAGACTTTTGGATAATTGCTAATATTTATACAGCTATAAATGAAAACTCTTTTATCCTCTTATATCTGTTTGGATCTAACAGTGCTCTTCAAAGCCACAATTTGTTCCACAGAGATCATTATTTCATCTTTCTTCTCCTTTCACAGGTCCACATGGTCTTGAACAATTCATATATTTTTGCCCTTTTGTCTTTTTAATGGAGCACACTGTGTTTTCGCCTTTTAAATGGGTCTGTATATGTTTCCCTGTGTGTTTGTGTCAGCCCTCTTAATCTAATCCTGGCAAGTACTTACCAGACAAACCAGTAGACACAACAAAATCCCCTACTGAAAATAAACAATGAGGAAATGTGTCGAGAATGCCCACATGTCATGTACTGTTTCTGCATGAGTTGCTCGATGAGCGGGTTTGAAATGAGACCTTGCTTTTTCTGGTATTCCTCACGTATACTTCCGCATACGTTGATCATTTTCAAAGGCATTCATCTACTTTTTATCACTTTGGATAGGACTATGCTTTGTTGTGGGGAGAACTTTGTCCATGAGAATGAAGTAAGCTGTAAAGAGAATCCAGGGCACCTACAGAGCTGCTCTGTCACCTAATCCACCACACAAGCAACCATCCTTCTTCGTCTACAATAGCATGCAGAACAGCTTGAGATTCTGAGCAGGTCTCTGTGGGCTCCTACTGTCCTCCACAGTACTCCCGCTCTCTGTCTGGTCATCAGTCCCTGTGGGAGAGTCCAGAGGATTCATCTGGAGGAAGGCACCTGGGTCCCATCCTCACAGTCCTGGCCACGAGCCAAGGTGCCCTAGACTCACCCACTCATACCTTTCTCCAGTTACCTACCAGTGAAAGCAAGTGAAGCGAGGTGGGGGCTGAGAATGGCCAGGGACATTATACACGCACGGAAGAGGATGGCAGGTCCAGACGCCCACTCCCCAGAGCCCTCCCAGGCATTAGTACTGTACTTGTCCCTGGTTTGTCAATGGGAGCCTCCAGATGAATGGGCTCATTTGTCCTCAGACAGTGGGGATGAATTTGTCTGTCGGAGCAGGTGAGCAGAAGGGCCTCAGCCCGGCAGTACAAGGCATGAATGAGAGCTGAACACTACCTGTCCCAGGTGAACATCCTGAATGCTTACTGTCCCTGGTGAGAGGAGACTGACCTCTTTTTCAGTGCTGGGTTCAGGGAGGGATGCTCTGCATGTCCACACCCTGCTATGACAGTAACTTCACTGTTCGCACAGAGGCAGGCTGGTAGGACGTATGGTCTGCGATAATCATTTAAGGGTACAACATTTCAGTCATTAGGAGCTTTAACTCTGTGATCCTTCAACCACATTCACTGTCATTTCACTCTACTGGGAAAACTTTGGTGAACCAGAAAGTGTAGCAGAAATTTTTGGCCTGAGCCACTGAAGAATGACTTAAAACACTTTCACTGTTCCTTTCACTGCTTTCACTTCTGTTCTTTCATAATAACAAGCAACCCTATTTATGCTCATGAAACTTTATTCATACACTCTAAAGGTAAGCCTCCCAACTTCTTGTAAAAGTTTGATTGACTGTAAACAGAGATGCACAACACACTGTGGATACATTTTTCAATCTGACACTACTTAAAATACAAATGTTCTCTTTGGGGTTACAAAAAGATACCATTTTCAAAGTATTGTTGACAAAAAATAGAGGAAATTTCTGACTTTTTAATTTTTGTTTATTTTTTCATGGCTACCCTTAATATTTATTTGCATTCAGTGATGCCTTTTTTATATTTTCATATAATCACAAGGCTATCAGACCAAGAGTACTTCCTGAACCATCTTCAGATGTCTCTATGTCCACAGGAAAAATATATGTCAATAACACTTCTAATCAAACTGCGAGTGTGTGCAGATTTCACATCATGCAGGTCAGGGAGCAACACATTTAGAAAGTCTATTTTAAGATGACAACTTTACATTGGATTACACCTCCTGTTTCAAAAAGAGTAGGCTTGTTAATTATCGTCTGAAGCAACATTTGTTGATCATTTTTAAAGTAAAATGTATTATTATTATTATCATTGGAATGATAAATTATAAAGTATTCCCTTAAATGATAAATCTAACTGTTAAAAAATTTCAGCTGCAAAATCCTTTTATATGGTAAAAGGAAATAAAAAGTGTTCACATACATTTCAAGTTAAAGAGAAATGCTGTTGTTGATTTTAACTGCATTAAGAAATAATGTCTAGAAACCAAAGCTCTGAGCCAAATTATGTCAACCATGCTGGCTTTTTAGCCGGTTGATGCTGTAACTCCAAAAACAATCACATGTACAAACTTCAAATATCGTCCCCCAGCTCATCGGTAATTCGTTTTATTACTATAAGAGAGAAGAATTTCCCGTTTGAACCTCACACTTCCTGTTTTCATGTTTTTCCTCAGATATAAAAAGTTGCTTTCTCAGTAAAGCTCAGTGTGCAGCTGTAACTACTGTGGTGTAGGGGCCTTATACTCTTTGGCCTGAGGTGTGAAAAATCATGAGGGGCTGTCTGAGTCATGGGAGAGACAAAAATGATGCAAGATCGAAACAATTTTGCTTTTTTATGACTAATTTCTGACATTTGATATGATGATCAGTGAGATTTAGCATTCTGGTAGTTCAGGATGCTGCCATTTCCTGTTGACAGAGTTCATCAGTGATTAGCAGCTATCAGCTCAGCATCGCTCAGTGTGACAGTTTTTACAGCTTCGCCAGTCACATCATCGCTATATCTTATGTTTGATTAATCTTAGAAGTGTGAATAGTCACTGAAGTGTCACAAGGGTTATATGAAAGTGCTAACCAGGTGTTCTGCTGAATGCGTCCTCCTCTTCCTGTCAGAGGAGTACTTCTATGAATTTCTGCTGATCCATGAAAAGAGGAAGTTCACATGCAGGTCTGATTATAGCACACTCACTATGACTCGGTACCCATTAAAATTCTAACAGTGAAGAGCTTGCTCAAGGGCTTCAAACCCCCGACCTAACAGAGGCACCAGACTTCACTGACATAAAAACAGTAATGTTTTGTGCTTGTATTAACTAAATACTGTCCTGACTTGCAACCTTAATATCCTTCTAGGGGTCTGAGGGAGGAGGGATGCTTTTGCAGTAAGGCTCAGGCAAAGGTCAACCCCCCCCCCCCAAATGCAACACACACGCACACACACACACACACACACACACACACACACACACGCAAAGAGACCTGTATCTGAACCGTGCTCTACTTCCTTTCATCTTCTACCTCTCTCTTTCTCTCTCTCTAATTCAACTTTGTGAGGGGGTGGTTGGGATACCTTTTGATTCCACTAATTCAATTTGATGGAAAAACAAATACACTGAGGGAGTAGGAGACAAGAAAAGAGTGGGAGTAGTAGGAGCATGGAGGGGGGTGAAGAGTTACATGGAGCTCAGAGAGGGAATGAGCGTCAGGAGAGGGGGGATAAACGGAAGAGTGGAGGGGAGAGGAAAAAGATGGGAGGTAGGGAGTCCAGATGAGTTGAAACATCCAGTTCCAGGATGAAGTCGTAAACCTCTCCGTGCTCTGATCGAGGTGGCCACCATGTTCACCCCGCCGATGCAGCCAAGATCTCCCCTCTTCATCACTTCCATGGAACTCCACTTTGATTGTGAAGATAAGTAACATCCTATTTTATGGCTCTTTTGGTGTCACACAATTCATGATGTGAGTTAGAAGGGAATGCCTTAGTCAATAGAGCTGAAGGTCCGGCAAGGCTTGGAGAGTAAGAAGTATACAAAACCCACCCATTACAGAGTCAGTATGAATCTAACAGACTTTAAAATGGAGCGTTCATAGCACATGCTAGCAACTATCACACTTTGCCAAGCATTTATTTCAAGAGCAAGCCACATGTCATGTGCCCGCTACCGTAAGTCTTTTGGACTGCTCCGCTAACCACAAACACCAACAATGCCTCCATGCAGACATGAGGTTTGTCACACACACCATCCTTGTATGTGTGTACTGCACATGTGTTTATTTCTGTGTGTGTGTGTGCTCAGTAGAGTGAAGCTCTGGGAGTCGCTGGCCTGGCAGACTGCTGTATTATTTTTGGGACAACAGCCCCCTCCCTCTGGAGGGCCTCTCTGAAGAGTGCTGGCTCTCTCCGTCTCCTCCTCTCAGGCTCCGGGAGTCCAGCCAAGCCCGATCGAGCAGGCTCACTGGCTGCAGCCGCACTCCAACCGCTGGAGCCGTGGCCTGAGCACGGCCGGCCCAGCACCCACAGCACAGCACTACACACAGATGTCTGGACTGCTTACTGGCAGTCGAGCATTACATTTTCGCCGGTGTTTAGAAAGCAGATCGAGGGATCCCACCCCCTCCCTGAAAACACACACTCTGATGCAGCTCTCCAGCCCAGTGTTGTGGCTGCTGTGAGGTGGCTTTAGCTCACCACACAGTGCAGCACTGACACTTACTAACAACACAGCACGTACCTACATTCCTGGATGAATATTATTTCCAAAATCAGGGTGCTCAAGCCTTTGGGAAACCCCAACAGATCAGCCTCTACAGCAGTCCAGCAGATGTGAGCAGGGTGGAGGGTTCGTGGAGGGGTAGTGATCCGCTTTTAGCTGGGAACGTTTCGTCGGATGGTCTGTGCTGTGGGTGTGTGAGGCTATGTTGAACTCACTGATGATGACCTCAAATTGGCCCTAATGGAGCAGACTCATTAGCAGCTGGCTCTGTTCAGAATTTCTTCAGCCCATTTTTTTCAAACTTTAATCATTTAAATGGGAGGGGGGAGACAGGGTGACCGACGTAGAAAGAGAGAGAACGAAGGAGGGTAAAAAGCAAACAGACTGAGCGAATGAGTTGAAAGAGCGAGAGTGAGAAAAGATAAACAAAGCGAAAAGAAAGAAACAGGACAAGAAGAGGGAGCACCAGAGTCAAAGCCTGTTTCCTGGTAGCCTCAGCTGCGTGCACATCTGTGTGTGAAGGGTCTGAACAGACCCCCACGTGTTTGCTCAGGTCGCCTGATTGCCTTTCCTTCCTCCTCTCTCTCCCACTAAAGACCCGCTGTCCTTCCTCTCACTCCAATCACCGCAGCCACGAGAGAGGGACGCTCTCAGACACACAGTGGGAAAGGCTCATGATTTGTTATTTGCTGCCTTCAGATTTGAACAAACTTTTGTTCAAAGAAATATTTTGACAGGAGACTATGGATGGCTTGTTTAGTAGAAATAGGGTGGGAATAAATGTTTGGGCTCCTTTTTTTCCCAAGTGTTGGAGCACGACCATGTGCACATGTACGCCAGTGTGTGACTCCTGAATCCATCTCTGGAGACTGCTGTCTGGATACAATGGTCCAGCCCCAGGCCTGAGCTCCACAAAGGGGCCTTTTCTTAACAAGACACCATCACAGATGGAGGAGGAGCCTGACCAAAGCATTATCACGCTTAAGGGATCACAGAGTGTCCCTTGATACAGCTGATAACACTTATGATTTTAATAATCCAGCACTCTTCATTAAAAGAAAAGTTTGGTCCAATGCTAATTTCTGTGTGAGAAATGTAAGAGCGATAATACGAGACAGACATAACTCATGAGGTGGTGACAGAGTTGACTTTAGTATTAAATTTTATTTCCTTTACTTTTGTGAGATGGAAAAATGATAAAAACGTACAGCTCAGGGACTTTTCATCTAAGATAGGTCAGTGTTTTCTTTACGTAATAACCATGAAATTTAAATCATAACAGTTTCCATGTGTCTTTGACAAAAGCTTAAAGAGTGAAAATAAATTATTGTAGCAATAATAATAACATCAAATGTAACAATAATAAAAGCAATTAAGCATTTATAAACACTCTATTCACTGTGTTTTTTTGTCCATAAAGTCCATTATTAAAAACAGGTGAGCGGTGGCGTACAATCCAGCATGTGAGGAGAGCACTGGTTTGTGGGTACTGCGTTGGACTGGATCATAGCAGCGGTGTAGGGCTGTAGCCGTGAGCCAGTCTTCAGCGACTCCCAGCACTGAAGCGTTCATCCATCCGGACAACAAGCAGGAGATGGACGGGGTGCACAAATATCAGAATATGAACGGATGGTCATCAGGTGAAACAGCAGTTCTTTTAAGACCTCTCTTGAGTCTCCTGTTTCAGGGCCAAGGAGAGGTGGGTACCAAAGTGACTCAGTAAAAATAAGCAAAAAGAATGACAAGCGTCTCCATTCACTCCCTTCCTGCATGCCTCAGTCACCCAAGGGCTAACAAACCCCTCGTCACATTAGCTCTTCACAGAGTCTGCTTAAGTCCTGGTTTGCAGCAGCCCATCAGTGAGGTCAGGCATGACGTGACCCTCAGTCATTAAGTCCAACCGAGGGTCTCTCCCCTCCGACCACTGTACATGACGCTACAAGTCTGCTCTGCTTTTGTCGGGATGTGGAGGCCATTTAGTGTTCATAGTGAGTGGCTCCTTTAGACAGAGGAGTCCTGGCTCTAAGAGGACCTCAGTGAGGCTCAGCCCAGACCGGCGAGCGATTGGAGTGGTGGGGGTGACCGAATGAAGGGTGAATGGGCGTGGGAGTTGGTAGCATGTGTCCCGAATGGCTGAAGGGGGGCAGATGACCCATGTGAGCCATGTGACTGGTGAGCCCGGGTGCTGCTCCGAAGGGTGAGGCCTTGTCCTGCATGCACTTGGATAGCTCATCGAAGCCGTCCCCTGATCGTTTGTTCCTCTTGGACTTGCTCGACATTTTGCGGTTGCGTGTCTGGATTCCTTCTTTCTTCATGGTCAGGGGTCTGTTGACCTGTGGAGAGCAGCACATTAGCTCAAGGGCCACCGGGACAAAAGTACCACTGACAGTGTGAACAGTTTTTTTCTGTTTGCTTCAGCCTGTTTACCAGCTCATAACTTCAAATGTCATCCTTCACATGGCATTACGACAAACATGCATTTCTTTTGGCCTGTATCATGGAGGTTTGCAGTAAGAAATAAATGCTATAAATAATCAGCAGCTGTTTTGCATATGTAGCTCCATTTTAGGGCCAGTCAGGGGCGTTTTGTATCTTTTGTCTGATTCAAAACCAAACAGAACTGGGTGTCAATATGAATACATGGGGATGAGGGCTCGATGGGTCTGAAAGGAGCAGCCTCAGACAAATCCTCATCAGTGTAACCGACGCCGTTACACTGAATGACAGTCCCACCCTGCAGCCTCTCCTGGGAGTAACGCCCCCCATTGAAACAACGATGGATTAATAAAAAAAGAAAGAACGGAGCGACCAGTGGGTTCTGCTCCACAGGGTGAGCAGGCTTTGCTTCAACACTCTCACAGTTTCTCTGCCCCTAAATCGATACAAGCTGTCCACCCACTTAACCAGTTTACGACCTATACAGCCCCACCCCCAGAGAAAAAAATAAATAAACAAACGCACTTAAAGGCAGCATTTCTTTCTCTTTTTTTCCCAAGCTACTTACATTGTGCAGTTTAAAGTAAAGGCCACAGGCGTTACACACCGGGTCTCCATTCCCGTTGCGCCTCCACAGGGTGGTGGTGGTGGTCTGGCAGTTTGCACAGCAGGTGCCTGCACGTCTAGCGGCGGACTGTAGGAAAGAAAGCAAAGAAAAAACATCATGAATAATGTGTACAGGGGTCAGCGCGGACACAGAAAAAAAGCTGTGGTTAAAAGAATCACGCTTCTTTTGACACCTATACGGCTTATAATTGCATGATTCTGTCAATCATAGCACATCACCAACATTTCATGGACTGGATGCGATGTGTGCCTCAGCGTAAAATCAACAGGAGACAGACAGTGATCCTATAATTAAACTGCAGCACGAGAATTTGCGTGAGGTTTCTACTTTGACCACTGGACCACGTGCAGAAAAGCATCAAAAGGAAAAAAAAAAGTCTTCTACTTGACTCCATCTCCACAGAATCAATTGCATGTATGAAGATCGTCACGGCCATGATCAGATAGTCTCACAACAAGGTCCTGGAGAATATTACAGTTAATGCAGAATACCTGGTTCTCAACACAAAAGCAGCTAATTGTTAAACTTAATCAATAAAAAACGTCACAATCAGCATGTCAAAACAGCTAGTCCTTTTGTAGGCCTGCAGGGTTTTTTTTTTTTTTCCATCCTGATCCGGGTAAGACCTGGTGTCCTGCATGACAACGTGCTCGTGCGCCCATTGCAGATCAATTCTTCACACATAACACGAAACATTAGTTTGACATGTAGAAACCCGGCGGCTCTGAGCTCTACGGGCAGCATCAAGCTTTTCTTCTGATTAACTTCAGGTGCACTCCTCACTATTAGCGTGGACTGCAACAATAACAGCGGATATATTTTCCAGAAATATTAGCAGATGTAAACCTGTTTTAATAATGACGAAAAAAAAAAAGCTGCGCGTCAGGCTTGAACCAACAGCAAGTTATGGTGACAAACAAGACGAGAACATAAATCCATTTATTTTCCAATTCCCGCCCCTCTCGCCCCGTCTCTTCACACATAAGCGGCTCCTCCAGTGTTGTGATAATCTCTTTGCAGTATATGTCAGGCCGGCCACAGAGAATGCAGCGCGCGGGTTGAAGGCGGAAACAGCCGGGAGCCTGACTTCCTTATCTGGGCCGGGCAGATATCCGGATAGGAAACAACTGGATGCCCCTTTGAACACAACACTGAAAAACACTTGAGCTGAAAATGCAAAAGCTACAGGCGCACGGGCCGAGCCAGTGGAAAATCTAATGGACTTTTCACGAGGAGGAACGACGTGGAGGTGGCAAAGGAGAACAGCGAGACGTATCAGCAGAAATGTGGAGGCGAAAACAGACTTTGAGGGGGGGGGTGTTAAACCACCTAAAAACATTTTACATCACATTTTCTTTCGTTATCAAGGTGTCAGTGAGTTACAAAAGCATCTAATTATCATGACTGGCATCAAAGATTTCACATGAAACAAATTGAACAAAATATTAGTCTGTTTTTATTTACTCCAGAAGCACTGCATTTACCTAATGTGATGCTAATCCTCTTATTAATTCATAAAAAACTTGCTCAAGCCCTGTTCACTCTTATTATTATTGTGCTCAAAAACACTATTTTTAAATCACTCAGTCATGTAACTGGAGAATTACTGCTTTTTAATAATAATATATATGTTTTTTTAAATGTCTGAAAGACTTTAACCAGTCAATAATACACTGAAGATATGGATTAATTTTTGTGTCCATCTCTGCTTATGTTCATTCTCACACATACACACTTCAACAAAACCATTATTACTGTTGTTATGACAAGGACTATTCATGGCTAAATAAAGATGTATTTAAACACTGATTAGGTGTAACAACAAAAATTGGGAAAAATAATTGTATTTTTTGGTTTAATATAGATAGATAGATAGATAGATAGATAGATAGATAGATAGATAGATAGATAGATAGTTCTCTGACTGAAGTAATAAGTAGTCATTTATTGAATGAAACCATTACTTAAAGTTATAAAACTCTTAACATTACAGCTCAAAGAAAAGTGTACAGCCTCTGCAGGGATAATGTCAGTGCGGCTTTGCAGCTTGGCTGTAATGATACGTCCAGGATGAGAATGTTACGTGTCCGTGCTGCTTTTCATTTACTCGAGCATGTGTTAACTAAAGCAGCATGGGCATTGGTATCAGTAACAGTATCAGAAGTACCAGCAATAATGATCGCAGGAACAATGGCAATAGTAGCAGTATTGTAACAGGCCATAGAGGTGGATCATCAGGGGGTGAGAGGGACAAACAATTCCAGGAAGATCATAGGGAAAATATAACTTTCCTGGAATTGTGCAGCCAGCATCTGCTTTGTGCTCATATTTGGGTACCTTCTCTCAGGGTTAAGGGATAAAGTGGGACTCACCAGTCTGCGTTTGGGTTTGATGAGCGGTCGGTTCTGGCCGTTCATCTTGTGGTACAGTCCGCAGGCGTTGCACAGGTAGTGGCCCGTACCGTCCCGTCGCCACAGAGGGGTGGAGGTGGCACCACAGTTTACACATTCACGGCCCTCTGCATAGAGTTCAAGAGGAGGAGACAAGAAGAAATTTTATATAATTAAAAAGTTCACATGCCTGCAGAAGCAACACATAACAGCTGTCCAGTCTCACGGGGCAGCTATTCAGCTCAGGGAGACCCTAGACAGCCCGGTAATATGAAGTTGGAATCTGTCTCATGATGGAGACAATATCTACATCAGTTTGAGGTGTGCATGGCTGTCACGGACACAGACACCTCCATGTAAACTGATCTAGAGTTTAGAGAGTAGAGACAGCCAGGACATGTCCAGAGGTGTCCAACAAGAAGAATGGTACACACCATCAAATTAGGACTACATTATTCATCAATCTGGGCACCCATGAGAGGAAACAAATGTGTTGAGCTCGTATTAAATGTTGCCGTCTATAATGAAAATCTGCATGCAGGTCAGATGCAATAAATAATAAAAAATATGGTGTTAAATGCATCATCAGTCAGATGAAGTTTGAACCCTGGTGGATGAGCCACTGTTCATCTCTGGAAAAACCTGCTGTCAGAGTTTCTGCTTCACACTTTACCATTCATTTGGGTTTGACTGACTTCAAACAGCCTGATGCTATTTAATTCAAGTCTCCCTCTCCCTGGAGCATCACCTCATTATTCCTCTTATAATACCAGTGACACCCACCGCCCCACCCTCACCCTACAAAGGAATCTGACCTGCAGCAAAAGGCTATAGGTGCCTTTGGAAATGCATCTTGTCTGTTTCTGTACTTCTCCTGTCTTCCACTGTGTGTTTCGCAAGTCTAGAAACCGCATTAAAGTGGTTCATTACCACCTAAAATATTCACCGGCTGTGACTTGTGCATATTTAGTCTTACGCAACATTAAGTGTTGAAACAAGTAGAAGAAAAGATACAAGTAAAGAGGTGCCCATAGAGAGGCCAGGGTGTTTTGGTTTCCAACAGAAAGCCACACCACTGTAAGGTACATGTGCTAACAGCTAAATGTCATTGTGGCCTTTTGTTCAACAGTCAATCACCATTATTGGCACTGGACTCAGAATTTGAGAGATAAGAGACTTTTTAATGCGGTAGCTGATATGTTTGTGTTGCTGATTCAGATACAGTTCGGGCAGATTCTTTTAAATGTCACAGGATAACATTTCTCTGCTACAGCAGCTCACATTCACCCAGATTATCAGCCACAAGGGACAACACATGTATTCAAAAGCATGAGGACAAATGATGACAATACTGGCAAATTCAGTGCCACTTTATCCTTATGTTGTTTGCATCTGTTCTTCATTGTGTCAGTGTAAACACATTACCAGATATAGCTGACAAAGCCTCTAAAGAATTATCCCACTGGATAAAATTTAATGAGCCATGTTCTTGTCTAGACAGCCACATACATTAACAAGTTTTGTTTAACACCAGTTTTGAGCTGTAGACAAAAAGAAAAAAGCTTTAATGTTAATCATAATTACTCAATTAATGTACTGCTTTTCAGCTTTAGGCATGCTGCACTCTGTCCCGTTTCTTCTAAATAGACTTCCATATGCTTGTCCATTGTGCCTGAACTCCATGTCAGAGCATTGGGCCAAGGCCATGCTTAAAAACACAAACAGCAGGGCTCTGTCGCCTGGGCTTTGTTAGTACTGGGGAGAGCTGTGGGAGGGGTGGAGGTCGTGATTTGTTCACATGGAGGTATACAGGATATGGCAGGAGCCAGGGCGTCGTGACTCTTTCATTATAAGTGCAATAAAGTCCATATTTAAAAAATAATAATGTAGCAATGTACATGACAAAGAAGAGGAGAAGCCACTTTATGAAAGTTGGTTATACATTTAGGAAAACTATTTCACAAACGCATTTGTTGTTCAAGTTTTTTAAATAAGTTTTTATTATCTTACCAAATAATATTGTGTTAATATTGTGGCGAACTTATGTCCAGTCCTATTTTTCTCTAAGTCACCGAGAAGACGTCTGCAGACGTGAACAAAGGCCCAGCGAGCCAATAGGTATCAGCTGACCCGGTGTGTCCGATGAGTTTCTTCTCAGGTTAAATTCTCCCTGAGTGAAGCGCGGGGGCTCACATGAGTTGAGCAGAGCGATGGGGCAAAGATTAAACGTGTCTGGACAGGTTTCAGAGAAAGGCAGTGGCCGATGTGAAAATGTTAATTATTTTAGTGGGTGATTTAGTGAAGCAACAAGTTGCGCATTAAAAGTTGCTTTTAAATTCATTTTTGCCACGTTTCAAATTTCTTGAAGTGAAAATGAAAAACAAAATAACCAATTTTTTTTTTAAGGAAAGATGTAATAATAGCTGGTTGTGAATCTTTTGTCAGACGAAACATTCCTCTGCTGCTGACTGATCAACCAGCCGTAACTTTTTCATCTCACTTTGATCCCAAACTAACGTGAACAAACTCATTCTCGCGTAAGACTCACCTGAGCTCGACCGGGCTTTGCTTTTGCACTTTGGCGTGAAGCTGGAGGACCCCCCGAGCAGGCTGCCGGGGTGGAAGAGGCTGCCGCTGTACTCGTGTGGAGGCAGCGGGTACGCAGGGTACGTCGGGATGGGGTGATGCGTGGCCTGGCTGTTCATGGAGGCCAGGCCGCTGCGCAGCGGGCTACAGCTCTCCATTTTCATGCCATCCGTCAGGGGCACCTGGTACTTGATCGATTCCTTTTCGTCCATCCTGGTGGACGTGGAGGTCGGGGAGGTAGGGCCAGGATCTGGAGACACGTCCTTCGGAGGGGTAGGGGGGAAACTGTAGAGGTGCGGGCTGGAGTGGGACGCGGGAGTGAGCGAGGCCACTGGAGCCGTGCCGGTGCTGCTGCTACAGGGGTAGCCGGAGCCGGTGGTGTGCAGGCCGGGTTTACTGAAGTGGCTGACCGCCCATG
Source organism: Thalassoma bifasciatum (assembly GCA_008086565.1). Classification (NCBI taxonomy): domain Eukaryota; kingdom Metazoa; phylum Chordata; class Actinopteri; order Labriformes; family Labridae; genus Thalassoma; species Thalassoma bifasciatum. The sequence goes on along the minus strand of RPOG01000012.1, from coordinate 1,134,091 downwards.
CGTTATGGTGGTGGGCAGCTGACAGGGCTGCTTTCCCGGGGTCCAGCCAGGAAATACCGGGGCTATGGATGAGGTGTGGTCGGCAAACTTGGTTCCCCGTGAGGCGAGCTGAAACCAAATATAAATAAGTTATTTTTCTTTGTAAATGCCTCTTCAAACACACACACACACACCTAAATGCTACAAGTTTACGAAACAAAACACTTTTTTTACCTGCAAAACTGCTCAAATCCGACATTTAGGAGGATGTAGTAATAAGCTGGAGGCTACAATAAAGTGATCGTATCACATTATGATTTTAAATAAAAATCATTTAGCCTCCATAAATAAAAGTCGAATAACTTTTTTCTCAAAACCCAAAATAGTTTGTCTATGTAAAGCAGAAAACACTCAAAGTATGCGCTGGCCAGGACACTATCTTTTCATCGGCTGCTGCTCTCGGACTAAAGATTGTTATTAGTAAATTTGCGGTTTTTATTTTATATCCGGGAAGTGCCTCTCTCTCTCCCTGCAGAAATCCCTGCCCCAACACAGAGGGGTTAAATGACATACTTCCCTTTCCCCTCGCTGTCATTTGCTAGAAAAGCCTTTTATGTTGATGATGTGGCCCACAAAAGTGAAGATGGGATTTTTACGCAAATTATTGCAGGGTGCACGCATTTTTCACTCTCTGATAATTATTATGATATATTATCTATAACGTTTAAATATTTAAATCAACAGCTAGTTTGTTAAATGCAATTCTTATTCGATCTTAATAAAGATAGAAGCAATATCTCGAACAGTGTTTCTCATCATAACATCAAAGCGTCACAGCTCATAGGAGCGCATCTTACCGTGTGCTTGGCTGTACGTGACCCTGGCCCGGGAGTTGGTATAGTAGGGGTTCCCTTGAGAGTCCAAGTGGTTCAGAAACATGTCAACCTCGTCCTGGGGCAGTAACGGCGCCATGGGCTCCATGTAGTTGTGGCTCAGACTGTGATGGTGAGAGTCCGGGTGCTGGCCGTTCAGCACAGCGTGATGGTGCGCCATCCACCGAGACTGATCGGCTGCTGCGACCTCCATGTCTGCGCTCCCTTCCACCAAAGACGTCTGAGTACGCTGAGTACTGCTTTGAGACTTTGATTGTCTCAAAATGAGAGTTTAAGTCTCTTAAGTTCCTTAGCCGTGAAAGTCTTGACTGTGTTTGTTTACTTCAGAAATAGAATCCTCAAACAACCGGGTCTCCTACTTTCTCCTCAGCTCCTAAACCTGCAGGAGGACGAAAACAAGAGATATCACACACTTTATCCTGTCATAAGAAAGCAGCATCCTTTGTATTTTAATCTAATCATAGCAGCCGACACGTGATATAAACTTTGCACGTAGATTCCCGGTGTGGAAAGATCGAAACAAAGTATCATCCCATGCGCCTTTCTTTCTCTTTTGAAATCATGCATTACGGCCCCACACAAATAGCTTACACAAAGCACAAATGTTTTCCTGGATACCTGTTGCAAGTTCGATCATCTGACGGCAAACACGGCTCTGATGTGTACACCTCCTGATCCGTTTAGTGCTCGCAGTCATTAATGAGATGTGGCGCAGACTGATGCAGCTGGCGCCAGTATATTCCCATATCAAGCCACAATGGGCGGGGCTTCACCCTCAGCCAATCACAGCCAGCCCTGCCACAATTGGCTCGCCGCATCTCTGCTCTCCGTCTTTCAATTTCCATTTCCCTGCACCGAAAAACTAAAAGACTTATCAATCAGCGGCGTAATTTCTCGGGGGTCTTTCTCTCGTATAGAGCTCACACTGAATGAGCAATCGGCCCGTGATAATCTGCTTTTTTCGCAGCAGTTTAAAGCCTAAAGACAGACATGTAACACGAGGGGAAATTCATGCTGTACAATACGTGGCTTAGAATTAAGTTTATAATACCTTTTATGGAGTAAGCTATTGTAAATCGCATACACCTGTGAGCCACCACCGTAATAAAGTGGACGGATTAAATAAACCTCAATCATTTTAAAAAAGAGAGAGAGGAAGATACGATCTGGATTAAATTTCTTTATCAATATCAGTTGCTGATTAAGCCTTAAAAACTATGATTGTAAGTGTTTTTTTTGTTGTTGATTTTTTTTTAGCAGACTGCTGTTATGTAAATATACAGCGTCTTCAGCTCCTCTAAAACCAACAGAGGAGGAGTCGATTTATGACCCCGAAATTGGCCCCATTGTTAGGAGCGCCTAATTGTCTTTAATTAGTAGCAGGGCATTCCTCTTGTGAAAACAGAGGTTTTGTCTCCAGGACAGAGCCATCAAACACAGTTTGCATACTAATGGCGCCTCTCTCTCACTTGGTGGTACCAGGGATGGGCGCAAGGCCTCACATAATAACCATGTAAGTGTCTCTAAACGCCTTTATTGGAAAAGAGAAAAGAAGAAAAAACAGATCACAGTAGGAATCTGCTCCCATTATTTAATTGAATAGTGTATTTATTCTTTTACCAGTCCCACATTATTAACTGCTGCCCTTTTTAATAGTGGCTAATTTCTGTCAATCTGGAGGAGCAAGAGATTTCTAAAATTCATACAAAACCTTAAAAAAAACTTTGTAATTCATACGCGCTCTGTTTTTTCCTAATATGTCCTGAAATGAAGAATTTCACTTAGTACGTGCGTAAAATGATAAGTTCGTGCTCACAGTGTGTCAGAGCACAGGCCCTCTTGCGCGCCTGTATGTGTGTGTGTGTGTGTGTGTGTGTGTGTGTGTGTGTGTGTGTGTGTGTGTGTGTGTGTGTGTGTGTGTGTGTGTGTGTGTTGTGCGTGTATGTGTGTATGACTGACAGGGAATAATTGGAGGGTCCCGGAGCCAAGACTGGCCGCCTCGCTGACGCCTGGACCCTACGTCACAAAATCACGGGGGATTTGGAAGTTGGCAGTACATGTCACGTGAAGCTCCTGATACCTGGACAACACCCCCTCATAACGGTGATGACACGGTATGCATGATACAAGTCATTAAGGCGCCAATCCCGCTTTGATCTAATGTTAGATCTACTTTTCTAGTCCGGTGTGTGTGTGTGTGTGTGTGTGTGTGTGTGTGTGTGTGTGTGTGTGTGTGTGTGTCAGTCATCAGTCATTAAATCACTGGCATGTTGCCAGGAGCAGTGAGTTGATGAGCTCAGCCCTTTGAGCTTGTCAACTTCTAAAATCAACAAATTAGTGCATGTGGGGCAGCAGAGGGCCAGCTACCTGAATAATTGACATTCCAGAGAAAAGAAGCAGCACAGTGCACAGGTAAAGAGAGCTATTTCAAGTGGTAACTCCTTGTCATTTTATGTATATTGTGTTTTAACACCCAATGCATCAATCATCAGTATTGCACCAATAATGAGTCTAAGATGTTTCATGTTGGAGATTAATTGCTGTCACACAGGCTTGGACCTGAACCAACAAGGGCTCTCCCTGTTCAAGCATGAATGGAAGGACAGTGGTGCTCTGGTTATTGATGCTGGCACTGAAAGGTTTTTTTTTTTCCTGCACAGAAACAGTACAGCCTGCGGTGGTCAGCCTGTGTGTCTGTGCTGCATGTGCTGTGCTCACCACCATAAGGGCCTGTGAGAGCAGGTCAGGCTCAGGCTGTAGTTGCTGCAGCAAGCCCATTGTTGTTCGCATGTTTGCCAAATGGATTACTCAGCAGGATTTAGCCCTCTGTAATTTATACCTTCATTAATCCCATTTGTATCTGTGCTGGAACAAAAGATGGGAGAGGGTGACAGGGTTAGTGAAGAGTGTGTGAGTGTGTTTGTTTGTAAGGGGGGTTGTCTCCCGCTCTCTCAGTCTCTCTCAAGGACACAGCAGTATTGTTTCAGTCAGGGATGCTACCCTTGACTGGAGAACAGTATCCTTCTCACAACACCTCCTGCCCTGGATGAGAGCTGAGTGTGAGACTGTGCAGCCAAAGCAGCTAATGAACAACAAGATTATCATTCCAATCCATGCCATTATTAAAGGGATTGGCTTTATCTACCTGTTTGTTCCCATTGGGCTCGGTCATCCATCATTATCCAGAATGGAGGTGTGTGACTCTGTGAATTTGTGTGCGTCTGACTGTGTGAATGTGTGTATGTGTGTGTGTATGTGTGTGTGTGTGTATGCGTCTGACTCTGTGAATGTGTGTGTGTGTGTGTGTGTGTAAGAGTGTGTAAGTGTGTTTTGGGGGTGTGAAGAGCCACAGTGGGGCTTGTGAAGATAAGCAGAGCCAGAGAGAGGAGAATGACACAAACCAGCTGAAGCATTATTGTCCCCTTTACTCACGGCTAATTAGATCGAGCCAGGGCACTGGGGGGCTTTACAGTCACAAGCATCCACACAAACCCTCTAACTGCCGGGAGAGGGGCCTGAAAGCAGCACTCCCTCCCATTTAAGCATTTTGAGCACAAAATAATAACATTTCAGAATAGGGTTGGACATTACGCATCATGTGCACAAGAAGAGTGACATGATTCATAAGTCTGTAGGCTCTGGATGGACTTTTTTTTTTTTGGAGAGTTCTCTATGGCACAGGGAGACAGAAACGTCATTTTAAATATTCAATTTCATTCATCCATCCACACAGTCATTCATTTACTTCTTCACTCACTGCATTAGCTTAGCAATCCAAATTATGCCTATACTGCTCTCATTCACACAGGGCGTGACTCCATTGGTTCACATTATTTGAATGAAAACCCCATGTACAGGTAAGAGAGAGAGAGAGAGAGAGAGAAAAGGCGGTTGTATTGACTCCAGCTGCTGCATGCCTGTGCACTCTGCTCCTCCATTGTGCTGATGTGATTGCTCTTTCTGCTGATGGAAGATTTCTGCTCAGGTTTTTGAAAGCGTGACAATTGAATGTACTACTTTTGTCGACACTAATGTCATGCTGATGATATAATAGCCTACATTTGGTGATCGGGGTATTTCTTTTTGGGATGGCCCCTTGCCAACGGCAACACATAGAAAGCTAAAAATATAATTAAGTTGATAGTTTTTAGAGTCACCACGTGAGTTCATCGAAATTTTAGACATAACATTGAGCTAAAAAAAAAAAAGAGTTACATATTTTTGAATTCGGACGCGTTATTGTTGCACGTTTATTAAGAATAATATTTACAAAAAACACCCAAAAGGTAAGCAGTGCAACTCGAGTGACCCATATCTTTGAAACTTACTTGACAAGTTATTGATATCCTGAGAAATGTTTTGTGGGATTTGTTGTGAAGATGAACACTGCTCATGATGAATATCTGACAAACAAATGCTGCAAATATCTATAAAAACGCTATACAGGCATTGAAAATAGATTTAGTCATAATAATTAAATAATGTTTAGAAAATAGTGTTTGACAACAATTTTGTGAATAATCGATGCAAGACTTCTAAACCATCGTTAATCGTGCGTTTAGCTTTGGATATGCAGTTTATTCAAATCTACACAGATTTGTTTTTCATTTAAATATTCATAAAATGGTTTAAAACTATTTATAACCCACTGACCTGCACCCGTGTTGTATTCCAGCGAAGTGACTGCGCTGTCCGAACCCCAGAGGAAGAGACTGCATCGGATTCACCTCCTCACTGCGATTCTCTCCGAACAACACCGAAAACAAAAGACCGGTGGAGGCAGACAGACAAAATGTGCGTGTGTAAGATGCTAATCCAGACATAAAAGGAAGTGTTTTTGACTGTCTCAGTGCCCTGTAGAGAAAGTACAGTGTGTCTGATCTTAGTGCCTCCCTCTCCTGCACTCCCCCTCTCTTTCGCTGTCCAAACCTGTCTGAAAATGAGCAAAAACTTGAACTGCTGTTAGAGAGAGAGGCTGCAGCAGCTCAGCAACGTAACGGCGCGTCAGCCTGCAGCCTGTTTCCGGGTCCCGTTAAATGGACACAATGTGGCAGAAGCAGTTCTTACAGTAGCCTATCTAACCCGACCCTCACAGACTGGTTTGTCAGCATTTTATCTTCTTTAGATAAAGACTCCGGTCACTATCATAGATTTTTGGTGCTGGGTATTTATTAGGCTGTTGAGGGATACGGTTTTCATGGTGGACGTTGCAAGATATATTTTTTTATCACCTTTAACCAATGGACAGTTAAATAATTAAGAATTTAGAAAATGGATTGAGGTGAAATTAATGCCACTGGTTTTCCTTTGTTCACTGAGCTGCATGCAAAACCTTTGAGAAAAGGTCATAAACTACTAACTGATTTTGGAGCCAACATATAAGGACAAGCTAAAAATAAATGCAGTCTAAGATGTTCCAGTTATTACAGCCAAAGTCACAAAATGTAAACGTTACATCGTAAAAATGTTCCTAATCATTTGTTTCTTGACAGATTTTTCTGTTTAATAAAATGTTGCGTAACCTTGAGAGCTCCGCTCATAATTGACTTCCAGAGATTTTACTTCATGACTGCCCCCCCCCCGCTCCGCCTCCGCCCCCCTGTGTTAACTGAGTTTAAGAATAAAAAGTAAAAACCCCCCTCTTTCTGCTTTATATCCCACACAGTGACAACAACTTTGTAAAACATGCAAAGCCTCTGAAATCTCCTGCACGCGACTTGCGTTCGTGCGCGGCGCTCGAGCCAGGCAGGTGCAAGGGGCGCGAGGACCTCTGCAACTCGGAGCTCGTGCTCCCCAGAGTGAGCACATACAAAACGAAAAGAAAGAAAAGAAGTAGAAAAAAAGACATGTGAAGTCTGACTGAATTAAAAGCATTTGTTTCAGTGTCTAAAATCAGTCAAGCAAAGATGGAAAAGCTTAAAATGTCGATGCGGAACTCTTATTGACGAACACAAATATGACTTTGCTCAGAGAACTGCAATACGCTTTTTAATGACCTATAGTTTGACCCTATAAATATATCGGGAAGCTTTGGAGGGTGGAAATTTCTTTTTTAAGTTTTTCTGTGTTAAATTTTGTCTTTTGAGGAGCAACATTAGGTCTGAGATTTTGTTAAAGCCAGTTGGTGCATTACTGTTAGGATTATTTTCACAATATGGCTGACACTGAGCGTCTCAGTTTGCGCATTTTTATTACTTGTATATCTATAATAAAAATTGTAATTTAATACAACACTGAGAAGTTGATGAAGAAACTTTGAATAGGAATTGCGTCTTTCAAATACTTTATACAAGTCAGTAGCAGATAGTTTTATAATATACTTAAGGTTATAAAAGCCAGGCCTAAACGTTACAGAGAAAGAAATCAGTGCAAAACTTTAATTTACAGTCGCTAAATTTTGAACACAATAGACGTACATTTGATAATGTACTATAGGTTAAAAACAGGGCGATTATCTCTACATATAGGGAATGCGTGTTTGATTTGTCTATTTGAACTTGTTTTTGTTAATCAATGTTCTGCACGAGACAGTGTGTGTGTGTGTGTGTGTGTGTGTGTGTGTGTGTGTGTGTGTGTGTGTGTGTATGTGTGTGTAAGCCATTCTCTGCACACCGCATTAGATGCCGGGGCCCTTCTCCTTCTGATTATTACCGGGGGTAATATTTCATCGGCACCACGCAATCTTTGTTCTCTGTGAAGATAATAAATGGCCTAATCGTTATCAGCAAACTGCTGGGGGTGTCAGCACCGACCGAGGCTGGGAGCGGGGTCCAAAGTGCTGCTGAATAAATTGGTGTTCCTTATCTCTCACTCCCAGATTATCGCCGCCTTTTCAAACTTGCACAACAAATACATTCAATGCATCTAATGCATCATTTGTGGAGGGGGGATCCCGCAGGTTGATAGAGACGGATAGGCGAAGGGAATGAGAAATATTTACAGGTTTATACGCTGCTGCCCTACTGCCAGTGTTTGTGTTCTGTTCGCTATTAGGAGGCTTTATTGGCCAGACTTTTGGTACACACACTTTACATATCAATACAAGCTATATTAGACATACATCACTGTCATATGATGCTTATCTACCTGATTAGTCCCATTACAGCTGCTGGATGTTGAGCCTTTTTAATGCAGCTCACTTTTAGGGAATTCAAAAAGCACGAGTTTATTGTGTATTTTATTTTTGTGTCAATTATTTTCCTTGTGCAGGTTAAAGTGTAGCTATTTGTGCTTATGTGCATTAAATAGGCAAAAACTATTTCACCTTGCCTCAAGCTGTGATGACAATATAATGTCACCCATTTGAAAACTTTAATATCTTGTTCATCATAATCGTCTAGGATGGGAGTCACATGAAGGCTGGTTAACTGGGAAAAAATGCAGCAAAGACGACAAGTTCAATCTGCATCCTTAGATTCACTTGTAAAAATGAAACGCATCGAAACGTGATCGTTTTATCTTTAGTTTCACAACAGGCTCACGCGCACGCACCGTTGGTTTTCTCTGATTTAGTTTCGTCCGTCCCGTCAGTGAAGGCCTCCTTCCACACGGGCCTCACTCAGACTCGTGTTATCTTTAAAATCAACAGCTCCTGCATTTAGTTTGCAGCAGGTAAGCACTTGAATATTGCTTAAAGAAGTCTCCTGTACTTCACAACTGATGTCTTGCGCGTGTGGTTAAATTTAATGATCAAGGAGACACGTGCCTCCCTCATTCACTCCACACATGATATTTTGTCTTTAAAACGAAACATTTAATTTCAACTTCAAAATGCTGCTGTTTACCATGGTGGAAAAAAAATGTTGTGCGGTCATAATGCAGCATTTTTACTGACACTAAAAACATTCAATGTATACCCACACAAACACCCACACGCTCGCTCACGCGCGCACAAAAACACACACTCGCTCCCTTAATACCGTGGCATCTCCACCGGCCCCGGTGCTCTGATGGTCTCCTAGACAACCGAGATAACGGTGCAGCAGTTTTCCATATCGGTCCCGGAGTCTATTATAGCTCAGGATTAGCTCTCTTTCTGAAAAGGTCAAACACAAAGTCACCAAACCTGCGTCTTTTCCACCTCCCCCCACGCGCAGGCACATATATAAACATGCATGTGTCGTTTCATCTAATGCCATTAAACTAATGGAGCTTCAATTGGAAAGCAACAGTAATATTTATATGTGAGTCTCCCGAGGAGGAAGGCTACAAGAGCTATGAATCCACAGCAGTGAAGAGGAGAGTTTGATACTGCAGGGGAGAGACAGAGCACACAATGTGCTGTAATGTAGCGCCCCCTGGCGATCACAGGATGATGGAGCCCCACACAGCTCTTGCCATTTGTTTGGGGTCTACAGATGTTTGCATGAAATATTTGAGATGACACAAGTGAGAATTTTTACAAATCATAAGCCAAGGGAGGGAGCCACACAGCTGGAATGTTCCAGATGGGATTCCTGGTGGCTGGACAGGAAGTTGGAAGACCTCTGACAGGAAGTGTGTTCTCAGGGAGGGCCAGCATGGGTGGAGAGAGAGAGAGGTTGATGTTTCCTGTTAGCTCAGTCCACGTTTAGATGCCTTGCTTTCCCTCCCTCTAGGCCAACTTGACACCCATCATGAGGGCAGAACAGCATGTAATAGCACCGAGCAGCATCCTCCTGCACTCAGAGCTCCATTTCAGGATGACTATGAGAGGACAGTGGTAAGCCAAGACAGTAGGTCGTGTGTACAGGACAGGATTGTGTCACAGGATGCAGATGTCACCACATGAAGTGAGACTTCCTGCCCATCAAAGCAGTCAGTGCCAGTTTAATGAACTCATATTCAACAACCCACAACAGAAAGCTGGTGCATGTTCATGGAAATGAAGACAGAAAATGTGATTGAGATGGTGGAGATGAGGAAAAAAGAGAGCAAGTGGGAAAGGAGATTGTAGGTAAAGATGTGATGGAGTGATATGTGGATTGCAAGAGGAAAAATCTCTTTGTCTCTCATGTGCTCAGTGGACAATCAAAGTTTCCTATCAGCTCTGGAGTAGGGGAAATTGGCTGCCCTGGGAAGGAGAGGGCCACTCTCACAGCCAATGGGAAGTGCCCCTGTCACTCTCATCAGGTTCAGTGGAGAAAGTAGGAAATGTGTGTGTGCCTATGTGTGTGTGTGTGTGTGTGTGTGTGTGTGTGTGCACACTCAGAGGAGAGCTTTTTAAACACAGAGAAGCTTTGTTTCACTCGCCTTCATGTGATCAAAGATGATACAAAGTCCAAAGTAGCGTTAGACCTTCATCTGCTGCTTATCCTCTGCACTGAGGGACGTATACAAGGCACGAGGGTGCGTTTTCTGGCAAAACTAGCCTTGAGAGGCATGACCATCAGTGCTTTGATGGAGCGCCATGTGGCAGAGATCAGCGGGTCTTAGTGGGAGCTGTGGACAGTTGCACACAAGGGCAGCAAGGGAAGAGGATTACTGTCTTATTGATATAAATCCATACTGGGAGGGAGGCTGACATCAATATGCACAGAGATATAGGCCCAGCACGGAGGCTTTGAGTTAAAAAGTATGTGATGTAAACATCTGCATGATAGAAGTCAAGCAACGACTTTGATGCTAACCTTTTTCGTGCCATCCATCTTTCTTGCTTTCCCTCCTGTGTGCCAGACAAGAATGCGTCTCTCTGCACCCAGGGCCCAATCCTCTGTTTGAAGTCTCATCTCCATCTCCGCACTCCCTGCCCCTGTCCTCTCCTTCCTCTGTCTTTCCGTCTGTTGGACCATCGTATCTGTCAGCCTTGTCCTCCCCGCCTCCTGCAGCTGCAATGAGGGCCACAGACGCCCTCATTGTGCTCCGTTTCCTTGCCCTCACGCGTCTGCACCCGGCCTGATCACACCTGCCACCTGCACAGGACGCAAGGCCCCGGGTTTTAGACGGGGGGCTTTCATCCACCTCCTCAACTTGCCTTTCACGGCCACTCATCCCAGCACCCCTGTCACTGAGGAATGGTCAGTGCAGAGGGCACAGCAGGACACAGAGCGGCTGTTGTGGGGTGAGGTGTGTGATTTAAGCAGAGCCAGAGGAAATCAACACAGGTGAGTTTGAGCTTGAGTTTAGAGTCACATTTCTTCGTGTTGATGACATACTTTTATTCCTGGGGCTGCAGGACTGACAGCAGTAGATGAATGTATGTGACATCGATGGACCTGTGTGTCAGTGTGTGTGTGTGTGTATAATAACATGCTGACAGTGAGGGTGGTGGCTCTGTCTCAGTGATTTATGAGAGTGTGCTGTGAAGGGTCTTCTGAGCAGGATATTGTTCCCTGACTGGTGACTTCTGTCTCTCTCTTTGTGTGTGCATGAGTGAGTGTGTGTTTGTGTGTTTTAGAGTGAGAAAGATTAAGAGAGAGAGTAGTGCAGGTGAGCCCCCAATGTAATCAATCACCACAACGTCTCAGGACCCTGGGCTTGTGGATTACCACTTCAGCTGATACCTACTTTGACTCACCGTTTTTTGCATGCTCATTATTTTTGTGAAAGATAATAAAAGAGCAAACTGTGCATCATTACTGCTCCTCAGGAAAGGAAGATAATAATCAACTTCACGCCTGAGGGGGGAATCATGACAGCTCAACCACATGGCCCAACCAGTCCAACGCACTGCACAGACCCCCTCATCCACTTCCAACACACACTCACACACACACTCACACAGTTTGCCACATCAGGATACAGTGCTTCACATGAATTCCGGTTTAAACAGTATTCTGCATGAGCTAGGCCAACAGATAAACCGCAGCTCTTCTGCAACCGGTAATAACATCCTGGGCCAGAGCGCAGGGCTGGAACTGAAAAGACTGAAAGGCCAATACACCAACACCACGCAAGACAAGAGCCCATCAAGGCAAACTTGAGATAAACGCATCCACACAAGGATATCTGTTGACTTAAAGTTTTCAGATTCAGTCTTTACCAGTAAAACAGGGGCAGAGGCCGTGCCGGAAAACATGCCCTATTTTAGATTTATTATTGACCTTGTGTTCATTGAGATACAGAGACAGTATTTATCTAACCTTTACACTGAAGAATACACAGAAGAGAAAACCAGTGTTGTAAAAGTTCTCTTAAGGAGAAGAATAGACACAGTTATCAAATGACTTACTCCAGCCTTCGGATGATGATCACATGTTAATACAGGGTACGACCAGATCCCTGAGAACAAAGAGCCAACAAGGGTTCCTTCAGTCTACTTCTTTGCCCTGAAAAGCAAGAAGTCTGTGATATTATGTGAAGGTAAAACTGAGGCCAGAATCAAAATTTCTCAAATGAAAGGTGCTTTGTCATCGAGCAGTGACAAAAGAACAATAACAACAACAACGAAAAGGAAAAAGGAGGATAAACCAAACTGCAGTGATTCTGCTCAAGCTCCAAAGAACTTGACTTAAAGCTTATTCATAAAACCCTCCGAATTGATCAAATCCGTTCTCACTTACACTCAAACACATTATGCAAAATTCTTTGTTTCTTTTGACTTTCTGTAAGGACTAAAAGAATGAAGTCTATATTAATAGAAAATCTGTTTTTGAAACCCACTACTCTGTTATTTATTTAAATTAGTTTAAATTCTTGATTTAATCTAAAAAAAGAAAGCTGTGATACTTTAAAAGCTGGTCTACTCTGTTATATTCATGCAGCTTTTAATGTCAATTAAACATGATTCTTTTTTTGATATGGGTACTTTTTTTGTTGTTGTTGTTGTTGATTGTGTAATATCCCTAGGAGCAGTCGCTATGAAAAGTTAAAAATCTTTTCATGGACGATAAATGAAATGTAAACCTATCCTGATGAAAAGCTGGGTGAAAGCTCCCGTTGGAAGAAAATCACAATAATACAATAAATAAATGCCAGCTTTCCTCTGTTCCCACGGCCTGTCTCTGAGTTTGATAGACTTTCGACATATGCATATTGTTTTTCAAGATATTGCGTATATTCAGAAGGAAAGGTGGGTGCTGCACTGTCCCTGGAGAAAAACTGTCTAAAAAAAACCAAACAAACAAAAACTTCACTTTCAATCTTCAGTTGAATAAATTTGAAATCTTCACTTTCAGAGATGAGCAGGCACAACTTTTCAGTTTTTCTGCTTTTCTAAAGCGTTATGAAATCATTTAAAAATCTGTCAAACACTCAACTTTCAATCTCTTTTCCATCCCTGATAAAATCTTCCTATCACGTCTGTCTCAGACCTCCAGTGACCTAATAACATCATCTCTGAGTGGAAAGCAGACATGAGCTCACTGGTCTGTTCCACTCAGTCACTGGCGTGGAGGTGAACGGCCGCAAGCAGCAGCAGCAGTTGGTTTGCTGTGCTTCAACTGTGAGAAACAGGCTCCGTGGCTCTCCAAACTCTCACTGCTCCAAATCTCCTCTTAAGTACAAACACACAAACAAAACTGCCATTGTGTGGCGTTTCAGCAGCTCCTAACATCAGCGCTAACAGACATTGTCTTTGCTTTCCCACTGCTGTGGGTTTTCAGAATGATCATTGTATGGCACATACAATATGTTAACATTATCATTATGGAGGGAGTGGAGCCTGTTGTTATGGAGCAGGAAATGACCTGCTGAGACCCCGGCTGACCTCAGAGGGAAAGTGGTGACCTTAGACTGACCCTGATGTTTGTCCTGGATTAGACTGTGAAGGAGGCAAGACTGCTGTTTGGCTGAGAAGGAGAGGACTGTAGGTGGGGTTAGAGCCACAGAAGAACTGAAACAAGGCACTGGAAATTCCCTTTAATGTGCCAGTGTTAAAAGTGGTACCAGTGAGAGAGAAAATGAGTGTGAAATCTTTTATCTCAAAGTCCACAGCGTTCCAATAGGCATAAACTGAGGCTTCATTGAACTACAAATCACATTGAGTGCTGTTCTTTGCATAAGTGCGCCCTCTTCTGACATGCCAGGAGTACTGCTTCCTCCAGATGAACAAACCCATCAGTCAAAAGGGGAACAAAAATCAAAACTCCATTACATTGTTCTTTACTCCAGCAGACATGTTTGTGCATATAAAAATACAAGTCGGTCACTTTCTCAAAACTTTATTCCAAATTTGACAGCTTTCCATATCGTAGCCCCTTTTACAAACATTTGTGTCCCGTCTCCCATGTCTTTTCTCGCATACAACCAAATCTCTTAATGTGTTCACTAATCTCATGGTAAAAAAAAATGCCATATATGAAACAAACAAAAAAAAACATACAAAATGTAGAAAATAAGTGATGAACATCAACAGAGAGCATTTGGGATGACAGAATCAGAGCTTTGAATTTCTTTAAACAAATATCATTGGGGCAGAGTAGAAAACAGCAGTAAGTGCAAAGAGAAGATCCGAAGACTTAAACTTTCATCCTTTTTGAATGGAAGATGATTCAATCTTTGAAAACAGCTTATGAGAGTAAAGACATGAGAGTGAAAAAACTTGGGCCCCTCAGTTATTATTTAAAACTAAAAAGAAATTCCCATAACCGTACAAACTGAGGACTATGGAACAAAACAGTGTCAAGTCTGATAAAGGTATGACAAAGATGTATGTGTAGCTCAAACAAACTGAAAAAAGGAACGCCAGAAACTGTGATGAGGCTGCTGTAGAGCTGGGCACACAGTGACCTCGAGTTTATCACAAGGCACAAGTGTTTGGATAAACCATCACTGACATAATGAAGAGATCTTAACAGTCCATATCCTGGTTCAATGTTGGTAAAAAAAAAAAAAAAGTACTAATAATGTGTAAGCATGAGTCACATTTAATTTATTTTCACACATATAGATTGCCAGCTATATTCTTTAGCAGGATGGTGTTTGTTTTTGTGTATTTATGTGTGTATTTGTGTGTGCTCAGCGGTGGCAGATGCAGTTTAGAGGGCGTCCAGCAAACTGTCGATGCGGCTCACAAGTTCTTGTCTCTTGCCAGTCAGAGTTTTCTCACTCTCGATGTAAGCATCCTTCTTCACCTTGCCCGCCACCAGCCGCTCCGCCTCCTGGCAGGAGCGACACACCAGTTCCTTCACCTGGCCATCCAACTTCTGCACCTCTGCAACCTGCGAGCATGGGGGGGGTGGTAAAAGTCACTTTCTAAGAATGTAATCCATGATAAGTCTTTCTGTGCTCTCAAACACCGTTTCTCACCTTATCAGCCAGGTCAGAGCCTTCAGCTTTGAGGCGGGCTTGCAGCGAGCTGATCTCGTTGGTTAGAGTGCGGTGGTCTGCCTCCAGAGTCTTCCTCCCACTGTTTAGAGCCCCCGTGTCACGTGACTGTTTGTAGCGGTTGACCACCTCATCCATGTGACGGTACAGCCCCAGGCGCTTGTTGACCAGAGTCAGCACCTGCTCTGTGATGGAGGCCACCTTCATGCGCACCTCAGCCGCAGGGTCCTGAACACAGAAGAATAATGCACAAACATTTGAAACATGAGTGAATACAAACTTAAAATACAGATGGATGTCTAACAGAGACCAGGCTTTTAAAAGGAAATGAGTTGTCATACCTTGGTGATAGCAAAGTCAAGGCGGACGTAGATAATGACGGTGAAGAAAAGGATGTAAAAAGCTCCGACAACCAAGAGAGGCTCCTGTAGCATCAGGATCTTATTGAAGTTATAATGAACCTAGGAATCACAGAAGATAATGATTAATTTAGCCCTAAACAAAGCTTCAACATTCATATCGAATTCTACGAAACAAAGTTCTTTCTATCAAAATTGATGTTGTTTGAGTTTAGTAAAAACTTGACTTAGGGCAGTGGACTGCTCTGAGGTCTGCAGTTTCTGTCGGACCGTTTCTCTGGGAGCTTCCCCAATGATCTTTTAACCACACCATGGGAAATCCTTACCATCAACTGATTTAGCAGTTTAAAAACTCTAAACTGATCTTTACTCCACATAGCTGGATTGCCAATTCATCACAATAAACCAGTGTTCTTAAATATAGGACAGGGACTGATGTAAAAAGTACTGTTCTCATCTTCTCTTGAAAAACAGTCCAGATTTTTTTCTTGTTTCCCCCTGAGGAAGCCTCCCCTGATCTCACCAAAGGCTCTTTGAAAATCAAAGCTCACACTTTCAGCACCAGTAAGGCAAACTCATCTTCAAAAAGTGTGTGATCTTTTACTGCTCTTGTTTACTTTACCTTGTTCACGGCCGTAGCACTTTTTTGCAATCACTTGATAAGACTAGAAAAAGCTACTTGACTCAATCAAATTGGTTTATAGCTCAGAAAAAAAAAATATCATCGGCTAAACTGCCTCAACATAGTGCATAAATGTTCATTGAATAGCATCCCAAAAGTTCCACATTTCCCTGTGTTTAATTTACCACAACATCCTGAATGTGGTGCTCCACCAGGTTGCTCTTGGTTGCGACCAGCACTGGTCGACCAAAGGTGTCCAGATATGTGTAGTGCAGCTGGTTTGGCATTCGATCGATTTTGTATGGTGTATCCATGTGGATGTTTCTGTTCAGATATGATAGAAAAATGAAACCTGAGCATCAAATCACTCTAAAACATATAGGATTTCAATTCTCGTGTGACGACTGACCTGGCTCCCTCTGGCAGGATGATTCTCACAGTCAGGGAGTCGATGACCTGATCATCATAAACATGATCAACCAGTCTCATCTTCAGTGCATATTGGTCACCTAGAGGATACAGTGATGAGACACATTAAAAACACATCTAGGGGATTGGTGATCTGGAAGTATTAGTAAGTAGGAAGCCTTATACAAAAAAAACAGTTCTTGAGTGGGAGAGCAGCTTCATCTGAACTGTCTGCCTTTGTTTGTGTTTTGGTCTTTTCATATCGTGGTTAGTATCTGTTTTAAACACTTTGCACTTAATAAAGAATACAAGACAAGAGCTCACCCAGGGTGTAGAGGTACTCGTAGCTGGGCAGGTTGTAGCCAATTATGTAGTGGGTCTTCCAACCTCCAAACAAAGGGAAACGAGGCCTGACCTCCACCTCTACTGAGTCATCCAGAACCTGCAGATGTGAGGTGGAGATGTTGCCGATCTCATCTCTATAGTAGACATCCTGGGCCGAGGCAGGAAGAATGGTCTGTTGAGGAGAAAAGCAAAATTAGTTGTCATCATCATCATTAACAAAGCAGTAGCTTCGCTTAGAAAACAGCAGTTTGTGTATGACACAGCACCTTGAAAGATTTGACAGATGAGATGCCACTATCTGACTGACGCTGATAATCGTAGCGAGAAAAAGGTCCCTTCAGGACGGCCCCCGTGTGCCTCAGGTCAATGGTTTCTTCCACTGCGATGTTTCCCCAGTGAGAGACCTCAATGGTTCGAGTGATGCTACTGATGGTGAGGAAAGGTGTGTTGTTTTCGTAATGGATCCTCATTGTATCCTGGATGGTGGATAATAAAGAAGGAATAAACTGTTACACTGGATCTTTTCAATGGTCACTGAAAGCCGGTTGGATTAAAACTGTACCTCACTGAACGGTGCCACATCCTTGAAGGGTCCGTACTCAATGAACTCATCGTTCTTGCTGGGGTTTCCAAGCTTGGTGTAGCTTTCGATGGTCTTGGAGGCCAGGCGAACGCGTGTGCTCTGGCTGCGGGTGGGGTATGGGGAGTATAGGTAGTGGTTTCCCTGGAAGACCACCAGCTGGCGCTCAGCCTGGGTGATGTGCGAGGGGAAAGGCCTCAGGACGTGGCTGAAAGTCATCTCCACTTTAGCTTTGAGCTGAGCACCTGCTGCCAGGCTGGAGGGCAGCTGGACTTTATAAAACTCCCCACTACATAACAGAAGGATAAGATAAGGTAAGATCAACTTTCACAATAGCTCAAATTCAGCAAAACATCAGCTTGCAAGATGATATAAAGTACACCTTTGATTGGTCCTGCATTGAAAAAGTTTCTGTTCTACCAGTAACAAAAACCAAACATGTCCAAAACTTTGCAAGTTATCTTGAGGTTTGCTTAGACAGCAGTACATGTGCTGTATATCAACATCATCTGGCAGACAATGTAATGGCTGCAGCGTTACTTAAGCTTAGTCTCCCTCTTCAGCAGCTTACACAGTGTTTGATCACCTAGACATAATTATAGGTAATAAACTTACTGCAGACATAGGTTTGTCATTGTGCAACTGAAACAACAACAAACAAAAATCAGTATTAGGAGAAAAATGACATTTTCCATTTGCCCCTTTAGTTTTCTGTTTTGCACGCTCTGGTTCAGAGACTCCCATATGTAACAGCAGGAGATCTCATGGATCCTTGTACATCAAGGCGATGGTGTCCACGGTAAACAGGATGTCAGTGTAAGTGTTGAAACTGTTGACTCTTTAATTTGGTTTTACTTTGTGTAATCCTGTGGCTGATTAGGACAAAACAGGCAGAGAAACACATTTCTTATTTCTAGTGAATAATGCTGAAACAGTGCAGTTCTCTGATGGCAAAGTAAAGCAAAGTTTCAAAGTGTGGGAAATGACACCAAGATTGGAGTTGTTGTCAGAGTTTTTTGAAAACTATCAAAGTACATGGCAGAACTGATTTTACCTACAGCCTAATTATGATTCAAGTTCTCTCGAGGGTTACTTAACAGTGCTGATTGCAATCTTGTGAGGGTCATACAAGGGCTAAACAATTGGCAAATATAATCTACTTGCATTATTTGTCCCTAAATTGAAATTGCAGTTTATTGTGTGATTCTTTCTAGGTTTCCTGTCTTATGTGTTGTTGAACAAACACATTTTAGATATTAATATTGACATTAATTTCATCATGACATAAAACAAAATATTGTTGCTACTTTGCAGGTGCTTTTTGCCAATTTTAGTCACTTTTCTTTTTGAAAGTTTTGGACCAGTTTTGCTATGCTCAGACTATTTTCCAAGTTTTCTACCAATTTTTTTTCTTTCTTTTGACCATTTTAGCAACCTTGAACTCACTTTTATTGCTACCTTCTGCTGTTTTTGCCCATTTGCACCACTTAGATTGTATCTCTTGCAATGATAGTTTTCAACAACTTGGCTTTCTGGTAAAGTCGGGATGAATAACACTGGTGTATAGCATGAAACATCTACTGCAGCAAATGTGTCTGGTATTCAGACACATTTCCAGTTTAAAAAATATCGCACTGTCTGTGATTATAATATTGCAGCAGGAAATATTGCTATTTAATCCAATTAATTGCCCAGCCCTGGGCCATACACTTAGTTCTGACAAGTATTGCATACAACCAATTTTTTTTAAAAGACATGGCATGAAAGCTTTTCAGAAAATGCCCTAATTTGTATCAATAAAAGATAGAATCAACGAGATAAAATTTCTTTGAAGCTTTAAAGGGATGCAACAAGAACTGTAAAGTAGGTTTACTGTTTACAAGGTGATAGCATATTAAAAGTGCTGCTGCAGATGGATTTCAGACCCAAACTTGCACACATTTTTCACAGGTTTCCATCTGTTTAGATGTTCTCAGGCATCATAGTTTGACATGATCACAAATTAAGAGTTTAATCTCTCACCTCTGGCCTTGAATTGTTGTCTGCTGGAGCTCAAGTACGCCATCCTCCTCTTCATCTCCTTTTACCTATAGCAGCAAACAGAATCAGTCAGGTATCTAATGTAATGAACGCGGGTTTTTAGTTTTGTTACAAGTCTCAGACATCTAAACTCAAAGCACTGTTGCTGGTGCACGCTTGGAGGAGGCAGGCCTGCGCAGTCACACACGGAAGTGATCTGTCCAGCGCATACGTGTCATTCAGCCACTGACAGAGCGTGCAGCGCTGCGGAAGTTAAGCTAGTAACCTACACCCTCGACAGAATGAGACAATCACAATGAAATAAAAATAATCATCATTAGAGATTAATTTTTAGCTGCAAGTCTGCCAGGAACAAGCTACTTCATGTCTGCATCCAGTACCTTTCACTGAGCCTCTTAAAAGTATAAATTTATCTGTGCATGGCTGTTTAGATCCAGATCCTGCAGAGCAGGATGCTCACACCACATAAAGCAAGCTACTAACTATGGTTCCAGGCATTCAGTTCACAGAAATGCTGTAACCTGTCAATTCTTCTTACTATTGATCCATGCACCAGTGCTACAACCACAGAAACAATGAAAACGATAACATTTCAGATCAGCAGGATTTGGTGCATCAGAGTTATCCTCATCATTCATTGAAGCTGCTAACGGGCTAAAGCTAACTGGCCGGGTCACAGGCAGAGCTGTGGGCTTTGTTTCACTCACTCATGTTTCACTCACCGAAGCTCCGATATACGCCAGGTGAGGCACCAGGTCAGCCTCCACCGCTAATAGGAAGCTGTTCACGGCTGAAGGTCCCTGGTTAGACAGCACGATCTCCGCGGTGATCTTGGCCAGATGAGTGCTCAGGTCTACGCTCCTCTTCACCTCCTCATTTACCAAACCGTCAGCTGAAACTTTGGAGCTCAGAGCCACAAGAAGCAGCACACATGCGGCAAGGAGGGGGGAATTTCGAGACATGTTGGAGTAAATTTAGAAATAACGCTGCAGGACAGAAGTGGAGAGAGAAGGAAAATGTAGAGCAGCAAAGAAAGGCCGCCGTGCTGCTCTACATCAGAAAGGATGACGCTTCATTCAAGCAGGCGTGATGACGTCACTGCGCGCTCTTTACAACGTACTATGCGTTGAGTGATGGTGGATTTACCTAAGGGTTTACCTAAATTTACCTAAAAGATTAGCAGACTCTGAAATCCTTGAAATTTCAAAACCTTTGGATATTTTTTCGAGTTTTGTTTTATTTTTCTTTATAAGATGACACTTATTCTTATTTATCAATATTTAACCAGGTTCCTCCTGCTGAGATTAAAAACCTGTTGTAGAGAGCACAGCAAGCAGCAAGAGAACACAAAGTCATAGACAGAGGACAATAGTTTGACTATCAAGCATAAAAATGTTCAAAAAAAGATAGAAGAAAAGTCAAATACTGAGCCAGGTTAACTAAAATCAATGCCATAGTAAAGAATCTGCTCCAATGTCTTTCATTTAAAATTTCAACCTTCAGTGACACAAGCTCCTTAAGTTTCATGTTATTCTGCAGTTTGTTCCAGTTTGAAGGAGCAGAGCACTCAAAGCCATTTTCTTAAGATCTGTTCTAGTTTCAGGGACAGGAAGCATGAAAAGGTCCTGGGAGCACAATGAACACAGTGGATCATTGGAACCTCAGGTCACTTGCCTCAGTGGGGAGACCTGTGTTTTTTTTAATCACACCTTTTACGTTAACTGTTGTCCCTGGACAAAAGCTTGATATATCTGTTGAAATCAGTCTCTGGCTGCAAGAAATGAGGCAGATGTAAAAGTACTAAGAACTGCAGGTCCCCGAGAGTCTCTTTGGAAGTACTAAAAGCTCTGGAAATACTGAAAACCACATGCACCCCAATTCAGAAAACACAATTTATTTTAATTCCCATGAAGTTTGTCTGCCTTATTCTTGTAAAGTGACAGAAAGTTTACCATCAAAAATGCTCAGACTCACCAGAGTAGATCATCCACTAATCAGCACTGGAGTTTTCAGCAGTGTAAAGATCAAAAAGTGTCTTATGGCACAACACTTAGGAAGTGGTAGCCTGTCCTGCCTGTGAAGATGTGTGTGTGTGCTGCACATGGCTGTCCTTGATGGCCTTCCAGTTGTCCAGGTGGCTCAACAACAGAGCCTACAGGAATGGCCAGCTTCAGACTGGCACGCCAATACTGCCCATGCTCCATACCCCACAATGAATAAATTTAAAGAGACAACATTAGTCTTGTTTTAAAACACTTTTTGCTACAATTATACACTTGATTTAAAAATAAGTTGCATTATAATGAAAGCTCTTTGTTTCATTATTACATAAGACTTAGCTGCCATGTATATGTATCTACGTTTTATTTTAAAACAAAAGCTTGCTCCTGACCAGGATCTTTCCCATTGTTATAGTGATTGGACACATCTTGATAATAAGACATGAATCAACAATATTTTTACCACTGAAATTGGCAATTGATATGACTGAAACAGATATTAAGGTTCAAAGAAAGATCTGGGTTTTCAGCTTGTTGATGACATTTCCAAAATCATACTCACTAGAATTAAGGAAGATTTTGATATTTGGTACAAAATACTGTGTGACAGTGTAAATCAGACCTGGGCAAATTACAGTCTGTGGGCCACATCTGGCCCTTTGAGCAGCCCTGTGTGGCCCCCACAAGTCAATCATAAGTCAGAACATGGTTGTACAACAAATCCTAATACACATCCTCTATCACTGACGATCACTTCTCAGCTGTCCCACCTCAGAAATTCAGTTACATTTCAATGCACTTGTTGAGGAAAGGACAAGGACAAAGGACTTGAATTTTCTCACAGAGGAGGTAAAGTGAAATGAAAAACATTTGTTTTTGTTATTGTTTTTTTTTTTCTGTTTTTGTGTAGAAAAGTATTGCAGGATTTGAGCGGATTAAAAGACGGAAAGAGATGAAACACAACTGCAATTATTGTTTTTATTTTTACTGGTCATAACTTCTATTGGAGTATTTTCTCGTTTGACCAATAGTAGTTTTTTCCACATATTTAAAGAATACCCATTTTCTTCTTCCAGTAATCTAAATGTATGTGTAAGTGCATTTTGCAAAGGGGTAAAGTTGATATTGAGCTGACTTAAATTCATGTTATTGTTGGTGTGGCCCTCAGACACAATTCAGGTTTTTCATGTTGCCCCCCTGTGAAAATCAATTACCCACCCCTGGTCTGGGTGACCAGTTATATCATTACTGTCAATAATGTAATTATTTTGTTAGATTTATAAGCAAACTTGAGGCAAACATGTCTAAAAATGGTGCAAACTGATTCAAAGGGCAGTTCATATATCAAAGTCTTATGAAAATATGAATTATTCCTTTACAATTATTGATAAGACGTTGCAGATGTTTTGCTCTTTCTATACCAACCTCTGAATGAATAAAAAGCAGGGTTTGAGCAGCCCAGTATTGTTTGTTCATTTGAAATTGTGTTTTAGAAATATTGTTTGAATTTATGACACAATTGCACGGCCTCTGGAAAACGTGGCATAAAAATATTTATATGGATTTTTAGACGATAAATCCGCTGATATAGGTTTCTCTGCCTTTGAGATTGTTAGCGAACCAACATTAGGACATTTACTTCATATTGTTACTAATCAGGTTCAGTGGAACAAGGCGTGCCGAGCGCGTGACGTCAGCCGTCACCGCCAGAGCTTGTTTTGGAGGAAGTGGACTCGGCTCGGCTAGCAGCTAGCACGTTAGCTCCAGAGGAAAAGAGAGCGTCAACAGGAACGGGGCGAAACTCACCATTGTACTAAATCTCTTATATTTCAGAAAGAGGGAAGTATATCTGCATTGGAGGAGTTTATTTTGATAAGCAGAATTAGCCGTGAAGCTACCTGTTGAGGACATTTCAGCTGTCGACGCTTGAACGTGTTGTTTTCTTGCGGCAGACATTTACAGAGGCTGTTAGCCTGTTAGCTGCTCCCTGCGTTAGCTAACGCTTCCAAACCCAGGCAGAGGAAAAGTCCACATTTGATATTTTTCCCCTCAGGATCATCGCCCAGGTTGGTTCATGTCGCCTTTGGTCACTTGTTTTACCTGCTGTATGAGTTAACGATTCCAGCTGTCATCAACCTACTTTCTCTAATTTTGATAAACCTTCCTCAGCTGACCAAACGCGAGCTAAAAGAAGAGTAAGTGTCAGTTTCATGGTAATCTTTAGCAGACCCGGAATCAAGACTGTCATGGTGTAGTTGAAGGAAAATGCTACACATTTAATCTACCGTTTCCTGGTCATTTTCATTGCTGTTCTTTATTAATGTGATTAGAAATGTGAAGCTTGCACAACCTGGCTAACCCTCCGAGGCTGTGCTTCAAGTCTTCGTGGTTTCGAGTGAAATTACGAGACATGACTCGCTTTCACCGCTTAAAGATGAAAATGTGTTTTACCACATCGGCCTACAGATTGGACACAAATGTGGATCACACTGTTATGTGTATTGAATCCAACTACTCCGTTTGCTGAGCTAGTCATGCTTGCCAAGTCATGGTTCCGTTAGTCCTGTGTTTTAAAACCATGTGATCAGTCCCTGACACAGTGTCATGGGGTGCAGATTATGAGAGCCGCACCGACAGCTCGATGTTGGTTTGGCTTCATAAAAGTATTGATAAGGGGCCGATCAGCGGGTTTCGACACTTGGCTTTGACCGTTCAGCGATGTGTGGATAAAACCTATAACTAATCTCTTTTTCCAAAATGCTCCAAGCAAGGTCCAACCTGAGGAGAATTATGATTTAAAGCCCACCGAAACACTGAGTGGACTTCGGTCAGAGCAGCTGTATGAGCTGGTTTATTATTACAAAGCACAAGGGCTGAAATGCTCCGGGATGGTTGAGCAAATCCACACATTTGGACATTTGATTTGATAAATTTAGCATCAAATTTAACAACCCAGATAATTCAGATCTTAAATTTAAAAGTGAAACTCCAGGTATTTTAATCTAATGAGTGATGTTGATCATGATGAAATCTAAAAATGAGTTGAGTGCAGCTGCTAAACAGAAATTCATGTGAGCCTCAAGCAAAACACATTTCACATTCATTGCTTTTCTCCAATCTTCTGTTTGTTTTTTCTAGGCAAAAAATTATGATCAGTGTTCAGTATGATGACTAAAAAGATATAAATAAAACAGTGCGATAATTCAACAGCATCAGTATCACAGCCAGCATTTTGCCTGTTTTTAAAATCAGTCAGTTCTATGGACTGTTGATTTTGTGATTCAGTATTTCCCCATGGGGTAGGATGTGGTTTAGAACATATCTCACATTATATTTCTTACAGTTTTCTGTTGGTTAGAGATGCATTCAGACACTGTTCATCCTCTGGTCGCACAGGTTGTATCATTTCAAAAGGGTCATCACAAGGACATGGCTTTACCCATCTTGTTGAGCAATTCTGGCACCATTGTGCTCTTTTAGGAGACTTCTCTTCTATCTTGTAATCTAATTGTTTGTCTTTACAGCTGTGGCACAATGACGTCAAGGAAGAAAGTACTACTCAAAGTCATCATTCTGGGAGACTCTGGGTGAGTAGTACAGAGTTCTTGGAAAAATGATGGAGATAACAATAGTTTCATTTTTCAAGACAAAACTCATTCAGGGTACTGATTAAGGTCTGATTATTATGTTTATTCCCTTACAGCAAGAAAGAACTTGTTATGTGCTCTTTTTTTATTCCAGGGAACTGTTCTGATATTTGTACTGACTATTTTCCTGTGGTTTTGATTTTTTTAGAGTTGGAAAGACCTCATTGATGAACCAGTATGTGAATAAGAAGTTCAGTAACCAGTACAAAGCCACAATAGGGGCTGATTTTCTGACAAAAGAAGTCATGGTGGATGACAGACTTGTCACAATGCAGGTAAAGACCAGCTAATATGTGTATTCATCACCATCATTTACTCTCTTGGAAACATTACAATCATATCTACAACAATCACCTATTGCATAACAAAGCAAACACTAACAAAAATCCTATACATAATTCATCAAAGTAGAAAACAGAATTTTGAGGCTTCAATTTAAGATTAAGTTTTATAAATTACTATAGTGTTCTATGCTCATTCAGCTCAGTACTGAAAAAAAAGTTAAACTGACATAAATCTGTGTATTAGTAAGATTCTTCAATTTGTAGTTGCATACTTTCATAGTGAGAGAAAAACAAGTTTTTCATGCTTTAGCAGACAGGAGGAATATGTTGTTATTTTCAAGAAAAACAATGAATGGTTTACAAATTGTCGTCAGAGTTTAAAACTTGACACATCCAAGATGTGTTTTACATCGTCAATCAAACAAACACTAAGTGTCAAAGCAGTTAATCAGGGTGATCTGGTTAATGTTACCTGTACAAACACTGCAGTTAAGGAATTACCTTAATCTCTTTACCTAAAGTAATCTCATTATTTTGTGCCTGTGACCACACATTGTTGTCTTTCATACTTTCTGTGCCCTCCTCTTTTCTGTGTCACTCAGATTTGGGACACGGCAGGTCAGGAGAGGTTCCAGTCCTTAGGCGTTGCCTTCTACCGCGGAGCAGACTGCTGTGTCCTGGTTTTTGATGTGACAGCACCCAACACTTTCAAGACTCTAGACAGCTGGAGGGACGAGTTCTTGATCCAAGCCAGCCCTCGAGACCCAGAGAACTTCCCCTTTGTGGTGCTTGGCAACAAGATTGACTTGGAGAATAGACAGGTAAAACGGGACTGTTGCAGCCATTTTTTTCCCTTTTTTTTTTTTTAACCTTTTGAGCCTTTAGTGAGACAGAATAGGGCAGCAGAAGGAGAAGGACCAGGTGAGACAGTGACAGGAGAGAAAGGGGCCACAGGTTGGGAAAACACCTTGGTTGTCAGCCTTAGACTAAAGCCTCTGTACATGGGCCTCACTACTTTATAACTAAGCCCCACTGGCACCCTATGTAATCAATTTTTGAAGCTTTGCAGCTGTGGGACAGTTCTTAAAAATAGCCTTGATTAAGCTTTCAGTTTATTGTTGCTAAGTAAAACATGAGTTTTTTTGTGCTTCAGGTAACAACCAAGCGTGCACAGGCTTGGTGTCAGAGCAAGAACAACATCCCATACTTCGAAACCAGCGCCAAGGAGGCTATCAATGTGGAGCAGGCCTTCCAGACAATTGCACGCAATGCCCTCAAACAGGTACTTGACGCCAACAAGGGATCTTGGTCGCAAGTCTGACCACCACGTCTTCAGGAAAAAAAAGATTGTAACCCAAAGTGTTTCTGTTGTTTCAGGAAACTGAAGTTGAACTTTACAACGAGTTTCCAGAGCCAATAAAGTTGGACAGGAATGAGCGAGCCAAGCCGTCAGCGGAGACCTGCAGCTGCTGAGGACTATGAAGATCTTCTGGGGTCATCACTGCCCTCACTACCCTGTCTTGCCTTGTCTATATTTCCCCATTTCCCATGGCCCACTGTGTTTAATCCCCAGCGCCCAACATACAGGCAGCATCCCACTCATGAGAGTAAACTACTACACACACAAACATGCTGCACTCACCTCCCTATGTATACAAAACACACATTTTCTATAAAAGATGAGTCTCTTAGCCCAAAGAACACCTTCAAGGAAACATTATAACATTATGGATACTTGTATGATGCTCATTACTTCCCAGTGTTTCCCCATAAAGCTTCATGACGGTGGTGGTTTGGGCTAATCTCATTTTCAGTTCCATGTGTATTGCTGCTCCCACACCCAATTTAGGTTCTAACTACTTTTACTTGGATACTTTAAGTGATAAATTGAATCATTTTCTCTATACATATATGTGTTGATAAGTAAAAATTAAAAGAAATTTTTTTTGTTTGCTTTGTTTGAATCAAAGTTTCTTTAGCAATGGTGGTGGTTTTCTTACTTTCACAGCCCACCACTGCTGCATGAAAAGAGGAAACACTTCTCCGCCCATTTTACTCACTCGTGTTGTGGCTTTAATTTTTTTTCAATTTCGAAGACATTTGGTTTCACTGTAACTTGTAAAACCTAAAAATATACTCTGATACCTGAAATGGCCGTCAGAACTGAAGTAGTGAAGGCTCAGAATAAGTGAAGGTGCATGTGTGGATTGCGTTCATTCGCTGCCTGCTGATTCTTGTTGATTGGCAGTGAATAGAAAGGAAAGATCCATGAAATGTCCATCAGACCAATGTGTAACAATCTTTTTTTAAGCACCTTGCTGTTATTGACAAAAAGTATAGACATCTCATTTTAGAGCCACAATAAATGCAGCTGTAGCTCAGGTTGGGGACATTGCTAGGATCCAGACTCGGCTCCCTCATACTCGTGCTGTTCCTTTATTCGGGAAACCAAGCCTGGTCTTGTAATAAGTTTCTCTTGGTACCACATCTGACATGGGAAGGAACCAAATCAAGTCAGCTTGTCATTCTACCTGATAGTCCTGGAGAGGAGACATTTTTTCTGAAGTATAAATATCATTCATAGCTGCGTACTATTAGCTAGTACATTTCTTTTTACTGTCAACT
This sequence comes from Thalassoma bifasciatum, assembly GCA_008086565.1. Taxonomy (NCBI): domain Eukaryota; kingdom Metazoa; phylum Chordata; class Actinopteri; order Labriformes; family Labridae; genus Thalassoma; species Thalassoma bifasciatum. The sequence continues at coordinate 1,106,125 of RPOG01000012.1, read as the reverse complement.
ATTGCAAGACTTTGTATATTTGCAAACCCCTCAATCATTGTGTGGGAAAGCAAAATGTTCTGTTGTAAATCTCCATATCTGACTATGCCAGTTGTTCGTGTTGGCAAACAATTTAAGTGCTTGACATTTCTTTTAACTGATCAGATCTTTAACTGTCTGTTCATATTATGTTAAAACTTTGAAATGCATTATAGATCATAAGATAGCAAACATACTGTAACTTTGAAAAACAAGAAAAAAATGTGTGGGGGGAAGTATTTGCATTCATCATTATTATAATGTTAATATGATAAATGCATAGCATCTACATTGTTTCGAAATGTCTTTGCGTTTCAAGTAATAAGGGTAATAAAAAATCTTGAATAAAGCGTCTTGGTAATTTCTTATGTTTATTGACGTTTCAATGAAATATAATTTGTGCAGCACATTTTATTATTGAAAATGGTTACTACAACAAAGACATCTTAACAAACTTACACTTTTAAAATAGCTAAAGGCAAACCATAAGACCTAAATGTTTTTTTCTTCACTCCAGTTTTCAACACAGGATTATACTGTAGCTTTAAGTGGTTCTTGGTTTCCTGGGGACTCTCTGAACCCACTGCTGAAGCCCTCCAGTAGACTTTCTCACTTTCCCACTCTCTTTGCCTTCCTTCTCTTTTTTGTCCTCACTTGTGTCAGGCATCTTTCTCTTAGAAGGCGTACCGCTCGCCAGCCAGCTTCCCAACATCTTACTACTGGCTGTGGGCTTGGGCTCCTAGGGGTCAAGGGTCAGATATGTTAGCTTTACACTTAACTCACAAACAAAAGATCTCAATGCTGAATTTTTCATTTAGAGTGAGTATTTTATCACTGTATGTTCTACCTTTATGCTGTTGAGATCCACCGGCTGGAGGCACTCTGGAGAATTGTTACGTGAGTTGTTGACTATTGAAGAAACGGGATGAAAAGTCAATATGTTCTTGGACTCAAGCAGTTTCAAGGCATCCAGAGATTTCACATCTCCAAAATCCAGCCATTTCCTCACTTCTTCCTCTCCATTCAGGATTGCTGGCATTCTAAAAACAGACCCACACAACAATTCAACATCTCAAATAAACTGACAAGGAGAGAAACATCACCCTGTTGACTTTCTTTACCTATGATGAATACCCTGCAGGTTTGAAGAAGCATCCACAGTGATCACACTGTAAGAATAAAGTGGTTCCCCTCCACCTGGAGGAGTCCAGCAGTCAAAGACTCCTGCCATAGTCAGCAACTTCCATCCTGTCCACTCAGCTGGTGCATCTTCCTCCTTTGAGGACATGTAGCACATGTAAATAAAATGACAGATTTTATGAAAAATTTCACATTTCCTCAGTATGGTAAACATTTGGATAGTATTTGCACAAGCTGGGCGCGAAAATCAAACAAAATCAAATTTACATGCTGCAAAGAATTTGAATGCTACGGACACACTGTGTGAGCACATGCATATTTCTACTTTGGTTCCTCTCCCCACAAGGGATATTCTCAGCTCTGGTTATTTCCAACACAGCTGCATCCTTTCTGCTTCTGTTCTAGATGAAAGCACATGCTCACGGTGCTGCTTTTTAAAACCTAATACAAACCTGGTTTAACCCAGGGGGAACCTCCTCTGGAGAGCTCAACATCTCTGAATTCTTCTCATGGCTAGCTGAAGATGTTGGGTCATCCTGTTTAGTTTCCCCCTGACTCTGAGGAAAGTATATGAAGAAAGGCTGCTTGTTCTTCTCCTGCTTCTTCCACTCATAGAAACCATCAGCCAGGATGACACAACGCTGTCCTTTTAAGAGTGGGTCCTTTAGGGGCACAACAGTAACACTGGTTAGACAAACCTGTTATCAAACACTCAGAAAAGACAGTGACTTTTAAAGCACATTAAACTTAGCTCAAGCAGTGCTCACTTTGTAGGATTTCTTTTGCAGTATGTTCTCACAGCGGCAGTTGCTGGTGCTGTACTGCATCTTACTGGGGTCTGACTCTCTGAACCAGGAGGGCACCAGACCCCAACGCATTGAAGCCAGCACACACTCGTCCACTGGAGCTTCCTAAAGCACACAACAAGTCAACATAATACACTTGCTATACAGCTCAAGTGTAAATCTTTTTTATGGGCTAAGGGCCCAAGAGGCAATGACTTAGACAGGGGGGAGTGATTTTTGAGTCATTAAACATGGTGTTGTGTGATATACTGTCTGTATTTTTTATGTTCAAATTAGTGAATACAAGTCTATTGACTAAAATATCACAACTGTTGAATAATCACTGTGTGTTTATAAACAAAAAGAAAAATGGGTAGAGGTCACTCCTCTTTTCTGAAAGCAGAAGCTGACATAACTGGACTCAATCCATAATAGCATCAATAATACTTCCAATAAATTGAATATAGTCATACAACACTTTTATTACTATTTTTCATCTGATTATTTATTGATTTCTTGTTGTTGTTGTCTTCTGTTCCTAACCCTCATGCCTGACTTTTTTTGGCGCCATTTACTTCAAATATTTTATGATCCTTTCACTGTGAGGGAAAGGTGCACTTCTTCTTCTCCTCACCTGGTCAAAATGCCTCCCGGACAGCAGGACTGGACTCATGGACTGAGGGCTCTTGTTGTAAGATGGTCGGTATTTGTCCGCATCTCCATCCCTCCACCGGGGTTGTCTCCTCTGCCCTCTTCGGTTTCTGAAAGATGAGGCTCGGCTGACCTCGTCAGGGGCGAGGGTGCATGCAGTTCTTCCGCACATTGTCTGTCTGTCTCTCAGGCAATCTTCTGGAAGCTGGAAGAAAAAAGTGCGACACAGATTTAGTTAAGTACTCCCAATGTTGACACTTCAGTATTGTTAGCAAGCTAGCTAAAGTTGTAAAGCTGAGGTTATGGCATTATATTTTCTCTAAAATAATGACAAAGCCTGAATAACAAATCATAGACCTACATGCAAGTGGCGTGCTGTTTACTCAACCCCAAACTTTGCAGCCTGAAGTCTGAGGCAGGGCACAGTCAGGACAGGATCTGCCTGGGCACAGACCATCAGACTCAGGAACCAGCGTGTGACGTGTGACGTTGACAAACTGACGCAGCCAATCACTGCATAGGAAGCGGAGACGATCTGCCTCCCTCTCGAGGCAAGATGGGCGAGAAAGGATCAGAGCAGTAGAAACTTTAGACTTTTAAACGTTGAAAAAAATGAACCGAAGTGGTCGTGAGATTGGCAGTGTGCATTTCAACAAGCAATTAAAGAAAATGTCACTTTGATAACTTGAAATAACCATTAAAAAATATTGAACAATTCAAAAACACAACAGTTCAAAAGGAACTGAACAGTAAAAATGACAGGTAATAATTTCCAACAGGCAGGCTAACGACCCTTGGGTAAGTGAATAAGAAACGAGCAGAAGTGGCCACTGAAAAATTAGATCCACAAAAAAAATCAGCATAGTCCTTGTCAAAAACTTTTTTATTTATAACTGTAGCCCACTCGGATGTAGGTCACATAATATGTCACACGAGATGTCTATGGGTTGAGTTAGCGTTAGCAGGCTGCCATGGTAACAACAAACATGTTGATAGTCATCGTCCACACGGCATATCAGGGTAACACACAGAGTGGACACTGCCGTGGACGCCTGCAGGTAAGAGGTACAAACACTTGATGTGTGGCCAATAATGGACAGATAAAGCTAACAGACATTGACAGTCGAGGAGACGTGTGTTTTTAAGACAGTTGCAATAAGATCACCAGGGTTTGTTGAGGAAGCCAACCCTCTTTGCACCTTTATTTTTACAACAGAAACGTAAATATGTGGAAAATCTTGTCGCTGCTATCTGTGAGATACGATATGTCAGTGAATTTTTGAAATGCAGCGCTGTTAAATTCGTCAAGTTGACCATATTTTGGCTTCTAACGGGAAATAGAGCTAAGTATCATTCGTGTAAGCCACAGAACAGACAGTCCTCTCCTTTACAGCAACTTGACCCACTTCATGGTCCCCTGCACTTTTCCTTGGGACCAGTAGACAGCTGTCAGAGATGCATGACCACCACTGCAGTTTTCTACAAAGTTTTAATCCTTTTTTTTTTTTTTTGGAGATAGATTTATTTTTGGCCTAAACTGTGATTATTGCCTCCAAATTTCTACCATGTTTCCTCCACCACAGTTCATGACTAAACCATGGTGTCCCTGAAGAATGAGAGGTGGTGTTAGCATGAAAGCCACCAGATCCAAACAGTTTGTCCTCCTGGGCCAGGAAAGACAAAATGATGGAAACTCCACATTATGCCAAAACAGAGGTGAGAGAAAGATATTAGCAAAAGACACGCTGACACTATATCTCAAAACTTTGAAAACTTAATTTGAGTAGTCTCCAGGTTGTATTAACTTTAAAGTTGTTCCATTGTTTTATTTTGCAAGAACAACTTAGGTTTGTAATTGAACCGTGAAATCTAATGCCAAGTCATGACTCACCAAGACAAATTATGTATTTTCTCACTTGTTGCTTTATGTTACGCAGTCTTTTTTGGGGAGAAAGTCTCATTTTTTCGTTATAACTTTCCTATAGTGAGCTTTTTTCAAACCCGGAACAAAAAGGGTAATTTGCCTTGACTTCAGACGACTATGACAGTACTTGTGAAGTGAAAGTATCAGTCACACATGCTGAATTAAATATGAGATAATGTTTAGGTTAGGTGGTCAAATGTTTGAAGCAAGAATCCATATATTGAAGTTTCATGACTGCTCTTTTTTGCTCCAGTTGGAGATTTTTAAGCTTCAGGCACACCTTTGCCTTTTCATCACCATGATGTACCTTCAGTTTTCTATTTATATATTCATAAGCAGATGCAAAGATATTTTTAAAGTGGAAACCCAAATGCTTTTTCACGTCTAGCATCACTAACTTAGGCATTAATACAAAGTCCTCTCAACCAAATATTTCTGCACCAAAATATTTGTCTTTCAAAAGGAGTCGATTTGAAAGCAGGGGAGACTACAGGCTCATTCAAGGGCCAGAGGGTCGTTCAGCTATTCAACCAGGATAAAAGGAAAAACACAACTAGTAAGTAAAAGTGCAAAGACAACAAAAAGTGATTAAATCTTTAACGCAGTCACCCCTCAACTGCACAAACTATTATATCCCTCATGAGTTGTACTGGAAACCGACTAGTCCTGCTCAAACAATGTATTGTGTGTGCGTGTGTGTCAGCTAAATCTCCTGAGGACAAAGTTCATCGCGGCTATGGCAACCTCCCCGTTCTTAACCCAGAAAGACTTAAGGAAGCCAAAGCCCATGCAGAAAAAGCTGTGAAAGTGGGTGAATCTTGCTGGTTGGATGCAAAATCTGCATGTCAAAAGTGAAACATGTTAGATAGTACAATGTCTGATGTAGTTATGACTTCTCCTCCCTCTCATTTTTCTCAGATGCATAAAGTATTTTCAGTTCAGGGCCCTTACCCTGTCATCAGAGAAGCACTGAGGGCCAGGGGCTGGGTTGAGCAGCGTGCTCAACGCCCAAGCTGCCGTGCCCGCCGCCAAATCAGGAATGAGGGCCGAGCCAATCTCAGTGACACAGGTGATGATGATGAAGGTGAGGGATACGCCAATCTAAGTATACATATAAGAGCTTTCCTCCTTGATATTTGTTCCTATCTACATGTTGCCTACTCCTGTTTCTCCATCCTAGACAACTCAGACACTGTTGAAGAAGAGCAGGAATCGGACAGACTTTATGACCTCATGGTACAAAACAAATTCCCTTGATGTTAATGCTAGTTAAGTGTTACGTATGCATCATACTGACATTGAGAGATTCTCTTTTCCCTGTTTCAAATAGTCTCGACTGGTACAGAATGAAACCGTTTATTTCTATTGGACAAACCGTAGAGATGCCGTCAACTCTAACAGCTTGCAAAAGAAACAGATGTTGAATCACTTTGCAGATGCAGACAGTTTCAGCACCAAGGTACATTGCAAATCTAATATCAATTTCCCCCTTTTACTCCTTCTCTGAGTCCCAATGTTTAACTCAACCTCATGTTTGTCTTGTGTCAGGTGGGGTTATGTGTGAACCTGAGGAATCTGCACTGGTTTGATTCAGCAGACCCTGACACCTTCTTCCCTCGCTGTTACAGACTTGGAGCACAAGATGAGAAGCATGATTTTATTGGTCATTTCTAACTTTGAAATTTGAAATTTAAAAGTCTACTTCAGATTTGATTTGTTCCCTCTATCATCCTGATTTGTTTACTTGAGCTGAGAATACGTTCTCATTTTTATCTTTGAGTAGAGGACTACAGGAGGACAGCTTGCATCAGTCTGTTTAAGTACATTGTGGAGAAAGCACAAAGTGCCCAGGGACAGACAAAGAAGAACAACAATTGGGCTGTTCAGGGTATTGTTTTCTGTCACACAATAGTATGTTTTCTCTGCCTTGTCAAAGAAGTAGAGACCTTACTTTCTTGTTTTATCATCAGGTCAGGGTAAACGCTCTAGAAGACAGCCTAGACTGGTGGTCCTCTCCCAAATGATTGATTTTGCTGTCAAAGTGTGCCAGAAATTCCTGGAGAGTCTGGAGCACAAGGACATAGACAGTAGCTTGGGCACAGCACAAATGCTTTCAGAAGAAGAGTGGGCAGAGTTCATTGACAGTTACTACCTTGTTGTCCAGTGAGTAGAGTGTGTGAGGAAAACTGTGAACTAGAAAAATCATTGTGCACTTCAGTTTCTTATGGTGTGTTATCCCTTTGTTCTTACATCAGTTGTGGGGCAGAGGTTCAAATCACTGATCAATTTGTGGTCACCTGCAAAGCAATGCTGCAGAGACTGGCACAGGTCAACCCACAGCTGGACATAGAGGGCACACAAAACATCTGGATCATCAAACCCGGGGCCAAATCTAGGGGCAGAGGTGAAAACATAAACACTATTGTATGACCACATTATATTTGGTAGCTTTGACCGATCTCTTTGACACCTTTCCTCCAGGTATCAAATGCTCCAAGCGTTTGGATCAGATCCTCAGGCTGGTGAACGGGGATTCAACATTGGTCAGGGAAAGCAAGTGGGTGGTGCAAAAGTACCTGGAGCGCCCCTTTCTGGTCCATGATACCAAATTTGATGTGCGACAATGGTTCCTGGTCACAGACTGGAACCCTTTGACTGTGTGGTTTTACAAAAAATGCTACCTGCGTTTTTCGACACAGCCTTATACACTGGAGAAACTGGACAGGTATGACTGTGTTACTAGTGAGTGGCCCACTCTCTTTTGCAGGAGGGGGTCGAAAGCCTCTTACTAACATAAGACTGAGAGGTTGATATGATTTCTTAACAAAGAGTGAGTCATAAATTTAGATTATTTTACAAACCTTGTATTGATACTTGATAATGCAAGGGGTTGGAAAGTTGAACATTTAACCAGGATGCAGATAAAAAACATCATAACATTCATTCGAAAATGGTTAAGTGAAAGAGGTATAAAGTGCAAAGAAATGGCAGGAAATGTTGTTTTCTTTGGTAACGATCTACTTCATACAAACACATGGAAATATCTGTTATCCTCCACTTGCACTCATTTCAGGGGATTATCTGTCCATTAGCTGTCCTGTACTTAAAAAGAAAATTCAAATCTCAGACCGCAGCTTGAGTTTTATATTTGTTCTAATATCTTTGCATTAAATGTATCTTGGTCTTGCCATATGGTAAATAATAGGATAGAAATGCCACAGAAAAGATAAGTGCAGGTTTAATGATGATCTGGAGCATTGATGTGGCATAATCATGTCATTAGCCTTATTGTACGACTCTCTTCCTTCTCAGCTCTGTCCACCTGTGTAACAACTCAATTCAGAAGCACCTGAGGCCTTCCCAGCAACGCCATCAAGGCATCCCAGCAGACAACATGTGGTCAGATGACCAGTTTAGAACATACTTGTCCAGCCAGGGCAAAGAAGCTCAGTGGCACGCTGTGGTGGTCCCAGGGATGAAGAAGGCTGTAATTCATGCACTGCAGGTGACACAGGACCTGATCGATTCATGCAAAAACTCCTTTGAGCTCTATGGTGCTGACTTCATGTTGGGTAAGATGAGATCAAAAATAAACAGTACTATGTTTTATGAAGCAGGTTTCAGTTCACAGGCATCATACTTTTGTATGACCTTGTCTGTTGATGGTTCGACACGATTTATGATTTATGATGTATTTATTTTGTGGAGGTCGTGACCTGCATCCATGGCTGATAGAAATCAATGTGAGTCCTACAATGGCCCCTTCCACCCCTGTGACGGCCAAACTCTGTGCTGCTGTGCAGGAAGACACACTGCGTGTTGTTTTGGACCGAAGAGCAAATCCCACAGCAGACACAGGAGACTTTGAACTCATATGTAAACAGGTAAAAAGCCTAGTAAGTGATTCAATCTAATTGGTCTAAATTTTGAGGGTGAAATACATTGCTTGTGTTTTACTTTTGGTCTACAGGTGGCCGTAGAAGTGCCACAGTATGTCGGAGTCAACCTCCTAGTTAAGGGCTCAAAGATCAAATGCCCCCAGAAGCTTCCTCCACTGACACCCTCAAACCATTCAGCACTGAATCACCAAGGCTCTACCAAGGATGTGGAACAAGCTATGGATAAAGAGAAGCCTTCAACTCAGGTTATTCAAGAGTGCTTATCGTAGCACTGGGGTTATCATCACCCCCTTCTAAACTTGAAGCAGTTGGAAATGCCCCTTAAGAAACACTCCACCTCCAAATGAATATGAACAAGTCCATCCAACTGCCAACCAGTGCACAGACTGACACTGTGCTTGTCAAAGTTGAGGCCAACGTTTCTCAAAATCTAATTGAAGAAATAAAAACTCAACCCCAAAAAGGAGTGGAAAAGTCAGATATAGCTCAAGGAGGGAATCATTTCTAAAGACTCCAGGCAAGCAGCTAGTATTGGCTGTAGTGGCTGAAAGAACTTTAAGAAAAAGTCTTGGGTCGATCAATGTGTTTTTGCTTTGATGTTTCTTTATGTAGGGGTTTTTGATCTACCTCACAATAAAGTTATGATTGAATAAATTCCCATGTTTTGATTTCACTCACATCCTATTTACCAATAACAGATATTTTGTGTCTTCCCAAAGCCCCCTGATCCAACATCCCTTTGTTACCACATTAGTAAGACATTTTTTCCACTAAAAATTGGACATTTCCCTTCAATTCAAGGTGAGATTTTTGAGTTGGCACTTTATTGGAAATGAATCGAAAGTACTTTTATTTTGATCTGCAGCAGCAGAAATTACAATCACAGTCATTAAAAGAAAAATAGAACAAGTAGATCGAGAAGGGTTAAAGCAGATGCTGAATGATTGTTTTTATTTCCTTCAAAAAGACAAAACAAAAACAGACTTTGGAAGAAAATCTTAGAAATGTGGGGACAAGGTCACAGGATAACCCCAGTGATGTCCTGCAGCCAATTTGTCTACGGATTTTGGTTTTAGGCCTTGAGTAACTGGTTAGTAGGTTGCTCATTGGTATAGATAGTTGTGTGCTGGGTCTATTTACTGAGTGTTAGTCAAAAAGCACAAGTAGGTGTTTTGTTAAAACAATGATATCAGTAATAACCAACCTGTTTTTATTACAACAAAGTCACTGAGGTGGTAAGAATGAGAGAAGGAATGCAATGAATTCTTCACAAACTAATATATTGTCGCCCTGTTAAACTAATGGCCTTAGACATGTTTTCAAGTTTACCAGCAAACAACTGAACCAGATGGTGCATAGTATTGATTTAGGCCATCAGGAAAAGGCAAAAACATCATTTTCCCCAAAAAAAGTGACTCAAGCCATTTGATGAAGGGGTGACGCTTGGGAATTTGCTCCTAACCTGATGTGAACACTGGGTGGCAGTACCGTGCTGCTCAGTACAAATAGAAACTGAGTCGAAGAAGACTGTGGACCGGAGGACAGTCGGGTCTTATCTTCTGTAACAGGACGTAGAAATGGCGGCGTCCGTGTGCCGAGTCGGGAGCACCGTGGGTCGAGCCCTCGCTAAAACCCGTAGTGTGAGTAAATACACAAGGTTTTATGTTCTTTATATGTCTGGACAGGGACGTGTAAAATATTTCTAGCTGCTCTTTAGGTTTTGCGGAAATCTAAAGTAGCCAGTGAAGACCGGCTGCTCATTGTCATAACAGCCGAGCATTAGCTGTTAGCTTCCCGGTTAGCACGTATTAGCCAGAAAGGAATGCAAGGTCACCAGATAAATGTGGCTCTTTGTCTGGTAACTCATATCTGGGGTGTTTTAACTACATTTAACATTGTGTAATGGGTACTGGATGTCAGTCCGATATGTCCTTTAAAGCCCAGACCAGGTGAAGGGTGTCGGTGTCAGTCTCTTGTCCTCGGTTGCCCTCATGACTGTTAGCAGCGTTAGCATGGTGACTTTGGGGCAGATTGTTGACAGATACAAGCCAACACCTATGAACTCAAGTTTAATGTCTCCCAGTGATGATCGCTTTTCAGTCTTTCAATGAATTAAAAACGGTTGGTGTCTCCGGTCGCAGGTCATGTGATTGTTACAATCCTTGTAACATTAGCTAAAGCTGTATTTCCGTATAAGAGCAGAGCACATACCGGCTTCATGGTACTGTATGTATTGAGAAGAATATGATCACAATGAACCCTTTCTTCATTTATAATGTCACTGAATGCCAGCTCAGTTTTTCACAATGTTATGTTAGGAGTGCTAACCGGTGTGCGACTTTCTGTTGTTGTGAGAGGAGGCTGTGTTGTTTACTTCTTTAAGAAAATACCCCTTCATTTGTTCGTGCAGGGAAACCCGTTTTATGAAATGTTGATTGTTAGTGCTACTGCTGAGAGATATGATAACGGTATAGAGTAGTTGGCCCTGGTGTCAAGAACACCTGTCATCCCTATGTGTTGTCCTTTACCTCATGGCTCAACACGAGCCAACTTTAACATTCAGTACACCGTGACCAATACTTTGACACAGATGACCTCTCTCAGGAACTACTCCCATTTGCTCCCATGGGTCAAACACTAGTATCTCACTGGTGTCCATTTAAGATTTATCCTTATATTGGGAATAAGCAGATGCTTTAGATCTGTATTAGATGTATAACACATAAGAATAAGAACTGCGCAGCATGTTAGGAAACGTGGCACAAAATGCCAATAAGCAAAAACATGCTCTACCCTTAGTTTTGGAAATATTCTCATCTGCTACTTTACTAAGTACACCTGTTTAATTGCTTATTAATTCAAAGTCATGCCGAAGACCATCCACACAGGCTCACTGAAACCTGTTTTACTTCCACAGAAACATCGTGAAGCATGGATCCATCCTGCATTTTATTAATTAGTGATGGTGCAGGGGAGATTTTCTTGGCACGTTTTGGACCCCTTGGTACCATTTAAGCATGGACTAAACTCCACAGCCTACCTGAGTATCGTTGCTGACTGTGTTCATCCCTTTTTGAGCACATTGTATCCATCTTGTAGTGGATACTTGACAAAGCTCAAATCATCTTAAACTTTCTTTAAACATGACAATGAGTTCACCACACTTTGATGGCCTCCACAGTCACCAGACCTCAATCCAATAGCGCTCCTTTGAGATGTAGTGGGCGAGAGGTTCACATCATGGCTGTTCATGTATCTTCAGCAACTATGTGATGTACCATGTCAATATGGAGCGCAATCTGTGAGGAATGTTTCCGAATGTTGCCTTGTCGAATCTTTTCTTTTGAAGTATTAAGGGTACTGTCACACTGGCCATCCATACTGTGCAGTCCTCAAGCACTATCGGCTGTCCCAGTACGGCATGTGGTCACACTGCTCAAATATGAATCAGATAAGGCCCGTGCATAGCCCACCTATGTCACCACGATGCAACTGTTCATAAGAAGTTATGTCTCATCAGAGCAGCAACAATGGAGAACACAGAGAATATGGCTTGGGCTTCTCTTTTTGGCTTCTGTTATGTTGTTTTGGTCTGCCACAGCCCTCTAACACCCGCGTCATAATTTAAAATGAATGATGAGAGGAGCGGTCACAGTATTATATGATGTTGTGTCCTTGTTGCATACACATGCTTTTATCTGTGCATGGAAGCACACCTCTCCAAAACACAACAAAGTCAAAGAAGTGTGATGAGCCTGAGCAGATGGCCAGTGTGACTGCACTTAAAGACAGTCCCAAAGATAAAAGAGGGTCCAACCCTGTGCTAGAAAGATGTACCTGACAAAGTGGCTGTTGAGTGTATATTTTACGAACAAACAAGTACAACCTGACGCATAACATCGCAGATAAGAATAACCAAAAGCAGCTCCACCAACGCCTCATAGTGATGTGAAAAAGTCTTATTTGAATATGTCTTGCATACATACAATGTTCATATTAATTACAGACAATTGGAGTTTAACATGAAGTGGTTACCACGTGTTTACTGTAGCCAAATCTTCCTGACATTCCAACAGTTTTTTGCTTTGTTCCTGAAATTTTAAATTGACCTCCTGGCTCTTGTTGTCTCCAGCCCATCTTGCTGTCTCTGAGGCGCGGACAGGCTTCAGTCAGCTATGCTCAGAGCCTGTTGGGTGCTCCAGAAACTCGCCTCACTGCCCTGGATAACGGTTTGAGGGTCGCATCTGAGGAAACTGGACATGCCACCTGCACTGTAAGGAAACAGAAAAAAGAACATGTATATAATACATGTAAGGGGTCATGATGGCTGATTATGGACTCCTGTTTCACTGTAAATAATCAGTGTATGATACTCGACAATCACTTTCATAGGTTGGACTGTGGATCAGTGCTGGCAGTCGCTATGAGAGCGAGAAGAACAATGGAGCAGGCTTCTTCTTGGAGCACATGGCTTTTAAGGTACAACTTAATAAGACCACACGAGCCAGCTTTTTAATTTTCCTGTCTATAAAGTGAAATACTCTGAGATGCTGAGTTGCACACCATGACAAACCGTAAAACCTTCTAGTCTTAAAAGCTCAATGCACAGATTAAGAAATGCACACACAGCTCAACGAATTAGAATTTACTGAAAAGTTTATTTCCTTCTTCTTTCAAATGTAAACTGTCATCCTCTACATTTAGTGCACATTAACTGAAGTGATGCAACTTATTTTTACTTTAAGAAAATCAGAAAGCAAAGGTCAACCAAAAATATTACAAAACCAGAAATGTTAAACTTTTAAAAAGTATTACTTATACACCTAACAGTTGGTTGATACTCCTTTACAACAAAGCCCTGTCCTGAGTCACTGATTTAAAGTATTAAACTTTCTCATGATAGCTTTTTCAGATGGATTTGTACCTATTTGTTGATTAAAAATCATTATGCTGTATCTCCTCATGTTTCTATTACACCTTTTTCCTCAGGGAACCAAGAAGCATCCTCAGACAGCCTTGGAGCAGCAGGTGGAGTCTATGGGTGCTCACCTCAGCGCCTACACTTCCAGGGAGCACACAGCATACTACATGAAAACTCTGTCCAAAGACCTGCCCAAAGGTGGGATCACATATTTACAAGCAGTGAAAAAAGTTGATTGTATTGTACACAAAATAAAAATACACATTATATACAGGATGAACACAATAATGTTGGCGTGTAGTTTAATAATTTTGCACGTTTTCCTGCCTCTGTTGTCTTAGCTGTGGAGCTGCTGTCGGAGGTGGTGCAGAGCTGCTCTTTGAGTGAGGCTGAGATTGAGCAGCAGAGAGCCGTGGTGCTTCGTGAGTTGGAGGAAGTGGAGGGTAACCTGCAGGAAGTTTGTCTGGACCTGCTGCATGCCACAGCCTTCCAGGGCACTCCTCTGGGACAAAGTGTGCTGGGGCCCTCCAACAATGCAAGGCAAGGGGAACTGCTCACTCAAACACACATTTTCCCAAATAGAAGTGACTCTATTTGAATTACTTTCAACAAAGCTGTTTTTTCAAAGCAGAAAGTGTTGCAACAATGATAGATACTGCTTAAAAAGTAGAACAACATTGATCAAACAGCGTTCATTCTGGACCACTGTGTTGGTTACTGGCACTAACATTTTGAACTTTCTCAGGACTCTGACCCGTCATGACCTGGTGGACTATATCAACAGCCACTATAAAGCCCCACGCATGGTGCTGGCTGCTGCTGGAGGTAAGTCCTCTCTTTGATGCGCTGCTTACTGACGCCATGTGAATTATCTATTTTTACTGGGAGTTTCAATGGTTGACTGTATTAATTGTTCAGGTGTGAACCATGATGAGCTGGTCGGCTTGGCCAAAACTCACTTCAGTGGAGTGTCGTTTGAGTATGAAGACGATGCCGTCCCAGTGCTGTCCCCGTGCAGATTTACAGGCAGTGAGGTGAGCTGATTGACAGGTTTTTGCTTCACCATTTTTTCTCTTTGCATGTGTTACAGAGTGGCAAATGCACATGCAGCTGTTAGATTTCAAAGATTGATGCTTTCAGTGTGATCCAGGACTGTGCGTGATCAGAGAGAGAGACTACTACTTCCACCATCACAGTAAACAGTTTGTTCTATCTCCCCTCTCATCAGATCCGTATGCGTGACGATGGTTTGCCCCTGGCACACATCGCCATTGCTGTTGAAGGAGCCAGTGCCGCCAGCCCGGACATTGTGCCGCTCATGCTGGCCAACGCCATCATTGGCAGCTTTGACCTCACCTATGGTGGTGGAAGGGTAAAAACATGCCATTGTACAAACTTTTTTCAGTTCTTGCTCTGTGTGAAACTCATCAATTATAAACAGTAATGGTAACTTAAACACAATTACCATTCTGTCTTATCTTGTCCCCCGTAAGCTTTGCCCACTTGAGGTTTGAAATGTCTTTAGTGGCCATTATTAAGGGGTAAACTGTTATCCTCTATAACTTTCCTGAGTCAGGGGTCTCACTCCTGCCTCTAAACTTTCAAGAGGAACAAACTTTTCTCCATTTTGTGTCATCACATTTATATTTATGAACAGTGATTTTGTACAACTTCAACACTTTGCTTCTGCCCTGAACAATTCTCAGTGTAGGTCAATATGTCACTGAAAATCACAGCAATAATAGTTGCACTTTGAATTCAAACACCAACATCTGAACCTCATCTTCTTACTTTCTCTGCAGCACCTGAGCAGCCGCCTGGCTCGTCTGGCAGTCGAGGAGAAACTGTGTCACAGCTTTCAGGCTTTCCACTCATCCTACAGCGACACTGGCCTGCTGGGTATTCACTTTGTGGCAGATAAGAACTACATCGAGGACATGATGCACTGGTCCCAGAACGCCTGGTCAGTATGAACTCTAGGACAGAGAGAAGCCCAGGCACACAGAACGTTGAAGGCGCCTTGGAACTGTACACAAAATGCAGTGATGTCTTTTTACTTCCTCTGATTCCCCACAGGATGAACCTGTGTACCACTGTGACTGAGAGCGACGTAGCTCGAGGCAAGAACGCTCTGAAGGCTAGCCTGGTCGGACAGCTCAATGGTGTGTGATGAGTCTGTCGCACTTTAACATCAAACACACAGTAAAACTCCTCAGAATCTAAAGTCAAAAATTGTTACTGTTTTAGGAACAACACCAATCTGCGACGACATCGGCAGACACATCCTGAACTACGGACGGCGAATTCCTCTGGCAGAGTGGGATGCTCGCATCGATGTGAGTGGACACAAAACATCTGTTGTTGATTAAATTGATTGAATTGTTGATTAGACTTGCTGTGAAGTCTCACTGTCTGTGTCCAGGATGAGACCTCTTACTTTTCTTTCTTCCTCCAGGCTGTGACCCCCAGGATGGTGCGCGATGTCTGTTCCAAATACATCTACGATAAATGTCCAGCTATTGCTGCTGTTGGTGAGTTTCCTGGGCTTCAGTTTTGTTTATGTCCCAACAAAGGCAGGGTCTATGCTGTGATGACTTTCTCTAATCTGTTTTCTCTCTCTCTCTCCTCTCCAGGCCCTTGCGAGCAGCTGCCCGACTACAACAGAATGCGCAGTGCCATGTATTGGCTTAGGTTTTAAGTTAAATCATTGTGTTGCTCTGAGTGTCCTAAATCCGCCCTACATTCTCCTCGTAGCTTTTCCCTGCTTTCCCCCCAAATCACTGCGAGACTCAGACCCTCCGAGGATCGTCCACATCAAGTCTTGACAGCAGGAACGCCCTCCTGCCCTCTCTCTCCTCCCTGCCTCCCTCTCTTTTATTCTGCGGACACTCATATTTAGCCATGAGGGAGGAGCCAGTCAACTCACTGTTTGGATTTACAAATTCCTCATCCTGATTGTATGGCACAGGTGCTTATTGGTACTTACATGGAGAGGAGAGAGGGCAGGGTTGATAATCAGATGATCACTTACAGGACACGGCACAGCCAGCCCTGAGTACAGAAAGTTTGGAGCAAGAGTATATTTATAATTTCTGTAACATTTGTTTCTGTCATCTATTGTACATAACAGAAGCTCTCATTCCGACGAGATAAAAGTACTGTAAAACACGTCCCAATGGCCCCGCGTGGTTTGTCCCACTCACATACACAACACTATTTTTGTTAAAGGGCAAACAGAGTTTAGCTCATATTTATCGGAGTGTTGGCTGATGGTTATTTTAGTCCTTTAATTTAGTAAATTGTGTTTTGAGACTGCAAAAGCAGCTGAAATCTATACAGTGATCGTGTTGGTAACTGTTAAAACATGTTCAGTTTGACACCTTGTTCTTTCTTTCAGTGCATTGGTTTTACAACAGAAAGACTGAGAAAACCAGTAATTGAATAAAACCAGTTACAAGTTAGTTTTAATAAAATAATTTGTTAATATCACTAAAATCTGGTGTGAAAACCTTGAGGAGCATTTACTGGTAGGTACAGTGCTCAGCATAAATGAGTACACCCCAACAGATTTGTCAGAAAACCTTTCCTATCAGAATGAAAATACTCCATGCAACACTATACTACAAAATTTTCCTACAAATATGGGCAATTGATTGCAAACAAGTTTTGTGAGTTTGCATGCACTGTACTTTTCCTAACAAATTCATTCAAGACCATGTTGCAAAAATGAATACACCCCAATGAAAGTCTCAGGAGCAAAGCAAAATTCCAGAATACAAAATCCCATTTCATGCTGTCAGCATTGACACCACATTGAAGAGAAATGTCACAAAGCCTGAGAAAGAAAATTATTTATTTACACAATAAAGGTGAAGGCTGCAAGAAGATCAGCAAAGCGTTACTTGCCAGTCAGAATACTGTAGCAAAAGTGTTTTATATATATGATACTCATTTATGCTGAGCACTGTATGAATGTAATTACAAAAGGGAAGAGCAATTTTTATGTTGCAGTCAGTTTCACAAGAAGGTAAAAATAATGTTTGGATACAAGATAAAAGAGCATGGACTCAAGAATCTGAAAGTTGCCGTGAGGACTATACATTTTGTAAACAGTTGAATGAAACCAAAACTCACTGACACTGATTCTGTGAAAGATGAAGTCCCTGTCACAACTCTTCACCATGGTAAAACTTATTTTGATCATCCTAATGTGTACCCAAGAGTTTTCATGAATTTGCCATTTCATTTTTGATGATGAACTCAGAGGTTCATTTTCTCATGGCTCAAATTGAACGTCAGTTCCCTGGATCTACGTGTACTGTTTTCACACTGGGATTTGAGTAAAGCTTTACTCAGAACAAGAACAGCAGAGTGGAATTATCAGATCAAGCAGCCGACTGGGGTATTATCAGAAAGTTTTTCGGATGGCTGCTCCTCTGTTTGCACTTGCGTGACAAATGGGAGGGCCAGCAGGGGACACCCTGGTGATTTAAGGGAGTCTGACAAATATTCATTTATGAACACCCAGTGGTTGTCTACAGTAGTGTGCACAGGAGGGGGGTGGAGGCAACTGTTGAAAAATGTGCTAAAGTGCCCGCCAGTGGCACAGAGAAACTTTTTTCAAAGAAAAAGAAACCACAACTTAAACAGATCCAGGCAGAGCTTATCAGTAAAATATTTAAGTGTGCACCTGAGGACTGGAGTGAACTGAAATCCTTTCTCCAGTTAATATCTCAGATGTCTCACCTTGCTCAGAAATTTAAGTGTTTCAGTCATTAGAGAATGTTTTAGGACTTTATGTACAAAAATTGGTGGCAAATGCTGTGGAAGTTATTGTGTCTGTGTCTGAAGAATCGACTTGTATTTCTAATGTTAACATACAGAACAGTCAGAGTGATGTAACCAATCAAAGTAATTATGATGATAAGCCTGTCTTTAATCTTTCATACCCAGGATCTACGTAAGTCGTCCGCTTGATCAATAACCACAACCTGTTTGAACTCCAATCACAGAGATGATTTCATCATACATGCATGTATAGTTCAGTGACAGTAGCCATTAAAATTGTTTACGAAGTGTTTTTTTTTTGCACTTGAAATGTTGTGAGAGCTGCTGTGACGTGGAAATTTCCCTCACGGGGGATCAATAAAGAATATTCTATTCTATTCTAATTAGAGTCAACTGTACGTGCAACTGCATGACCTTTGTGTGACTGGGGTTTGTTTATGTTTTAGGTAACTGAGACGATTCTTAATCTGGAGAAAGGCCTGAGGGCCTAACCCTCTGAACCCCCTTGAGAATAAGGCTGTGATTTTCATATTCATGTACCATTAGAAGGATGATGAAAAGTCCCTTGATGGGCTGGACAGGAAGTGAGTCAGAGGATGAGATGGGCTTCATCTTGTCCAGCCCTTCCTCCTGTGCCTGACAGACTCTGTTTCTTCTTATTCCTCTAAGGTCTTCCTCAGTGATCCCTCCCTTCCTTAACCTCCTCACACCTCCTCCCCTGCTTCCCTGTGTTCTGTAAATAGAAAGATCATCATACATTATGTTCCAGTTTGTAAAAGCAAAGACACTTGATCTTTCTTTTTTTTACTTGTTGACATCACTTTAAAATACCACTTCAAAAACAACATGCACTGTATCTAATGATCATAGTATCTAATGAGTTTATATAACATTGTTTACCATTAAAGACATGATCTCCTTTTGAAATCTTCACACTATTACTAACGTCATTCAATGACCCGCCGCTCCCTTTGAATGCTCCCTGTACAATTCAATCTCTGTCACAGTGAAGTGTAGATCCGGACCTGCCTTCACTCTCATGTAGAAAAGCTCTTTTCAGATTTTGTTTTGAGGATGCTGATGAATGTTAGATAGTGCTCTCTGCCTCCAGTTTGAGACGATATAATAAGGTCAGGCTTATTAGGAAGAATACCTCTGAGTATGGGGAGCACTGAGGCATGAAGAGTGAAGGGTCCCAGAGCAGCAGGAATACCAGGTGCCGACAGAAACTAGTGTAAACTTTGGTTCTTCTGTGCTGCCGTGAATGGTTAATGAAGGATCCTTTAAATTGAAACCATTGCAGTTATTTCTGAAACAAGTAAAACAGTGGTCCTAAACAGTGAGCGCATTAATAATGCATTAATTTCATGAGGGATCAGGCAGGTGCAACATAATTCAAATTCTTCGCTTAAATCAGCTTTTTTTATATTATGAAAGAAGTTAAAATTGTTTCTTTTGATGCACCCTGATACCAAACTTTTGAATAGCAATACTGGATTTAAGTTGAGCTTTTATTGCAGACTAAAGCAACCATCCGATTCATTAAAGAAAAACTATTGTGATTGCCATCATGTTATTTTTAGAAAGAGAAAGACGGCAATGAGTGTGGAGGAAATGAGATGAAATAAAGGGAGGGTGATGGGGTGTTGAGATGTAAAAGATAAAACAGAGAGGGGAAGGGGCTGTGACACAGAAGACAGGCGAAGATAAAGACGAGGTTTGAGGACAAGTGAGCAGGAGTCAAGCTGAACATCTGTCTGCCACACAGGTTAATCTTTAAAGCAAGACGAAGAAGAAGACGAAGCAAGGAGGCAGAGTATACGGGAACATAGGATAACGGAGACGAGACATCGAAGACAGAGTCCTGCAGAAGACGTGAGGGAAAGTGCCTTTTTGACAAGTTTTCAACTTCCCACAGAAGTGACATCAAGTAAGCATCTTTTAGATTTTTACATTTGAATACAATACTTGCCCAGCCTAACAGGAACACATCATTTATCAGAATTTTAAACAAAATACTGTGTACTTTTATAGAAATCAGTTCTGCTCTGCAGAAAGCAACAGAACCATTCCAGTATTTTTCTTTGCTTCTGTTCATTTCTAAAAATCAAGTTACTGCATGTACAAATATTGTTCCCTGTTTCCTTATTTAGAGTTTGTGAAAACATTTGAATTTTTATGTAATTTTGTGGCAGCATTTTGCAGATGTGACTAAAGTTGGCGTAAGGTTGGGCTCTCTCACAAGCCTTCAGGCTTTATTGTCATTGTCCCAGCGCTGCTACTGATTATTTTTGATGCTCTTTGCTTTCTTTTTTGGCCCAAAACTAAATCTGAAAACCTGTTCTGTTCAGCTGAGGAGTGCTTAAAATACATTTGTGAACTGACAGAGGCAGCTGAAAGGTAAATCTCATCTCCAAAACCCTCATGGTGTTGGAGCCTGTGCAGCAGATTATAGGAGTTATATCACTTTCTAAATTTTACTAGTTCTCTCTGCCACAGTAGAGAGATGATTACAGTGTAAGGATTGTGTCACTTTGAGCCTCTGGCTGATTTGTCCTTCTTCTCTCCCTGCAGACACAGCTGTGGCCATGAGGAGTGTGCGTGTGTGTTTGTGTCTGGCTCTGCTGCTGCCTTGGTGTGTGCTGAGCTCTCCTGCTCTTGCCAAACTCGATGAAGACACTCAAAGAGATGCGCTGGCCGTCAACATCCTGAACCGCAGTGGTGTGTTGAACTCGTTGCTCCACACTGAACATAACGCTCTGCTCCGGCAAGTACGGGCACCGCGCCCGCTCCCCCAGGTACCAAAGAAGGTCCTGCAGGGCTCCCGCTTTGCCCTGTCCCTGGATGTTCCCACCAGCATCCTCAGTGTCCTCATCGACCTGGCCAAGAACCAGGACATGAGAACAAAGGCAGCCGCCAACGCAGAACTGATGGCACGAATAGGCAAGAGGAAATAAGACCACAGGAGTCTTCAGCAGCTCGATGGACTAAATCTTATAACGTTTCATATCGTGAGACTGACTCCTGATTAGAAACAGTGTCAGTCCAGATTAATTCAGTCATTGCAGTCAGTGTCTGTCTTCTAGAGTTTAGATCTGTATTACTTTACTTTTATACAGTTTTACATGAACGAAATAAAAGCGAAAATTGTAAACAAAAAATGATGATGGAGATGAAGCTGGTCTTTTGTCTTAAAAAATAAAAATCACTCAGAAACTGACTGATTGATTTGGGAGCTCTCTCTTATGTTTGCATGTGTTCACAGAAGGGGTTGTGCAATTAAATCCAATATTGTAATATTTTTTTTTCTCTCAAGTCATTTCATTCTGCATTGATATCAGGCTTGCTTAGTATAATTACAAGCATCAGCAAACCCATAAAGCACAAATGAATGGGTCTGAGCTACATCAGCCTGCGTCACCAACAGCGCAGTCTGATGTGTGATAACAGGACAAAGGCGTGGGGAGGATATTGACCTCTGAGAGTAGAACAGGCCCTTTCTATAGACCTTTGTTCACTAATACTTGATAAATTTGGCAAACAAGTTGCAGCTATTTCTAGTCTGATTCATCATCAGCTCTTCATAAGTCTCATTTCTGTGGCATGATTCATCTGTGCTCTGGCAGTGAGCATAAAATGTGAAGCAACGGAGTGAAATAAACCCCTCATCTGAATTACACTTCAGTTCATTCTTTATTACACTGAACATGACCTGAAAGAATTTCTTCTATCACTTCAGGCGAAGGCAGCTTGGATTCTGTATTAGTCAGAGCCAATACAGCAGCAACTTTGCAACTAAACTATGCTCAGTGTTTTATTTTTTCTGAGTGTAGATAAGCTGGCATCACATCGAGTAACTTTAGCAATGTAATCAAGGCAGACAGCAGACATCAGGCACCAAACTACAAAGGACACCTCCATGTCTGCCTCCAAAAGTTTTCTTTCACACTCAAAAGAACCAAGTGAGGTAAAACTAATCATTACAAGACATGTATCACAGATTTTTTTTTACAGGAGGCCACTCTGTTTTACATAACAAGTGCAGTCCTCTGAGGAATTTGTATCTCTATTCAGCCGTCTTAATTTAGGTTAAAATTGACCTCCCATATAAGCCTTGATGAGTATTTTTTCTGCCACTGTTGTTGAAACGACAGAAAATAAACTTAAACTGTTCTGAATGCCTGTGTCAACATTATACTCATGATTTGTTTCATTAGCACATTTTTGGGTTTCTAATCAAAATAGAATTTTTTCAGCATTGTTAATGATACTGGTTATTAGTAGTCAAGGAGGTCAATAACCGATATTGGCTCCAATATTAATTTAAGCTAAAAGTGAAAACACTGGCATCAAACTTTTGAACAAGACAAGCTCCAACACTTAACTTTCTTTAAATGGTTTAAGAATATGTTTATTAAAGTCCCTGTGGGGACTTTCTAGGGATTCTTGAAAAAGTCTCATCTCTAGATACATGCCTGGTTGCCTTTTTAAAAAAAAAACTTCTCCTGTCCTCTAGGCAAGGGAAAGTGATGAATGATATAGAAGTGAAATTAAAACATCTGCTTTTATTTCAGGATGTTTTCCATCAGCAGATATACTAACAATGCATCCATGACAAAAGGCAATGGCAACTACTCCACATCCAGATAAGATGCTAAAGGACATGACCAGGTGTTGACAATTTGGGATTTAAGTTTGATTGTAACATCAGCCACACCACAGCAGAAATTTACAGACAGAGAACTCAGATATTTTAAGTTTTACTGAAGGATAAATGAATTAAGTAATAGATTAGAGTCAAGGAGAAATAGCTTTTAACTTTTAGCTGGGAAACAGAGTTACATTTGTTATCCCAACACTGTTGAACCTTCACATATAGATCCTGTCGGTGCAAATGATGCACAAACATGTTTGTTTGGTTTGAACCTGAACACCTTTCACTTCAGCACGGTCCAAGGTTACGCAGTGATAAGACACACAAGAATGGTATTAACCTCACTAATAAACTTTGGATCATCATCTACACTAATTAGCTGCCCAAATTATTATAACTTAGGTGTCCTAATTTGGGGGAACACTATTCAAATATAGGGGGCAGTCTCAGCAACATGCTCGACATCATCTGACAAGGTTTATGCCAGATGAACCATTAGCTCAGTTTAACCCACAGCCACTTTTTTGGGGGAAAAATGACCAAGGTTGGCACTTCTGGCTAATCTTTTACTAAGTAGTTTGCATGGTATGATATCCTGATAAATCATCTAGATGTATGAAATACTTTTTTAGACCTGGATAAATTTGCTTTCATGTAACATTTTTTAGAGCTGAAATATAAAAAAAAAAAACCAAGACTTTACTTTGAGAGGCAAAAACTTTTTTTTTAAATTTTTTAGTCCAGAAAACATACTTCCCACGTTACCACGTGCTTCCCTCAATCACATGAAAGCTTAAAGTACTTTCAAAATTTACAGTCATGTGACAAAAATGTGTACCATTGTCTCGATACGCGGGGTGGGTCAACTTACTCATCAACTCATCTTACCCCACTCTCCCCTACAGCAAAAATCCTAGTTCTGTTGTGTCTAAGTTTATTGAAATTATTTGTTGATAAAAACTCTACGTACTTAACGTAAAGTACTTAATTTATACAATGTGACGAATAGTCTTCTTATTAATAACATGTTATTTTTAAAGTTTGGGCTCCTTGCCATTTCATGATAAATTAAGTTGCAAAAAATGAGTACACCACCGTCTGGCTAATAAGAATATTTCCTACCATGATGAAGTTCACTGCTGCAGTTCTTACCTTTGTCCACCTGATGTCCTCATTGTTGTTCCTAATTCACACAAACGACACCAGTGTTGAAAGCCTGTGGCGTAATAAAACACGAATAGTGTCCCGATTATTAAATCGAATTTCGACAGAATGACCTTTGGTTTCACATTTAAAACGCTGCCAATGGGAGAAAGTCAAAGAAAATATACAAAATGGCGCCAAGTGGTTAAACCGAGCTCACCCAGGTGTTGTTAATTTAGCGCGCGCTCACGTGGAGGCTTTTCACAGTTGCATTGCACGAGGAAAAGTAAGTCCGCGTATTTTACTTTTAACCCTTTGGACTTTGAGTCTTCCGCTGTCCTTTGTGACAACCTGGACATTTAACTGTAAAACATGATGATGATGATAATGATGATGATGATGATGATGTCACGATTACAGAAGGACGAGTTGTGACTACATCACTGACGAACCGTCATGAGAGAGATTATGACTTCATGCTGTCAAGAAGAAGTCTAACCACTATTAGACAATGATTTCAATCTCTGGGGAGAAAGAAATCCCAAAAACGAAGTCAAAGAGACTGGACATTTGACAATCTGGATTCCTTTACATAAAAACAGTAGTTTGTGTTTCCATCATAAACAATAAGAAGATAAAGAAGCTAGATAGTACATGGTGCCTTCTCTTTATTTATTTTAAGTTTGAAACTACATTTTTTAATTACACAGGAAAAGACACTGGCATCATTTGTTCGGTTTTGTACTCCGCATGAAACCAACTCAACACTCTAAACCAAGACAATTGGTGCTTTGATCATTAACTTGTAGTTTGTCTACAAAAATATTCATTTACCCTTTTCTTGATGTAGCTCACTTTATATTCCTGATCTATTCATCTGCCTTTTAGTTGATTAATCACTGTTTTTCTGCCTCCACAACAACATAGCATAGGTTACAGGACTTTTTTCTTCCACAAACAAAATGCTTTTGTTTTTAACCTAGTTCCAATCAAACTTTCTATGTTAATCTGGATAATCTACTTAACACCAACTGTTTTCTTTGTTCTTATGTTTCGGGAAAAAAAACAGGGTCAAATGAAAACTGTTTACTTGGATTTTAAATCAGTTGAAAACTACTCTGTTTTGCTACATTTCACACCAGGAGAGAGAGAATTTAAAGCAGTGGAGGTGGTCTATCTCCTCTGGATATCTTAAATAACGGTTTCTAGGTAAAGCAAGCTGTAATAAAAGGTTTTCATGGTGCAGGGTCAATGGGAGTGTTCATAAAGGATTACACAATAAAGCTGACAGCTTACAAACAGCTCAGCAGTCACCAGCACAAAGTTCAGTGACCAAGTGGTGCAAGCAAGTGCAACCAGAAAAGAGAGAGAGCGTTATTGGAAAGTCTCAGTTGTCAAAACGGAGTTCAGATCAACGCTTTCAGGTGTCGTCTTTAAGGGGTACATCAATACAACAGTGGGTGGGTGAGGCATCAGCTTTTTGAAGCTGGGAGATTATTTCTTTCAGTCGTTTTTAACTCTTGTACTGCTTTGTTGTCAAAGCTGATTTCTGCTCCTGCTGTAAAACTTGTTTATTATTTCGCCCTCCTGGTGATGCGCTGTCCTGTACTTGTCTCAGGTTAAAGTGATGGCTTTTTTAATCACAGGTGGGTGATCCCTCAGATGGAGTATGCCATGAAATCCCTCAGCCTTCTGACTCCGTCTTCCCTTTCCAAGTAAGGGTGCTGATCCATCGGGTGGACTTAACCATCAACATGTCAGCCTATGATTACTGTGAAGGTTTGAAATGGTTAGCCTCACTGATGTGTGTTATTTTTCTGTCGTTAGGTGTATGGCAGCCAGTGTCTCAGCAAGTGCCTCCATGACCCAGCAGCTCCTGGCTAGTCGAGGTTCTCGGCCAAAGCCCTTCAGGGTCACTAATGCTGACCGCAGTGTAAAGAAGGGCATCATGGCAGAAACCCTGGAGGACCTGATGAACAAGGTGCGGAGGTGGTTTACTTTATAGAGAGAAAGAGGAAGACATGAATTAGCTGTGGGGAAAAGATCATATGGCTACTCAAAGAGGGACCCTGAGGTGTGTGTGAGGATTTAACAACCTCTAACTGACTGGCCTGTGACTCACTGACTGCACCATCTGTTACGTCCTGTGACCTCAGTTTTCTCAGTGAACTCAGTGCTGGTAAAGGTTAACGCATGTGGAGTGGATATGGATTGTCCGTCTGGCTCATATTAGGTGTGGTACATATATGACTGATCATCTGTCTGCTCTCTCAGGCCAGTGATTCGTTCAGTGTGCCGTGTGTCAGCACTCTGCTGTTGGACGAAGACGGCACCGGTGTGGACACTGAGGCGTTCTTCCAGACCCTGCCTGATAATGCTGTCCTCATGGTGCTGGAGAAGGGCCAGAAGTGGACCCCAAACACAGTATGTTACTGCTCCAAACTCTTCAAATCTACCACTAGGTGATGCTGTTCATCAGCTTACTGTGCTGAAGATTGTGCTGTGAAATTTTAAAATATATCAGTCATCTACCTTTCCTCAGCCTCGTTATTATCAGTAGCTGGTGCTGTATTTGAACTGATGATAGAATATGTTTTTGTTTCTTTTGATCAGAATAATGATTGTGAATGACATGAGGCTCTGCTGGCTGAAGAAAACCACAATGTCTGTTAATTACATATTGTGCAGAAGGATATCCAAGGGCAAACCTCAGAGATTAGTTTCTCCCTCTTCAATTTTAAGAGAAAATTATTCAAGTGCTGGGGTTGAACATTTGATGTCAAACCTGGAGATGTCACCACTTCTGAAAAGTCTTAAGCCAATAGCAGTTAATTCCATAAATTGAGTCATGCTGTGAATTGCCTCCTCTGGACGTTTGCTCTGGCGACCTCATGCTCACCTTGTGTCATTGTCACGTGCCTTTCCCATTTGCACTTCCTCTTTTCGTTTGCGATCTCTGTATCAGCTGAGGTGCTGGTTTTTCAGGTTGCAATCATAAATTCTGTGGATGCCTGTATCCTGTTCATCTGATTTATGTCTCTCTTCCCTATCATTTCATAGAACAGCTCTTTCAGAGATCAGCTCAGCGAGTGCAAGCAGCAGCAGCGGACAGATGTGGCCAAGCTGACCTTTGACCTTTACAAGAACAACCCTAATGATTTCATTGGCTGCTTAAATGTTAAAGCTACCCTGTATGGTGCTTATTCTTTGTCCTATGACCTTCGATGTTACGCTGCCAAAAATATGCTGAAGTAAGTGAAATCACTTGTTTGGAGTATCGTCAAACTGATGTTTGTGTTTCAGATATAAAACCCTGATTTTGAGAAAAGCTGGAAATAGTTGATAAGAAAAAAATTGGAGCTCGGCAAGTCAGTTACACCCTAAAATAGAGAGTAGATTTTATCTCTCTGGGTTTACTCACAAGAGGACTTTATCAGGACCTGGTCCCAACTTGTATCATGTTTGAAATATCTCAGCTGTTCAATATGTCACTATTTGAATCTGATTGGCCATATAAATCTTTCAGGATTGAACCTCAGTGAAAATGTTGCAGCCCATAGAAGTTGTGTCAGTATGCAAGGACATGCTGGGTTAATGTATAGTACGTAGTGTAATGTATATACACTATCTATTCAATGTGCTCCAACCACTGATAGTAGCTGTGGCAACAACTTGTGCAAAGTACAGTCAAATTCACGCTCTCATTATAGTGGAGTAAATGAGTCATGTTTGAAAGTACTTCAAATATATTTTGTTAGATAGAAGTTCAGAGAGCTCTCCTTCAACCCAGTTTTCTACAAAAGAGTCTCTGTAGTGCAGATCTATTTGTTCTTGATCTATACTTCTAAAAGAGTAATTTTAATTGTATATTATGGAGGGAAAAGGACTTTGTGACAGTTTGAAGTTCACTTTTGAAAAGGCTGAATATCTCAACAACATAGGCAGGATAATCTGTGTTTGTGAGAAATCAAATTTATTTTTCTTCTTCCCCAAAAATAATTTGGATAAAAAAATTATTAAGAACCAGACGTAATAGAAAAAACTAGAAATGGAAAGGATAAAACAGTATGATACAAAGACTACTTGTAACAGAGTTAAACCAGTGGAATTTGGTGAAAGGAAGAAATCAGCTGATTTTAAGCTTTAGCACAAAGCTTCTTTTCTACGTTTGGCTCATCAAAAATGGGCTCTTGTCACAGTAGCGGCACCAAAAGCCTTTTCTTTGAGTTTGTTGGATAGTCATTCAAAGCTTGAGTCTGAGGTTGCGTATGTGTTCCCTAAGTTTTTGAGCCTGTTGTTCTTGTGATTTATTTTCTAAGGCAGACATGACTTTATTTTTTTTAAATCATTTTCAAACACATTTAAATACATGCCATTCAAGTAGGTTTTTTTTGCATGTCCGTAAACTGTCTTTGTGTTTAAAAGAAACTTTTTTTCATGACCAATCCCTTTTTCTCTGTGTTTGTCTCGACCCTGCGCCTCCAGGGAGGCTCTGCGGTGGACCATCTTCTCTATGCAGGCTACCGGCCACATCCTGCTGGGCTCCTCCTGCTACATTGAGCATCTGCTGGAGGAGGATGAGCGGGCAGAGACGAGCCTTGCTTTGCCACAGGAGAGCATGATCAGACAGCTGCAGGGGATGCTGCTAGGAAAGCTATCGCACTGATAATGAACAAGACTTTCTACTCTTTCCACTTAAAACGTAATACACTAGAAACTCCCTGTTCATGTTATCTTTACAGACATTTCTAACTCTTTTCACCATCTGTTACATTTCTTTCCACTTTTTTTACATGAAACCTTCTCCTCCGAAAGCACTTTAACACTATAATGTGTAACTTTAATCTTTGAAGATTAATAAAGCAAACCAGTTTTACTTTCCTATTTCTATGTATCAATTTAAGTGTACAAAAGCTCAACATGTGGTCTTGGAGTTAGAGTCAGTTCATTAGGCTGGTTTTGTGTGTGTGTACGTGGTCCCTGGTTACTGGTCTTAGCGTAATTGGCAACAGGTCCAGCTGTCTCTCCCACGCTTCCCTAATTGTCCCTTAGTCCGTACTGTCCTGTCAGCTGCAGCCTGCCTCTGCCTTAGAAAATCAGAGGAGGAGAACGAAGGAAGAGCAGGCAGCTGCAGGGGGCGAGGGGTTGGATACAAACCATTACATAAAGAACAAAGGCAGTAAAAAGATGATGGCTTCAGCTGGAAAAACAACTGCCACTTTTGTCATCTGATTTTGTAAGTTTGTGAGATAAAACTGAGGACAATAAAATCAAATTGGTTGAATGAAATGTTGTGAGCATGATTAAGGCTTGAGGAATAGAAAGTCGGTTGGTCAAGAGTCCTCTATGTCTTCATCTTTTTAATCTTCCTTTTTTAATTTTTGTCATATAAAATGTTAAGGGCAGAAATACAAGAAACATGAGTGGTCCTTCCTTTCTGACTGATCCATGACTAAACTTCTGCATATACTGGGGTAAATTAGGGGATAAGATGCACGTTTGTTGTTTTTTCCTGTGTGTTATTTTCTCTGTACCAGATTATTATCCATTCTCTTATGATTACATGACCTCTAGGTGCACCACAGCAGGCATACATGATGTGAAACTAAACACTGGTCATATTTTCTGTGTTTGTTTGATTTGAGTCATGAGATATGAGCTGACCTCTGAGTGTACATTTATAGGTCATTGTGAATAGGGCTTTTGTGATGTATCTTTCATAAGCAGTGAGGTAAATGTAAGCCTGACAAACAGGTCTGTTCACAGTACTCTGTGTTTTATCTACTATACCCAGTAAACTCACAGTTTACATTTTACTTGGCAGGATTAAACTTAACCTAATTTGAGGATCTATACCTGATTGACACGTCTTGAAAAAATTTTGAATGTCATTTTAAGCTAAGTTTGATTTGTAAACCTTTTCTGATGCCTGCCACACAATGAAGCTTTTAAGATTGAGCCCCGTGGTCCTCTTGAGATACAAAGAATAGCTATTATTATTATTATTATTATTACCAAAGGTAGTATGAGTCATGTTATATACAATGATAGGTCTGTTCCATATTTGCTTTCAGGTATCTAAAAATTCAAGGCTTGGGCAGATTTTGTTGGAAGAGGCTGTGAAAAGTTCTATACAATATTCAGTCTGCTCCGTATTCATGCTTCATGTTTACAGTCAGAAAAGAGAGAGAAGAGATGTTGACATTCAAAGAAATCAACTAGCAGAGTCTACGAATAGAGCCAGACGCCATTGAGAGTGACGATCAGGACCTTGGTGGCAACCTATCACGTCTCATCACCCTCAATCAGGGGTGCGTTTCCACCACTCTTTGAAGCAGATAAAGTTCTCTCGTTTTGCTTCTCATGCTGCAGTCCTGGCTCTGGCAAATCTGCTCCAAAATGTGGTCAGACTCAAAATGCAACTTACTAGTGAGAGCCAGTGCAAACTTTGGTATGGAGGCTGTGACTTTGAATTTATTAAGATTTTTGACAGCAGTTAAGGGACTCCTTTGTGCTACATCATGGTCTGCAGCAGGTTCACAAAAAAACTTTAAACATAATACAGGGGACTAACGTTTTCTTCAATTTTATATTGTCCCAAAATAAGAATTATGATTGGTTCATGCTAGCCGTGTTACTATTGGAGGTGGATTTGATAAACTTTTTATTGATGCACCTTATCAATTCTGCTTATCGAACTGATTCTCATGCCCTTACCAAATTCCCCTGTAAATCTCTCCTAAATTAATGTGCAAAAGTAGCTAGTTTACTGCATCAACAACATTTCAATGAGTTAACACGCAAATAAACATAAAACAGGACAATGGATGTTAATAAATAAAAATAAGTGAAAATTGCACAGCAGGTGACAAGATGTTGTTTAGTTGTATGTTACTGACTGAAGTAGGTGTCGAAGTTAGTCATGAACCTACCTATCAGGAAAACATTCACCTGTTTTTACAATTTTTGGTTTCAAGTACTGTTCACTAAAAGTTATTGTGATATGTTTCTGTGATCAGAGTTGAAAATCTGTTTTAAAACTGAAGATGTTGATGCCTGCTAACTGCTTGCATATCAATACAATTTCCTGTATATGTTAGCATCAAGCTTGTGCTCTTAATCATTTTTGGTACATTTGGAGATGTATGACATGTTGAATATATTAACTATGAATCTCTTGTGAGAGTTTTATGGTCAGTTTTAGAGCTTCTTCAGTGAAATTCAAGCGTAAAATCATGTATCAGAGATTTCTTGTGAAACTGTGATTTATCTGCTACACTAAAGTCACTGGGACTGAATAGTCGACATGAGCACTGGTTTCTCTGGCGTGATGTTAAAAATCGAGATGGGATTGTTCAGAATAAAGGCTAATGATGTCTATGGATTGAACCATTTCTCATTGATTCTTAACAAGAACCGGTTCTCGAAACCCAACCCTAATTATGATTACACAGATTATGCCAAGCCTTTGGCAAGGATGAGCACCATCTGGCTAACAAGCCCTGCTACTGAAGGTTGTCAGCCTAGATATATAGTCTGTTTATTTTACATCACTTGAACCAATGAATAAAATACTAGGCATTGCTTCAAGCCAGGATCAGCTTCATAGCCTACACTTTTTTCATGAGCATCCAAAACCACTCCCAAAGCCCTATAAGCAGATTTACCTACCCCCTCTTTAATAAGGTAACTATTTGTATTGCCTGTAAGTATTTGAGGCATCAGAATACTTTTTTTCCCTTTTTAAATGTGTGACACCGACAGAAGATCTGGCACCTCCCTCAGTCGGTCACTGAAAGCCATCCAGCAGAGTCTGAGCTCCAGTGTCCGGTGTGTCTGTTCATCCGCACCTCTGAGCTGCTGCTGCTGCTGCTGCTGCTGCTGCTGAGGAGCATGTTTGGCTGCTGTTCACGAGCAGTGGGAAGCTTCCCATCAGAGCAAACACTGCGAGCATGGACCGCTGAGCACACGACTTCAACGCAAGAGGTATGAATGCATTTTTTCCCCTGAAACATTCACACATTCATACATAAGATGTATTAGAAATCGTTTTTTTTTTTTTTTTGCGACCATGAGAGAATTGCCTTTCCTCTGTTAAAACATCCAGCTGCTTGGCAGGGAGATAGGAAGCCACCATCAACTCAGTCTATTCACTTAAATGTCTTATTTATTCGGAAACTTAATGGCTACACGTTCAAAAGAAGGGCTCATAAATTTCACGAACAAAAAACACCTGTTTAAGTTTTCAAAATGCCTGTGCGGAACTTTTACGCAGCGTATTTTAACCAAAATTCTACTGTCAAACACCTGAAACCATGTGATGCGACTTTGTATACGGATAAATGCAGCATTTAGTATTATTCTGACACAATACTGGGCACTTGTTTTCGTTTTTACTTAAGCACATAGGTGTACAGCTGTGCGCTCAGAGGTCCAAGAAATATCGATCTGGTGCTGGAATCTGAGTTTTATTAGAAACCATGGGCTGCATGTGGGAGTAGGTGCTTGACACAGTCACGGGCTTAGAGGCTGTGTGTTTCTCCCACGCTCCTCTGGGAGTCCTGCTGTAGTCCGCTGGAAACATCAGCTCATATCAAAGCCTGTTTTGTCAGTTTGGATGAGGCTTGCGATGTGATCTGTTTGCGATGTGTTGCGTTTGAGTTTTGCTGTGTGCAAAGAGGGGTCAAACAGACCTTAAAATATCCATCAATACATCAAGCCTCAATCCAATTTCTCTGTGCAACCTTTCATGGTTGTGCAATATTTATGACTTTCTCACTTCCCATGAGAATTTCATGGAGAAATAAAAAGAAAATGCTGCTTAAAGTCTTTCTCTTTTATAATTTATTCAAAAAAAGCCAGTGGACCAGACTTTTGAAATGGTTGGCTGGCACTCAAAATTTCTGACACTGCGTCATAATTTGGAAAGCTACAGTATTATACAATTATAATACCATTATACAATAGATCAAAATGAGGATTAATTCATACTTTCTACCACATTACATGCAGCAACGTGCACAGGTTGATCCAGGGATGGATTTTTTTGAATGTACATTTATACTACCTGGCCAAATTACTAAAATGAAAATAACTCTCCCCCCAAAAAAGGTCACAGACTTATATTTTGTTAGAACACCTTTGGCTTTGATTACAGCACACATTCACCTGGCATTGTTTATATGAGCTTTGATAGCGATCATAACACTGTCCCCACAGGCTTAAACAGGCACTAGGCATGATGGGTGCATCACTCCACCTGCTTCTCTTGTTACCCTGATGCACCCATCACTCTGTAACAGGGTAAATCTGCATTGTACATTTGGAAATGCTCTTACTTTAACTATTAAATATACTACTGAATTCCACTGTTCTTTTTCTTCCTTCCTTGTGATTTGGCCAAACACTAAAGTAATGGCTGATCATGATCATTCAGGGTTTGTTTTCTGACCACACTTCTTCCTGGAAGATGATGGTTCCCCACCGTCCTTCCAGTTTTTAATGATGTGTTGGTCCTGGTAGTGGCTCTGAACACGACAACATAGAACCGGTCAGCTGGGTTGCTTTCAGCCGTCACTCAGTCCGTATAATGGGGAGGCTACAGTAACTCAGCACCTTGATGAATCTGATCCCACTGAGAGAGAGGCAGCAGTGATTGTGAGCAGGGTGTAGCAGGGATTTGGACAATCTGACAGTTTGCTCATAGTTAATATCACAAGGTTTTTTATTTAACACTTTCAGGGTTGAAGGCAGCAGCTTCCAGATCTGTGAGCTCAACTCTGTCTGTAAGTCTGCTTTCATCATCATTTCAGGGAGAGTCAGGGAGAATTCAGCTCAACAGAGTGTAGCAGTAAACTTTGAAAATGATCACAATATAGTTCGCAGTATATCTCAGGAAACTATTGCAAATCAATATTTTCCCAATACTGTGCTGTCCTACTCCAGCTTTTAATCAAAATTAACAGCCATGAAAAATCAGAGAGCCATTCAAAAGGACATAAAGATGTGAAAATGTAACTAAATGCAGTTACAGGCAGCAGGGGAGGTGAGGAGAGAAATGGTAGAGGGAGAAGTAGAGGGAGGGGCTGGATACGAGATGGTTGAGGTGGAGGGAAGCAAAGAGAGAAAGAGAGGAGTCTTGATGAAAGCGTTGAAGTCTGAGCTGTCTCCTCATTGCTGTGGCTGTGTTCTGCTGTGGGTGGCTTTCATTGTGAACATGAAGACGGGGAGCCAAATCCTGCTGGACAGTTTCAGACAGAAAAAACAACTGTGTGTGACAATACATCATCATCCCCTCTCTGTCTTGCTGGCTCCAGTAAGTTGATAGATTTTCTTCTAATGGTCTCCTCTTGCAGCAAACTAAACTCATCAGTTAACGCTAATTGGCTTTTTGTGCTGGATCTACAATTTGTCAATTGTAGCAGACCTTCTTTCCGGTTTTTGTTTCTCTTTTCCACCTTTTCATGTTTCCCCCTCCCCATGCTCAGATTTTCAATAGCTGGCTATTTCAGCTCTATATTTTTCTGGGCGATAAATAATTCAGGTAACAGGACATCACAAAAGCCCTCTGCGAGAGCCTGCCTGCTCAAACCTGAATTGCCTGGAGTTTGAAGATTCTGTTTGAATAATGGATTTGTTTCCCAATAGCGAGTGAAGTCTGGTCAATGACTGAGATGGCGGTGGGTGCAACTCCCCGATTCATCCTTGTCGTCATTTAGAGATATTCATACATAAATGATGAGGCTCCTAGAAAAAAAGTTTGTCTTTCCATAATAGTGCTCTGTGTATTCCTCTATATTTCTTGTTGTCCTCCTTCTCACCTTTATTATGAAATGAGCCAAAATATTTATGACTCTGGCTGACATGATAATTGGATTTCTTCAAAGAAGGCATAGAAGCCACTTCAACAAAGGCCACAATTAAGGGCTATAAACTCCCTAGACAGTGGGTCAATAAACCAATCAGAGATAAGCAGACCCCCTGACCCCTCTTGTGCATTAATGCTGTATCCTGGAGCTGACTCTGTGGACTCAGTGTGAGTGTTTGTGATTCAAAGTCTCACATGCGATTGGTTCTAAAAACAAGTGAACATAGGCCCCAATATTTGAAGGTCCTCATGAGTTGGAGGAAATACAGGGCTTTTTTTATTCTCATTTAGGGAATCATTATCTCAATGATAGAATCCAAAAAATATATCCAAAGGACACCATAAACAAAGCCACAGCTCCAATGACTAGTGTTGGGTAGTTGCACTATCACTCTGTTGTGTGACACTGATCCCTCTTCTCACTGTTAAACTTCACCAACCATCGTGGCGTTGTCATAGAGACTTTGACTTACTGTAACTCATTCTTGTCCAGTCTGACCCAATGCAGAGAAATAGCATTTATAAATAACCTTTTTTGGTGCTGATAATCTCATTATAAGTCAGAGATTATGATCAGGCATTTGTTTAGATGCGAGACTTTTTCAGGGTCACTTAGAAAGTCCTCACAGTCCTTCTAAAGAGTTTGTGGATTCAAGAAGGACAAACAGCAGGATGTAAGATCCGAGGAGGGAGTTAAGTCTATACCTCCTCTACATGTGCTGGCATAATGATATGGAAAATTACAACTGTACAATTGCTCTCGCACTCAGACTTGACTCATCCATGGATTCATCAAAGACCCCAGGACCACTCAGACTCAGCAGGTGTTCTGCTCTACTACTCTATGTGTGTGTGTGTGTATGTGTTAGCGTAGTACTACAGGAGTGTGTGTCTTGCTCTCCCAGGCTGACCGTGCTGAGGATGAGCTGTGGCCTGCAAGTGTTTTGCTCTGACATGACATTTTGTCTCCATCATGGAGCAGCGACTAGATAAAGTGCTCACAAACAGCTTGATGTCTCAATAGGGAGTCTGTTTACACCAATTCACACTCACACACACACATGCCAGCGCGCGCACACAAACTCATGCTTCATGCTCCATGCTGTGTGACTATAGTAAAAGGAATCACCATAGTCCGTGTCCTCATATAGGCCCCCGCTTGTTTAGCTGATTTTCACAGCCTCACTCTGCACACCAGCGCGCTCATATACTGAGGTTTCTCCTGTGACTGTGCCCTGCTTTGTCCAGCAACAAATGCATTTTGATCTTTTGGTATTATATTTAATTGGAAAAAGATTCAAATTATTAGATTACCGTTTGCCTAATATCCCCTTGCTAAGATGTAAGAAGATATGACTATTAAAACGTGAACTTTTTTTCCCCCCCTCAATCCTGCCACCACAGTGAAGTTTTTACTTTCAACAGCACAACATGACAGAAACTTCATACTTTCCTCACGGCTTCCCTCGGTTGAGTTGACAGTCTGATTAGATTTTCGTACACTTTGCTGCATAACTTTGCATGTTAATGAAGAAAAACTGATTTTCTTCAAACTGCTTTGAGCCTACGATACTTTATGGAGATTGTTTCAGTGTTTGTATGTTATACAAAGAGAAATGTGTGCATCTGCCGGCTGATTAATATCAACATAAAGCTTAGCGACACAACCTAATAGTAGAAGTTATCAGTAACTCCTGCGCAACGCTCTGAGCTCCTGATGAAGTAAAGATAAAACTGCAAAGAAGTGTCCCCTTAACCATTCATATACCTTTTTTTTCTATTTCAGTCTTCACACTCTGTGTCATTTTGACAACCTGTTACATCAATGTGTCTCATAGGAACAGGCGGATGA
The DNA here is from genome assembly GCA_008086565.1 of Thalassoma bifasciatum. Taxonomy (NCBI): domain Eukaryota; kingdom Metazoa; phylum Chordata; class Actinopteri; order Labriformes; family Labridae; genus Thalassoma; species Thalassoma bifasciatum. The sequence continues at coordinate 1,069,483 of RPOG01000012.1, read as the reverse complement.
TCTTCTCTGCCATTCATCTTTTAATCTTTGTGCTGCTACTTCTGGGAAATACGGCTGTGACTATAGCTGTTCAATTATACATGCTATACAGTCTCTTGTCACATATTTTCTGGCTCCCTGGCCCTGAGGGGAAAGGCTGTGAAGTATGTCTTAGATGTGTATGGAAAGTGAAAGCTATTGACAAGGAGCACCAATATGAAACTTAACCTACAGTTTTCAGGCTCAGATGGAATGTCAGTAAGGTAGAATTTCTACTGTGTTTTCTAAAAATATCTGGTGTTGAAGAGGTCTTTTTTGTGTTAGTTATTGTATTTAATTGTATTTAATTTTGTTATATATATATACTTCATCGCTTAAAAAATAACATTCCTAATTATCCTGGATAAAAGAAAATGAAAGAAAACATTGGACAATATGGCACAATTGCAAATGCAGAAACTAAGATGTGGATGCTTGAATGGTGGTGCAGACCTACTTGTAAACCATAGTAGTAAGGTAACACAAAAGTTTGTTCACAGCACCCCAGAAACAGGTACATACAATCAGGACCTGACTAAAGTACTCAAAACAGTGGAAGTAAAAGTGTAGCAAATTAATTTCTCGATAAAAAACCACCCCATTAACCTCAGACCTTGAAAAAACCTTTACTTTATGATTCAAAGTATTAAAAAACAAGTGGTAGTCTGTGTGTTTATGATATGTGTAAAATGTAAGCAGTTTCAGCATAGAATATGTCATTGCTTGAACATTTGACATCTTTTTGTGTCAGAATCAAACGCGACTGTTGCCAGGACCCTTAAGCTGCACGTCACCCCACTTTCAGTATGCTGGAGTCTGAGTGAGATTGCTCTTTGTGCAGGGTTAGAAGAGGTCACTTTCACACTCCCAGAGCATCATCCACTCACAGGCGACTTGATAAGGCTGTTTTTGGTGATGTGCCTGTTCCACACTTGCTGCCTCTGACTTAAACGACTCCTCAGAAGTGAGTGTGCTGCATGCTGACAAGGTTTTGTCTTGATCTAGGATTAATCCAAGCTTTGAAGTCTAACCTGAACCAACCCTGAAGTCAGTTGGAGTCTTAATACTTTGAGGAACTCTTGACAATCTGGTGTCTCGAAGCAGAATAGTGGTGAAACATAGTAACAGCAGGGTCTTATTGATTAATTTTCCTACATGTCTGTTTCACACGGATGACACTGACGCTTCAAGTGATCTGTTTAAGGTTCAAACCAAGATAACCCTGAAAAGTATTAGATCACAACGCTCCTTTCTTTACCAGCTGCAGCACCATTGTTTTCTTCTTTGTGTGTGTGTGTGTGTGTGTAAGGTCAGACCTGTGCAGCCATCATGCAGCGCCCCCACTCAGGCAATCATGAACACAGCCTTTTGGGACTTGAAGAAGTCCATTGAGGACCGGAGGCAGCCAGGAAACCAACGACTGCTCAGGGAAAGCTGACGTAAGACCAGAGAGAGTCAACAAAAAGCTGCCACGTCGGCTCCATGGGACACTTTGTTTACCAGAGCTGCTTACTGTTTCCTCTTTTCAACTTCCTTCTCATCAAGCCTTCTCACCCCCTCCTCTTTTCTTTCTTACCTGCACTCTCCCCAATTTTCAGCCTCTGGTAGCTATCAGAAAGTTCACTCACAACCCAACCAGGTGGGAACCTGTAACTTCAGTCGGGCTACGCTCGAGTACACTTCAATTGTTTGCCGTTCCAGTGTTTTCTCCATTTCATCTTCCCCTGTCCATCCTCTGTATCCTCCATAAAAAAATCAGCTTTACACAAAACCATTTATCCAGAGTTTCATTTATTATGATAATGCTCCTGAGCTTTAACATTATCTCTTCATGCAAATACCTGGACATCGCATTAAGAAGAGCACTGTTGATACATGAATGGACAGGCACAAGGACACATGGGAAAAAAATGAAAGAAAAGAAAGCAGGAAACACAACTGTTGAAATCAAATGGTTCTTTGAAATTCCTCGAAAGAATAAGTTCAAGAACAATTCAGCGATATCAACTTATGTACTGTTCCATCACCTGGACTATTTAACTCTGGTCTAGATTTGTTTTTTTTTCTATGATTGTTGAAACCTTTTTAAATACATTTTAAATCACTGCTAAACAAAGCAGTGCTGGTGTAGCAGCATGGAAGATGTTTTTGTCAGTCTGTTTCCCACCGTGATGTAACATGGTTCAACTCTGTTTTAGAGGTGAGAGACTTTTAACTCATCAACTGGACCATTTCACTGCCACCAGCATGGCGTTACCAAACACTCAGGAGTCACACACTTGAATACTACAGCACCTGTGTCCTCATTAATGTGGACCCTTGTGGTGTGGTTGTCTTGGCAACAAACTGGAGGAAACTGAGAGAGTCCATCACTCAACTTGAGTTGTTATTACTGGGGCTAAGTTGTGCAGATAATAGTTCAGACTTGATTTGTTGTTTGTTTGTTTCTGTTTTTTTCTTTCTCATGTTTTGCTCTTGATGCAAAAGTATTCACCTGACTGTCTATTCAGAGAGAAGGTAGCTGTGATTTTAATCACTCAATTGATTTCCCACAGGTGCAATCACTACCCAATCAATGAGAGCGGCTGTTTTACGCTCAGCCTTTAATCTTCTGGGTGTCAAATCGACAGAAGTTCTCTCCATGTGCATACCAATACCAACAGGCTCTGTGAACCTGCTGCAACAGATAGCTGCACACACAGATACTGAGTGCAGCACTAAATAAAAGATAAGACTTAAAGGCCCGTACAATTTAGAAACCAAAGGCTTTGCTTGGTTTTTAAACAAGACAACAAATAATTCTGCATACAGTGTAACTTTTAATGTAATCAAACTTCATTACCATCCCTTGTGCCAGAAGTAAATAGAAATCCCCCTTCTTTTGTGCTATACGTTGATTGTGATCTGTGTTTAATATTCTCATTGAGAGTTAGTATTTTTGTTAATCATAAAATAAAAAAGGGAGTATCGGACAACTAAGACTGCAAAGCAAGATTATATTATTATTATATAAATGTTTACTTTTGGCACTAAAGGTATTTTAAATAAATTGTGTGGTCTGCTACATCTGACAGAGCAGAGATCATCACCAACCCTATGTTGCTCTCTGAATGTTGTTCTTACTCATCCACCAACAGGCCCATTGGTCGCCTGCCAGTCCGATCATTTAGATATAATTCATTTGCTTGTTCCTGTGAGCTCTACTTCCCAACAATGATGGTCCACTGTAGCAGGCTGCACTTCTGACAGTTTGTGAGCAGGTTTCAGGCTGCGTCTGACACAAAATCATAATGAGAGACACAGAAAGGAGACGGATTAAAGGCTGGACTGATGTGTAATGCAGCAACCATTTGCTCTGCCACCAAAGCTGAAGAAATACATTTTCATGATCGATAGCTCGATAGATGGATGTGAATCTCTGTAAGATTGCAAATGTGCTTTTATTTTCTCTCCTTCAGTAGATTTCTCATCTGTCTGCTTTGTCCTTCTGTCTTCCCAGTGCTGTCACCACGCTGTTTCCATCCCTGCATCATGGAGGCTCAGCCTGGTGCACCATGGGTGCTCAATGACAGACTGACAGATACAATATATGAGGGTTAAGAGGTTGTCATGGAGACTGACAGCTACACCATGGGTCCTACCACCACCACCGGCTGGGTTGGGCTGGTGGTTGGCCTCCAGGGGCTGAGAGTCCCCCAGGAGGAGGGAGCCGGGGGGTCTTCCAGCGGTACAGTGTCCTGGTTCATGCCGTACTCCTTGGGTTTCCAGGTGTCGCTCACAGCCTTCCTCATACTGGAGCTGGTATTGGGCTTCAGCAGCAACCTGACCGTGCTCGTGCTCTACTGCTTTCAGTCCAACTTAGTTGACTCTGTGAGCAACATGGTGACAGTGAACCTGCATGTGCTGGATGTGGTGGTGTGTGTGCTCTGTCTGCCCCTCACTCTGGTGGTTGTGCTGCTGCCTCCTGGACCAAACCTGGCCTTGCTGTGCTGCTTTCACGAGGCCTGTGTCACCTTTGCAAGCATAGCCACCGCCGTCAACATCCTTGTCATCACTTTGGACCGATATGACATCTCAGTACGGCCAGCTAACAGACTGCTGACTACACACAGGGCAACACTGCTCTTGGCTGCCGTTTGGGTCACCTCTGTGGCTGTGTTTTTTATTCCCTTCTTGGAAGTACAATGGTCCAATGAAGACGGGGTAGAAGAGAGAGGACTGGACACTCCCCCGTCTCTTCGTGACGTCAGTTCTAATGTTGTGCCAGTGTGGCGTAACCAGACCCTGCTGTGTGTTGGAGGACAGGGCTACCACACAAGTCTGGGCATGTATTACCATCTCCTCCTTCAGGTACCCATCTTCTTCACCACAGTAGCAGTCATGCTATTCACCTATTCCAAAATACTGAGGGCTTTGAACATCAGGATTGGTTCCAACATAAAAAAGAACCAGCGGATCAGGGGGCCCTCCTGCCACAAGAAACAGAAAAAAAAGAAGGCAGGGAAAAGAATGAACGATGGTGAGGATGCAGGAGGGGAGCAGTGCACTTTAGATGGTACCAAACAGCTCAGCCATCCTCCACTCATCCCCTCACTGTCCCCAACCCCCACAGCCACCTCCCCTCCTGCCTTGTCCTCCACAGCCCAGTTGGTCACCTCAGACTTAGGCGCTGCCACCCCTCTGCCTGCCGCCATGGGTGTCCATGCCTCTGTGTCAGCCATCATTGCCCTGAGGCGGGCGGTACGCCGGCATAGGGATCGGAGAGAACGGCAAAGGCGAGTGTTCAGGATGTCCCTCATCATTATCACCACCTTCCTGGGTTGTTGGGCTCCTCTTTCTGCAACAAATGTTCTGATCCTTGTCCTGGGTCCCAGTGACACCCTGGTCAGTGTACGCCTCTGGTTCTTAGCACTGGCATATGGCACCACTGTATCCCACCCTCTTCTTTATGCCTTCACCCGGCAGAAGCTGCGCCGTGCTCTCCGCTCAAAGGTTAAGAAGAGGGTGGTTTCCCTGCTGCAGGTGGACCCTTCACCAGGAGGCACAGTCATACACAACTCCTGGGTGGAAAACAGAAAAACCAGCCGACAAGTGCGGCTTGAGGGTAGTGAAGGAACTGACCGCTGCCTGGCAGAGGTCCTGTGAGATTGCAACATATGAGCACAGCTAGTATAATTAAAAAACATGATTTGAGTCACAGGTGCATTCTATTATAAAGCCCACTGGTGCATGAAGCCAGTGTAAGGAATGTGAAAAACACATCTCTACCTCTGGGAGATGCTTTATTAATACCAGCAGCAAGTTAATGCTAAACACAGCCAACATTCACCTCAGGCAGCACTGAAGCAGGGAGCTGTTATCACTGTGGTGAGCACTGCCTCTCAATAAGATGATTATACAACAGCAAACACACAAGTGTAAATAGTTCACACTGTCATACAGTGAAGTCTGTTTGTACATGGAGTTGTATGGAGAGCATTCTCACAGCAATGCTTACATAACAACCTCCAATGTGTTTGACCTGCAGACGATGTGATCTGTAACACACTCAAATACTCTGAGGCAGCTTTATAGAAATGTTGGTACACTTACACAGCTCAAGTACAATTGATCTCATTCTTTGCTAGATGTCATTTTGTGAACTTAAACTTGAGCCTGTTGGATCCACAACAGTGACCACTACATTAAGTCTAGATGGAAATGAACCAAAGTTCAAGAATCTTTATGAAACTCTTACCCTCAAATGTTTCTTTGTAATAGTTGAAATTCTACAATTTACTTTTCGTACCTTTAAAAAATCTTGCATAGCCTCAAAGGGTTATGAACATTTTGCCTTTTTGTAAAAGGAACTGCACTCGCACAATGCATGGAAAACAAGGGGCTACCTTCAGAGAATGTGTCCTGTCAACGCTAAATAGCGTTTGACTTGAACGTCCTGTTCAGTATCCAGACCTCAAAGTGCAAATTTCAGATTCAAATCTTTGAAATTAGATTCATCAGCTTTATAGTTTTCTTTCCCAAAAAGGAAAAAATTGGACACAAGTCTGAAACTATAACCAACAAAACAATCATAGCCATGCATCAACAAAAGCAACAAATTTAAACATGATCAGGTTTAATCAACAACCCTCTGTCACATTCTCAACAGTTAATGAACACTCACCGACCCCCTATAAAATATTTCTTTATTTATCACTGGTCTGTTGTTTTGGTTGCATTCTTACGACTTTGAACTTCGTGGCTCAGATTGGGGCGAGTGCATGCTATTCCCTTTTAAGAAAACAATGTATATGTTGTAAATACCAACCAAATGTAAATTTATTTCACAGGTTGTCTACTGTTCTAGCCACCTGTTCTGTAATAGTTATAGACTGACATTTGGTCCTAAGGGTCAGCTAAACCACACAATCTAGTGGATACAAAGAAGACCCTTGTATTCTCGTTGTGCGCAGTCACAAAAAAGGTAGGTTTATTGTTGTTGACTTTTCTCCAGCTGCTTGTAATTTACTGCTTTGATTTGCCAAAGTGCGCCTTACTTAAGAGGAACTATGATTTTCATCTTGTTTAGCCTTCATAAACTCACCCATGCACACAGCTAATGTGTTTTTGAATGTGAACTCACTGAAAATATATTATACTGTATTTAAATTACAAGAAAACCATGTTATGTTTTGTTTTTACTTCAAAGTGTTGTTTAAAGTGAGAGTTTCACCTTTCAATGTTAATGTATTCAAATAAATATAAAGTACGAAGAACTGTGCATGCATTTCTTTTATTTTCATTCGTGTGTCTGTGAATTAGTGGGTACTGTCACCTCAGCTTCAATACATAGCACTTTTTTGAACAAAGAGCCTGGGGCCCAGAATTCCCATGACTCTGTTCAGATAAAAGCCTGAAGTCAGGATGACGCTGTGAAAACTTCGTTTTCCCATTAAGAAATTGACTTGGAGGAAACCTGCTGTGATGGGAGCAGCATGAAGACAATGTAAAGCTCTGTCTGTGCAGCTCACATGATACATGCCCTGATACATAACTGGACTCGCAGAGAAAAACTGCTGAATTTAGGAACATAAAGTCCTTCTGGACACACTTTTGTAATAAACATACTTCTGCTCAACAATGAATCAATTGGTTTATGTTTCACAATCACTACATTTTGGGCTTGATATTTACTCTTTGTGCTTATGAAACAGCTAATAATATAGTGAGATGGAGGGTGAAATGCATCTGTGTTTATTATAGCACAGTGTCATCACTCTTGGCTTGGTCAAATCAAACTTTAACAGAAAGGTAGCTTCTGTACTCTGATGAAATTTCTGTCTGTGTGTGACTTCATGTTCAGCTCCGCTGCTCTCACTGGGCTCAGATCACCTCCAACACCTGCACTCACTGTTCATGCCGGGGCCCCTCCCTGTCAGCTGTGCTGCGCGCACGGGCTGAAATCTTTCAGCATGATTTTTGTAAACGTGCGTGGGCTTCGAGGTGCGTGGGAGTGAGGCGCTCTAGACCTCTGCAGAATGGGCAAAAAGGTCATCCATGTGGGATGAAGGCTGCAGGGAAAAGAAAAGGCTGAAATGATCAGGCCAGTGTGTCTTGTATTAAATACAAGGAAGCAAAGACTTTTTTTCTCATTTCATTTTATTATTAATATCTATGTAGTAATCATTAGTTTAAATCTTAAGGAACACAGTGACCATTTTTCAATAACTTACGCAACAGGGCCACCTAGCGATATATTTTGATATTACAGCCTTTTAACGCCGCGCCGAAATAGCTCAGTTGGGAGAGCGTTAGACTGAAGATCTAAAGGTCCCTGGTTCGATCCCGGGTTTCGGCAGCCGATGACGGGTGGTCTCTTTTATGAATTTCCGCTTCATTTCATCAGCCAGACCAAGGCAAAGCCGACAATAAAGTACGGCTTTACAATCTCTATCCTTTATCCTTCACAGTTGTTATTTAATAACTGACAACCACGGACATGTTTCTTTTTTTCTGTTTTCGCTCTTTATATTCTAAAATACACATTTGTACAATGAATAGTTATGCTGTTTTCATATATACTTTGCACGTTTCAGATGAAGTAGAAGTTCTTCGTCTGAGAAAAGCAGAACACGCCGAGTTTAACATAAAAACACTCACTAAAAAACAGACTAACAGCTTTAGGAAAATGACCACAATTCCATGTAAAACCAAGCGACCAGACATTGTCGGGAAATATGACATGATAAACTTTACTGATAAGCTAATTATAATTATTTATTATTATAATTATTTATTATTATTATTATTATTATTATTATTATTATTATTATTATTATTGTTATTATTATTATTATTATTTATACGTTGATAGAACGTAAAATTAATCTGGACAATCATATCATATATTGTAACAGACCGCCCCTAGTGGTACAAAACTGCAATTACAGCACTATTGCGTCTCAAGCCGAAATAGCTCAGTTGGGAGAGCGTTAGACTGAAGATCTAAAGGTCCCTGGTTCGATCCCGGGTTTCGGCAGAATGGAGGATCCACTTTTGAACTCTTAACATTTGTTTTGTATTAGGATTTTCTAAATTGATATTAATAATCGAAAAAACTGTAACATGCACTAGCAAGTTTAATAATGAGGATTGAAATTGTAATTCTCGAGGGCCCACGGTGCTACAGTACTCATTATGTACAAATATTTGATATAAAAAATCAGGAATAAAGATAATTACCAGTACATATATCATTTAAAAATGCCCAAAAAGGAAGAACTACTGTGCAAAAATAGTTCAATGTTTTCTTAACAGTTTGTGGTAAGTCTCTTCAAAAGATCAAAGTCTGAAGCACTTTCAAACGTTTTCTTTTTAGTTGTTGTGGCTATGAAATTGCAGGAGCCATTTATTATTTTGTCATATGCTGAGACAGCAGCCTCCAACCAAAGCACCAGAACTATCTTCTGTCTGCCAATCAAATTAGCAGATCCATCTTCCACAGGCCAATCACATGGCCGAGTTCATTTTTTCTCAACCAATCACGGTGCGTCAAGCAACTTTTGGGGGCAGCTATCTTCAGAAAACTAAAGGTGTCAAGCTCAATCCAAGTATTCGACACACAATTGGTTTCATTTGAAGAGCCACTGTCTCCAAGAGCCAAAAAAAATAAACTGATTTTGTTGAAGAATTTGCATTACCTGTTGTATTGGGTCATATATCGTAAGTGTTTAAGAGGATGCATCATTTTCCCAAGGACACTAACCTGCCACCTTTCTGCATTTCTGTCTAAATATCATGGTTACCTGATTTTGACTATTGGTGCAAAGTCAACACTTTTGTAAACAATCCAGAAAACAATGCATTTTTATGAGAATTTTTCAGACCCTCAAGAAAAAAATTCGTTGGAGCTCTTCTGTGAGTTAAGTTTCTGCAGTTCATCAGTTCATTTTTACTGGAGAGCAGTGTCTGACAAAGTGAAATAAACAGTCACAAAGATACTAGTTTATGGACTCGTTTAACGGGGTAGTTCAGAACTGCATGCAAAAAAAAGGCATCAATCTGAGAAAAGTAAACCCCTCCAGTTTCACATCCTATTTCTTTGATCAGCCCATACATTCATCAAATTTTGGATTATCTCTAAAATGCAAACATTGTTTTACAAAGTTAAGAAGAGATCATTTCTAACCTCTCAATTGTCTGTACTCCACCATGATGAAATACAAACGACCTCTTGTGGTCACATTTGGGAATTACAGCAGACAGGTCACTTAAACATGCATGGGCGTCACTCATAGACTGTATGGTGTCACTACACTGTGAATAAAGAAAAACTCAAAATCCATGGACTTTACAATAGTTACGACTTCATATGACGCAAAAGAACACGCACATGATGCGTGTTCAAATAGTCCCCAAATGTATTATTTGGGACACATTTTTTGTAAAATTAGACTAATTGTTTTCACTTAGTCAATGAAGCCACAGTTTGTTTGCATATGGAGTTAAAAGTTGGTATAACAGCAATTGACAAACATTGAATCCGTTACTTTAAATAAGCCTGTTAGATGGGTAGGTATTGGCTATTCCATTTTTATAGAAACTATACTTAAACTTCCAGAGAAAAATCCAGAGTTGATCAAAGTATGTGATTGAGTGAGAAAAACAAACAAGATTACATGTGAAAATCAAATCATTTTTTAAACTGTTGATCCATCAGATATAGAAGAAAACAGTGTGTGACTGAACATTTATAAGATGTTTGTGACCTGTAATTCTAACAATGAAAGGGGGAAAAGTATGTTTAAAGGACACGTTTGAATAAACTGTAGTATCTGCACCAAAATAAAAGAGATGGACTCACACTCTTCCTGTGTTTTATTTTTAAAGTCGGACATTAGGTTGTGCCAGCAGCTCCTCAGCAGGCCTGCAGCAGATTTACTGGACCTCCTGTAGTCCGCTCAGTGAGTCCTGGCCCTGTCAGCTGCTCTGCCTTGTCTAAGTGCCAACTGAGACGTGTAGAGGCAAAAGAGCCACAATCAAAGAGAGCAGGTCCAGGCCACGGGGCACCAAACAGGTCGAGGATTTGCGTCAAACCCATTGAAACCTGAATGAATACCCGACCAGCTCTCTGTGGAAATGTGCTAATCAGCGGTGCATTGATAATGAACGGACATGGAGTGATTCAGCGTAACAGCAACGTGGGAGATTGGCAGAAAGGGACTAAAAAAGGTGCAAAATGTTCTAATGTGCTGCAGGGTTTTGGAGGAAACACAAACCTGACTTTCCTTTGATAAAGTCAACAGTGCCAGGAAGTAAACAAGAATCTAGAGAAGGCTGAAACAATTTAACAGAACTAATGAGGCTTTAAATTTGATAGAAAAAATAATTGATTTTCTAGCAAAATGAGACTAGTTCTTTACTGAGACTTGTTTGCCTCAAGTGACATTTTATCTAATTTAAATACAGCAGATATGAGTTTTGATAAAATTAGTTTTAAAAGCATTTTAAGATGCAGAATAAAGCGAAGGCACATACGATAGTTAAAAATGTTGACAGGCTACACTCACTTACCGTCTACCTTATCAAGTAAATCTTTCTAGTTTGCTTTCAGAGCTTTTCTTAAGTTTCATGGTATCGACTCAACAAAGCACTGGAAACATCCCTCAGAGATTTTGCCCTAAATTGACACATCAGCATGCTGCAAATGTTTCGACTGAACTGCTATGCTGAGGATCACCTGTTCTACTGTATTTTCAAGGAGCTCTATTGGACTGAGACCTGGTTACTGTGAAGACCACTTGAGCACAGCAACTCATCATCATGTTTGAGATATTGGTTTGAGACAATTTGAGCTTTGTGTCATGGAGTGTTATTCTGCTGAAGTATCCATCAGAAAATGAAAACACTGTGCTCTTACAGGGATAAACATCGTCTGCCAACTCGTGCTCAATTAGTTCCAAGGGACCCAGAGCATGCCAAGGAAATCTGCCCATCACCGTTACAGCAGAAGCAGGAGCCTGGGCTTTTGATACAAGACAGGATGGATCTATAGGTACTTTCAATGTCGAACAGCAATTTCTGACGCTACTCCTGTCACCCATCAAGGCTCTTCCTCTTGTTTGTGCTAAGATGTGCGGGTCAGAAATAAGAAGTGTCCCATGAACTTAACTGGGTTTCATTCACTACAATTAAATCACCAAAACCTAGTTGACTGTTAAAAACTATGAGTTTGTTTTGCTGATCATACATCTGTAATGCCCAGAGAGAGAGAGAGAGAGAGACAGAAACAGAGACAGAGAGATGGTAAAAACACTTAAAATTACTATAAAGGTGTTTTTAAGTGGCAGAGAAGCGTAAAACCTTTTTCCACGTCTAAATGAATATTAGTTCATATCACAGCTGTATTAAGGTGTTGCTAAATAAGGAAACACTGGAGCAGATGTACCTCAAAATCACATCATTTCATTTGTGTTTGGACATCCTCTGAGAAATTCATGAGTTTTTGGATCTAACTCATCACTTCCCAGTTTAAGTTGAGGGGAGGACTTCTTTGTCTGTGTGTTTTTTTGATCATGACGTTTTATCTCTGTCTTTCAAAACTCTTGAAACATTATCCTGAACTTAAGCTTGTTTTTCACAGGTGCAGCAGGTGGTCTTGCGTGGTACAATCTGTACTTTTTCTTCATGAGTTTGAAGGGATTGATGCCTTACAGTGTGCATCCTGTCTGTGCTTTAAATCTCTCGGTTGCTTCAAGCACATAAATCACAATAAATAACAGTCTTACCGTGTGTCTGATTCCAGCAGACATTTGGCTTTCTCATTTGTTACTATGTAATTTGTTGCTATGTAATATCCTGTGCTTGGTTATGCAAGATCCCTCACCATCTTCCTTTCATTTTCACTGCTGCAGTTCAGTTTCCTGGCGGCTTTGTTTCGCTGCACTTGGAAAGCCACAATGAATTCCTGAGGATGCCAGTCAAGCTCTGAATCCATTCAATTAAGTGGCCGAATGAAACCTGCAGGTGGAGAACAGTCCAGGCAGCCGGACGGATAGACGGTTGTGAGGGAAAGGATGTTTTGGCTCCAATTAATCAAAACTCTATTCAGTGCAGTTCCACTTTCAAGCAGCTCCCACAGACGCTTCGGTCAACTTGGCGTTGCCTAAAGGGTTGCATAACTGGAGAAGAAGTGACTTCTATTCAGCAAACTTTACCCAGTTTCTGTCCTAGTTGCATAACTGGTTGAGCCCCAAGTAGCAGAGGGTCTGATGTCTTAATGTGCATTACAATGCACATTCAAATTAAAGAGGGCAGCTCCAGTTTTAAGGTGCTACGATATTGCCCTCCTTTGAGTCTTACCTACAGTTTTTTTTTTCTGATGGTATCTTTTACTTTTTATATATTTTCATGGATTTATCTTTTAAATAATACGCTCTTTCACTTTATTTATGGTTGGAAGAACTAGAGTACTCCTCAATGTCAGAGTGTTTTAGTAGTGGGTCAATTCAGAGTGTTGTGTGTGCGTTAGTGGTTTTGATAATTGTGTGACTCAATGTCAATTTCAACATCATCTTGCTACAAATTCAACTAAACTTAACCTAACTTTACTTAACTAAACTTAACCTAACTTTACTTAACTTAACTCAACTTAACCTAACTTAACTAAACTTAACTTAACCTAACTTAACTTAACCTAACTTAACTCAACTTAATTTCACCTCACCCAACTAAACTTAACTTATCTTGACTAAACAAAACTAAACTTAACTTAACTTAACTTAAATCAACTTAACTTGACTAAACCTAATCTAACCTAAACTAAACCTAACCTGACCTAACATAACTTAACTTAACTTAGCTTTACTTAACTTGACTCAACTTATGTTAAGTGAACTTAACTTAACTTGACTTAACTAAACTTAACTCATCTTAACGTAACTTAACTTAACTAAACTTAACTTAACTAAATTTAACCGTCCCTAACCTAACCTAACCTAACCTAACCTTCCCTAACCTAACGTAACTCCTTTTATCAAACAGCAGCTCAATCACCTTCTTACTTTTACAACAAAAACATCCACAAACCCCAGGGACAAACCAGACATGTGTAAAACTTCCTCTCATTCTTGGCTCCCCTGAATCGACACCTCTGTGTGATCATGTTTTGATGAGGTCACCTTATTATTTGCACCCACACACACGCAGAAAACATTTGAGTAAGAGGTAGATTCATTTGTGGACACAAACATGTGGTCTACCCTCATAAATGTCAATAGGGCTTATTTGATGGCATAACAAAGAGACGACCCAGTGTCTGTATTTCTGATTTAGAAACGCATCATCTCCTGTTGCTTGACTTTTAATTCTACAGGTTTTTTTCATGATGACATGTATGGGGGTTGAATGTGTTGAGACTCTACCAAGGAAAAGTGAGAGTGAAAAGAAAATCTCTCATAGAGGCCTCAAACAGTCTCTTATAGAGGTTAAAATTAGGAGCTCTTGTTGTCCAGTTTCTTATTATCTGTATTTGTGAAAACTGTTTTGGACGCAAGTTGACTTTCTGTCAGGTTGGTTTCTATTTTGTGGTAATCATGTGTTTGGATAGTGAATGTGATTCCAGCAAAGAAGGGATAATGGTTTTATTATTAGGTACAACTAAAAACAAAAGTTGAGGCATTTTCATGTTTCTTTCTTCCAAATCTGAATCACTTTTTGTTTGTTTTATGTTGATTCCTTGGTTAACTGTGCTTTGTTTCGATTTAACTCCTGACTCCCATCACACATTAGTTGTCTTTGTCATCACCACTGAAGAACAAATAAACAAACCCAGTGGTTACAAGAGTAAAGGATGAAATGCTTCAAATGAAATGAATGGCGCTAAAGATATTTCTGTTGTTACAGAAAACTACGTCTACTATTCATCTGTTGTTGCATAACTCAGTGTGTGTTTCTGAACTGGGAAATCAAGCTGACAGAGGAGGAGGACGCCAGAGTGTTTCTAAGATGCTCTTGTTGTGGAACTCTTGTGACATAACCCACCATGATGCAGGCAGTCCTAGAACCACAAGGAAAGGTTGTCCAAGAGAACAGAGTATGACCTCGCTTTTGTCCTCTGCTCAAAAAGAGGACATTGTCTTCTCAGTCTGTCTGAGAAGAAAGTGAGGAACCCACACAGAGTCTGCTGAACTGGCTCCAAGGACAGCGAGGAGCCTTGTTTCTTTGTGTAGTTTGTGTAGGTGTTGTTGGTCAGATTGGTGTTGGTCCCTCTGAGTTGTGCTGACCTTTGCGAATGCCTGGGCACGGTTTGACGTCACCAGATCAAAAGTTTGCTGTTGTTGTTCTCGTCAATAAATGAAGCGATGAATTGAACTCTACAGGCTGGTGTAGAAAACCATTTCTGCCATAAATACCCACAATGCAAACTGAATTTGAAAAAAAAAAAAAAAATCAATTTTGATGATAACTTCATCTTTTTAAGTTGTTTGTTGATGTCATGAAATCCCCAAATCACCAGTCTTCCATTTCATAAGTCACCTTTGGAATATTATACTTTTCAGTTGTTAAAACATCTGCTCAGGGTTAGTTAAAATAAGGTTTAGTTTGCATTTAATAGGGCATTTATAAACTATACATAATGTTTTATTCAGAATTAGATGCAAAATGAGCTTTATTTAAGCAAGATAAAAATATATTCCTATTAGTCATCTAGATTCTGCACCTTTTTAAGTTAAATGAATAAAAACGGAAACTAATGCTGTCATCAGGAGCATTACATAAAAGCAGAAGCGTGTACTGGTGAGTTTACTGACCCCCTGCAACGCTGTGCACATACAGGACAGATGAACATCCACTGACATCACTGCGACTGTGCACTGACACTAACAGGTGCACCACTCCAGTTCACGCATGTTGCGAGTGCACTTTCACAGATCGTTCACATCCTTGATGACAACACATTCTTAAACTTCTTCATTTCACATCTTTTCCTCTTGACTCACGGAGGTCTCAGGGGTTAATGAGTGTGAAGTCATGCATGTTACTCTACGCACTGTGCCAACAGCTCTCGTACTCCTCATCATAGCTCTGTCCTTCTGTGTCAGGGTTTGTTTCAGCGAGGGCCTAATGTAAGCGGAAAATAAAAATAGAAGCTGGGCAATTCTAGGGAGAATCTTGGTTATTATTGTTGTCTTTGATCCGTGAAGTAAAAACTGTCAGACAGAGAAACTGTGTCTCCTCCTCTCTTCCCTCTTAGTCAATCACTGGTTATTTCCCACCCCCTCCACAAACACACTGTCACAAAAACGCTCCATAAAACCTGGCAGGATTGTGTGTCCCATCAAAGCATCGCTCCACTGAGATCTGCCTGAACTCGTGTAGCTTGTGTAGCCCTTGCTCTGTTTTTACAGAGTCTAGACCATGACCTGTTATGTCAGCTAATTCTGACCATCAACCATCCTGCTAACTAGGACAACAATGTTTGACCGAAAATTGGCCAGTTTCACTTTTCTTACACAAGAAGCAATCACTACTGCCGTCATAACAACAGCAAGTCTGCAAAGATTGAACTGTTTGTCAATAAAGAGTTTGAGTTTTTTTCCTAAAGTAAACAAACACAGTTACACAATCAAACAGCCACTATTTACTGACAATGAATAAGACAAGAGTATTAAAATGTTACGTCAATCTGTTGTTAGTATGCTTCAGTCACAATATTAACTCAGTGGGTTATAGCCAATGAAAACTCACCTTTTTGACCTTTGGGGGGCAGTATAATAAACCTAGAAACAATCAAGTGAAGTCTAGTGCTGCAAACAATCCCTACCAGAGAAAAGGTAAGTCCTTGCAAACCTCTTCTTTGACATTTTGTTGTGCCCCCCCCCCCCCCACTATTAATTGTACAGAGAACAGAATCAACAATACTCTTATGTTGCCATGGCATCCAAGTGGCTACATCCAGAGCAGTTGATCAAATGCATGATCAACAGCAAAGGGGGGTAAAGGAAAACATGAAGAGGTCATTTTTTGATTTCAGCAAGTTTTATCTAATTATCTCGATACTATCCAAATACTGTATTTTCCCTGATGGACACACCTAAAGGGGTCAATAAAAGTACTAAGTAGTATCTGTCTATTTACTAGTTATTTGAAGTGTTTGATTGTATCAGTAATGCTAGCGAAGATTCATAGACTTGTTCATAGTTGAGCCTGGTTTACAAAAACTTAGAAACTAAGTTCCCATCTGCCCTAATAAAATGGGGCATGATAATACAAGCTAACTAACAATGCATAGAAATGTATACAGTACAGACAATGAGATGTTTCTATTTTGTTATTATCCATAAAATGCAGTTGGTTGCAGCCTGGCTATGAATATACGCAGTGTGTGTGTGAGAAATGAGACTCAATGAACTGCTCAGCATGAAAGTGTTAATTTGTCGGCTGGTTGTGGTTATGGACTTTATTATTTGTGTTAATATTGAAAGGATGCTGTCTCAGTTGGGTAAGGTCAACCATTTCTACTTTGGATTTTGTCTAAATAAGTTTTCTTAGCTCCAGTGAAGCTAAAACCTGATTGTGATTTTTTTAAAATTTATCCTTAATTTACCTGTCACAATTTTTTTATTTATTCAATTTTTATCATTGACTCAAAAATTGATCCAGCTTTGATGGTTTTAAAACTGATTGTCAAAGCTAAGAGTCTGGTTGGGTAGAAATAAGGTTTGCGTTAACTCCTGCTTTTTCCTTTTTTTTTTTCCCGAGAGAATTTAGCCCAGCCAGGGTGCCTCCTCTCCAAAAGCTCTGTGATCTCCTTTAATGCATAGGACTCTTGTTTTTTTTAGGACTTATGTAACACATGTTGTGGAGAGGAGTCCCCCACACACGCAGGCTTCGCTCCCTCATGCAGTGATAGTATTCTGTGTCACTGAAAACTGAGGCCCTGTGGCTGCCATGATGATGACAAGCTGTCTTCTTAATGAAGATAAATTTTAGCACCACATATTTCACAGGCACTTCTCATTTTCTGTCGCACGATCCCCCACAGTGCAGGTGAACGCAAGTTACAACCCATCGGCCACATCACAGAGTAAACACTCTGATCTGAAGTTATTTAATGAGCATTTGTATCCTCTAGTCTCTAGTTTAATATATAGAAGAAGCCAGGTTAGGGCTCAATAGTTACTCTTGTGAACGAACAATCACAGGACCATCATAACAGGATAAAACAACGTACTTTTTTGATTAAATCATGACTGTTGACTTGGTCACACCATTCTTCAACACTTTCTCTGATCCGCTGGTATCAGTGTTTTAAAATCATAACTGAATGACATGATACCTTCAGCTTTTCAAATAAATAATATTCCCTTACATCCATAGAGTTTTTTCATTTTGTCAGATACATTTTATAAATTAAATAATAAAGGGCATATAGGATTTCTTCAACACACATTTTCTTTGGGAACACCAGTTCAACAAAAGTAAAGAAAAACAATATTATAATGAAGTACAACTCATTTAAAGGTTATTTTTCATCCATTCCTCTGTAGTCTTTTTCATGTGGCATTGAGCTGCACTGTTACAGGTAAAACTTCAATCGCAGCTAACGGTGGGATCTCTCTGGAGTCATAGAGCCACCCGGTCTACCCTGTTAAAGCCACCTCTGTAAGAGAAGGTGAGCTGCTGACAGATTGATTGATGGCAGGATGATGAATGGTCACATTTGCCTTCTGTGCCAATGAAGAAGTCAAAGTTGTCTGCAGTGGTAGAATTGAACGGCAAATCCCATTTTAATCCCTCCTGTATTATCTGAAACAGGGCTTCCCTTTGTAAGATTCAATACTTGATTTAACGTGTGTCTACAGACATTTTAAAACGTTAAAAATGACTGCACATTGTTTAACTCTGTTTTTATTTGTGCTACAAATCACAGTTCAGAACCTTTGTTTGTGACACTTTTATCTCACTAACTATTTAGGCATTCACAGTGACCCTCTGCTCTCAAGCCATTGCATGTCCTCACTCTTACCTTCTGTCTGACTGAGACATGCAACTTCTAGCAGTCTTGCATTCATCCAACCCCTATTAATGTCCCAAACCTCTAATCAGAGGGCTCATATTACTTTTACTCATACCTGCTGCAATGTTTGCTGGCATTGTGCTGAGTAGGATTTAGAGGCTTTAACCTAATAAACAGCTGGGGTTGTTCAGTGAAGAGGTTTTTAAACGCATTTAATTTGATTTAAGTACCTGCTTTACCGTCTTGTTTAAGTATAAAATTCAATTTTGCACATTCATTATTCTGGCATATTGTCCTGTCAATGGGAAAAAAGATTACAAAGGTTGTTGTGATGATACTTAACTATAAATTGGCATCATAAATATATTTCAATGCAAAATTTTATGTCAAATTAAATCAGTACATGTTGACTTGACAATCACCTCAGCTCCCCCCAGCTAAAGAGTATAGCTGCAGCTTTCAGGTTGTGCCCATAATGCCTTTGTGAATTGTAACGTAACAGTTACACCTTGAGTGAGAAGGGGATGTAAGACCCTGCTGTATTCAAAGAAAGTGTGTGATGTTGCTGGTCTGAGTCTGAATTCCATGGTTAACTAAACTAAAGAGTTTCCTAACAATGAAAAAGACTAGTTATTTCAAACTGCTACCTAAAGAAGTTAAATTATCTAACAAGTCTAAATCAGCCAAACTGAGACAAGGGTCACAACAAGACATTTTAATTAATCAAGATAACTTCTGTTGCTGTTAGAACAACTAAATTTACTTTTTGACCCAACTTAAGATTTTAAGGCAGCCCTTGAGATGATATGTTTATGTTGAAACAGCAACTTACACTTAACAGTGCATGCATGAATCCTTTTAATTATCTTGTGTTTTGGCTGACACACTTTTAGTTGTCACAGAGGTATGATGACACACTGTGCATCAATGGCAGCTCAGTGGAAACATTCTTTAACAATGAGTTATAGAGTCACGCGATGTTTAGTTTAAAAAAAGTCTCAGAATAGATCACATTAGTGCCACTCTTAGTCTGTTTGGTATGAAAGAGGCATGTTACAGTGAAAGGAGCTCCCCTCTCAGATCAGAGCGCACAGAGGATTGGTCACCTGATACTGAACATTTGTTTATATGTTGAAACAGCATCAGGGTTGTCTTCAGGAGAGAAAGTTGCTGTTGGTCACCTCATTTGAGGCCCAAGTTTCAAAGTGTGGCTGAGCCAGCGGAGCCTCTTTGACCTTCATGAATACTTTAGGCTCTTACCTCGATCCAACAGGGTGACTGTTTGAGTTTCATTCCCCTTCATGGCTGGGACTTAGCAGTTGGTCATCGTCTGTCAGTCATGGAAAGTGTGATGAGTTTTAATCCTGAGAATGCGTATGATAATCCTCTCTCAGGCTCAACTTTTCTGATTAGTAGGTGTCAGTCCATTTTGAATGGAGAGGTATGGGTGAGTATCCAGATAAATTTCTGGTGTATGCCAGGCAAACCAGCTGGCCAGAGTGGTATTTGTCATTGAGAGGGCACTGAGCGTGAAGCTCTTTCACTCCATGAGAGGCCAACCTGCTCTGAGGAGCTCTGGGCATTTGCCAGCCACATTCCTCCTTCTTCCCCCAATAAGTGTCCTTTTGTTGAAGGATTACTGAGTTTATATTTAACCTTGGGTTGCAATATCATTGGACTGCTGAAGCAGTGGTTGGCTCTGCCAGCAAATTCTGAATCCATATCTGGGTCTGGCTAGCACCCAGCTCTCTTCAGTATCCATCCACATCCTCAGCCTTTCCGTCTCTCATCTCTCTGTTCTGAGGACTTCTCTCTCTCTCTCCTCCATCTATTTTAGCCATTGTAAGACCTACATTCACCCTGCAGTGGTTTCAGCTGCAGGCCACCTAAACATCCTGAGAATTAGTGCTTTCTTCCGTACCCAACATTTTACCATTACAGCATCACACAGATTCAGCTCTAGTGTTAGCACTTTAGCTCACACATGCATCCTTCGTGTCTTACTGTGTGTACGTGCTCGTAGCACTTCCTTTAAGGAACATACTGTTCCCCTCCTTTGGGACATGAGAGAGTTTGGCAGCATGGTTTCTCATTTGTCACTGACTCCTTGGCTGCTTAAGAAATGCAATCAAGTGACTCCTTCCCCGTGAAAACACTGTGACTGTGAGGGCTGAAGGGGTCAATGGCAGGGAAACACTAGTTTCTATTTTTGGGACCTGTTTTTGTTTGTGCCTGTGTGTGTTTAACCCTGCTGATCTTTTGGTTTGTATCTCATGAACAGCTCTGATGTTGCCTTCATGTGTTTCTATGTTTAGCAGACAGTTTAGGAGGCGAATCCTCTGAGATCATCGAGTCAAGCCAAAAGTGTCAAAGTCTCAGGTAGGACAGGCCCTTCCTGATTTCATTGTTTACCCCCTTATCTGATTCTGACGGCTCTTATGTGTGGTACAATCATGTCTGGTCTTTTAGTGTTATGTAAGTATGATTTGGCTGTGAAGAATAGACAAATACACCAGCTTATGATTTATTAAAACTGAACAGTGATGAGCTGAGAAAGTCCACTCTGATACCAAAACTTGTCCTGGCACACAGGGATGATGGAAGGTTTGGGCTCTGGAGGTGGATTTGGAAAGAAAGCTGGCATGTCCCGCTCTCAGGCTGTTATAAATGCCTCGGAAGGAAGTTGTCATGGGATAGACACTAGATCTTATTTAGAAATTACAGCTATGTGACCTTCTGTTGGAGTGTCACCAGCATGTTCATGTCTCATAACACGTATTACATCATCACAGTAACGATCTCCACCTGCTGCATGATTTGGTGGGTCTCTTTACTGACAATCCTTGTTGGAAGAGTGAAAGTTCAGAGAGTCCAAAGAAGAATCATTGATTTTATATTTGAGTTTGCAGCCTCATATTTTTAAATCTGTAGAGAAATAGAAAAATACTTTTGGAATAAATGCAAGGTCTTAAAAAGAAAAAAAAGTTCTTGTGCTCCACTTTTAGGTTTTAACAATTCACTCTGACAAGATAAAATGAAAGTGCATGCAGATATTTGGTTTAAAGTTGAAATATTTATTGAGACTTGCTTTGTATATAACATTTGATTTTACAGCACTGGAAAATAATGAAATCAAGACAAGTCATTATGCCTCAATTTTAGTAAAAAATATCTTATTATTCTTGATAAGAGCCATATTCAACTGAGAAGTCCAGCAAAATGGTTTATTTCAAGCTATTTGAGGACAAAATGATGTCTGAATTGTTTGCTTTTATGTGTCAATTGAATTTAATGTGGTTCATATCAAGAATAACAAGATATTTTTCTGAAAATAAGACATAAAAACTTGTTTAGATTTCGTTTTTGCAGTGAGGGGACCCATGATTATTAAGTAAGTACATGGTGTTGTTGGTCTAAATGCTGAGAATTTTGTCTGTTGTTGGAAAAAGAATCAAGTCACTTTCTTTGAACATGCCAGTGTTTGCAGTTCGTTTTTACTGAGTCAGTCAGACAAAAAGACCAACTTGCATTCTATTTTCTTTTTCAGCCATTGTAATTTGTCTTTTGCTTTGTGCAAACACCACCTGAATATCTGTGAGGGAGGGATTTTGTGTTCTGCATGCAGGTGTGTGCACTTTCTCATCTTCCTTTAGCTGTGGCAAAGAGACTGCAGTAAATTTCCACCGTGCGTCATTTAACTACCCTTTTCTCTTCCTCCCTCTGGACCTCAGGTGTTCTTCAGCCGGCCTTTGGGAACAAAACTCTCTCATCAGCACCCACAAAGAACCATCATCAGACCAAGCACCCAGGAGTCGCTCATCCCTCTGCATCACCCGCACAGACTTATTATCAGGGTGCAGAGCCTGAGCCTGGGTGAAAAGAGGGCAACATGGCAGGAAGAAAGTCAAAAACATATTTTGATGTACAGAAACAGATTGAGGAGAGATTACCTGATGACACTGTAGTGTTTTAATAGAGATGGGGGGTGTGCTGTGATGAAAACAATGTACATCTGAATATTTATTTCTGCAAAGATATGAGTTTAAGGGGAATAAAAACTGAATACATCATGTCAGAGTGTTGGGAAGGCCAAAGACATAATGATTTCAAACGTCTGTTCAGTGGGAAAAAGGCTGCTATTTGGGGTAAATTGAGGACTAAATTTTCCCTCCACAAAGGAATAGAAATGAAGGCTTCATTATTGCAGCGAGGGGTGCATATTTTGTCAGAAGAGGGTGGGGGGGTCTTTAGTGAGGGGGATATGGATGGGCTCTTCTGTAATCCTCTGACATGTGCACTCTTCCTCACGTGCACACTCGAGCACTGCAGTGCAGATCTGTCTATGGCACAGAAACATGCCGCACTGCTGCCAACGCAGCCCACACTGCTTTGTATCAACAGCCAACGTCCAAACCCACACAGACTGTAAACACACCACGCATTTCATCACAGACCAGGCTTCACATCTCCCTTCTGTTTCTCACCTGTGCTACAGTGGAGCTACATGGCTCTGCTCAGTCAGTCGTTGGTAAAATGTTATACTGTAAGCTTCACTGCAAAGCCATTGTTTGTGTTGCTTTTGACCCTTTGTTTTACAGCAGTGGATGCTCCAGTAAATTTGGGAACTAGGGTTTGCTTCTTGACCTACTTAGAGTTAAAGAGGTGAGACGTTTTCCTCTAAATTTACATGGCATTGCAGCAGCTTCATATGTGTTTACCTGTGATAAACATCGCAAATTATTTTTTACTTCTGATTTATGTTATAAAGTGCAAACATTACTTTAGGACTACTTGCAAAAGGTGTGAAAAGTTTCCACAGAAGACAGAGGACTTTCTTTAACATGGTATCTGCATGAGTGAGGTCATATAAGGACTAAATCCATACATCCAGACCTCTGGGTGACAGACTGTTTGCCATCCTGGTCACTTGGACTTTTTTTGTGCTCATTTTGTTGATACAGAGAAAACCAGCACAAACAGTTTCACATAAGCTCAGAAGACTTGTGCCTCATAGCCCCGAGCTTCTCTTGTTCTGACTCAAAGAATAGTTACTTACTTTCAGGTATGTTTCCTCATGCATGACATGACTATGTGCTAATGCTTGCTTGCATTTTCACGTAGAGTGTAGGTGTAAGAACAAACTTCAAGCCACTTTACACCAAGCCCTTATGTTTCTGTAACTGTACTCTGTGCTGGAGCCTCATGCTGCCGTATTATGTTTTTGCACGTGTCCTGGCTTTTTCCAAGGATTAATATTCATCTGAGTAGCAGTCAGCCAGAGCTGAGACTGTGTGCCTTCTGCACACTGTGTTGATTTTCAGTATTAGGTGTCCTGAATGAAGCAGCTCCTCGCTGCTGTGGACACATTGCTGCTAATAAGATGGGATCAAGTTTCAAACCTTGGTTTCAAATTTCTTCTAGTCTTTTTTGCATCTTTTTTCTTTGTTCTTGCATTTCTCATACACTTTTTCTTGCTCTTTCAGTGCTTTTGAATAATTCTGCTGCATCTCAACCTTCAAAGATGCATTTGATTGAGTGTCAATGACGTGACGCCTACTTTTTCTGTCCAACTGCACTGGTTTGACATCACTTTAAATCTATTTAAATATATCCATTGCCTTATTTGGCATAATTTCTAACATGTTAAGCATTCACCGACAAGCATTTGCACTTATATTTCTGTCATAATATACGACAAAGAATTGTCCAAATCTATTCATTATATGAAATATCATCTGGGGCAATTATCAAGAAAATACGATTTTGGGACTTCAATTTTGAAACCACCCCAAGGACAGACTATTTCATCAACCAGATACATTGGTCTATTCCAAAGTCTTATCCATCAATGACCCTTAAACAGAATGGTTATAAGTTTTGAACCTGTTAACAATTCAATCAACACAACAAATCTGCAACACCCCATTAACAAACTGTTTATGTGTGTCAGTTTCAAAGGCTGCCATGCAGGATTCTAACCTGCTCATCATGGTTGACACACTGACCTGAATTAACACATTCACACCCTCTTGGGTGTTTCCTGCTTCTTCCCTCAGCCCTGCCAGCCCAGCTCTTTGAGCTCTTATCCCCAAGTTACGGATCCAATTTGCAGACTTCCTTTACCTCGTTCAAACATGCAGGAGGCTGTTCACCTTGCCCCATCATAACGAAGTGATGTTTTAGCCTCTTGTACTGCACTTGTACAGACACACTACAGGGGGTCGAGCTGCTAGTCTCCCATTCCTAAACACTCTCTCTCTCCAGAGCCCTGGTTGACCCCAGTGAGTGTCTGATGAGACAGAGTAACAGAGCGTGCTGTTGTGTTAATGTCAGTGCCTAGAGTTCAAAAGTGTGTGATAAGGTGTGTAAGTGCTGGTATTTCTGGTAAGAGAGGTGTGTGTGTGTGTGTGTGTGTGTTTATATTTGGGTTGAGAAGGGCTCGGCCTCCCATCTCGTCACTACACGTGCCACAGAGAAAATGTCAAGGATGTCCAACTGTATCGGTATAAACAGACATACCAACTTACATGTTCTCTATCTCACACAGGTACTCACCCCCATAAAAGAAAACACCCTTGTTTGGGATTTTCTCAATTGTTTCACAGCAGATTCTTTTGCCACGTGACAGAAAACAATTATAGACTTTGGCCGTATCTTTACAAGCTTGCCTCCGTCTTAAAACTCAAACACTTTGCCAATGGGATCAAATGATGCAAGTGCTGCTTGTGAAGTGATGGTAACCTTGTCAACACAGGCCAGTGCCTCAGTATCAAAGTGTCTTCAGAGGGTAAGTTATTGTCGTACTGAAATTCTAGCTATCGAAAACACAAACACATTCATCCCTGACCGGTGCCTTTACAGCTACAGTGTCTGCTCTATACTGTGTTTAGTCTGTCATGGTGAGTTTTAAAGTGTCCACACAGTCGACATGTGAAATCTCTGATAGAGTGATGAGTGTTGCTGACATACAGCTATGCCGAAGAGTCTTATCTATAGAGCCAGTCCAACACAGGCTCCAGTCCCAAGACAGAAGTGCTGGGAGCTCGCCTGTGTGTTCGTGACACCAACATGTTGACAGGTATCACTTGCTCACATGAAGTAATCCATCTCTGAGATCTCGGCCAAACAGAGAGCAGATTTAATAGATATGGGTTGACCCAGCGTTTACCTTGTCTCAGTCTGGCATCAAGACCACAGCACACCAGTAACTCTTTCACTTATAGATCTTTGTATTACAAGAGCCGACACTTCAGAACGTAATACATTTTGAAACTGTATAACATGAACTTTCGCATTGTTTTTACTTTTAAATAAGTTTCTCTGGTAACTCTTTATAGGTGCGCAAATTTCATTCTGATTAGGTTATAATTGGATACACTTTTTAAAAATTATTTCTTTGAAAGTACTCCAATTTTTTTAACAGTTGAGTGAAAATAGGAATGTAACTTCTTTAAATTTCGTGGAAAGTTAGTGACAATTGCGGAATAATTTATCTTAGATTAAACTGATACCATATACAGTGTCAAGAAGTCAGCCAGGGGTTTTCTCAGACCAAACCATGTAGCTTTTCAGTGTGAGGGGCAGACACTACTGTCCTCTCCTTCCTAGAAATTGAACTAGAGAGTGGGGTCAGCCAGTGTCCTTCAGCCTTCTGCAGAGAAGGGGCACTGCCAAAGGAGAGTGGAAAAAGTCACATCTATGAAGCAAACCCAGGAAGACAAAAATACAACCCAAAAATGTAAACCTTATGTGTTATTATACTTCCATATTAGTGCGACAGAAATAAAGACAGGTAGAAAGCACTAAAGCAGATTTAGATGCAAAAGAATTACAGCCTGATTATTAATAATTTATTATCTGCTTACTGTGAATGGAGAATCCCGACTGTAACATTAAAAGCATAGTGAACAAGAGGCAAGGACTTCTACGCTGGTCTAAAGCTGGTCCACTGCATTAAGTCAGTGGACTAGAGCCAGCTGGGTCTCTGTCTAATCATTCTGAGAAGTGTGGACAGATTACACACATAGTCCAAAGAGTGTGTGAGGTCCATATCCCTATTTCCTGTTTCCAATACTTTGGCTTTATTCATAGTCATTAATTAATTGGCTCACGATAAGTCATTACTAAGCCAGAACAACCAGATTACTGGATACTAGAAATACTTTATTATATAGTCTTTAAGAGAGGCATTTTCATTCACGTGTTTCTTTAAAGCCACAAATACAAACAGTTATTTTTATTGGCAGCTCATGTGCAGGAATCTAAAAGTAGTAAAACTTTCAGGATTTGTTGCTTGGTTTTGGCAGTCAGTGTGTCGTAATAGGTGATGACTGAGGTGAGACAGTTGACCATCAGCGATAGATCAGTTGCTTCTGGATTGAGTCCTCCCTACCTCTTTCATGTGAACTCTCATGCACTTGCTCAGTGTGGCTGCTATAAACTCAAAAGGATCCCCTCTATTAGCTATTATTCCTACATGCACACTACATGTAAACTAAAAGAGAAACCCTACCAATAAAAATGTTCTAACATAAATAGCTGTTCCCATGTTGTTGTTTACTCCAGTTGACATCAAGTAACGCAGTGAATAGATGACTTGCATCACCTTAGAAAATCCCACCACTGCTGCTCAGTTACGACGGTTATCTAAAAGCAACATATTTCATTGTTCTTTGTAATATGCCATCATTGTCTTATCAAAGTTTATAAAAGAAAAAGGAAAGGAGAGGAATGAATCGAGGACACTGGGATATTTTAGTGCTTCTCATTGTAAGTTAATTAGGCCAATCACGGCGCAGAAACCTGATGTAATTCTCCTAATCATTATCAGATACAGTTCATGTCCTGAATGTCCCCTCCTTTTCCTGGTCCCTCTACCTTTGTGCCTGTCGTGTCTTTTACCGCTCCTTCCCCCACATCCTTTACAGGAAGACATTAGTGATGTTAGACAAGAAACAGTTTCAGGATGACCTTGCTGTTGACAGCCCCCCAACGATTTCTCGCACTAGTCCTCATGAATTCAAGCACATGATTGTCGCAGTGAGATAGTCCCCCTCTCTCACTGTTAAAGTTGACTGTCTTACTTTGCATGAATTATTTCAGCATCACTTGTATAACTACTCATGAAGTAGTTACCAGATATCAACTAAATCAAGGGTTCACCCAAAGTTACTATGTTCCAGACAAAAACCTCAGTCCTGCTTCCCTGTTTTATGTGGCTCCCTGCCCACTGTCTATGTGACAGCCAGCACCATCCTCCATTAAGTTCATCATTCATCTTCTGCTGCTGATCTTTTTCAGTGTCACTTGTGACTGGAAACTATTTCAGCTGACTTTGAGCCAAAGGTGGGGTACACCCTGGACTGGTGATCACAGGACTGACACACGGAGACAGATCACAGGGAATGTACAAATTCCATACAGAAAGGCCCATCATGTCCAAACCATAGACTGTAAAACTCAATGGACGCCATGACACTCAGCTCGAACTGAAGTCTCCGCAAAAACTTCCCTATGTAGATAACTACACTCAGTGTAAGCTAACTGGTCAAAAACAGTTGCCACCAAATAAAAAAAGGTCACACTATTATTTTGTTGGAGCACCTTTAGCTTTGATTGCAGCACATATATATGCTGTGGCAATGTTTTGATAACCCTCTGAAAAGTCACAATATTTATTTCCATCCAGTGTTGCATTAACTTTTTTTACCAAGATGATGGGAGAGTCTGAACACAGTGCAAGCCTTCCCCAGCACATCCCAAAGATTCCCAATGGTGTTAAGGTCTGGACTCTGTGGTGGCCAATCTATGTGTAAAAAAGATGTCTCATGCTCCCTGAACCACTCTTTCACAATTTGAGCCTGGTGAATCCTGCCATTGTCATATTGGACTATGCCCGTGCCATTAGGGAAGAAAGATGGAATATTCAGGTAGTCAGCTGACTTCATTCTTTGGGAACATAATGTTGCTGAACCTAGACCTGAACAACTGCAGCAACCCCTGATCATAGCACTGCCCCCACAGGCTCATACAGTAGGCACTAGGCATGATGGGTGCATCACTTCACCTGCCACTCTTCTTACCCTGATGCGCCCAAGAAGATGGTTCCCAACCAACCTTTCAGTTGTTAATGTGTTGGACAGTTCTTAACCCAATTTTAGTCGTTTTTGCAATCGCCTTGGATGTTTTCTCTGCTTGTTGCATGCCAATGATTTCTTAAACCAACTAAAATCTTTTCCATGACCACAGGATGTGGTTGTTAAAGAAATGAGAAGCTACTCATTGCATCAGCTGGGGTTAAATAACTTGTTGCCAGCTGAAAGATAATTGCCCATGCAGTAATTATCCAATAGGAGACTTGTACCTCTTTGCTTAGTCTTAGTTTAGAAACTTTTTTTCTGGGCCTGGCAGTGAAATTTGATTCTTAACACCAATTCCTGTTAGCTACCTTTAAGCTAGCTGTACTGTTAACAAATACACAGTACAAAAAGAGGGTCTTAATTGGAAGTCTTTTAGTGCTAACTAGTGGCTGCACTCTTCATCCCTGAGTTACCCATTGCTCCTGAGACTGTCACATCCTCTGACAATCGCTCATGGCTGCCAAGACTGTGGTGGTGGTTTCATTTTTTTGCTAAATCAAAATAAATATCTAGATAGCAAAAGCATAAATTGATCCTAAAACACATTTTACTTGCTCAAAAATCTTCACTTCATTCAAAAGCTATTTCATTCATTGCAGGTGTAATCCAGAAGTGTCACTAAGGTATGACCAGTGTGTGTGCTGTGAATGACTTCAGTGTGTGTCCTATCAGCCTCTGTGAGCCTGGTGTTTATTTGTCTCCTGGCATTGAACAGACTTTGCCTATTTATAAGTTGTCTTCAGCCAGGATTGATTACACCATGAGGTATTTTTAGTGAGGGCTTAGTTGTTTGGTGACCTTTGAGGATTTGGTTAGTGGGTTTATCTTGTATGATGTCATGCCAGGTAATCAGTCTGGAAACTGACCCAGCAAATCACCACACAGGTAAGTTTAGCCTTTTTCCACTGCACCTACACCCGGTGTCATGCCAGTGCAGGTAGAATGAGAGTGATTTTATTTGTTTGTTTATTTGTTTGTTTGTTTGTTTGTTTTACTTTTTGAGGAGTCTTACAGCTGGTAACTGTGCTAATTGTTTTTGTGTGCCTGCCTGTGTGGCTCCCATGCCTTTTTGTGTTCTGGACACGCGAATATTGATGAGTTCCAGTCAAACCTGTGTCTAATGTTTCCCCTTGGCCTCAGCATAAATCCTCTCTTTCAGATTATTTGTCTTACCCTAAATCTTCCCAGGTCATTGAAATAGATCAGGTCAACATCGAGCAAACACAATGTGCCTAAACACTTGTTTAAGCACATTTCGCATGAATAACGTATGCAACAATCCATGCATGGAAAGTAGTTTTTTTCTGGGTTTGTCTGGGCTCTTTTTTTGATTGTAACTCATGTTTCTGTCAAACCCTGCTGTACTTCATCCGTACCGTTGATCCTGATTCACTCAGCACGCTCTTATTAGCTTTCTCCCATGTGAATGACTACACAAGGGCAAAATACTAACCTCAGCCGCCCCCTCTTCCTTCGCTCCCCACATAAGCCTCCAGCACTCATCTTTTCCACACAGGTCTTCTTAATACATACACAGACATCAGCTGATCACATTTCTTGAATGCCTGAACGTGCTGTAAAGCCCTCTGCAGCGGCTGAGGCTTTCTTGTATTTAAACGTCGACCCACTTGTTGACTTCAATAGCATACCCGCTCTCCCTCTGTCGCCCACACTGCTCAGTTATTGTTGATGGATGAAAGCCCACAGATCAAGTTTGCTAAGTGAGCCCTTTGATCCCCGTAAACGTGTTGATCATTGAGAGGATGTTAAAGCAGTTGCCTGTATGGTTTGGCCTGTGAGTAACTCTGAATATGGGTAAAAAGCTGATGCACCATTAAAAGGTATTCAGGGTCAAATGAATAAAAGCATGTAGCTTTCATGGCGTGGTCACCACAGCACCACAGCAAGGACGTTGTATCAAGGTTAGCTACTTTTTCATTTTTTTGTATCTGATCACATGATGGCTGCATCACTTCACCTGCCTGTCTCCTTACCCTGATGCGCCCATCACTCTGAAACAAGGTAAATCTGGACTCATCAGACCACATGACCTTCTTCCATTCCTCCATTCCTGCTATGACTCCATGAAGAGTCATAGCAGGAATGTCCTTACTGAGCTGAACGTTTTGAAAAATGAAGAATTATTGCACAGAAGCACATATGCTGTAAATGCCTTCTATTATTAGTAATAATAGTATATAATTTTGATTAGTAAGAACACAGGGTACATGCAGCTAGATAAGAATAAGAGAGAAGTAAATACATTTGTAATCACTTCAACGTATTGGCTTGTTTTTTAAAGGTCAAATGGTTTCCATGGCAACAACTAAGGCAAGGATTAAAAACTACAACACGAGATGCTGGTACATAACATGACCTTTAAACCTGCTTCAAATGTGATGTATTGTGACTTTTTCTTATTCATGCGATGGATCAGTGACCTTGTGCTTGGGATTTTTCTTCTTTTATCTCCTGTATAGTTTGAGTCCCGTGCACTTTGTGGAGACTAAGATTGATTTTTGTGAGGTGTCAGACCTTTTTAAGCGTGAGGGTCTGTTTCTCTACCAGAGCCTTTCTTGCTGTCACTAAAGAAGAATTTTTTTTTTTGTGCTATTGACCGGCGGAAAGTCACCGAGGTAAATAAGGGGGCTGGTCACAAACAGAGAAGCTGTTTCCTTAAGGAAGCTCGTTGGTGTGATAAGAATCTGACTTGTTCTTTTTGCTGGAAGATCATTGATCTTATGAAAAAGGGTTTCTACCTGCATGTTTGATTTTCTGTATTTGGAGTTTAACAGCTGCTTCCCAGCTTTCTGTTGGCCACAAACCCCACTGTCTCTGTTTGTGAGGGACTCACGTCTCATCAACACAGTGGGGAGCTTCTGCTAAACAACCCCATACTGCTGTCAGTCCCTTTCTATCAAGATTATTCTTCCACTCCTATTGATCTTCCTTTTATATCGCTTGCTTCCTCTCCACATCTCTCTCACATTCTCATTTCAGTTTCAGTGACCAGTTTCACCTGTTAAACTGTTAAAAACTTTTTTGAATAGATATAGTTCGATGGCTATAGTCACGAATGTTTGTCTATGGGACAGATGGTCATGAGGATGTAAACATACTTAACTTTCAGTAGAGCTTGGAATAATAGTTTTTATGTCGCTCTAAGTTTACCTGTAAATTGGATGCAAAATGTTCACTTTTAATTTAAATTGTGTTAAAAGAACTTGTCATCAGATGTCCTGCAGGACTCAAATTTTAATTTCCACTCGCTGACATTGCCAACTAGTCATTCTACCCCGGAGTGCAATATTAACTCTTCTTGTAGACGTCAAACACAAACCAGGTTTGAGGTTAACATAGCTGTTTGTCAGAAATGAAAGACATGCATGTGGTTTTAAAATCAAGGATAACTTTCATTATTCATGGTTTGTTAATGTCTACCACAATCTACCACAGGTTATTTACACAAGTTTCTGACCAGAAGTAAAAATAAAAAATGCATTAAGACTGTTTGTCCACCTCTGTAACCAAACACCCTTTTTTCCCCTAAATGTCTGAGGTGCATAGTGACACAAGAGATGTGCATAACTCCCAGTGGGCAGTCACAGGAGATGCGAGCAATACTCAACATCTTTGTCCCCCATCAGAGCAGACTTTTGAGTTTCTGTTTGTGTGAGTAAACAACGTGCTGTATGTGTGTTTCAGTGTAACTGAAGCTATTTTCTGCTTGTTGGTCATGGCCCATTTTCGTCGTGTGTTCCAAGAGGCAGGATTAGATTACAGAGATTAGAGCTGCTGAGCTTTATGTCTCTGCTCTCTGCACAGCCAGCAAGTGTCCAACAGTACAGCACATACGTCACACATGCACAAACACACAAGGAGATATTTCAAACCCTTTGAGTGAAACACCATGTACGTTTCAGTAGCTTTAGAAGTAATACGGTTTTGTGAGTTGTTTTTCCATCAGTCAACAGGTGGATTTAAGTGAATGGATAAATCAATCAGTGACAGGCTTAATCAAATGTTATTTCACCTGCTAATCTGTGTGAGAGGGCTAAGAGATGCAAGATTATAGTTTCCGTTCTTTCTACAGCATGAGATCTTAGCAAACCTCTTCCTGTTGCTCCAGTATCACTCACTAAGATGTGATATCATTTTTATTTTCTCAACTCTTCCATTTTCTATGGATCCACCAAGTCAATAGATTTCATCTTTGCTCCTGTGTTTACAAGTAGTCATACAAACTCAAGTTTAATTAACACGGTTACCAATAAAGCATGGAGTTTGTTTATCATATAGCTGAATATCAGAGTTTTATGGAGTGGAAAATGTTGAAAAAGGGATGAAAGTGTGGAAGAAGTGCCTCTTTTGGAAACAAAGACGAGTATTTCCAATGAGAATCAATGGCCGACTCATGATGGGATATGATCACAATGTCAAAACTATCTCAAGACAAGTATAACAGATACATAAACCTGCATGACAAACGTTACATTGTATCATGTCTTGTTTTACACAAAACAGAAAACATGCAGTTGGAAATCCATGTTTAACCACTGCAACCATTAACTGCTGTATCATAAAAAATCTGAATTATCAATAATAATTCACCATTTACCACCTAGAGATCAGATAATGAAATAATTAATAAAAACTAGTCTCTGCATTCATAGCAGTGGTAGGACTCTTTATTGTAATCAGAGTTTTTTCCCACGTTCTGTCACATCCTCCTCCTTCAAATCAAAACCAACCTCCTCATCTCTGAGGATCAGGGGCCTGTCGTACACCAAGTCCTACTGCCATGATTTCAGTCTCTGAAATGTCACCCGTGTAATGTAATGAGCCCCCAGCACCACCCTCTTAAGCTGATTCAGATTTGTTTCTCTGTAGATTATTTATTGTATGGCAGGTGTAGATATTGTGTCTTGTGCCAAGGCGCCCTCTGACCTCTGGGTGTCTCCTGTTTCCTTCGTACAGCTTGTATGTATCATTTCTATGTTGTGTCAGTATTGAGATTCCCCCGTGCCCCCTTCAAAGACCAGCAGGTGTCTGTCTCTGCGGGAGCCTGGGTAAATGTAGGAACACGGATGATTCCTGAGACAGTGTCAATGTCCCTTCCTAACGCTGTCACCACTGTCCCCATTGTCCCATTAGAAACACAAACATACCCTGGACAGTTTTTCTAACATTTTCCTTTACTTGCACTGACAGACCTGAATTTCATCTAACTGGCACGGGTCACATCTGACATAAAACAGCCTCTGTGTGTAAAAGATTGTAGCACCTATAAAAAAGTATACAATATTAAAAAGAATTCAAATTATGTGTATTTTGAATCACTTTAGGAAAAGTCATCTCATTTCAGGCAAGGAGAACAACAATTATAAGATATTTCAGCTATTTTGACTGCTGTCAACCTGAGCAGTATAAAAGGGTAACAGCTCTACTTGTTCTGCAGCTTGAGAAAACCCTGCGGTCACACTCAGAGAAAAACAGCTGTGCTCAGCTCCTCTCTACCTCCTTGTTTTTAAGTCTTCTTTTCTCTCTCTCTCTCTCCTAGACACCCCCCCACCAGTGTCTTTGTTTGCTTGCTCATTTCCCTGGAAGGGTTACCACCCAACAACCTGCCTTAGTTGCTCCTGATTGGTGGATTGCTTGTGATGGGGGTGGGCCGAGAGTCAGGATTGTGAGAGCTTTACCAGTGGCGAGCCAAGTCTGAGCTGTCAGAGAGCGTCCAGTCTGCAGCTGAGGCACAAGCAAGATCTGTCTCTGTTTGCCTGGTCTGCCTCTGCAGCGCCTGACTAAACCTCAAACATAAAGCCTCTCTGTGTTTTTTACTACTTTACTTTCTTACTCAGCTCACACACTGCCAAACAAGGAGTCAGAAAGGAATCCCATATCTTCTAAGTCTTGGCTTTTTATTCTGTTTCTTTTCTGTTTCCTAATGCCCACAATAGTGTGGTTGGAGAGAGAGGAGGATGGGTCCAGCTGTGGAGGCTCCGACCCAAAAGGCCATGGATGCAGAGCAAAAAAAGCAGCAGCAGCAGAAGCAGATGCAGCACCAGCAGTGCTACATGGAGAAAGGGGTGATGCTTGAGCCCTTCATACACCAGGTGGGGGGACATTGCTGCGTCCTGCGTTTTGGGGAACAGACCATCTGCAAACCTTTGGTCCCTCGTGAACATCAGTTTTACAAGAGTCTGCCTGCTGCCATCAGGAGGTTTACCCCCCAGTACAGAGGTAATACAAACCTGCCTTTTCTGACCTGTGTGTCTGTGTGTTTCCATCTCTCTCTCTCTATCTCTCTCTCTGTATCAAACCATGAGCACATACAAAAAGAGTCTTGGATTCTGCTGATTCAAATCTGAGTGTAGAGGCTGAAATTGTATAAAGTAGGCTATGGTCCTGCTCGTGTGTTTTCCATGTGCCTCTCTGCATTTACTAAATCATTCCACTAGAGGGTGCTGATACTAAAATAACAACCTCATCAAACAGGCACCATGTTGAGTTGTCCTGCTTTAAAGGAGGCTGTTGTAACACAGGTGAGCCATGACCCTCCTCCTTTCTGTTTCTGGCACTCAGACATCACTGTGGAAAGGTTATAAAATGAGATTCTTGTGGACAGACAAGGAAGTCAAAACAAGTAAACATGCCCAATAACTGAGACCTCATTTGCTCTAAAACTTGACAGACTCCACACCCTGTTTAGGCTTTTAAGAAATGAAGTACTGTAAGTGACACTACAAGAGCCTGTTGGATCAGTTTCTCATGACACCATTTTATGAACATAAATATTCATAACTCACACATAAACATGTTGACAAGCTGAAGGTTTCTCTCTTTACGCTTACAAAAAGG
Organism: Thalassoma bifasciatum; assembly: GCA_008086565.1. NCBI lineage: Eukaryota > Metazoa > Chordata > Actinopteri > Labriformes > Labridae > Thalassoma > Thalassoma bifasciatum. The sequence continues at coordinate 1,033,969 of RPOG01000012.1, read as the reverse complement.
TTAATTCCAGGCATAACATGCCCATCTTTACCTGACATTTTGTCTCAAGCCTAGAATTAAAAGGTGACACTTTCTGTCAAAAAGGCCAAAAATACAGTTTGATACATTACATACCTGTAAATTTCCGAGTGGTATCAAAAGCCAGGGCTCACTGGATGAAATCACATCTATCACTCCATTAATCTTTAATACCTGTTACAACGAGCATATTTTTGGGGTCAAGGTGTTTCTTGTCTTTTCCCTTATTTTAAACTCCTCTCAGTCCTCCTCCCTCTCGCTCCCCCGGGCTTCTCCTTAAGATACAATTTTACTGCACATTAGGTCTTCTGCATCTTTGTTTACTAAAGCTTTAACCGCTCTGTATCTGTCCATGGCTTATTGTAACTGATTATGAAAGCTTTGAGTTGTTTTCTCATCATATTGTGTTAAGCAGAATTTGTATAACCAGATCTAAATTGAATTGTAAAAACTTTATTGAATGTTTTACTTTGTCATCTGTGCATGTTTAAACACTAATTTTACTGATATCATAACTTGTGTTCAAGCACAACTGAGCCTGTGAAACATATATTAGTAGATAGACTATCAGTCAATTCAGTAAAAGCTTTGTGAAGTGATGAATGCTTTAAAGAGATCAGGGTGGAGTTACAAACTACTAACTAATGCAAACTCTCATTTGTCTTTCCACCTCGCTCCTTGTCCTGCTCTCAGGTGTGGTGTCAGTGAGCTTCGAAGAGGATGAAGAGGGGAACCTTTGCCTTATCGCTTACCCCCTCAGAAATGACTCAGCAGCAGATCAGGAGAACCAGGACCCCTTGGCCGACTGTGAGGCTAAAACTGGGAAAATGATTTCCTCCTCAATGCTCGTGGACAGTGAAAATTACAACAAAGACTCTCGGAGCCGCCATTCTCGTAAAGATAAGGACAAGAGGTGAGACCCAAAAGGCAGAACACAGTGAGAGTTTTTTAAATTTTGGTTGAGTAGAAAGCTGTTTCATTGCAACAGATGGATGCAAAGTTAAAAACTTAAAGAAAAACTGAAGTTAAATACTGTAAAAGGCTCATCTGTAACCTTGGCAGCCAGACAAAGGGAGGGTCACAGCCTCAGTGTTACATAACTTCAGCAGTTGCATGTCTGTGCATACACACATGCCCTAAATTTATCCAGACCCATTTTGTGGATGTAAGATGTGATGGGTGGATGATGGTTAGCAAAAGACGCTTCTTCATCTTTGTAATATTTTTAGTTAATGAGGTTAATCAATGTGCTCTCTTTTATGTTTTGCAACCTGAATCTGTACATGTTTATATGTCACAATCAGAAACTGAGTCTCCTCTTTCTTTTGCATTTTGTGCTCTCTTTCTGCTACCCAGTGTTCACAAGCTGCAGGGACATGTGGGGCTTGAGTGGCTGCGGCAGGCTGAGGTGCTGTATTATAGGCTGGAGCGCAGTCACAGTGACGCTGTCCCACAGCTCAAACACAATCCCTGGAGCCTCAGCTGTCAACAGCAGCACCTGCAAAGAATGAAGGAGAACTCCAAGCATCGCAACCAATACAGTATCCTTTCATCGTCTGAGTCCAATATTTCAGTTTAGTCATAAAATGTGTCCTTTCCTTTCAATTTGGTTTTGAAAAAAATAGTTTCAGAGTGGTGGAGAAAAAACTACCAGAACCGTCTCTAAGTTTTCTCGCTTTACAGCTTGTTAATCCTTAACTCAGTTTCCCAGAGTTCATTCTGCTAGAGAACCTGACGTGGCGGCACATGCTGCCGTGTGTGTTGGACCTGAAGATGGGCACACAGCAGCATGGTGATGATGCCACGGAGGAGAAGAAGGCCAAGAAGATCAGCAGGTGCCAGCAGAGCACAGCATCCTCACTTGGAGTCTGCCTCTCTGGCATGCAGGTGAGCTTCAGTCTGGAGTGTCTCATTGTTCCCTAAGTTAGTTCTATCAGTTACGCAAAACCACTTACAAAAACATAACTTGAAACTATAACCACTTGACATTCAACATTCATACTTTCACCTGGCAAAGTATCCTCTGATTATAGCGGTCTGTTTCAGCTTAAAACCTCCAGTAACGCCCTCTCTTCCCTGCATCGTAACTGTACTGTGCTATTGCTGTACTCACCACTCCTTAAATTTCCACATCTTTAATAAATCAGTGAGAAGTTGCAAGGTCTAGACTAGTACAAAACAAACAGTGGTTTGCTACAGCAATAAACACTTGAAACTCAATTTTTGAAGCAGCTCTTTTTCAATCTCTTCATTTTCATCTCTTCAGGTGTACCAGTCCGACACAGGGCAGCTGATGTTCATGAGCAAGTTTCATGGCCGCAGACTCACACGGCAGGACTTCAAAGAAGCTTTGTTCCAGTTCTTTCACAGTGGACAGCGTCTGCGACATGAACTTCTCTCCCCGGTGCTGCACAGGCTCAGAGACATGCAAGCTGCCCTGCAAACCTGTGAATCCTACCGCTTCTACTCCAGCTCTCTGCTCATCATCTATGACGGAGCTCACCAAACACACATGTGCAAGCACAATGAGGATAGTCTCTCTGAAGAGGAAGAAGAGGAAGACGAGGAAGACGAGGATGATGAGGTAGAAGTTGAACCAGAAAAGGAGGATGAAGAAGGAGATGAGGTGGATGAAGTTGGAGATTCACTTGGTTTTCCCTACGGCCCTTCGACGTCTAGTGCTTGCAGTAGCAGCAGCAGCGGGTGCTCCAGTGTAAGACAAGCTCGCTTGTCTCGCTCAGGCCCCCGCAGCCCTGAGGTGGATGTGAGGATGATAGACTTTGCCCACACCACCTGCAAATATTACCAGGAGGACAGAGTGGTGCATGAGGGCCTGGATACAGGATACATGTTTGGTCTGCAGAACCTGATCACCATCATCTCTGAGCTGGAGAGCCACAGCACGGATTAGAGACTAATGTGACTCACATAAGGCCTAGACACACACACACACACACACACACACACACACACACACACACACACACACACACACACTTACAAGACAAGAGGGGGACTTGACTTCAGAAGCAGAGGGAACTTTTTTGCCTCCATTTCAAAATAAGACCTTGTTGTAGCTTTCCATTTAGTGAGCCCTGTTCCTGTTCCTGCCATTGGTGCTTCTTGATGTTCCTGTTGTGTGTGTTTGTCTTGGAATATGAAACAGACCTGCACGAAACATGGACAAACACAACTATGTGACTGATGCAGCGATGTACCATCGTCGTCGTTCTGTTTAACCAAGTTCACCGTTAGGACAAAAAGGGTAGACAGCAAAAAAAAGCAGTTTAGAGGTTCAGGTCATAGAAATGTTTTCCTTGAGTCTGATTCCAAAGAAAGTATCGGCATTTTGCACACACAAACATGTACTGAAACAGGTTCTGTTGAAGAGTTGTTTGTTTCCACTGGGACAGGTCAATGTGACAGAGACATTTATGAATGTCTGAAAACTGTCAGTAGGAGAAGTGAGCTTTGGTCTTTTCATTCTTTAATCAAAGAGGTTATATTCACAGAGGAATCAGAGACAGATGATATAGAGTTACTTTTTATTTGACACTGTTCATAAAATGAACTAAATGGGAATGAGAAGTGTAACATTCCATGTTATTAATGTTATAACAATAATATTAATACTGTTATTTGACATGTTTGGATACCTCTATCTTGTATGTTTGTGTTGTCCACAGTCTCTTGGGAAAAGAAATTAAAGACTTGGGTTTGTTCTAGCATTTTGGTCCTCTTGCCTGTGTGTTGTTACTTACAGACAAGGTCATTTCCTCATTCGCTTTTATTATCGGGCTGCAAGCAGCAATCGGTAAAAGCACATAATAATATTAAGACCTTTATCACATTTCAACAGCTATACTGGAAAGCATATAAAAAACCCTGCTTTCAGCATGGCCCTGTCTCACCACCTGATGTGCAGGTGAAAAAATTGGGACACATAGAAAGCCCCAGGCTTTCTGGAATTTATTTTGAAATATTATGAGGTGAAGCCAGTGCACAAGAATCCTTAACCACATCAGTGAACTTGCCTCTGCATTGTATAATATCGCTGTAACAGAGATGTCAGAGGAGAGATGGGGGCTTGGTCTGCAGCGGGAGTATGACGACATCCCAGGCTGCCTGAGCCAGTCCTGGTTATACCCAACCGGTCTGAAGCAGCTAGAGCCGAGTTAAACAATCTGCTCTCAGAGTTGCAGCTTCTGTGTGATGTGAGGCAGACGATGGTTTGCATGGCAAAGAGCTATTAGGAAGACACTGGCCTGTGTCAACACAGAGCACTTCAGTGTCCTCTCTTTGTGGAATGTACTGTACAGCCAGCACAGACATCCACCTGCCAAGCCGACTTCAGATCGGCCTGATATATGAAGCAGCTTTGTATGCAAGGTAACATAGACTTCTGTGCAGACTGTTTTAACTCACAGAAATGCAAGTCTTTCTTTTGATAAGCACAATATTTTCAGACAAGTTTATACATTATTCTGGCATGCACTTTTTGCATTTCATAGTGCCTGCTGCACATTCACCACACTACAACAGATATAAAATGTAAACTCTAATCAAATATAATTTTGTCTTACCCCATTGGCAAACCTTTTTAACTTGCTACAAGCAATTCAGACAACATTTTGTCCCTAAATAATTTGAAATAAGGCATTTTTATAGACTGGTCAGGTGAATGTGGCTCATATTAAGTCTAAGGGATATTTTCTGTTAAAATAAGACATGATAACTTGCTTCAATATCAGTTTTTGCAGTGCACCTGTCACTCTTTGTCACCCATAATGGAGAATAATATAGTAGGGACAGACAGTCCTGAAGAGCAGGTAAAGAAAGACTGACACTCTAGAGGCAGGTGAGGTAAGAAAAAACACTCTGGACACTAGGTAGACCACTTTGGCAGCAGGTGGATATGGCAGTGCGGTGGCATCTTGTGCAGGCTGAGGCTATGTTTAACGGTGCAGCTCACTTGGCTACTGGGAGTGAGTTGGTTGGGTCCACCGATGGGGAACAGGTGTCACCTGAGCTGCCAAAGGGGGATCAGTGACCTTTGTCAGCTAAGCCATGGACAGGGGATAGAGATCAAGTTCACAGGGCCAAAGACCTGCTGCATGAACAGGTGTTGGCTGGGATGTGGATTGGGAAGCAGGAACAAGTTGTTGGCAAGGTCATTAACCATGATATACTGATAGTCAGAGGCTGAGTCTGCTTTGCAGTGGGACTCAGTCTCTTTTAGAAAGAAAAGCTGAGTGGGACTCTTTGCCACTGAACCAGTGACTTTCTCTGCCAGGAGCCATACACACCACATCTCTTTTTGGAGTTTTTACTGTTGCTCCCTGAGGATGGTCAGTCCCTTTAAAGGTTTAGAGGCATGGTTTTTTGAGCAGCAATATAACTCCTTCAGTGGAGGCTCATGGCAGAGGATGACCACACAACCTTCTTCCATCCCTCCAGAGTTCAATCTTTATACCCCCTGGTAAACTGAAGCCTTTTATTCCAGTGAACCTTACTGATTAGGGGTTTTCTTAAATCTACACAGCCATTCAATCCCAATCCCTTGAGTTCCCTTCACGTTGTGTGTGTGATTTTTTTTTTCTAAACAGGCTAACATCTTTTCCACAACCACAGGATGTGTCTTTTACCATAGTTGTGTAATAGATGAGAAGTTACTTGTTGCATCAGCTGGGGTTAATAACTTGTTGCTACTTGAAAGTTAATCGCCCGTGCAGTAATTATCCAATACGGGACTTGTACCTATTTGCTTAGTTTAATCCAGGTGGCCATTTTTTTTTCTTTTATGTCAGGCAGTGTGTGATGGAATTAGCAGGTCAGTTTAGTTTGTCAGATAAGTGAGAGTTTGAAAATAAATTGAGGGGTTAAATCCTGGATGTTACCTGGGAAGGGGATAGCTAGGAGACAAAGAACTCAAGTTTGGTTTACCTACACTTTACAAAAAAGAGAAACAAACAAACAAGAGAAAAGAAAACCACAAAAGATAATTTAAAAAAAAAACTTGTCTTATTTATTTTTTTTACATTTGTAAAAAGACTGAGGGGTTAATTTGGTACCAAGTTGCACAGGACATCCAGCCAACTCAAGGCTCATTGGTGAAAACTTTTTGTTCTCTCGGTACAGTAGGAAACAGCAGGCCTCAGATTGAGAATTAAGCAAAGGTATAGAGCAAGTATCGAGAGCTGACAGTAAGCATGTATGTTTTCCATGTACTGCATTTGTACTCAGTCTGAGTCTGTGCTCATTCAGTGAGCTGAATTAGGACAGTACAATGAAAGGTCAGACACCACAGTGTAACCTGGTAAAGGATTTGGTCGGCAGACAGACTCTTTAATCTTTAAGAGACTGGGTCAGGGCCGGGGTCAGGCTGTTTTATGAGCACGTACTGAATCTACACGACCCTTTCAGGCCTCATATTTGTCTTTTTTAATAGACTGCAAGAGATCAGCTGCAGAGCCAGTCAGTCCCAAAGTGGACATGCATGTGATGTTTATGCACTTTGTTATTGCAGAGGGATTGAGGGACTGATACATGAGAGGATGGAGGGACATAGAAGATAAGCTCTTCCATCTCCACTCTACTGGGAAGAGGGGGGTGGTAGCCGATGTTGTGTAACAGCCTCAGGGTCAGTGGGCTGCTCTTAACCATCACGGTGATCTCATTCTGTCAGCGTATCGTGAGAATGCATATGCATAGGGCACCACATGTATGCTGTACATTCAATATTTGTATTTTATAATATGCTGCTGCATATCACAGTGAGGAATAATGGTCTAATTGTATATACCTCATTGCTTTATAAAGGTTGCCACTGCAAGTAGAGCAGTTGCATAACAGTGGTTGAAATCACTATGGCAACAGCAGCCTTTCCTGGGAGTGAAATAGTGTCATGGCTTTTGGGGCCATGAGAATCACACACTTGATAAAATCATTTACAACTAATCCATTCACTTAGTTCTTATATTGTCATAAGTTCATAAACTGAACTACTGTTTCACAGTCTCAATAAAAAATCACAGATTGAAACAATTGCACCCCAAAAATCAATGGCTCTATTACTTTATAACTAACTTTTCTCAAACTTTGAGCTGAACCAGAGGTCATCAGAAATGCAACATTACAGAACTTGTTTGTTTCCTGACATCAACTCATTTCCTTTCATCTCAGCAGTCCACTCATTATCTGAGGAGAATTTTATTACCGTGGAGGACTTTCATTTATTACGCTGTTGAGAGGCTACACAGTGTCCTTGTCCACAGATCTGCAAATTAAGAATGGTCCAGATTTTTCATATCATAGATACATTTTCCCCTCAGCTGTTTGGCATTTGCAACACTTAGCAACGACTGTTGGTCAAAGTGAGACATGTCACAATACAAAAAAAAAAGGAGGGACAATGCAGAGCTTTCGTTATGTGTTTGTCCTTTTAGCTGTTTGAGTGTAAATATTGTGTTTTACACCGAATGTAAATCTTTTCCCGGTTATCTCAGTGGATGAATATTTGTATGATGCTTCTTTGATTGTCCGCAAAATAAGATGAAATCAGCGATCCAGATGAGAGACAGTCTTTGGATGTAAACATGCTTATGCTGTGAAAACTTTTTTTTTTTAACTTGATGTGTATATGACTTCCGGTACTTCTGGAGCCAGCCTTAGGTGGACATTTAATGAACAGCAGATTCAGCATTGTCTCATATTTTCAGACCAGACGTTGCCGTTTGTGTTTGAGAAGGGATTGAAAAACAGTCATGGATCTAATATTATTGATGCCAGGTGGGGGGGTGGGTTGGTTCCAGAGACTGGGGCCAGAGCAACTGAAGGCTCCAGGCCCCATGGTGGTCAAGCAAACTGGGGGCATGTTGAGGCTGAGGGAGGAAGATCTGAGGGTTTGTTTATGAGGAGGAGATCAGAGAAGGAGAGAAGGGTGAAGTTATTAAGGGCTTTGAAGGTGAGGAGCAGGATCTTACAGCTGATGTGATAGATGACAGGAAGCCAGTGCAGCTGTTGCAGAACAGGGATGATGGAAAGAAAGAGTTGGTTCTGGTGATAACCTGGGCTGCATTGTTCTGTACAAGGTGAAATCTGTGAAGGGACTTGGGGGAGAGACACGGGGGTTACAGAAATCCAGGCAGGAGGTGACGAGTTAGTAGACCAGGATAACAGAGAGCCATCAAGGCCGGTAATACGGAAAACCACACAAAATTTCAGACATCACAAATATCTCAATTTTTGGGATTTCAGTTTAAAAAAGGAGAAAATAGTCAGAGAAAAAGAAATATCCTCAAATGTGCTGTTCCTGTGTGATTCCCTGCCTGTTATCCTCAGCAACATGTCTCATTGCATTTGCTCACTGCCCGGCCATTTGAGAAGAGCCCCATTGTCTGTCACGCAATCTGGTTTCCAAGCATGCAGTGGACGGTTCAGCCTCAGGCCTGAAAACAGAGTGGGGTTTACAACCAGTCTGCAGCTTTAAGATCACATCATACTATTCAGTTCTCTCTGCTTGTAGCACGGGTCAGTCATTATAAAACTACGGTGCTATACTTCATTAAAAACACACATAAGTTTCATTTTGAAAACATTTGAGTGGCTTCGTGTAAAAAAACTGGGAACACACCTTCACATACCTATTGTGAAAGATGCTTGATGGAGTTGAAACATGGTGACAATTCTCACCATAATTTAATGAAGGTAATGAAAGCAAGAACAAGGACAGGCATACGGTAAACATGCATTTTACACTCACTGATTATCACAGTTAAGTATGTGTGAAGTGGTAAGAGCTGTGAAGATTTAATCTCCTAACCTGCTTAAAAATCTGTATTTGGTGAAGTTCAGCCACTGATGAAGTGTGCATGTTTCAGTGCTGACAGAAAGTTGGTTGTCAGGTCTGTTTTGCTCTGATGTAAGGATGCTGTGATGTGGGGACAGCTAAATCAGGAACATTGCGATTACCTACAGGCTGTTTATGATTTGCTGATTTGGACACAGCTTCTCTTTGCGCGTCCCATTCTACTCTGATACTTTCTATTTAGCTGGATTTAGAATGCATTTCATGTATATTTGTTTTGAACGGATATAAAAATATTTCACTGGGTTCAAATTGTAAGCTGTTTTCACCAATCCGTTCTAACTGCTTTTTCCTCCATTTCATTGATGACCAAACCCTTTTCCTCAATTCTAGCCCGCACTAACAAAAAAAAAGTCTCTGTCTGTTACTAGCTAGAGCAATTTGAGGTTCAGTGTCTTACCCAAGGACATCCCAGCATGTAACTGCAGGAAGTGGCATCGAACACCCCCCCCCCCCTTCTGATTAAGAGACCAACTTTATCATTGAGCAACTTGACAGAACTTCTCATTTGTGATACTGTTTTAGAAATGGCTCTCATTTTCTCTGCCCTGATTAAACATCCACATAATTTCTTCAAACCAGGCCAATGTGCCACTCCTCATAAAGATATGACATTGATGAGGAACCAGATTAAGTCTTGCTGGCAGCAGCTGTAGGAGGCTTTTCTGTGACACAGTGCACAATGTTTCACCAACAGTAATGTGAACACACTGAGGTTTAGCTTCCACACTCAGACAGTGTCATCTACCTTGGTTTAGCACCTTGATAACTTAAAGCACAAAAAACAAAGTACAACAAAGGTAAAGCTGGAGGCGATGTCCCCATATTTTTCAGAGAGAAACATGTTACAAATGTTTACACATTCAAGACAACAGTAATAAAAAAATGATAAGCTTGAACCAAAGGGGTGACTGCTTGATTGTTCAGAAAGAGTGACAAAAACTTATCATAAAATCCACTGTCTAACTTTTTCTTGAACTTGACATCACTTGACCTTCAGCAACAAAGAAAACTAGACAAACTGCATTTTCTCAGGAGGAGTGAGACTGCCAAGAGCTAAAAAAGTACGTTGAGAGCTTCAGGAATGACTATAGTGAGTTGGGATTTGTTGTCAAAACTTAAAGAGCTCCTAAAGGGAAAACAGAACGAAAGAGAAAAGTTTGTCATTTCTTCAGACTTCTTTTCCCAGGGTAGAAGTGAGTTTCCAATGCTCAGCATTAAATATGGCAGCCAACAAAGCAGCCTCAGTGAATAATTCCAAGAGACAAATTTAATAATCTCAATGATACAAATATTGAAATACTAATGGGTATGACCTGTGAAATAATTAGAGAAAGTGTTACAACATTATCCACTGATTAAATATTAGCGGAAATTAGAACCATGCCATCACCTCATTCCAGCATAAATCATTAAGTTTGTAAAGACCTGCTCTTTCATTTCAGGCTGTTCTCACACACACACACAAACCTGCTGCTGCTGCTGCTGCTGTGAAACTGTGTTAACACTAACAGGAACCAGGACATGTACGTTTCACTTCGTCAGATTGGTTGTTTTCGGAACCTTAACTGACAATGTGTTGCGTGCAGCAGTCCCACTCTGCTCATCTCTTCATGTCAACAGAAAGGACAGACCAAGAGACAAGAGCAAAGTAAGGCCAGGATGTAATTAGAGGGTTACATAATGGCGGCTGTGACGCTGTGGACCAGGCGTCAGGCCTCCAGCTGGCCTGAGGCCCCAGCAGCACTCAAAGCATGCCAGCCAGCTCTGTCAACCTCGTTTACACTGACCTCTTAATTTCGATAATGAGCCATCAGTAGCACAGATTAACACTAAACAAACTCTTTATTCATGGCTCATCCATGAAGGTGAAATAAAAGAAGACTTTCTGCCCTCATGGATCACTCCATGGGTGTTACTCTGGCTCACATTTCATTGCCAAGTCTCAATTGGATTAGTCAGGATTATAGCACTTTCAGCTTAATGTTAGAAAATAGACAGAAACAGCAAATTGAGAGAGGGCTGTGAGACTGTGTGTGTGTGTGTGTGTGTGTGTGTGTGTGTGTGTGTGTGTGTGTATGTGATGCAAGAGGAGCCAATGTTGTTCACAGTCTGGCATGTTCCAAGACATGGTGCGATTAAACTACACTGAAATTGAATTTTAACAGGACTCATCTTCTCATCTTCCTTGTGTCATCTAACTGTCCTGGGATACTTTTCAAACTCTCACGTCTCAACTTCTTAACAATACTCTGAAACCCTAAACATCTGTGCTTTACAAATTCACATTACAAGTAATCCTTGCATGTATCTGGATTTATTAACAACTGTTTCTTGATGTCGAACAGCTCAGGATACAAACTGGAGAAATAGGATTTTGTAATCCTGAATGCTTAACATACACGGTTTGTGCAAACTTGTAAAAGTAACACTGTTTATTGATGGGTATCAAGTGAGAACACACTTGTTAGAATTAATAAAGGCTTAAAAAAAAAGCACGTAACACACAAGCACAGAGGTATGTAAATATCTAATTTTCCAGTGATGTAGCTCACTGATTCACTGATTCTCAGGTGGGCTTTGGCCTCAGCAGCAGCAGGAACACTTCACAGGTTTTCCCTCACTTCTGAAGAAGGTTAAAAAAAATGTGACTTATCTGGAACATTCATAAATCATCTGAACAGACTTTTACTGACACTGCCGCAATATGTGTATTCCTGCCCCCCCTCCCTCAGGCAGCCTGTCTGTCTGTCTGTGTCTGTGCAACATCACTGTGTGCAGAAACATGCCTAGTTTGCTTTGGCAAAGATCAGTATTTTCCTCTGAAAATGCTCACATTTAGGCAAAAGATGAGTACTCATCTATTCTTGGTAAGAGCTGGCAATGACAGAGAAGTTACTTGCACTGATAGTAGATATTTAAAGGTGGGGTCTGTAGGAATTTCATTTCATTTTTTTATATGCCACATGGAGGTAAATAAATTAAATGCATACATATGGAGCCCGTTCAGAGTTGTTCAGATAGACACAGTGCCCTCCACAGGTACATACAAAGAAAGAGTTTTGAAAACACATGGTCAAAGTGTTAAAAGTTCAAAGGGAATATTTGTAATATCAATAAGTCTATCCCCCACCCATCTATAAAGCAAGCATTTGAAAACACTGCATATGGTCGAACAGGGTTTCATATCAGTGTTTTGTTCACTTATGATTTTAAGAAATCAGAATTTTGCTACTATCCATGAGAACCATCTTAAACATTACCTCCAAGTTATAAAAGAAATAATTAAAATTCTTCTTCTCTGTCAATTGAAGCTCTGATCTCCCAAATATTTTGTTATACCTTTACTCCAGATCTTGAATGAGTGAGTCAAGCATGGGGGGAGGGGGGGCAGTGTATTGTGAGTATGTTCTCACCTTTGTGTAAACTCACAGCTCTGTACTCATTATGTAACCTCATGGACAAATATCTCTTTATCTCGAGGCAGATGAGCACGCTACCAGTCATTCGTCACCTGTCTCTCTCGCTCTCTTCTTCCCTGTATCTGTGTGTGTGGAGATCATAGCTTGGATGTATGAATTTCCATGTGGTTTTAATACATGACTTTACTGTGCCATCTTTCACAAAAAAGCAAAGAATCCATATCATATAAATGTGTTTGTGTTTAATTTCTGTTTGTACAAAAAGTGAGTCACTTGTTGCAGTCAAATTCTGGGTCAGTGACCACTTTATTGAATGGGGTCTTCTGGCAGTGCAGTGCTGGTGGCACACTTAGCCACTGACCCATGCTAACTTATTGAGCAACAGCACAACAAAGACTCAAGCTCCCAGTTAACAGGATCTGATCATTCAAACTTTTTAATTCTAATGTTAAGTATTGATTTTTTTTCATGTGTGTGTTCATGTTTTCCTACATAAATGCGCACATACTCACAAATGTGCACACATATTCATAAACACATCAGAACAATGGTTGACTCACAACCCTGGAACAACACTGAGCCCTAGTGGTGACAACTCACTAAGTGAATAACAGCATGAGAAAAAAGGAAAACTGTGAGTGTTTCATGCAAAATTACAGCAAAACTAAAAAAAACCCCATCATAGCAACTCAGTCATTATTTGGTTGACATCCTTTAATTTTTCCTGTATGTAATTCAACTACAATAACAATTCTCTTCCTACAATTTGTCAACAATATCAGCCCAAAATTTTTTTTAACTGTATTCACTCTTGCTGTTTGTCTTAAAAGAGGAAAGAGATTTGTTTGATCAATTTGTTAATCCAAGAAATTAATACATCTATTTATATGTAAAATAAGTTTAAAAAAAAATCTTTCATTTTAAAAAAATAATTTTAATGGTGTTTTGGTGGCCCTTTCCCCCAGTGGATATGCTCCATGCAACAGTTTGACAACAGCTTGAGGTGCGATGGGGTTTGGGGGTGGTTGAGAGGGTTGCTAATATGGATTTTTTTCTAGGTTGTGCTGTTTATAATGCCAAGGCTACCAGAAAACAACAACTGGTAACTGGTGGTATGTGTTTCTGACGAAGTGAGGGTTGTATCGGGGTCATTCTTTATTTTACACATAACGGGATTTTATTTATTTATTTATTTATCTAATTCATTCATTTTTCGAAATTTTGATTATTTAGATCAGGGATGTCCAAACTACGGCCCAAGGGCCAATTGTGGCCCGCCATCTAGTTTCATGCGGCCCCCAGCTTTCATCTCACTATGTATTAATTTTGTCACTCACATTAATCATGTTAAGACTGTGCATAGGCTACTTAAGAAAGCTAAAGCTCGATGTAATCTGCAAAAACTCAACAACTCTTGCAGCTGAATGTTTAATCGTATATTTGATGTAATGCAAAAATGTGCTCTGTGAGTTGCTGAAAATTAAAAAAACAAACAAACAAAAACAACCAGAGAGGACACAAGACTGATTCAACGTTACAAAATGGTGATGAAAAGACAGAAGTTGATGCATGAATTGGTTCAGAATGCAGGATCAGAGATATTCGGGGTCAAAAATGTTTTCATAATTGTCTCATAAAGAAACGTGTTAAAGTCCAGATCCTGATCCTGCCATGGAAAAATATGACATATTCTTCCGAGGTTTGGTTCTGTCTTATAAGTCTGCAATAACAGCACAAGAATATTTGACAAAACTAAGAGACGTTTTTGTTTGTTTGATTTTTTCCTGAGATAATTGTAGAGAGATAGTTTTCAAAAGAGCACTCATTTGTTACTTTTGCTGTTCATAGATGTCAGTAAGAGCTGTCAACCCTTGAAAAAAGTGTGGACACCCCTGATTTAGATAATCCAGTTTTCTGTGCTGATTGGCGGTATGTCACTAGGGGGCGGTATATTAATGCAGTTCAGCATCTGAGGAGTCCGGCGCCCTCTGGAGGATGGGGGAGCAACTAAATTTTTTAAAAATTATTAAGGTTTACCACCGAAACTGTGCTGTTTTGAATCCTCATATTTTTTTAGGAGGGTTAGGATAAATAAATGTAGAGGTAAACAGGGTTGAGTACCTGGTGTGTGTGGTGTGCCGGCTGTGATGCTCGCCTCAGAAAAGTGACGTGTGATAGCGGCTTGACTGGTGACGTGTCTCTCTCTCTCTCTCTCTCTCCCTTTTCTGACGGAGCGGCTGATGGAGCCACACTGACTGAGCCCAGCACTCAAACTGGTAACAGTAACACGGCAGGAGTCGGTCCACGGACACCATGGGAAGTATGTAGCAGCCTTTCTCTTACTTACATGAGTTGGATGATCATTTTAAACTCCTGCTGGGTGTTTTGTTGTTCATCTGTACCGCGGGTGAAGCGGTCGTCCGCGAGCTAATTGGCTAATCTCGGGCAGGTTACATGGCAGGTCGCTTCTAGCTTATAACGGGTCCTCTTTTTCTGAAGTTTTAGTCCTTCTGATGATATCTTGATCTTGCTCTAAATTAGTAAATTGAACTGGTCAGTGCATAACTAACTGTATTTGATTTTCGGAGAAGTGTTAAGCTTCCTCTTTTAGAGTAACCGCTCACTCTTTTATTTGATTGAAAGCCTGTTAGCATGTGGCTAATGCTCACTAAATGATCTGTGCCTCGTTTATACTTTTCTGGTGGTTAGATAGTTTTTCATCGTGTCCACCAGATTATCAAGATAAGTATGTAATGGCGTGTTGACTGCCATTAAAGTCTGCAGTAACAAATGTAAAACCGCCTGCTGTCAAAGTCAGTCTCACTGATTGACACAGCTGATCAACAACCAGACAGCTCATTCAGCAGCCAAGCCCAGGGGTCTTAGACGTGGATTCAATCAACAAATAATGAAATGTCACACTGTCCTTGGGCTTTTTGTTCTCATTCTTATCGTAAGCTAAAAAAAAAAGACTGTGACCAGTTGGCAGATGTTTCACTGGTGGATAGTGATGACGTAGCATCAAAGCTAACGCTGTACGAGATGGAAAATACTCAATAATAACACTAATCATCTTCAGAGGATTTCACAGCACAATAACATTGTTTAACCCCAAAACTTGTTTCTGTAGTTAAGTTTTTAGAGGTCATCAAGCCCTTCTGTGCGGTCTTGCCAGAGATCCAGAAACCAGAAAGAAAGGTAAGTCGAGATGTGTCAGTCTGTGTTTTAAAGACACTTTGTTCCTCTATTTCATTATGCATACATCAGTGACATCTGCTCCTGTTTCAATCCTCACAGATTCAATTCAGAGAAAAAGTACTATGGACCGCTATCACGCTTTTCATCTTCTTGGTGTGCTGCCAGGTTAGTATCTATCAGTGAGAAACCAGATAAAAACAAAAAAATCTCAATTTGTTGCTGTGAATTTGTGATAACTGTTTTGTCTTTTTTTTTTTTTTAATGCAGATTCCTCTTTTTGGCATCATGTCTTCAGATTCAGCAGATCCCTTCTACTGGATGAGAGTAATCTTGGCTTCCAACAGAGGTGCTTAAACTGTACATGATTAACAGGCTTTATTTCAGGTTTTATTTTTGTCTTTTTTATTTCCACATCAACCTTACCTTATCTCATCTGCATGTGATAAGTCAAAGGTCAGCAGTCGAGGACCCAGGGACTCTTTCAGATACTGCCTCCATTGTTGTACTAACTTAGACTTGCAGTATCACTGATTCTGATTAATTTGTCCCCCAGGTACTCTGATGGAGCTGGGTATCTCACCCATTGTCACATCAGGCCTGATCATGCAGCTGCTGGCTGGTGCCAAGATCATTGAGGTGGGAGACACTCCCAAAGACAGAGCACTCTTCAATGGAGCTCAGAAATGTAGGTCTATCACTCTACAGTTATTTTTAGATGGGCTGAACCTTTGATGGGTTTTTTTCTCTTCTGCAATGAATATAGTACAGACAATGCAACAGAAGTCTCTGTCTCTGCAAGACTGCAAATTGAACCTCTTTTTCTCCTCTGTCTGTTCAGTGTTTGGAATGATCATCACCATTGGACAAGCCATTGTGTATGTTATGACTGGCATGTATGGGGACCCCTCAGAGATGGGCGCTGGCATCTGCTTGCTCATCATTATCCAGGTAAATAAAACCTCCAGCTCTTCTCTGGTCAAAACTTGAGATATATTCTAAAATCACTTTTCTTAAGCATGTGTAATTGGTCTAAAAGTTATGAAAGAAATATATATGCATATTAAGATGTATTTCATACGTAGGGTTAACGTCAATGTGTAGCTATTGTAGCTATTAATGTCATCTTTTACGTTACTTCCCATTATCTTGGCATTCACACAGAATACATAATTTTGTACCTTTATGTAACAGGCAGGTATCAGTAAATTGGTTGTGATGATACATGTGTTTTATTTTTCAGCATTGTTTTAAAGCTAGTTTTCTGTGTCAGTTAGCTCGTAACACCTCTCTTGTCTGTGTTTAAGCTCTTTGTTGCAGGTCTTATTGTCTTGCTGTTGGATGAGCTGCTTCAGAAGGGCTATGGTTTGGGTTCGGGTATCTCTCTCTTCATTGCAACCAACATCTGTGAGACGATTGTGTGGAAAGCCTTCAGCCCCACCACTGTCAACACAGGCAGAGGTAAGGGAGCACATGCATAATAAAGTTAGGTTTTATTTTTATTTTGATCATTTCTTAATGACTTTTCCTGCCACCCCTTTTGTCCACCCAGGTACTGAGTTTGAGGGGGCCATCATTGCTCTTTTCCATCTGTTGGCCACCCGCACAGACAAGGTGCGCGCCCTGAGAGAGGCCTTCTACAGACAGAACCTGCCTAATCTCATGAACCTGATTGCAACAGTTTTTGTCTTTGCAGTGGTTATATACTTCCAGGTGAGTTGGCATCATAGACCTGCTGTGGGTCAGTTTCTTTCTTGATTTAATTGGACTGTAACAGCTTGAGCTGCAAGTGTGAAACTAAAATCAACTGTTACTCCTCCAGGGTTTCAGAGTGGACCTGCCTATCAAGTCTGCACGCTACCGCGGCCAGTACAACACCTACCCCATCAAACTTTTCTACACCTCCAACATCCCCATCATCCTGCAGTCCGCCCTGGTCTCCAATCTCTATGTGATTTCTCAGATGCTCTCAACACGATTCAGTGGCAACTTCCTAGTCAATCTCCTGGGAACGTGGTCTGTAAGTGTATTAGTTATGTTTTGACTGCAGCACAATGTGTCACAATTTTCAGTCACATCCAGCACAAAGACCTAAATATTACTGAAGGTTTTTGGTTTGAAGGTGCATTGATATGTTGTGTACAAGGCATCAGCATAATCACAAAATCTTCTGCTAAATTAGGATGCTACCAGTGGTGGACCAGCTCGAGCCTACCCAGTGGGTGGTCTCTGCTACTACCTTTCTCCTCCGGAGTCGTTTGGGTCGGTTTTAGATGACCCAGTTCACGCCGTTATCTACATCGTCTTCATGCTTGGTTCTTGCGCCTTTTTCTCTAAGACCTGGATTGAGGTCTCAGGATCGTCTGCCAAAGATGTAAGTCTTTGAGTGTCAATTCAACACATTGTGTTGCTCCTGATGCATCAGAATTAACCCGTTTTAACCTGTGTACCCTTTTTTTGTGCAACAGGTGGCAAAGCAGCTGAAGGAGCAGCAGATGGTAATGAGGGGACACAGAGAGACATCTATGGTGCATGAGCTCAACAGGTACAAAGTGGCATTGCTGATGGAAGCCAATGTCTGTTATTAGCGTCAGGGATAAGAAAGATGTTTTACTCTTTTATTTTTTTAACTTTTGTTCTGTTTGCAGGTACATCCCCACAGCTGCTGCCTTCGGTGGCCTTTGCATAGGAGGCCTCTCAGTTATGGCTGATTTTCTGGGTGCTATCGGCTCGGGTACAGGAATCCTTTTGGCTGTGACCATCATCTACCAGTACTTTGAGATTTTTGTAAAGGAGCAAAGCGAAGTGGGCAGCATGGGGGCACTGCTCTTCTAAAGAATACCAACCTTATGACACATCAGACACAAATCATCCACCCCAAAACATTTTTTTATTTTGGATTTTTTGCAGTGTACACAATCAGTACATTTTGCAGCTGGGATAACTTATCTGCAACACCTTTGTTTTCCACCTTATGCCTCCAGCCTGTGAATGCTAAGGAAACTGTTTAGGTTTCTCCCAGAGTTGATCATGGTATCATGTCTCTACAGTTTCTTAACTCCAGTATCTACAACTTATCTATCTGCAGGCTGCCTATGTCCCAAATGACTGTCTTTATCAGCTGAGGAATGCATAAAAGCACACACGTTTAAGTTGCTGTCTTTGACTTACCTGAGACATTGCTCTTGCAGCATGTTCAAGGAACACTAAGACAGCATCATCATGTGCTTGTTTCTAAGCTGGAAGCACTGTGCCTGGACTGATGGAGTCAAAGGAAAGCCATGTCATGTCACAGATAGCAATCATGCTTTCTAGGGGCCTGTGGTAGGGTGCAAATGTATTAATGACGTATGCTTGTATTCTGTAAAGGTTTCTGGTATTCGCAGATGCTGTAGGTGGTTTTATTTCCTTTTTTTTTTGATATTTTAAACAATGGACTATGTTTATATTCACTCTGGTCTTATGTATGGCTTAGTGTTTGGCCACTGTCTGAAGGTCCACAAAGGAAATAATCTGTATGTGTCGTCATGCTCTTTTTTTCCCCCCCAGACTGAATCGCTGCTCAATACTGCCGAGATGGTTGGGATGAGGGTGGGTTTGATAGGGATGAAAAGGGGTTTCTTTTTGGTTTTTACTTTATGTAACAGACATAATTGTGTTATTAAAAAAACAGATTTTGTTTTTCCAACACACTTGTGTTTTGATTCCTTTGTCTGCTCCTTGTGCTATTTTCTTCTGATGTTCTGAGCAGAGCCATGTCATTGGGTGGACAACTGATGTGAGACCTGCAGTGTCAGGTCTTCACAGAGTTATATGCTTGTGGTGTTGGCTCCATCACTCTGACAGCGACTGAGTCAAGTTTGTCCACATTATGTTGCTGTGGTGTGTGCCCATAACTAAACTTCCACAAGGGGTCACTCACAGAGTTTCATTACAGATTTGAGTTCAATAGTTAGTCTTCAGGAACTTTCTTTTGTTCTGTATGCATTAAGAAACTCAACTACCAGGGATCACTTCACTGTCCAGAATGTTTTTGCACGAGTGCTTTACACAATCTTTAAACAGACTTAAAAAAGAGCAGAAAATGACAGTTTAATGGCAAATTACTATGCAGTTTTAAAAAAAAGCTTCAATTGTATAATGTATGGGAGTCTAATTGGAAACTTGAATTAAATGAGGGTCATGCTTTTTTTTTTTCCTGCAAAACTAATATCGTCGAAAAATGTCTGACTGTAACATTTTTTTTTCAACGCGTCAATCTTTATTTATAAAGCGCCAAGTCACAAGAAATGTTACCCCAGACAGGATGCTCTCCGAAAACGTTGTGAAGTAAGGAAGAAAAAAATAATAATTTAGCAGAAACCTTGAGCAAACATTTGACTGATAAAGAAAGCAAAAAAGCCACTTTTACATGTGTCCTGAGGCTAACTTTTCGTGTTTATCATGAGATCAACCTGCAGTCACATTTTTCTATGTACAGAGAAAAAATATATTGAAACACCGAAAGAAAAGACAGACATAGATGAAGTGTTACGCAATAATTACATGATAATATAATACTGTTATAATACGGTGGTGATGACAGGCGTGTTGACGTCATCACTGCGCGCTCACATGTGGGCTCAGGTCACGCGGGGTATCGGGTCTGTCGGACGCATAGACGCCGGTTAGCTTGTCAAATGAGATCCACACAGATGTGGAGCGTTTTCGTCTCTGCTTTTCATCTTTAATGAGAGAGGACTCGGCGCGGCTGAGGATTACTGACTGGCAGACATGTCGTACTGCAGGCAGGAGGGTAAAAGTGCTGTGTTGTTTTTATTTGTTCACTTCATGGCAGCAGGACAATGTCACCCACCGAGTGAGCCACCATGCTAAGCTAACTTTCTGGAAACACCGTCAACTTACGACCTTAGAGTACATTACTTTATCATCAGCCAGGCTTAATGTGAGAATAAGATTATTGTGCCTTTTTACAGGGTGCAGACTGCAGCAGGTGTTCAGCTAACACGCACCCAGCTGTGATCTCAAAGTAGAGGTAGTGAAGCTAAATTAGATCCGAGCTTGTGTCCACGGACTCTATATAAACTATACATTATATGGTTGTGTCTCACACATTGTTGATTTTGTCAACGAAATTTATGGCGATAAATGTCCGTCAACAACTCAATTTACCGCAACGAAGGCTGGAGAAAACTAAAGTAATTCATTGATGATAAAAACCCACGACCGCAACGAAGAGGAAAATGTATTATTGTTCCTCTTAAACTCGTGATATTATTTCCCCTGTTCTGTGTCTAATACATCAGAATATCTACTTTGATTCCCCGCAACAGGCGGTGTGTCAGATACATTCACTAAGACTGACTGTCAAACTTTTACGTTCATGCAAAATGGTCATTGTATCGTTTCCATAGCACTTTTTAGAGTGACAGATTAGAAATGAAGCCATAGAGTCCAAATGAATCGTTTTGTCTTTGTGTTTTATGTGGAGTAAATTCATCTCCAACACCACTTTTGTAACCTTATTAACTCTCATAGATTACCAGAGACACACTTCAGCTTTACATTGGGATGGGATGATGTTACCCAAGCCAAGTGCTTAGGGAGTGAAATTCTGCACATTTAATCACATAGTACAGCCTTACTACCAATCTTTGAACTTCTACATGAATGCACCTAATGAGAAAACGTTTTGACGAAAACTAAAGTTGAAAAGAATATTGACTAAAGCTAGACTAGCTGTATTGAGTTACTGTTGGCTCAAGGTCAAAAAAGATTAATATGTGACTAAACCTATTTTCTCTGGTACTTCATCATAAAATCAAAACTAAGACTAACTTAGCTGTCAAAATGAACACTGGTGTCACTGCCCCGGACAGCTAGGTACTTATACTGTATACTTGTTCTTGTGTTGTCAATAAATGGTGTCATCTTCATTCCACAGGACCCAGTGTCCTTCTGAAAACTCATTGTAAATTATAATATTTGTTAATTCTGTTAAAGGTAAAGATCGTATCATCTTTGTAACAAAAGAAGACCACGAGACACCGAGCAGTGCTGAGCTGATTGCAGAAGATCCTAATGATCCATACGAGGAACAGGGTAGGTTATATGATCCCGTTGCAAAGTGAACATAGCGACTTTGTATTCAATGCTTCTGAATTGGTTTTAAATTATTTCTGTTGGACTTCCCTTATATTCAGGTTTGATCCTACCAAATGGAGACATCAACTGGAACTGCCCTTGCCTGGGTGGCATGGCCAGTGGACCCTGTGGTTCCCAGTTCAAGGAAGCCTTTTCCTGCTTCCACTACAGTAAGGAGGAGGTGAAAGGCTCAGAGTGCATCGACAACTTCCGTACCATGCAGGAGTGCATGCAGAGGTACCCTGATCTCTATCCGCAGGAGGAAGAAAAAGAAAAAGAAAGCTCTTCATCAACAGAATCTGATTCAGGTTCTGCCTCTTCCGGCCCAAACGAGAGCTCTACCATACCCTCTGAAACTGACTCTGCTCCAGCCTCTGAAAGCAAATTACCAGACAACCAGACTGATAGCTAAGGCCGGTCATTTTTGTACATACAGGCTCTTGTCCTCTGTGTGAACGTACTGCCCAGTTTAGATAACACCTTCCAGGGTGATGATCTCTCCAGTGAAGAAACCTACATGACTCTGGCACTCACAGGGAGTCTTCACGATCCATCTAAAAGGGACTTTGCGTCTGAAGAAAAAAGACCTACATGAAGATTAAGAAAAGGCTGCTTCCTGTGCTTGGTTTGCAAATCATCTGATATTGTGATTTAAAGTGAGAGGGCCAAGCTGCTCACTGCAGGGACATGAGCTTACACTTACTCTATATGCAATAGGAATTGACTTGCTGTTCTTTTTTTTCTTATTGATCAGAAGAGCTGTCATTATGTGTCATTCTGTTAATGTCTCTAGTCGAGAATGTCACTTGCACTGATAATCATAACTAATTATATATTAAAAATATATACATTTATATCGGCCATAAAACTAAGTAATCACAGTCAGTGACTTACTGCTCAGCCTATCAAAGGAATATACCTCTACTCTAGACAGGTTGATTTAGACATCAGCTCAACAGTCCCTTTACTTTCCATTACTCAAGAGACCAAAAGAAATGCACCTATTAAGAAACACAAGACAGCTGTTTCAGGCCTTCCTTTAGTAAACATTTCAGCAAAGCAATGGAGTCACGCAGTAGTTACCTGACTCCCTGAAGGAACTTTCTGGTCTCGTACCACTTTTGTTGCCATATGAATGCTGTTTTATTTTTTAAAGAAAAAAAAAACGTAACATCATATTTAACCTAAACTCAAGTGGTTGGTCACTTTACACCATCAGTGCATCAAGGGGTTTGTTGTCCTCACTCTGTCTAGAGTCTTCATTAGGATCTGTGGTCTCTGTACACTGTTATTCAGGCCTTAAAAGACATGATGCTTTTTTGTGAAACATGCAGATAAAGATGATTGTTGAACAATGTCAACTTCTCTTTCCATTTTTCATTTATAATCAAAACACCATCCCCTTTTGTTACCTATTGGTCCTCGGTTTCTTGTGAGTTTTACTTATTAACACTGAAAAGATGAAGAAATTGACATTAACAATTAACAGCATACATTTGGACAACCTCAACCTTTTCTTGTCACATTGAAAATAAAACAGAAATAAAGCATGTGAGTGAGAGTCAACTCTCAACAAATTCAGCTTTTTTTATAAAATTAATAGGTTTACTGCATATAAATATGGCCTAAAAAATCCACCTTGCAGACATTTCATTCAGTATGATGATCAGTTATACATGTCAGCCTTTGAATGTGTTGCACACCTTCAAATTATCACCTTAACTGAACCTGAGTTTGACCCATGAATAATTCTCCCTGATTTCTCAGCTCCTCCTCAAGTGAGTTTCAGTCCCTGTTTTGAACTGTAGCTCACTCATTCCTTTCTCCGGGATATCCCCTGAAGTGTCTCCATCTATAGATTATTCAGTTCAAGGACATCCATTTCTTAGGCCCTCTGACACAAGCAGGCCGAGTCGGGGTGTCCATGGGACCACCAAACTTTGCATGGTGACCAGTAGACGACCGGTCCCAGCCTCCTCAGGGCCTGCAAGCAGGTACTCTGCACCTGTTGAAGAAGGCAGGTTGATTCATAATGTAACTTTATTTAGTAGCTTTTTAGTGTAATAGCATTTTTTCTTGTTTGCTCTGGAAGCTGGCCGTACCTGGGTTTAGAATAGGACAGGTGCAGCCGCGGATGGTCCAGGACAGAGGATAGATTCTGATAGTCTCAAAGTTGAGCTCCAGTTTGCCTGTGTGAAGGACCTTGCGAACTTTAACCAGCACTTCTGCATGGCTACCTTTGTCATGGGCAGACAGCACACTGGCCTTGATCACTGTTGTGTGACAGTTTTTGAAAGGAGACTGAGCTTTTATTCTAAGAAAAAAAAAAAATGTTCCCATCACAACATTTTTGAGCATGTTCAAGTACTTATTATGTTTCTTACCGTAATCATGTTTGGTCTTACAGAGATCAGACATGCTTCTCAGCTTCTTCTCTTTGCAGCTACACTTTCCTGTGTAAAGATGTGCAGGTATGTTCTGATGTACTCACATTTCTGTAATTAAATTAAGTGGCAGACTATGATTCCACATGGTAAGAACTAGAGAGAAAGCTTATCATCCAATTAACAGTTTTCAATTCTCATTTTTCCAGGTGTTGGTAGCTTAAAGTTTAATCAATAGGGTAACCACATCTTAGTGAAGTCCTTGTAAAAGGTCAACCAGTCATATTCAAATAGACAACCTTTCAGAAGAAAGACCAAAAAAATGACCATCAGCCTAGTCCTTTTGGGTTAAACTTAGAAAAAAAAACCCTGCTCTATTAATAAACAACAAAACAGCATCAGCCATTAAACACTCACCTGTGTGATGTAGAGCAGAGACTGCAAGCTCCTTTGACCACTGCACCTCCTCCTCTATCGTGAACATATGATCCAGCTCAGGGACTTTTCCACCGATAGGCACATTAAACACCTGATTGTATAAGTAGCTGCAAAGTGGAATCAAACATACAGGTTCAAGACTCTTTTGTTAATAAATTATCATTATGACTTCAATTTAGCTTCAGTGTTGATGTAAAATAACACTGAGTATGAAGCTCACCTGTCCAGACATTGTCCAGTGGTTTGATCACAACTGTCAGGGCACACACAGGGTTTGCAGCCTTCCTCCCCAAAACCCCAAAAGCCAGGCAGACAGTGGTTGCAGCTGGTGCCCCCTACCCCAGATCTGCAGTGACACTTCCCACTTCTGGGATGGCACCAGGGTCCCTCTTCTCCAGCATGAGGAGGCAAAGTGCCCTTTGGATCACACCAGCAGCCTGAAAAAAAACACAAGTTCTGCATGCTGCCAAACACAGAAACTCTTTTTTGTAATTGGGTAGAGAATTTACAAACACAGCCAACAGATGGAGCCCGGAGACATTGTGGTTGTGTTTGATTCTAACCACAGACCCCCTTGACTGAACAATTAATTCCACCAAAGTCGATTAAATCAAGAAATCTCCTGTAATTTGCTCCTCCAACTGGTTGAAAACACATTATCTATCCCCCTGTTACGTGTCTCTTACGTGTGCAGGCGTGTGGAGAGTTAAGTGGCAGGGATAGTCGGCGGTGGTAGCCGTGGCGACATCGCTGGCACCTGCGCCCAACAGTATTGTGTCTGCAGTTTTCACAAACCCCCCCACTGGTGCCACCAGTGGAAATCCATACCCGCTGTGAGAAATAACAGCTGTTTGCATGGCCGTGACACTGACACTCTGAGATCGCAACAGTGTGTGATGTTGTAGAAGTTGGAGAGAAGAAAAAGACAAAGAGTGAACATGAGGATGTGGAGGAGAGGAAAACAATTCTTGAAAGATATATTTTTAGTCTGAAGCTGGCTGAACCATATGGCTCTGTTCATACTCCTTCAACACTTTTAATCACTGGCTCTTTATTCTCACAGCCAAGCAGAGTATCAGAGTCAGACTGGAGTTTCGTACTCTGACATGGATTTGATTTGCTGCTGGTGCCGTTAGCAGGCCTCCAAGGATGGTCGTTGAAGAGTGGGGCACACTTCTCACAGTGATCCCCTGCTGTGTTGTGTGTGCACAGACATCGTCCAGACACCTGGAAGACATATCAGGGAGTAGCTCAGATACTTCACCTACACCAGACCTTACAGCTGTCTGGAGACAGCTATAAAACACATCTATGTAGGTGGGGCCAAGAATAAACTGCTATTTTAAGCTTTTTAACTGGGGATCTTTCCAGTAGTGAGATCATTCGGCATACAGACCTGAACTGAGACTGTGATGGACCAGAGGCCAAAACAGAAAATGACTTCTCCGTTCATGGTTTATCACTGACTGTTGTTCATTTATTTTGGCGTGTACTTACCTTAAAGGAAGAGCCACTCACCATGTTGCTGTTCTGGCTCTTGTCTTTGCTGCTGTGGAGCTCTGCACAGTGCTCTGCATGTCCATGGCACAAGCAGGTCCCTCTGGCCAGTAAAGTATAAATAGCATAAGGGGCTGAGCTTTCAGTGGATTGTCTGGAGGATAAAGCTGGGGCTGTGTAGCTGGTCTCTTCCGCTGGAGCATTAAGAGGAGCAGGACAGGCCTGAGATTTAAGAAGTCTGATACGGAGGTTAGTCACAATGAGGCGGGCGAGCCCCTCTGGACTATAAGGGTCCAATGGTTTAACCCTGATGGGGTCTAGTGTCCGGATTATTACCTTGGAGGGAAAACAGAGCACCAATTAGCATTGATTCAGGTACTCTTGGATCTCACATTGAATAAGGCACTGTCTGAGCAAAAAAAAAGTTGCTACCTGGATTTAACAAAGAAAATAAGTAGAAACCTCCTATAGGATAATTACTCCATAGGTGTTTATCTTTTAGCTGGAAACTAGTTATGTAACCCAGTTGATAAAATGAGTAACTTCTCATTTCTTAAACAATCATGGAAAAAGACACATCCTGTGGTTGTGGAAAACATGCTTGTCTGTTTAAGAAGGGTCAACTCATTGGCTGGCATCAAGCAGAGAAAACATCTAAGGAGACTGCAGAAACTACTACTACTAAATTAATGTTGCTGGAAAAACTTCCTGAATGATCGTGATCAGTGATCACTTACATGTTTGCCAAAATTAAATAGAAGAAAAACAACGGTAGACTTCAAGTATGTTGAACTGTGGAAGCAAGAGCATTTACACATGCACAATGCAAAGGGAACTCAAGGGATTGGGATTTAACAGCTGTGTAGCCTGAAGAAAACCACTTATCAGTAAGGCTAATAAAAAAAGGCTTCAGTTTGCTAGAGAGCATAAAGTGAGATGATGGACACATCAGGGTAAAAGGAGAGGTAAGTGAAGGGATGATACCCATCATACTTAGTGTCTACTGTACAAGCCTGCCCTGAGGGCAGTGTAATGATCTGGGGTTGCTTATCAAAGCTTATCTAAACAATGCCACAGTGAATGTGTGCTGTAATTTAAGCCAAAGGCGGTCCAATGAAATATTAGGTTGTGAGCCTTTTTTATTTTGGAAGCAACTTTTTTTTTTGCCAGGCAGTGGTAATTTTGCACTCTTAGCACATCCTCTGACCTCCCCCTTGCTGCAGGGCGCTGCACCAGTATAGCGCGATGTGCACAATGCTCCAGGGTGAGAAACATCATCAGGCAAACCAAATTCCGAGCTGCAGTTTTTTGCAAAGAGCTTAAGAACTTCCCAGGTCTTCCCAAAGTCAGCTGAGCGCTCAACAGCCATGACAGCAGGCCGGGGGGACCTGAACACCAAAACCACATGGGACAAACAGAACTGTGTTTCCAGATCCATCTGAATCTCATCCTGCTGCTTCTGAAGTTCCGTCCCTGCATCTGAAGCCCACCAGGTGTCTGGGTGGAGGAAAGGATCATCGGTCATGTGAGCAGATGGGTGAAGCTCCTCAGGGCAGTGGAGCGGTGTAGCAGGAGGATGAGGACAGAGACTGTTGTTGAGGGAGCTGTTTCCACAGCAACCTGAGAGGGTGAAAAGGGTCCGGCCACTCGCCAGGTTCCCAATGGGTGGACTGCAGGCTTTGTCTACACATCTGGAAGCTGATAAAGTGATGATACAGTTATTAAGAAGAAGCCATTTTATAACTGATGAACTTGTGACTGAAAACTTTCAAATTCAGTATTCACAGGACTTTACTTTTTCAACATTTTGTTTTATAATTTGCCTCGTTCCAATTAATTTTCTTTCTTCAAAATACTGCACACAAAAACACATAACAATGTGGATTTTTCTTCTAAATTTTTGCTTATTTATAAAAAGATAAGAACCTAAGGCATCACATGTATACAAGCATTCACAGCCTTTGCTCTAATTCCTCTTTGCAGCAGCTCTCAAGCTCCATCAGGTTGGATGGGGGGTGTTGGTGCACAGACATTTTCAGATCTCTTTAGAGTTTTTACTGAAACCATTGCTTTGATATCATGGCTGTGCTTGGGGTCGTTGTTCTGCTGAAAGACGAACAGTTATCTCAGTCTGAGGTCTGAAGTGCTCCAGAGAAGTTTTTCATTCACAACGTTGCTGTACATTCCTGCATTCATCTTCCCCCTAATCTTGATTTGTCTCCCAGTTTCTACTGCTGAAAAACATCCCCACAGCTTGGTGCTGCCACTGCCGTGTTTTCACTGTAAGTATTGTTCAGGTGATGAGTGGTGCCTGGTTTCTTCCAAACAGGACGCCTGTCATTCAGTCAGACACTCTACAACACAGGCCTGATAGGGAACTGCTACAGAAATGGTTTTCCTTCTGGAAGGTTCTCTGTTCTCCAAAGAGGAGGCTGGAGCTCTGACAAAGGAACCACTGAGTTTTTGGTCACCTCCCTGACTATGGCCCTTCTCCCCCAATGACTCAGTTTAGACAGGAAGCCAGCTCTATGAAGAGTCCTGGTGGTTTTGAACTTCCTCCACATACTGATGATGGAGGCCACTGAGCTCATCGGGACCTTCAAAGCAGCAGAAATTTTTCCAGACCCTTTGCCACATTTGTGCCTTTCCAAATCATGCCCAATCAGCTAAATTTTCCACAAGTGGACTCCAATCAAGCTGTAGGAACATCTACAAGATGATCAGTGGAATCAGGATGCTCCTGAGCTCAGTTTAGGGACAAGTGATGTAGTTTTCAATAAATTTGAAAAAAAAAAATTAAAACGTTTTTTTATTTTGTGTGGAAAAATTTCGAGGAAAGACGAATTTATTCCATTTTGCAATGAGACTGAAAAAACAAAATGTGCAAAAAGTGAAGCACAGTAAATACTTAGCAGGTGCACTGCATGCTGCAAGCAATCTGCAGCGCTGACATCATGGATAAAACCAAAGTGCTGGTCACTGTTTGTCATGAATATTTGATCAACATGATTATTGAGCTCTGCTGCTTGATTGGATGGATTAGGAACTCTGCCCTTTGTCCTCCCTAAACAGTGGAGATGTTCTCAGGTTACATGGGAGTAAAGAGATGCCAAGCTCTTGCACTTGATCAGCAACAGGTATGCCTGTCACAACAGGGTTAGAAAATATGAATGAAGAAATGACAGAGAAATTTCATTGTCTACAGGGGGTTGTACCCAGCTAAAAGTCAATAAAATAATGCTAACATTTACTGCTATGTGGAGTAGTAGATCATAAACATGAGACTCATTCATTAAAAAGATCTCCAATATAGCAGCATGTGGTTACAAGTGAGAGACCTTCTGTGGCAAGTTTAAATAAACTGCCAAAAGTTAAAAGAAATAAATAAACACTGAACTATAATGTTACCTGCAGATGAAATACTATGTGAGGTGTCAATACATATTTCGTGGACATTTAACGCTATGAAGTCATTAAACCTCTTCGTCCAACACATAAACAGGTATAGATAATAAAAAAAACAACAACAACAACAACAGAAACCTCAAGAAGGAAGAAAAAGTAAGATTCAAGAGGATCAGCATCCAGAGTTGTTGATGATGCTCACCTGCTTCGCTCCTCGTCACAACCAAAAACACCCAGCAAAGCGCGGCCAGCATCTGATGTCGTCTTTTCCCAAGCATCCTAAACACTGTAATCCTCGTGCTGGTGTTAACTATATGCATAGTGTGATACACGCCTCCCAGCAGAGTTTAGTCTTGACATAGTGTGAAGCTGCTCAAAATGACAAGCGCACTTTCCTGCCAATTACGCAATGCGCAAAGCTTCCAGAGGAATACAGGAGTGTTTTCCCCGACCCCCCTCCTCGGTCAGGGACAAAAATACTCTCAATAAAGTTCAAAGCTTCCCCATGAACAGCAGGAGCATCTCTTTGACGGGTCGGTCACCTTGTTGCAGCAAAATGAGGACCGTTCACTTGTCCAGGACGCAACACTCCACATCAGACGACATTGGTTAATTTCCAGTAGAGAAATGTATCGTCTTTCCATTAGATGAAGTGAAAAGTGCAGCCTGTGTGACAGACTAGTCAAAGATTTAAGTTCCGTTCACAATCTAATGCAGTCTTTTAAATATCTCCATCAACTCACAGCCAAGCCGAGCTGTGCATCCCCGCCAAGTCTATTTCACGCGTTATCAGGAAGGAGTGCGCGCTGTATTTATCCAACGTCCCTCCACACACGCGCTCACAAACGCACACACTTTCTTCAATAGGAGGTTGCGCCGCTGAGCTACCAGCTCCAAACCATAACCACAAACACCCTGGATCAAGAGGGTTTCTTCTTTCTTCACACTGACAGACTATCCTCCATTGAGATTTTGCGTCAAAGAGGGCAAACTTGCGACCTGTACGCGTACTTCACGCCACTAAACGTGAACCAGCCGCGCAGGGGCACATACCAGAGAAACCAGGTCCCTCCACTAACATGGGCCTCGTAATGAGCCGGGGAAATTAGTTTATCTGCCCTTGCCCTCCTGTTTTTCGACTGCAGGAATTTCTGGTTACAGGTCTCTTTGATGTCTTGCAGGAAAAGAAAACTAAGTGGGGGGACATAAATAGCTCTCAGTGCAGTTATTTGCAGCTTGATGGCGCATTGTGGTACCCAGACATTCGTACAGTGTTTCATGCAAATTACTTGGACAAGAGAGGGAGTCTTTTCCCCATCTGTCCGCCGGATGGATAGATTACTCTGCCATTCTTCATTATAACACTGGATAATAAACACACGGTCTAATATATGACAGAACTCTTTCCAAATGTGTCTTGACCACACACGTCAGAACAGCTTGGTCTCTAGCTGCGCCTGATGTATTTTTCTTTCCTGCGCGCGTACAGACACACACACACACACACACACACACACGCACATTCATCTAAAGAATAAACAGTGTCTCTTCAGTTTTTATGGCTCAACATCAAATACTCAAGACTGAAACTGGAGTAGACACAGTGAGATCTGGTTTAATGGATGTCTTTAATGTAATACAAATTGTTTACAGACCTTTCTGTTTGCCCTCACCTCAAAGTGGATGACACAAATAGAATTACTGAGAGTTCACATATAAGCCAACATTAATGATGCTTGTGAAACTGCCATTATCACTTATGAAGTCCCATTCATCAATCAATATTGTGTCATTTTGCCTTTAATGTTTGTAAGCTAAGACGTTTTTATCTCCAGTTCAACAGTCGCCCCAACTTGTGAATCATTTAGCAGAACACTGGCCCCTGATGCTGAATCTCTGTTTCTGTTTTCCTTGCTGCCCCTCTTTTCTTCACTAAATACAAGCTATGGTGTTTGGCTGGTCTCCACATAGTAAGAAACCCTGGAGGATCCCCCACGTTCTCTCATCTCACTGTTCCTCAATGCACTCGGCCCAGTGGAGCAATATATTCTTACTAAAGCTGTACAGGAGATAAGGGTAATACTATATTTAAGGATTAGCTGTTATCTGGTAATATATGTGAGCACAGGCATAGTTTCTGGTTCTTTTGCACTGATTTAGGGCCTGCTCTGGCTCAGGGGGACAGGTAAATGAGATTCACATCTTTTTGCTGTGTGTGGTGTGTTTACATAAGGGAAAAGGATAATGGATAAAACATAGAGTCAACTGGTCCGTTTTGTCTTGTTCTGATTTTCTTTTCATTTATAGGATTTGCTTCGAAAGCAATTCATACACACTTCATACTGTGTGTCACCATTATCTGATTCCTGTAAAGTCAAAAACTGCAGGTTTCAGTGAAGTCACTGAAGTTTGAGGTCAATGTTTGCAGAAGAGCTGTAAAACATTTTAAGAGCAGCTGGTTTCAGTGCAAGTTATATGTTTGGTTTCTCATTTAGGCTTGAAAATGCACAACACATTGGATTCCTGATTGAATATACTGTAATTAAGGGTAATTTTCTACCGTATAGATATGCGGCAGTGCCCACATCCAATAAAATGTTTGTTTAGGATGTGAGCATAGAAAGCTGAATTAACTACAGAACCCACTCCATGGTTTCTACCACACAGCTGTAAGAAAAAAATGTCTACCCTTTTTCTACCAGCTCATTTCACTGAATACATTCTCTAAATGCATGTATCTCTATTGTGACCCCAAGCTGTGAGAGGTCAAATACCAGCCTGGAAAGGTCCCAGGATCCTCCATACCTGCCTCATGACTCCCTCTCTAATTACTCATTTTCTCTCATTTACAGAGCTTCATAGGGGCTATGGGTTAGGGAGCTGGGGTCAGGTGAATACAGGACTCTCACTTCAAGCCATTTTGTTCTCCAATTTTTGTCCAGGGTGCTCATTCAAGCCTGAGTTTAGCACATGATGTCACTCCACACTCCTCTGTCTCTCTCAGTCTTTGTGTTCTGATTTTCTCCAGGGATAAGGAGGATTAGGCTGTTTCCTGATGTGATTTTTCTGCCTTAAGCAGGCCGACATGATCTGGTATTGATTTAACTCTCCAAGAACTTCATGTATTCAGTGTATTTTGATTTGGAGCAACAAGGTCAAAGCCAGTCCAGCCTAAATGTCTCAGTGTTTGTGCTTGTATTTTTTGCCATGGAGACTACAGCATTACGAAGCAGGGTCTCATGTCTCATGTATCCTATGGCTTTATGTGAGGGCCATGGTTGATCTAGCTTTAAGCTCCGAGGTCACAATTAATTATCATGTAGCCATTTCTGGAGGTACACAAAGACTTTGCATTTTAACATATTTAGAAGTGATGTTTCATATGAAGAGGGGACCATATTCTCAAAACTCAAAGAGTTTGAGGCCCTATTTGGCCTCTTGGAGAGAATACTCGAAGATACTCAAGGACAGCAAAGTAGCGTCATAACCCATACATTTATTTGAAACGCTCCTTTTCTGTTCATGGGGGACATTTTTTATGATATAAACACATACAATGTATTGAAGCTCATTTCCGCTAGTTAGATTTTAAAAAAAAATGGCTATGAAGACTTTTACAATTTTGCCTTAAAAGTCAGAATTTTGAGATAAAAGTCAAAATTTCTGCTTTTTTCCTCAAAATTGTTGCCATTTATTGCGAGGTTGCATCTCTTAATCTCAAGATATTGGCTTTTTATCTCACAACTTTAACTTTTTTTTTACTTTTGTCTTTTTTTAGCTCAATGATTTTGATGTTGTAGCTCATGATTTTGAACTTTTTATCTCCTAACTTTGACCATTTTACTCAGAATGTTGACTTTTTCCCCCCGTAATTTTAACTTCATTATCCCCCAAATATTAACTTCACACAAAGTTTGACTTGTTTTGCACCTAACTCTGACTTTTTAGCTCATAATATTAACTTTTGTCTCAGCCTGAGTTGTGAGCTGAACACAGTCCAGTTTGTAGGTCCAAGTGAAAAGTCAACTGCAAAGGTCTATAGTTCAAGTCCACTAAAACAAAGAGGACTGTTTTTCTTTAGCAAAGTTTGAGTTGAGTGTTGCTTTAATGTATTTTCACTTTGTGCATGATAATCAGTGTAGACAGCTGACAGAGACATTCTCCTCAGTCTTGAACTTTACTGCGATCCCCATGTCAGAGAAGAGACGTAATAAGCTCAAAGAGACTATTAAAAGTTTGTCTATAAACATTAGCACAGTTAAGTTGTGGTGTGAGGATAATGCACAGGATAGGTTGAATTGCATGTTGTCTCTTTGATGTGTGAGAATGAATGACACAGATTAAACTGTCAAAGTAGCATGTGGTAGAAACCAGATGAGGCAGGATGATTAATCAAGTCTTCTGTGAAGCACACCAACACTGCGCCAAACCAAAAATGTGTGTTTCTTTGAGCTTGTGTGTGGATCTGCAGTTGTTTGTTCTTTGGACACTCACAAATCTCACATTTCTACAAAAAAAAAAAAAACATAATGAAGTGCTGCTATTTTTTCATTATTAATTCTTAACAAGAAGGAATGGCAGGAATGTTTGAGTGACTTTAGTCCAGCAGAGTTATTTATAGCTTATAATCCTTATTAATAAACCAACAACCTCAAAACATACTTTTGTACATCACCAACTCAGTCACATAAATACATCGTTACGCTGAAACACAGAATTATGTACATAAACAAAAGCAGACAGTTTCTTGATATATATTTTCTTATTTCCCACCCACACAAACAAACTGGAATGTCAGAACACACGCTCTGGTTTTCCACCACAATGACACATAAAGACATGTGTTACAGATTCCTCTCACTTCTCATATTTGCTCACCCACTTAGATAAAGCATGCTCACTTGGTTTATAACAATTTATTTTAACTGTCTCAATCACATTAATTGGGTTCAGGGGAAATGTGGTTTGTGGCTTAAGGAGGGGGTGATAAAAGGGGCTGAATGGAAGAAGTTGATCAGCATCAATTGTACTGAAGGTCAGAGGTCAACAAAACAAGAAATCTGTAATAAAATTATGAAGTAAATTTGTGATTGGTTGATTACTTTTTTTGTAACAGTGCCTCTTGGCAGAAAAGTTGAGCCTGTTTATTTCTCTTTGAATGGTGCCACATTTGTATGGAACATGTGTTTGTGGGGAGAGCAGCAGAGGAGAGTATGTGAGTCACTCCCATGTCAAATTAGCCAAATCTTCTCATGAGCAATGCCAAACAACTTATACAACTAATGCACTGTTTTTGAGCTTTTGGTTCCCCCGGGTTCTCACAATCAAATTTCCTTACATTTTGATATATTTTTTGCATGAATAGAATATATACCTGTATATACTTATAAATGCATCATTTTATTTAAACTCCATACCACTATGTGTTAAAAATGTATTTACAGAGTGTGGTCCCTGACTTTGCTTTCCCCCCTAAAACTCACTCTGAAAAATAAAGTAAACAAGAGGAAAAATCAGAAGCAGCTGTTTGAGGTGGTGGGCCTCAGGTTGGGGGTCCCGGTGTGTCTCTGATGTCCAGCCACTTTGAGCTCTGAGGTCCTTTCCAACTCATTAAAGACATTGTTACTGGCATGCCAAGAGTCCACCAGAGCATCACTGAAGCCAAAATGAGGAATTCACTTTTAAGTCAAGGGTTGCTGTGAGACAACACTGCTCGACATATACAGGCAAGGTAAAAAGAATAAATAAAAGAAGGGAAATGTGTAATAAGGTATGCTTGAATGTGCTTTTTTTCTTTACTTAAATTCAACTGCCATGGCGAATGATAACATGACATGGTGGGCCTGTTTCACAGGTGCACCAACATCAGTGACATTTGTTGAAGACGGTAAAATTTGAAAAGCTGCCTTCAAGATGGTATTATTTTTACGTGGTATGTATGGAAACTTAAGACACCCTGTGTCCTCATACTTCAGGAATAATATCAGTTCTTGCTTTTCCTCCTGGAGTCTTCAAGTGAATAATGATAAACACTGAGGAGCTGGTTCAAGTAAAATGCAAAGTACAGGAGTCACAAAAACTAAAAACAAGAGCACACCACAATATGTTCCCATACCTTTGAGCAAATGCAAATATATAATCTTACTGCTACCTCAGGGTGAGCTCACTTTCCTGGTTAGCCCATAGGTTTCTGCAGGAGAAACAAGGTATGTTGCAATATGTGAGACTTCCTTACCCCCCTGGTTTACACAACAATGTGACAGTAAGGAGGGGGACAGCGGTGTTTGATCACATCTATCAACATCTGGCCCCCAGGAGGAGCTAAAGTTAGCAGCACATGCTGATGTCATTAGTATAAGATGGGAGTTGTGGTTACAAAAGCATGACCTTCGCAACTTCCCGTTACCATAAAAGTAAAAGAGGGGGTATAAGAGAGGTGGATGGATGATATGATGAATTGAGGACATACATATGTATAGTTATGTAAGTGAGTTATTGTAGTGTTTTGTAATGGTGCAGGCTGAACCAGCTCTTAAATATCTGTGTCTGATCTGTTAAAAGTGATGTGCAGAGTAGATCAAAACTACAAAACAGCTTGCTGGGGTTTAATCGGCTCCATTCGTCCAAAGCTTCTGGCCACATCTGTCCAATCAAGTCTCATTACTGTGGTGGACCCCCAGTTTCAGAGATGGTTACAGTAGTGCCAGCCAATCATTGGTATGGCACTGTCTAGAGTAGTTGAGTGGCCCCTTTTAGGTTTCCACTGGAACCCTTTCTGCTTTCATCAATACCAACAGACTTGTGATTAACAAAATGCTGTGGTCAGAGGGATTTGAATACTGAGGCAACTCTGATATGATAATTTTATTATTAGATGTGGTTTATTTAAACCCTTTGGGAAGTCTTTCATTAGATTTTGGCCTCCTCGATGGCTGATGTCATTGCTTTGGGACTGGGCTCCATTGTGAAGACGCCAATGAAGCGGAAGGTTCTTGCTCAGTGTTTCCATCAGACTATTCTGGGAAAGGACTACAGAGCAGAAGTGCAGTACTCAATAGTACCACCATGAATTAGGTCATGCTGTGTGTTTGAAATTTGCTACGGCTACATAGCATTAAATTTGCACATGAACTGAGTTATGTGATGTCTTGCCATTATCCTGCCTGATCATACAAGGCAGACTTAGAAGCGAAATAAATTACACAAATAAATAATTGAAAATTATTAAAATGTTGAACTTATTGAGACAAAAAGTCAAAATTTCAAGGCAAAGACTCAAAATTTTGAGTTCTTACCACACTGAGTTCATTGTATTACTTATTTGGCTGAAATTTTGACTTGGTATTGATAAAAAAATCAACAAATCGAGTTTTTCATTTTTACTTTTTTAACTGGTGAAAGTGGGCTTTTATACTTTCAACACCCAAATGAAAACCGACATTTCACTTATGTATTAAGTGAAAACAGACACACACTGCAGAAGTCTAGTGTTTATCTGTTACTATAACATATGCTCTTAATACTCTTTAGTATATATAAGTGCACACATTCACAAGAATTACGGACAAAGATGATATTTTTTGCATGTCTTTACACTTGTCCCTGTGCAGAGGAGCTGAAGTGAAACTCCTCCCTACCAACAGAGTTCTGAACAGACAGGCAGTGTTTTATTTAAAGAGCTCGGTAGCATATCAATTATTTGAACACAGCACAATTTGAAGTGTAAAAGATGGCCTTTACATTGATAGGAATTTCCAAAGTCAAGATGTAGATATTCTTTCCTCTATATGGTGGTATTACCTATACACTGTTTACAGCCTCTCTTGCTTACATGCTTCCCCTACTGGCTAAAACTGGAACTGCAAAACACCAGACCAAAGTCAGACATAACCAATCGATTATCTATGTGAATTAGTATCCTTTTGCACGTTTAACACAATTTTACAGTGTTTTGAAATACAGTTTTGTACTGTTATCAATATGTTTAATGTTTTTGAACTGATATTTTATCATTGTTAACCTTTTTAACCTTCTTCCCGTCCTTGCGTGTATGACAAATAGGTAATCCCCATATCCCTTTTAACAATGATCATCGTGTGGTGCCCTCTCTGTAGTTCTTATCTCAAAAGTATTTATAGTACAGTTTAATTAGTTTTGTTTACACGTCTCTCAGTTCACAGCACATACAGTCTATGGTTCACAGTTGCCTGATTCTGCTCGAAGTTTCCTGCTGTGGCGGAGAGAGAGACTCGTCTCCATGGGAACCGTTGTCGTGCACAACACTAAAGTAACACTTCAGTGCAGTCACTTTGAAACTGAGATTTCAGAAAGTTATGTGGAAGATTCTCAAAAGGCAGAAACTCTTTGCTGTATAAACATAGATGGGGTGAGTTAAAAAGCTCGTTGAAGTTGCTTACAAAATAAAACAGGCGCAGGTAAGATAGGCCAACTTTTCAGTGCTGTGATTTCGCAAAAAGACACACTTGTGGCTGCGCAAGATGATATGTTACACTTTAGCCTGTAGACTTCTGCTTTTAGTTAAGTAAACAGAAAGAAAAAAAATCAAACCTCGAAACGGAGTCAAAGTTTACTGATAAGGTGAATTCTTCAGAGCGACCAAATTTCCTCTTTTTGCCGGACATGTCCTTATTTTTTCGGAGTAAAATTGTGTCAAATTTCTGGGGTTTTCTCATCTTGTTCTACAGACCATTCAATCGTTGCACTGGTCTACTTATTCCGATGATGCTCCAACCTTAAAAGTCAAAATTATAAGATGAAAACTTTGAAATAAAAGTCAAAGTTATCAGATACAGAGTCGAAACAAAGCAAGAGGCCAAAAATTTTGAGATTAAAATGTTTTATTTCATTTCATTTATTTATTTCATGAAATGCATAATGAGTTTTACAAACTTGATCTTGTACAAATGATAATAAAAGATGCAAAAAAAAAAGAACAACTATGAGATAAAAAGTCAAAATTTTGAGAAAAAAGACAAAAACGAGTTCAGAAGTTAAAGTTTTTAGGTTAAAAGTCATCATTTTGGGATAAAAATAAAAATTTGAGATGACAAAGTCAAATTTTTGAGGAAAAAATTGAAATAAAAAAAAAAGTCATATAAAAAAGTCAAATACGGGATAAAACAAATTGAATTTTTTAAACAATTAAATCATTATTATTATTTCAAGATGAGAATATGAAAATTATGAGGGGAAAAAAGTCAAAATTTTACATCAGTCTGAGCTTTTCACTCAAAATGTTGACTATAATAGGCAAATACATGAAAAACTCTTGATTGAGTGGATTTTTCTTTTTTACATTTCTACCTGGAGAAAATGGGCTCATATGCATTATTCTAAACATTACAGGAAATGTTTACTTCAAACAGAAAATGAGTTTTTTTTAAAATAAATGTATTGGTTATGAAGCGACTTAGTTTTCAGGTATCTTTGGATATTTTTGCAGTTTCAATCGTCGGGTGGGGGTGGGGGTGTCTTCTTTTGGGTTTTTTGAACATGGTCGCCCTAGAATTCCTGTGTATAATGTTCATTTCCTTTCATTCTTTTAAAACACAATTTCCTGGAAGATGGATGTGAAAAATGTCCCTGTCTTCGGAGTTCTGGTGCCTCATCCTCCTAGAAAACCTCCACGACTGAAACTTCCTCCTCTGAGTTTCAAGCATATTCTTCCTTCAGTCAGAAAGTGCTCTGTGAATGAACAGAGGGGCCTCTGCTCAGAAGCTGTCAGTGCTCTAAATTTTCAGGTAAATGTACACAAACTTGTTAAACACAGACTTCAAATTCTTACATGTGTGCTTTTACATTCATACAAAGTACATAAACCAAATGTTTAATTGTAATATGCTTTTGACATAGCTAAAATGTATGATGTCTTTATTAGTCTCCCCTAGTGAGACTGGAGCCTCTGCAGAAGACACAGGGTCAATCCACTATGACGTTTAGGAATTGCAAAACAGCAATATGTAAGACGATTTATTTAATCATGCTTTTATGAAGATATCTATGTTTTTGATAACCGACAATATACCATGAAGACTTAGTCAACATGTTACCTAACTGAATAAGCTTAGGTTTTCCTCTTGCCTTGTTTTGTAATATTTTTTTTCTTATATATCTGCTGGAATGAAGATCCATTTAAGGTCCAGCTACCTTACCAAACTGCCCCTGGGCAGATCCCTCGCAAGTTAAAGATAGAGAGGTATGCATTGTTTGTGTGTAACCCGTTTAATAAAAGAGAGACTGAGAAGGAGTCCTTTTCTCATGCTTCCATTCAAACATGCCTTAGAGTTAGCATATTCTGTATACTTCAAAGCCAGATTCAAGTTCATAGTTTCAATCCAGGTCTCAATGTCCTTTGGCAAGCCCCCCAGGGCTGTGACATCAGTGTGAGAATAAATGAATCCTTGTGGTCTCTTTCATAGCAGCTTCAACCATCAGTTTCTGAATGTGATTTGAATGGTTGGGTGTGATTTCTATGAGTAGTTTGAGTGATGTATAGACTGGAGTAAGTTTTTACTATTTTACTGTGTAAAAACCGGCCAGTTAATTTACTTTGCATTGTATACTGATGTTTACCATTCATACCAAATGTTTTATCATTGCACCGCAGGCCCTTGTGTATTGTAACTTCAATTCTCTCTGTGTACACATGCTGCAGAATTGACAATAAAGCCACCTTGAACCTTGAATTATTTGTTCCGTTACCTATAAGCTGCTTAGGTGACATTTTAGCATTTGTTTTTCTGATTTTCTGTTGTCAAATTTGATCAATTTTGATTTGTATTTTTTGTATAGATGCCGGAGAGAATTTTTGAAGTTGGATTGGGAGCAGCTACTGGCAGACAAGGGCATATCTTCTTGTCACCTAATGACAAGGCATCAGAGCAGTAGTGAGGTTGACACTATAAAGGACAATGCTGTGTCATCCTACCTCCCTCTAGAGGTGGGTCATTGTCCACTTAACTTTTATCTGTGATCCTTTCCCACACCATAACACAGCTGTACCCTTTCCTCATGTTTCATACCCAGATATTTGACAATGAGGACTATGACTGCAGGACTCCAGAAGACTGGCTTGCCATGTGCAATGCAGGAACACATGACAGAAAAACTGTCTGTGGAAAAGCCCTACTGCCAAAAGAGGACAAGATCACTTCTGGTACAACTTCTGAATTTGTCTTGAAGCATAAGCTGTAACACTGGTCTTTTATGTTTACTCTGTTTTCTCTCTTTTAAAGATACTCCAGAAACCACTCTTCAAGAGTTCAGCTGGCATTCGGTCGTAGTTCTTGACTTTAGCAAGGAGAAAAATCAGTACCTTGTGCAGAAGGTTCAGCAAATCACAACACTAGCAGGTGGTGAAGAACTTCAATTTGCTTTTGAAACAGAAAGTTTTTCTACTTTATCTTCCACTCCTGTATACTGTAGTTTGATTGTCATTTTCCTGTGTTATTCTGTTTCACAGCAGAAACCACCACACAAGCAGACGCTGGATACTGGGTGCCCAGGATACGTTTGTTATTCACTGCGGAGGATCCACGTGTCTTTGTGGAACGTATCCAGTTTGCCCTGCGTCAGAGGGACAACACTAAAGCTCTGATTCTGTACCATTTGGCTGTGGACCGCATGCCCATCTGTACTGGAACACCATCTCTTAATGACCAAAGTCTGGAGCATATCAAAAGGCGTACTACTTCAGCCCCAAGGCTTAGCTTTAAAATGTGAGTAATAAAACTGTAATTTTGTTTTCTGCTTTTTCACTTTTACACACCTTTTAAATAGATTCCCAGGAGCAGGAAAAACCAAGTTGTTTAAATAGAGTGTTAACTGTTTAGCGTAGAAAAGTGTGTTGGAGACCTGGAGAAGGAGGTCAAACAGGAATATACCCGCACAATGAACCGTTTGAGCTTTGACAATGTAGTTAAGAGTCATCCAGAGGATTTTCCACACATCACCTTGCCACAGAAAGATCCTGAGAATGTACCACAAAAAGGTAAGACTGTCAACCATTAATGCATTTGATCCATTTTACTACACAACATTCATCCTCAAAATCTGAACTTTGCTTTTTTTTGTCTATTTACAGGGTGTGTTACAATGCCTTACTTTAACTATGAGAGAAACAAAGCAGCTTTTCTCTCTAAGTTCCTGCTAAGAAGGTCAGAAGTGATCAATGCGATTTCTGAAATATGGTGGGAGTGTAACAACGTAGCAACCATGAAACTTTTTAATGTCAATTCAGTTGGACCACTGCAACTCGATGACTTTGAAGTCATGCAGTCTCAAGTTCATATTCAGGTTTGTCAGTGCCAAATATTGACTGTTAATTAAATGTAGCCTTTATATATGTTACATGAGATGATGACTGCATACAAGATTGGTTGTCCGCTACTGACGCCTGATGCAAAAACTTAGATTTAACCCCTGCTCTTGCAAAAATGGAGTACTGACTTTGATAGCAAAATTTTGTCATACATACTTAACTACAAATTATGAAAAAGACTAAACTTAAACTCTTTCTCTTTCCACAGATACACAATTATTTGAGGGAGGCATGGTTGGTAGCCATGAGCAACAGCTTTCATTCTAATCTGGAGAGTATTGGTTCAGGCGCGTACAGCCTCAACGAGTCCTCCTGGGAGATGTTCAAGATGTCCAAGCTGCACAAACTACTGGGTTTGGTGCACTACAAAATGCAGGACTCCCTTCGCTTTCTTGTGCAGGACTCACTGGTCAGTCTGACTCAGATGCTCTCTGATGCCTGTCATAGTGTGCTGACATGTCCTCAAGACCTGGTTTGGGGAAACAACCTTATCACCAGTGCCTACAAGTAGGATAATGATACAAATTTCAAGGAATGTAAAATATAAATTCAAATAGGTCTATATTGACACATGTAAATATCAAAACTAACTAGAGCAATGTGTACCTGTCATGCATAATGTATTCACTATTTTCAAATGTCCTGTTGAACAAGGTCTAATGGGAACCCTGTGTTCTTGGTGGACTTGGTTCTGGACCAGACTGGGGCCCATTACAGCACTCCTCTGGAGAAGTTTGAGAAATCTGTCATTAACCTTTTTGACAAGGGTATTTTGACCACACATAATATTCAACAGCTTGATAAGGTAAACAAAATTATATCATCCCTTGATAACGTGCTTTTGGAGAAAATGATCCTGAAGATTTAATTTTACTGCTCTTTACCCATGTTAGTTTGTGATGAAGGAGTTGTTTGTTGCTGGTGATCCATTGCTTGAGTCAGTGAGTTTGTGGGAACCAGGTGTAATTGAACTGAAAGAGAAGGTCCAAAGTGCTCTGATACAAGCAGCCATACCTCTCAGAGCTTATGCTGCTGAATATGAGAAATATTTGGAGCTACATAAACTGGACGTTAACAAATACCTCAAGTAAGTATGTGAAAATAACTTGTGCATTTATCACTCATTTGGCTTCTTCCTCTTGTTTGATTGATTAACTGATATGTTTTCTGCTAGGTCCCATATGAATGATGAAGTGACCGCACTAATAGTGAAAA
Source organism: Thalassoma bifasciatum (assembly GCA_008086565.1). Classification (NCBI taxonomy): domain Eukaryota; kingdom Metazoa; phylum Chordata; class Actinopteri; order Labriformes; family Labridae; genus Thalassoma; species Thalassoma bifasciatum. The sequence continues at coordinate 991,045 of RPOG01000012.1, read as the reverse complement.
AAGAGGTGGAACAACATCTCAGAGACAAGGAACTGATTGAACACTCCCTGCCATCCTCCATTGTCATTGGTCCGTTTTTCATCAGTGTGGAAGCTGTGCGTAAGGCTCTGTCTGACAAAAAAAAGACTCTGGCCAATGCAGTGTTGGAGCTCTTTGCACAGAAGTTACGCAAGCAAGTTGATGATGTGAGTTATTTGTTTGAAGATACAGTTTGTACTGTAAAGGCATTATGATTTTCTTTTTACAAGAATTATAGATCACACACCCTTGTGTGTCTATCAACTTGTCCAATGTTCTTATGCTGTGTGTTTGCAGGCATGTGAAGAGTGTTATGTGATGAGTAAAAAGCTGGGTGAGAAGCCCAGTAGCATTGAAGAGCTGACTGAAAAGAGGGACTTGATGGAGAAAGTCCCTGAGCAGCTAAAGATTTACAAGGTAGAAAATGACAACATGGAGTGTTCATTTCTGTTGGATTTCATTAAAAGCATTACTTTACTGTTAAATGTTTTTCTCACACCTCTTTGGAACAGAAACTCCTTGGAAAGACCCTGACAGACTATGATCTACTGGACGAATTTTTCTTTTGTCTTTCAAATGATGATTTTGACAAAAAGTAAGTGTCGTACCTTCGGTTGATTCAAAAACAACTCTGTTACTTGTGTCCTATTATTTGGGTTTAAGAAGTTAGGCTGACAGTGAACAAATAAGTGAGGGGTATGATTGTAAATATTCTACTTCCTTATCTATGCAGATGGACAGCCATTGGATGGCCACAGAGGATAATCAATCAGATGGAAGCTGTTACCGTTCAAAATGAAGAAGACGAGCAACGGTTCTGGAAAATTCAGCTCACTGACCAGGATAACTTTGCGGAGCGTCTAAATTCTCTGCAGGTCAGCTGAACTCTCTTTGTTTGTGTTGTCAGCTTTAGTAACTTTTGCTTTAGTCAGACCTTTTTCTGTTGTCTTAAGGTTAGGAATTATTTCTCTCATTTTTCAACATGAGCTGAGAAGATCTAACTCCAAATCTTTTCAACTTTGTTATAAGATGCTGGTTGCGAAGTTTGCAAGCCACACAGACATTGATCATGCCCGAGTGGTAGCAAATGAGATGAGGCGTACGAACAAACAAATAAAGGAGTGTCTCACACTGGCTGAAACTTACAACAGCAGGGAGTGCCTGTTCGGTATTCCTGTCACCAATGTAAGGAAAAGAGAAACAAAAAACAAAAAATTTGTCTGACAAATGTTCCTATCACAGCAAAATGAAATGCTGCTCTCATGCCTCATTTTGTAAATGTTTAACAGTACAATCACCTGCAAAAACTGGTGAAGGACTTCCAGCCCTTCAAAGACCTCTGGATCACTACCTCTTCTTGGATAAATTGGCATGAGAGCTGGCTCAGTGACCCACTGTCCTTTATCAACCCTGAGGAGCTTGAGCGCAATGTCACAGATGCCCACGAGACCATGCAGAAATGTATCAGGGAGTTTAAGGACATTCCTGGTACTTCACACATCTATCACCATTGCAACGTGAGAAATGTGGTGTGTGTTTTTTTTTGTGTGATTGATGTGTATTTTTTTTTGCCTATTTTCCTTTTAAACCCCTCAACAGACTGCCAGTCAGTGGCAACAGAAATCTGCAGCAGAATTGAGGACTTCCTCCCCCAAATTCCTCTGATTCATGGCCTGAGAAACCCAGGAATGAGAAGCCGTCACTGGGAGATGCTTTCAGAACGGATTCAGATGAAAGTCAAACCCATCGCTGACCTGACTTTTGGCCGCTGCCTGGAGCTTGGCCTTCAGAACCATGTTGGTGATGTAGCCCATGTAGCTGAAGTGGCTGAGAAAGAGTATGCCATTGAACAGGTACCTCAGAGCAAAACCCAAAGCCCTCAAAATCATATTAAAAAGAGACAAAGTGAGCACGATTTTTCACTTGAATACAGGCAAACTTATTTTACAACAACTTGAAAATTGTTGATGTTTCCAAACCCTGATTTACAGGCTCTGGAAAAAATGGAGCAAGAGTGGTCAAATGTGTTCTTTGAAGTGTTACCCTACAAGGAGACGGGCACTTTCATCTTTAAGAATCCAGATGAAGTTTACCGGTTGTTGGATGACCACATAGTCATGACCCAGAGCCTGTCCTCTTCTCCTTTTAAAGAGACCTTTGAAGAACAAATTGATAAGTGGGAGAGAACGCTCAGAATGACTCAAGTACTCATTCACTCACTCACTCACTCACTATTAGTTTTCTGTCCTGTCTCAAATATATTGTCACATGTTGTACTGCTGCCCTCTCCTGATGTTTTTAGGATGTGCTGAAGCAGTGGCTGACATGTCAGAGCTCCTGGCTGCACTTGGAGCCCATTTTCAGCTCTGATGACATAAACCAGCAGCTGCCTGCGGAAGGAAAAAGATACCAGAAAATGGAGCAGACTTGGAGGATAGTAATGAATTGTGCCTTTAATAATAGAAAGGTCATTTCCACAACACCTCATACAAGAGCAAAGTTTTGGTTTTTAAAAGTTACTCCAAAGCTAAATTATGATTATGGATATTTTTTGTTGACACCTTTATTTTTGTGTCTGTGTTTGTTCAGGTGATAGAGCTATGCCCAGATGCTCTCCTACTGTACAAACTGAAAGGATGCAACACACTGTTGGAACAAGTGCAGAAAGGTCTCAGTGAATACATGGAGACACAGTGAAGCTTCTTTTTGTGGTGAAACTCACCAAAAGAACAACGATAAAGTTCCCATGTTGTGGAAAAAACAGGGATGACCAATATCGTGACACTAGTTTGTAGATGTGTTTCACAAAGTTCACGCAGGTGTGGGCCAGGACACTGCTTGAAGCAAAATCCTCCAGAGAAAGAATAAAGAGAGTTTTCTGTTGCTTTACTTTCCTTTAAATTCCCCTTTATCTACTTAACATACAGAATGAACAGTAATAGGAATACAGTCTGTAACCATGTTTTAATAACTGTGGAATTGTTGCTGATTAAAAACATATCATCATGTACCTGTGGCTCAGTGGTTGTCTTGTCTGACAGATAAAACGCCCAAAAGAGTAAAAATTTCATATTCAAAATTCATACAGCTCCAGTCTCTGACTTCGACCTTATAGTGGTCTTTATGCAGAATATCTAATGTGCATTTGGATTCCAGGTTGGAACCTTTTGTCTCCTTTTTATGTTTTTCTTCTTCATCTATGCTGCGCTGGGGGTGGAGCTGTTTGGCAAGCTCGGTAAGTTACACACACTCTTCCACATCAACTAGCAGACCTTGTGTCACGTTTTTCCAAATAGTTGTCTAGAGAAGCGATGAAGCAGCAAGACTTTACTTATATCAGTTTAGTTTGGCTTGTCCTATTCTAACAGGGATAAATGCAAGTAATCAGCACCTGTTTCTTTGTTTCCTTCTGTTTTAATCAGAGTGCACGGAGGACTACCATTGCCTGGGATTTCATCTGCATGCCAACTTCAAGCACTTTGGATCCGCCCTGATTACTCACTACAAAGTTTGCACCGCAGACAATTGGAGTGGGATTCTGAAAGTATGCATACTGTCAGATCCACACACAGGCTCCTCTCAAACATTTGTCTTCAAAGCAAACAGTCAATAGAAGAAACATTGTCTATATTCTGCGTGTCTACAGTATGGAGCTGCAGCCCTTTCTAATCTTAGAAACTAAATTGGTCGCCTTCCAGCAGGGTTGTGTTAAGTCGTGGGCAGGTTAATACTTGCTTTTGATCAGTGCCACCATGGATCTGAAGACTATGCAATCCAAACTATGTAAATCTTATGAACAGCAATACAAACCAAAAAGAAAAGTACAGATGGTACAATACTCAAACTCTGAGAGTTGTTTGCAAATTATTAAAATAACACAAACAGAAAAAACAAACAAACAGAGGACTAAGGGAGGTCTGTCATGCAAATCATTGATACAAAGAATCATTATAATTTTCATAGTCAAAGCAATACTCCCCCACAACAGGACTGTCTTGACTGTTAAAAGCCTAAGGCCCTGTCTACACAACAATGTTTCACAGCATTTCACCCTTAAAGGCAGGAAAACGCAATGAAAAAAGATCTGTGTTTACATGGAAATGTTAAGGGACTTAAAATGCTGCAGTATGCATGTCAGGCCTGGAGATGGCGATATTACTGTAGAAGCTGTATACACAACAACGGCACAGAGGCTGAAGAAGAGGTGAGCTGATCATCTGGAGTTTAAATTAAAAATTTCTTCTCTAATTGCAGAAATCATGTAATAGATGCACATTTTGTTGGAGGGCAGTTAGAAGATTCAGCAGCACAAGAATGAAACAGTAAGTTGTTCTTGTTGTTGGGTTCGCACATAACACAGTGGAGGTTTAATCTGCACACACAAAGCTGAGCATGACATTAGCATATCCACCTAAAACACCAGCTTGCCGTTTGCACAGGAATTGTGTAAACAACATTTCAGAAAAACGTCACTCTGGAGAGCGTTTTCAAAAGTTTGCATTTTAGCCGTTTCCATGTAAACAAGAGGCTGAAATGCAACAATACCTTGCATTTTCTTACAAATGTTTGAATCACACAAACACATATTCATTCCTTTTGTGGATCCAATGTGACCCAGGTAAAAACCTAAAAACATTCAGGAGAACCAGCCCTTTTGAAAAGAGGGACTTGTCTTTTAAAAAACAAAAATGAAGTGTTTGTGTTTCACCTCTGACCCTGTGTTTGCTGAATCCATATATTTCAAAGTAAGTGTAGCAACTGATTGGGAATACAAGTATATTTCCAGAGATGAAGTTCCCCTGGGTGGCATTGTGGAGCTTTGCTGTTCCCGTAACTCCAGCCTGCCACCTACAAAAACACAGTCCCTTGTAGGTTACATAAGTTTTTGTCTGTCCCTAAAAATATGTGTGTTTGTGTGTGTTGATCTGTTTCCCATTTTTGTCCCCCACCTGTCAGGATTAATGGTGGTGTCCGTGTGACGGATGACAGGGATGGGTGATATTTGTGAGGAGGATTTCTACTGTCACACTGGGCTTGTTCATGATCACTTGGGGTCTTCCAACTTATTGATACAGGAACTGGAAAACAAGGTGTGCGCAAAGATTGTGATAAAAGACATGAAACTTAGTTTTTCCATGCTGAACAACACATCTCTCTCTATGTTCTCTCCAAATATCCTCCATCTCACTGTTCAGTCACACAGTTGTGTTTTGAAGTGAGTCTCACTTAAACGAAAGCACATCAACTTCTGAACTGCTGAGCCTCAAATTAATTGATGCAGTTTACTGTCAGTTAGTGACCTGTTGTCATGGTAATTCTTACCCAGGGGTACTTGGCATTCTTCCGCGGTTTGCCCATCAATGATACGCCCGAGATTTTTGGTCTCCATGACAACGGTAACATCAGCCTTGCCCAAAATGAGACATTTGCCCTGCTGGGGCTGTGGTTCATCTCCAGGCTTAGGCTGCATCTGCTGGGGAAAAACTCAAGTGGAGGTGAAAATAATTTCTAGTTTGCAACATGTAATGCTTTCTTAATGATCTTTTTCGTCCTGTATTGTTGATAATGGAAGAGATAACAAAGGCATTGTTGAGAAGATACCTTTTCAGCATTCAGGAAGTGGTGGAAAAGTACCCGGTCCACCATAAAGAGTCCATGAAAACAGCTCATGCAGGAGGTGACAAAACAGGCTATCCTTTAAGATAACCTCAAAGTGTTACTGGAGATCTCCTTGATATTTTGACACTCTTTTCTGTCACCATTTACTTGTCCTCTGTGTAAATAGGTTTAATTTAATCAGGTGGGTTGTCCTTTATGTGACTTGCTCCTGCTCTGTAGCTCTTATCTATTGTGGTTATAAGTGCAGTGATAAAGCAGTGCATGTTCAGATCTTCATCAAACTGCCCTTGAACTGTAACCCATTATTTCTGGATCATCAAAAGAATACCCATCTGGCAGAAAAATGAATGAACTTTGACAACAAGTACTTTCTTTCTCATCAAAGGGACTGCAAGGATTTTCTAAGTGATCTTGAAAAAGTCTCATACATAGATATATACCTATTCATATCATAATCCACAATTTAAAATGAGATTATCAGTGCTAGAAAAGGTCATTTATAAATGCTTTCTTAGCTTTCTGATGGGTTGGACTGGACCAGAAAAATTTACGGTACGCTTCAGTCTCTATGACAACACCACCCCAGTATGGAAAGAAATCCATGTTTTTCTCTACTGAAAACTGATTCCTGTGATTAATTTAGTAGTAATGGTGAAAACAGGAGCTGGACTGTCTGACAGAAACAGAACCGAGTAAAGCCAAAAGACAAAGTGATAGAGCACGGGCTAAAGGCTTCAATATGGGTTAAGCTGTTTGTGATAATGTTGATTCCAACTTGCATGCAGCAGTTAAACTGCAGTGACCTGTTCAGACATGAGAGTCCATCAATACAATGAAGAGCCAGGCTACGTTTGGTCTGCTTGGTAGATGAGACCTGGCAGGACATAACCAGGTTCAAGCTAACGTTACGCGCTACAAATCCATCTCAGAGCACCTAGCTGTGTGCAGCGCTACATATAGCCGACTACCAAACTGTGGCACAAACTAAGTTCACAAACTTTGCTTGTCGTTACATTTCAAACAGTTGTGCTACGCAACTGTTTATGAATACATTACCTCTTCATTAAAAGTTATCTTGAACAAAGAAAAGTAATGTTAAAAAAGAGGATCTGATTTCCATTCATTTTTTCTAAACAAACCAAAACAAACATCATCTGGGTTCATCACAACAGTGGGGAGCAAGGGCTTATGGGTAGAGGAGTCCCTATTGCTAGCATTAATGCTAGCTTGTCCAAAGAGTCCTCACAGCTTCTTTCAGGTAATCAGAATGCTCTTATGTGAAACCGAAAGTGTCATAAATGTAAGTTGGACCGCATAGTCAACAAATTTAATTATCTGTAATTGTATGCCAACAAACTGCAATTATGTAAATCTGGTTGTTTGCGCTGCTAAAACTTGCAATGTCAGCAACATGTTCAGAACCAGTTTGGGAGTTTGTGCACCTTTAAGCCTGGGGGCTCTTTGGTGTCAGACTCACTTCAGAGAATCAGTTTTCTGTCTCCTGGATTAACGGCTTCTTTTTCTCTCAAGCTTTTCTCACTGGAACTCTCCAGAATAACACTTTTCACTAAGGCACCTCATGTACCTTTTACATTTGAACTGATAAGGTACCAGCGCCAGTACCTGGGGATTGGTACCAGTACTCAGCGGTACCAATTTTCTGTACTTTTGTGTGTGTTTATGTGGTAATAAATGTTAATTTGTTTAACAATAGAATATAAAAATATTTCCATTTTACATATTTATTTCTCAATATATAAACTCTAACATTTGACTCATTAACAAAATTCTTACTGATTTCATAGATCTAACCTGTAGAAGACAACCATGTCTTTATTCTTTGAAGAATTAATTGTTGAAGCATTGAATGTCTTCCTGAATTTTCATTTCTTTTCTAAAACTCTCCTACTAGATAATAGTGAAGTCAGTGTCAGGGATAACAGAGAAACCAAACACGGGTGTCTCCATCCACCGTCTATTCCTGGAGGGGGCTCACTGGGATAACAAGGAAGGTCGGCTCAGGGATTCTAGGCCCAAGGAGCTCCACACATAGATGGCTGCCATCTGGTTCATTCCCAAACCCAATTGCAAACCTACACCGACTATATCAGCTCATCTACAAGACCCCCTGAATAATGTGTAAATATCTAATCAAGAGATTCATGAAATAAATTCTGTTGTGGGAAATTGATGATCAGGGGGTTTCACACCATCATTAACCCATTTTTTACTCTGTCTTGGTGTCAGGCTGCTTGCTCTTGCGTTTGTGTGTATCCCCTGTTTGTGGTTTTATTACTTACCCAAAATAGACTCCGGTTAGTGTCCTGTTTCACGAAGCGTCTAAATGTGCAGCTCTGTATTTTCCACCCACAGCTTGAAGCCAACACCTTGTGCTGGCACATTGGACCAAAAGACATTGGACTCAGAGCGCAGAGATGGAAAAACACAAACTTCCCCACTTTTTACTCCTCTAGACTGCTTTGTTTGCTGTCAGTTGGACTCTCTGAATAACCGATCATTTTAACAGTAGACTGGGACACTGGACCAAACTGGGAATCACCCTCATAGACACTGGATTTTTAAACACAAATACAACAAAAACAAGAAAAAAAACAACAACTTTTTACTAACTTTCATTTCATTCCACAACCCACTATGCTGGCAATAATAAGTGTATCTGCTTAGACAGAATCAAACACATTTTATGTGATTTAAAATGAGCGATAGCTTCATGAATTGTGAAATACAACCAGTACAGAAGCTGAGAGAGAACCTGTCCTTCTGGTTTCAATTTCATTGGCAAATAAGATGAAATTGCAATATGGCCTGCTGCAATTTTTAATCGCAAACAGTGCAACATTTCTTAAACCTCAAATGTGTTAGAATACCAGATATTATTTTAACATTTAAATATTTCAAGTTTCTGGTCCACACCACTGTTATTCAACCCTGTTCAACAAAAAGAGCAAAGTATTAAAAATTATTTTCGAAAGAGAAAGAATCTAAGTGGTTAAAACTGGCAAAAATGGCGAGCAAGAACAATAAATCAACACTGGCAAAATGGTCAAAAGCAGTGAAAATAGGGGAAAAGGGAAAAATTTGTCCGAAATATCTGGGTTTCTATTTCTGAAAAGAGTTTAAAATAAATATATATTTGGCTTTTTCACGATATTCCATTTTTTTAGATGCAATTTTTCCTTTTTTAAAAATTCTTCTTCTTCTTCTTCTTATTTTTTTTTTTTTTTTTAACAAATCTCCTACTTTTGTCATTCTTGTGTTTCTCTTCTTCAAAATAGGAATAATAAACAAAATACTATTGACTTCAATTCTGCAGCTGATATCAACAAACATTAAAATTATTAATTAAATAATCAAACAAATAGTTAATAAATAAATGGTTAAATTTAATAGTTGATTAAATGCACGAATAAATTGTGAAATAATTGAATAGTGAAATAAATACATAAAATTGAATAAGTTGTTGTTGTTGTTGTTGTTGAATTTTTTCCCAGTTTCAAATAATTTATGGCATTTTTATTTATTTATACGTCTATATGTTTGATTGTAGCACCATTAGTCCTCCAAAGTGTTCAGTGATCTTTGAACTGAATATAGACGTCCTGCTCCTTTAAGGCGGGCTCAGGGGGACTGTTGAGGAATATGACTTAACTGCAGGAGGGTGGTGCTTAACCCCGCAGTGACAGTGACTGGCCATGTGAGCTCAACCACAGGACTACCGGTGAACCAGAGGCTGAGATCACCAGGATCAACAGAAAACCCTCCCTGCTCCTCTAACCTGCTTTGACTCCTCTGACTGGATTAATGTTTGTGTGATATTCAGATGTTTCTCTGGTGTTTGGATCGTTCCAAGAGCTTTATCGTGTGACAGAGTACTTTACAACTACAGGAGACGGATATTTCAGTCTAATAAGGATCAGTAGTTGTGTAGTTGGGCAAACCATGTCTGTGGTTCTCGCAGCTCCCCGGTAGATTGAGTTGGATCGCTGTGTTGAGTCCTCACAGGGCTGCGCTGTCCAGGACTGTCCAGACGCGCCAGCGGTTTCCTTCCAGTAGCTTTACGCACTTACCGGAGAGCAGCAGGAGTCATCGACTCACTTTGGTGCATTACTCACTCTTTCTCTGGCAGCTGTTGAAAAAACAAGCCTGTGTGACCATGCTACAGAATGAAAACGACAAGGAGAAACCACTTCAGGCGCCAAAGGCTGAACCTGAGCAGGACTCTCCGGATGATGACCCGAAAAAGCTGCCTGCTCCTCCAGCTGCCGAGGGAGACGACGCGGATGGTGGGTCCGTACACTTCCCCTTACCTGTTCATCCCAAACTGGACATAAAGCGTCACGCGGTGACGGACGATTATAAGATCTCCACACAGGTCCTGGGCCTGGGGATCAATGGCAAAGTCCTTCAATGCTTCAACAAGAAGACCGGAGAGAAGTGCGCGCTGAAGGTAAAGAATCACCTGACCCTCCAAGACACTGATAGACCTCCTCAGTAAAATCCAATTACGGGATTATCACAGGGCATTCTTGGACAATACAACTTTAATGTTGAATCATTCACTTCCTTTTTATATCCAACCTGTTCACCCTATATATAATCTTTAATTAAGGTAAATAATGTATTATTAATTAGACATTGACGATTGTGGTATTAATCATCAAGAGGTGTGTGGATCAGTTTTACTCATCCTGAATGCCTAATGAATGCCAGACTGCCTAAGCACACTTGTTTACACACACGTTTAAGATAAAACCATGAATTGATCCTGTAACACAAACAAGTCTGAATGATATGCCAGGACCAAACATTCATGTCTTTTTCTCTGGAAAGTGCTAGTGCATGGTGAAAAGTTTGTTCCTTGTGTCGAACACTTCAGAGTGAGAAAGTTCACTCATGTTTTGTTGCCAAGACTCAAAAATTGACCTTTATTTATTGTGTAGCAAACACAGGGGTCAGACTCACACTGAGGCTTGTAAAAGGGGGTCTTTAACTGGTGTGGTTATATGACCCTTACATGTTCCCCTCAGATCTCACATGCTCCAAATGTGAGAAGCCTGAATGTGATCATGGTGCTGTTTCGTGGAAGCCGTCTTTCTCTGGATCAGATGCAAGTTATGGGACGCATGGTCACACTGTCACACTGTTAGTTGCTATTGCAAAGTCTCCTCTGCTTCATAGAGACACATGGAATTTGACAGGGACACCACATGCCATGAAGAAGTAGTGGAAACTTGGGAACGTGGCGGATATGCCTAGATGCATATGAGCACAGGTCGTCGGTCTGTCGCCTGTCACCACTGGGACATAGACTTAGAGAGATTTACTGACTTACAGTAATCTATCTGCATCTGTGCTGCCTCTCCAGGCAGCAGCAGCAGTGTCACATGCAGGGCTGAAGGCGTGATAGAGAAAGAGACAAACTGCTGCTGAAAATAGGGAGTCACAAACAAAAGACAAAAGGGCAAAAGGGACAGGATGCTTGATAGCATCATGGAGACCAGGAGTGAGAAGAACACAATTAGTGCTAAGAACAAGCGCAGAGACAATGGTGTGTTTCTGAAAAACCCTGGGGCTACTTGTTAAAATGAATCATATCTATATTTTTAAATCAGAGCTGAAAAACAAGCAGGATTGGGAAGAAATATGAATATCAGACTGAGATAACTGTCTCCTGATGCTATCAGTCTGATACAGACCCATGATGGAAACATCAGACATTTTATTTTATTATACACAGAATTACACATTTTGGTCTGTCCGAATAGAAGATACAAACCTGGAAAATAACTTTCAGGTTTTTTGAGATTGTGCGATTGCAAAGTTTGCTGAACATGTAGCAGAACATCAAAGATTACGTCGCATCGCACAGGAACTGGTTGACCTTTTTCAATATTTTTAATATTTATATTTTTGATTAGTGTGACCATTTTCTAACCCCCCCCAAAAAAGAGAACCCGCTACCCCCTCTTAGACATATCACAAGAATACCCAGAGATACTCAAGACTACAATGTAGCTTCAAAACCCTTTACTCATATTAGTTAAAACTTTTTAAAGTGTAAACATTTATAACGTTTAGAAGCCCATTTCAACCAGTTAATAACATGAAAATATAATATTGGCCTTGTGAGGATTTTAATTTTCTTCTTGTCTATAGTTAGTCAAAGTTAATGAATAAAAGGTCAAAGCGATGAGAAATAAGTCAAAATTTTTAGTTCTTATCTTCATATTTTGACCTTTTACCTCATAATTTTGACTTTATCACAAAATATTGACTTTATCTCAGAATTTTGACTTTTTTTTTCAAAAATGTTGACTTTTTGTGTATAATTGTGACTTAATCTCATAAATTTAACTTTCTTTCATGACTTTGACAATAAAATCACGATGAGATAGTTCTTATCTTTAAATTTTGACATTTATTCTCAAAATTATGACTTTTTTATCTTTTTAATTTTGACTTTTTCTCATAACATGACCATATAATCACGAAACCTTGACTCTTTATCTTAAAATTGTGTCTTTTTTCTCATAAGTTTGGCTTTCTCATCCCAAAATTTTGTCTTTTTTTCTCAAAATTTAGATTTTTATCTAATAATTTTGACTTTGATGTCCATCAACACTTTTGTGTTCAGGCATCAGAATTAAGCCAGTAGTCCAGTGTAGCAACTTATTGTGAATTTAATAGTCTGTAGAACAAGCTAAGAAAAAACCTGGACATTTTGGGGAGTTTCATAAATTTCTCCTGGACATAATGTTTTGTCCAAAAAGGAGGACATGTCTGGGCAAAAGAGGATGTTTGGTCACCCTGCTTTAATAGATTAGTAGATGGATTAATAGATAGTGGAAAATAAAAGTTATCTCAAAAACATAAAAGCTCTTGGTTTTAAATAAATAAGCTGTTAAATATGAAATGTATGAATTTTAAGATCCAATAAGTTTCAGAAATCCCTGGTCAGTGTAGCTCAAGAAAACTGTGACAGTTATCCAAATTCCCAGTTTTTGCTGCCCATTCAGAAACTAGTGTCAGGCTTTGTGGTAAGACTTATCTGTTGTGCTGTCAAACTGCTGACAGCGTCTGAAAACACAACAAAATCTATTCTCAAGTGTAGCTCTTAGTGGAAAAAGTGTTGACCAGGACTGTGAGTCTTTGAGTGCACCTGATAGGGATTTCATTGTACCGTGGGCAATTTAAGCTTATTTATAACTTCCCTTGTGTTTTTTAATCTCAGGGCAAAAGGAAATAATGGAGAGTTTTTAACCTGGAAGGGGCAGAGAGAGTTGACCAGCTCATAGCATATTAATTAAGTGTTGCTCTGAGCGCTAAATGTAATGGATGGGGACCGGTTTAATCCACTTTGTAGCAGCGCTGGAGGGAAGCCATCCTTTTAGTGTAATGCACTTAAAGTTATCAGGATTCTTTTAATGTGTCTGACTCATGGGAGCAAAGGGTCCTGGGAGAGCCCTGCTGTGTGCAGCAAACTTCCCAACCACAACAATACAAAGAGCAGTTAAACATCCATTTAATCTGATCATTCAAGTTCTTAAAACCTCTTTCAGCTTGGTGTTAAAAACACACCAAAAATATCTTTGTGTGCAGGTTTTATTAACGGTCAAAGTCTTGTCTTATTTATGTGTGTTCATTTCCAGGCTTCCAGGCAGAGCTGGGTTTTCCTCTCACAGCCACAGGGACTGAGATGCCATAAAATTTTCCATTGAGTTTTTCTGATTCTGCTTCAAAACTTTTCAGATCCTATCCCAGCTCAATGCAGGCAGCTAGAACTTTGAGTTTTCTATGTCATTTAGCTCTCAGGGGTCAGCTGCTTGTTCACTCAAAGCTCATTTCATGCAGTTTGTAGTGAGGCTGTACCAGGTTGAATGGTTGAGGATCTTGTTGTGTTCAGAAGGCTTGGGAGTTTTGTTGGCATATGTTCAGCTAGCGTTGCAAAAAGTATCGTTTTCACTCCTTTAGTCACCGCTGGTGCTTCAGAAAAACCCAAAGTCAAAGCTGTCCGTTCAAATTTACATTTATTTTATCCCACATTTAAACAAGTTTAAATATTGTTTGTCTAAAACTTGTCCCGAAACCAAAAAGCCCACAAGCAAAATGACTCAACAGCAGCCTCAGCTTAATCCTGTAATTGTACCCATGAAGGGATGAAAGCATGCTAAGTGAAAGAACTATACACACTACACTTTTCACACTTTAGCATCCATCTGGCATGTCTAATCACAGCCTGATGGAGCTGCCTGTATTTCCATGGGCTATTTGACACTTTTTTTCAGAAAGGATTCACTTTGTCACAGAATCACTTTTATCCAGCTCTGGGACTGAGGCAGTCACTCACTTCCTGGACTGCATTATTGAAGGGTTTATGACAGACAGGTCTGGATGTTGTAAAGATAAAAGAAGATTCAATCAGATCACAGAGCAGTGCTTTAACAGCAGCCAATATCTAAACAAGAGTAAAGGTTGGAGGTGTGTGTGTGTGGTGTGTGTGTGTGTGTGTGTGTGTGGGAAAGACTATTTTCAGCTCTTTGTCTTCTTTTAGAGTTATAATCACTACGATCTCTGACTGGTCAAGAGAAGCGTGAAGCTCTGGTTGATTGGTTTATTGCAGATCAGAGTGAAACCCACATTCAGTCTCAACAAGAACAGAGTCTATCAGAAGTTTAACGGTGTGTCTGTCTTGTTGAGTCTCTCCTCTCTTTCACTCGTCATGTTTTCTGTTTGCTTACAATAAACATGGTCTTCTTTTATTGTAGGTCAGTCTGGTGAATAACAGGAAATTAAGGAAACCAGCCCACATGCTCCAATTACAGTCATAAAGATATGAATTAACAAACCGACTCAACCCTCTGCTAAATTCAGGCCACGCTGTAGTAGTGATCACACATATAAGTTCCCGGAAAACCTCAACTTCTACTTTCAACACCCTGCTGCCCTGAAATACTCAGCCTTTACTTCCCCTTTGCTGTAAACGAGCTAACATTTGCTGCTGGCTGCATTTTGAGTTATCAGGAAACATGAAGCTGTTTTCAAATCCTCCTTTTAGAAATGATCTGAAATTCAGTAAAGGTTTGGTCCATATTTCCAGAAAGTCACCTGTTCAGAGACACTAGTGTGTGTTTGTGTACGTGTCTGTCATACGTCAGTGAGTCAGCCTCCCTCTGTCGTTTGTACACGAGGCTCGATGTGTGACCAGATGAGCCTTGAGAACTGTAGACCGCCCCGTCAGTGCCACATCCAAAAATACCCCCTGACTTTAGATGTGTGCTATGCTTATATCCCCACCTGCTGCATTTGTGTGTGTGTGCGTGTGTGTGTGTGTGTGTGTATGTGTGTGTGTGTGTGTTTGAATATGTTTATCAGCTAAAGTCAAGCACACATCCTGTCTTGTGACCAAACAACAGCTTAAGGCTAATATCTATTTGCTTTGAGACTTAAAAATGTTCAGCCTGGGGACAGTCTGTTATTTCACCATATTTTTTTACATGTACTTTCCTACTAACGGCCATTTTTAAGGAATAGAAAAAGGAGATAAATAAGCAATTTTTATCTGCAACTACAAAGCATATCACATATTTGTCTGAAGACTGTCATAACTTTCACAGACACAGATTCTATTGACCAATAAAGACAGATATCGATAAGTTGAAATTCTGTTTCTCAGTATTTCAACATAACTAATGTATAATAATTATATTTATTTTAATAAATGATGTATAATCATTGACCAGTTATTTTTTAAGTATACCAAAGAAGAAGAGAACCAAAACTTTCAAAATGTTCTGGAAATTTTCATACAAAAATATTATTACAACTGAGTGTTTACTCAGGTGTCGTTCAAGTGTTGAATTTAGAAGCAGCTGTGCAGTTCATCAGTCCTGTTGCAGTCATGTCCATGAATTTTTCTCATTACTTGCTCTCTGTTTCTCACAGATTCTCTACGACAGCCCCAAAGCCAGACGGGAAGTGGAGCTTCACTGGAGAGTTTCAGGGGGACCATACATTGTACGAATCCTCAGTCTATATGAAAACATGCATCATGGGAAGAAATGCCTGCTCATCATTATGGAGTGGTGAGAGTCATATTTCACAGCTCAGCCCAGCTTACACCGTGGTATCTGTCTTTATATTATATTAATTTCAAAACGTCTTGTGATTTCAACCCATTCTAAAATCAAACAAACTGAATGATCTTTTCCACCTGACTCAACACTAGATATAAGTGAATCAAGGGGCCTGAAAACTACGGTGCTTTGTGCATCTTGGAAATAAATATAGAGACGATAATAGATTCACCACAGATGGTGAGGATCTATATCTATATCTCAAATATAGATCTACACAGTGCAGTGTGATGAACTCATATGAATCCCATTTCCATGTGTCCATTCTCTTCGACAGGATGAAGTGATTTTATCTCATTGTCTCTTTAAAATTAATGTCAACAGTTGACATGAAAGGGGAAGTTACAAACGCTCAACTTAGCGTTCACAAATGTCCATATGTACTGTGAAACCTTGTGTTTCCTTAAATCAGATACATTCATCTCTATAAATAAGCAGAGACATAGACATGTACAATCACTTTGCAACATTGAAGCTAGAATATTATTGCAGTGTTGACTTAATAGTTTGCTAAAATAATACAGTTTATCTTTGTTCTAACATAGCTCAGCATATACTTTGAGTCCTGTTTTGTTTTTCTTTTGTAGGTTTGCTTCAGAGTTTTTCTTTAGCCCATCAGCTAAAGTTGGTGTTGACTTTTTGTCCAAGTCTCAGACTCCTTTTTTTTTGTTTGTCTATCCCCATTAAGTCACATGCAAAAGGCAGGCATCTGTCTTACATGCTTCATTTTGGCTGCTGTCTCTCTGGGGTTCTCTTCTCTACAAACCCCCCTCCCACCCGATTGGCTGATTCTCTGAAAGCCTTTCAGGGTCAGAGCAATAGGCAGATCTTGGTGTTTGAGGTCCACCTCTCCAATGTCAGTGTCAGTGTCCAGTGTCATGAACTAGTTCAGTGGTTCCTAAACTGATTTTGCAGTGCCCCCCCTTTTGTAGATGGAATTATTTTCTAGAGCCCCTGACTCTTTTGGCCCTGTGCTCCCTCTGTCATAAATCTGCACCACCACCCCCCTCTCCCAAGGGGTTATACCCCCCAGTTTGAAAACCACTGTCTCTGTGTATTTAAACCACTAATCTAAACTAAACTAAACTAAACAAATTTGAGATCCTTATTCCATGACCTCATCATTTCATCAAGTATTGAGAAGCCCTTGTTAGGATCCTTTTCTAATTTTAGGATGTACCATTTTTAGTGGTTTACAGACAGATTCAGGTATTTCTGCAACATTAACATTAAATGAACTTTAATAAAATATCTTATATATGTAATGGCTGAAAGTGTGTAGTGTTTGTCTAATAAATGTGACGTCACAGTAACCTGTGTTTATATCTTTCACATGTAAAATCAGACAAATTGCCTAAGTGCCTTGCCTGCCTCTGTCCTCAATCCTCTCTTTTGATCAGTGACACAGAGCCATCTGTGGTTACGTGTGTCTGTGTGCACCCTCCATGAAAAAGGCTTAAGCTTTGTGTCACTGAGGGCAGAACATGATTATTTATTGAAGGTCAGGCATAAGACCTGACACTCGCGGGACGCAAAGAGCAGATGTTGGCACTGAAGGTGAGAAAGAAGGGCACAGTTGAATCAGTGTGTATGACCAGGGTAAGTCTATTGATTGTGCTAACACAGCGTTAGTGTGTGTTAGTGCTCTGATGTGCATACAAGAGGTTAATCTTTGAACTTTTTATTGCCCTCTCTTGTTGTGAGTGGAAAGAAAAACTAAATTCAGAGGAAAGGGCAGAAGTCACAGAGGACGAAACCGTTCTGTTTTCTGTTCATGGGAATTTTAAACAGTGATGACTAATTTTCATCATCAGATTTTTACAGTCTCTATTTCTGTGGTACTGTAAGTAGTGACCTAGTGAGTATGTGTTAATACTCTTCCTGTGTGAGCATGGGTGGGTATGGGAAGGCAGCACGGCCTAATGCAGTCACTACAGCACCAACAAACAATCATTTTCTGCCTCTGTTATTATCTGTATGCTCATGTACCTCAAAAAGTCCGCTCTTACTCAATGAGCTCTGACACATTCATAAGGGGAGGATCTTAGACATCAGAGAGGGCTGGTTTGTATGTGGTTATGAGTTCAGTGAGTGGGAGGTTTAAATACCTGATTCTGAAATGTCACCAAGTGCCTGAACTTTGGAAAAAATAGTATAAAAAGTCAAGTAAGTGTTGTAGATAATGAAACACTTCAGTTTCATTTTCACTTCCAATGAACAGACTTTCTCTGAAAATCAGTTTTTTCAAAACACTCAAAACGTTATGGGAAAAACTGCTCAAAAAAAAAACAAAAAAACTGAACCTGTACAATTTCACTAAGTTCAGAGTTTATTTCAGTCTTGATTATTTTGTAAAATAATGAAAACATGGGGTGCAGATGTCACTCCTCACTCTCTCCACCTTTCCTACTTTATCCACTGTCCTTCTCTGTCAAATTAAAGGCATGAAAAAGCCTGACCATTGCTATCACTGCTTTTCTGTTTGTATTATTGATCTGTAAGTACTTTTTGATCGCTCTATCAGCCAACGTCACTCAGCCTCTTATTACTGCTGAGCTCAACTGTCACACATTGTTGCTGTGTGATGCAACAGATAAACTTGACACAACACTTGTGGTATGTAGTCTCAGCCTTATGACTTGCTCTCTCCTGGTTTGGCATTTGAATAAATGTTTATTCTGTTCTCAACAGAAGGTAAAACCTCTTTGAAAAAATGTAAAACTGAAGTTCTCGATGATTTTGTGAGGTTCAGAGATGATTTGACATTTTATAAATGTTGTATTTGATACCGATAATGTAATGTATTTTAAGGCTTGTTGTACTCATTTCTAATTCTATGTGTGTCCAGCATGGAGGGTGGAGAGCTGTTTAACAGAATCCAGGCCAGAGGAGACCAGGCTTTTACGGAGAAAGGTGAGGACTGATGGAGGGATGTGTGGGGATTGCAAACACATTACAGGATGTCAGACAGAAATATTAAACCATTATATCCAGGAAAGAGGAGTTCAATGTAAAAAGCATCAAACAGGAAAGCTAACAGTAACTAATATCTTTTACACATCAGTTGAGTTTCCTTTGTAACTGAGGTGGTTTGGTTGGTATGATACTTGAACTGCTTCTGGTTTGAGAGAGCTTGTTTCCCTCTTTTCTTCCCAGAGGCTTCTGAGATCATGAGAGACATCGGCACGGCCATTGATTTTCTTCACAACATCAACATTGCGCACAGAGACATCAAGGTGAAGACAATGTAATTTATGACAGAGATTACAAAGAATATATTGGTGGTAAAAAATGTGTACACTCAGATCATGCTCACTGAAGGAAATATTGTTGCTTCTCTGCGTCTTAACCAGCCAGAGAACCTGCTGTACACAAACAAAGACAGGAACGGGGTCCTCAAGTTAACTGACTTTGGCTTTGCCAAGGAGACAACACTACACAACCCTCTACAAACCCCCTGTTATACGCCGTACTATGTGGGTAAGTGACTCCACAGAATTTCCCTCATTTCACAGGAGTTTGGCCAGTTTTCATTGGAAATAAATCATCTTTATTTAAATGCTTTTGTCAGTTATTGATCTTTATTTTTAATTTGTTTGTATTTATGTGTTTGTGTTTCTGATAAGCTCCTGAGGTTTTGGGTCCTGAGAAGTATGATAAGTCATGCGACATGTGGTCCCTGGGCGTCATCATGTACATCTTGTGAGTAAAGTGGTGTGACAGAGGTTAAAGAGGACATTGTGGACTAAACTGTAAATTATGCTCTGTGATTTAAGAATACTGATACCTTCTAACTGTGCATTTTCAAAACTCTTCTTGTGTTTGTCTCTTTAGGTTGTGTGGCTTCCCTCCATTTTACTCCAACACAGGCCAAGCTATTTCTCCAGGGATGAAAAGAAGGATCAGGATGGGCCAGTATGAATTCCCAAACCCAGAATGGGCTGAGGTATCACAGCAAGGTACAAATGCCACCCAAAACATCAAAAATGCTGACCACTGATTTTCCATTGTCTTCAGAGTCAACACATTTAAGATCTGACAACAACACAGCCTGCACTTGTTGAAAACCAAACCAATAGTTATATCTGTTGAGGTTTAATCATAACATTTTGCAGAAGCTACAGGTTGAGAAATATTTTTTCAGTATATCAGTTGATCCTGATTAAAAATGTTCTTGTTCAGCAGCTATAGCCAGTCACATACACATGTTCATCCTGTGTGTCATCCACCTTGATTACAGATGGCCTCACGGTTTACATCTTTGTGCTATGAAACTTCTTCAAACCTCAGATGTCTTAGCTGAGTGCTGTCCCTGTAAACATATTTAGGTAAACTGAGGTCTCTGTTTGCCTGTGCTGTGAGTGCGGGTCACCCTGGTGCATCACCCACGCTTGCTTTCAGTATTTCCTGCTCCTTTCCGGGAGATTCTCTGATGCCTTACAATAAATGGTCATGCCGAGAGTGCTCTGAGACATCTCAAAGATCACTCAAATACAGCAGACAGCTGCTGTCCACCTCAGCAAAAGCAGGAACATGACACATGAAGCTGTTTTCTGAATCTCAGTGTCTCTGTGCACTAATCCGATTAGCAAGGTGATTTGGCCGGTGTGTCTCTGAGGCCAGGAAAAACTTTAATAGGTGTGTATCTTGTTGCTTATGATGTAACTAACTTTGACATGTCTTTGTTTGTAAGCGAAAGACCTGATCCATCAGCTGCTGAAGACAGACCCTAATGAGAGAATGACCATCACTCAATTTACGAACCACCCGTGGATTAATGTATGTTGAGGACATTACATCTTTTCCCTCTTTGATTCTTGATTTTACGTGTGTTTCTGTGCTCATCATTTTTGTCTTTGTGTCTGTGTATCTGCACCCTGCAGCAGTCCATGGTGGTGCCTCCCACTCCGCTCCACACGACCCGGGTGCTGACTGAAGACAGGGAGATGTGGGAGGATGTGAAGGTCAGTAAACACACAACACTGACACCTTCTGGTCGCTTGTTTACACTACATCCCATCACTGCTCAGCTGTCCAACTTTAGGTCCCTGGCAGTGAAGTGTAACTCCTTAACAAAACTAAACAGATTGAGGAAAATACTCTAAAAATATAATGGCCAGCTGTAAGATTCAAAGAGTAAGACTGTGATGACTTTAACTCTCAAAATTGATGCATGATACCTTTATCTGTCCTAACTTTTACATCTCTTTTCAAGCTCCTATGAAATTTTGAGGCTCCTTGTCCAATCAGTGATGCTCCTTATAAAGAATTATATGAGCTAGTCTGATTATGACCAAGTTAAGTCATCACAAAGGAAATAGTAACTTTTGAGGCTTCAAAAGGGGGGGGGGGGGTAGTAGTAGTAGTAGTTATCTCTTAACAACCACCAGGGGGCAGCAGAGATCATGGTCCAACCTGTTCAAGGCAACATTGTGAGTGTATTGCAGAGTGTAACATCTAACACACACACTCTCTCACACACACACACATACACACACACACACACACACACACACACACACACACACACTGGGTCAATTCCCCAGTACTGTATTAAATGTGTCTGATAAGCTTCCACGTTGTTCTCCTATGACTGTAAATGTGTACAAAACTTTTGAAAGACATGATTTCAGATAACAGATAATTTCACAACAGCAGAGAGAGCAGGTTTGAAGCGATAAGGCATAAAAGGTTCATTCCTCAAAAAGGATAAGCACACATTGCCGTTGGCAATATCACATTGTGTAAAATATTCAGCGATTGCGCTTAGGACCAACCACTTCTCAGAAAGCACAAAAGCAGGAAATTATACAAGGATGGACTGGATCTCAACTGTTGCCTCCAGTCATGAACTAAATATGAGGAAGAGCTTCGGGGTTAATATTTTCAGCTCTAGACCCTCATAGTTCAGAGTAGTGGATTCCTCACCTGTGCTTTCTTTTGACATTGAAGTTGTTTCTTTAACTCTCGCAAGAGTTAGAAAAAATAGTACACCTTTATTTACCTTTCCTTTACCATAAATATATTCAGGGAAATACTGTGTGTAGAACAGCAGCAGAGAACTTTGTTTTAAATTTTAAAGACACTATTTAATTAACCAGGAGGTCGAAGGAAGGAGATAAGTCTGATATGTGAGACTGTCATTTCATTATACTGTACATATCAGAAACAGCTGGCCTCAAACTGTGCAAAGGTTTAAAAAAAGAAAAAAAAAGATGATTCTAAATCACATTCATAATAACCACCTTGAATCGTGAGGTAAGTTTAAACAAACTGACACCTTGAGATTATGTTTTTGTGAATGTCTGTGTTTTAAATTTTGGTAGGAAGCAATCCTTCAGTGAAACCAATACAGGTTCCTGGAAAATACTTCCTGCCAAGGATTAGTTCATTACAGAACCTCTGTGAACATCAAATTTTCATGCTATTGATTAAGTTATATTTTGATTATTGTCTTAGGATATTACAAAGGCTTTTCTAACTGCCTTTCAGTTTTCTGATCAGACTCTTAGTAAGCAGAAAAAGGTGTCTGTATAGTATTGCTTTGTATATGTATATTTTCATTAGAATTTACAGTGTCTTGAATAACATGATACACATATTCTTTATTATACTCTCCTCTGTCCTTCATAATCACGACTTTGACTCGTCCTGTGTGAACCAGCCCAGACCTACCTGTGATTATGTTTCTCTGTGTGTTACAGGAAGAGATGACTAGCGCTTTAGCAACCATGCGTGTTGACTACGATCAGGTAAAAATCAAAGATCTGGACACTTCCAGCAACCCGCTGCTGAACAAACGGCGCAAGAAGGCAGCTGGAGGGGGTAAGGGTGGATCCACAGTGTGTCAAAGTCAGTGAGATGCACAGAACTGCTCTGGAAATCTGAGCAGAACTGAAAAAGGTCTGAAAGAAAGCAGCTCAGAAGAAAGAAGAAGAGTTCAAAAGAAACATTACAGACCAGCATAAGACTCTCGGTGGACTGAATGATTAGAAAATGTTCTTTGTAACAAAAAGGACAACAGTAGGAGCTGGACATTTTTGAGATATGATCATCTGTTTCTTCAGTCCATGTATAACTCATCGTGAACTGGTGAGTGTAAAGGTGTGTTCACATTGGCCCAAGCTCACTTCAACCATAAAGTCCAGATCGTTTGACCAGTGTGACCCCAAAGTGTGCCGTGCTCAGGCACAGTCTCTCTGTTTTTAATCATGTTTTCATGTATGTAAGTCGTAATTTGGATCTTGCCTGTTGGTGTCTGTGTGCAGACATGAAGTTTTTGTAGTGATCATGGTTGTGTATTTCAGTGCTGGGTTGCCTATTTCAGGACACCTGTGTGACTACACACAAGTGCACAAAGTGCACTCGTAGGCCAACAAACCAACTGTGGACAAACTGTGAAACCAGAAAAACTCACTTTTATCTGTGTTGTCTTAATGTCATTTTGGCTGCCTTCATTTTAGTAATTCAAGAAAAGTCTGATTCTGCATAATATATGTGTGTGTGTATGTGTGTGTGTGTGTGTGTTTATGGGGGTGGAGTAGTAGGTTTCCCATAAACATGGGCCTCAGTTTCACCTCACATTCAATCATGAGCCAAACACAACACCTCCTATGTAATCCTCCTCTGCATAGTGTCCATTTGTCTATACAGTTGTAAATAAAAGTTTTTAAAGTAAAACTGATGTGGTGCTGTGCAGGTTTTAACTTGTGTGGACTTGGTTACAATTGTTTCTGTGACTGTGCCTCTCAGGCTTTGTGAGGCTGCTATAAATAGCAGCAGTGAAGTAGTTATTTGGGACGCAGCCATCTGACTTTGTGTTCAACTGGAAAAGGTCAACATTATTATGCTTAGATTATATGGTAAGAACCTTTCCCCCACTTTGATCACATGGTGCCCTGTAGTATTTAGGGAAGAGGTTAGGGGGAGCTGATCATAAGAAGTTCATAGATTCCCTGCAGTAAATATGGGACATGTGCCATGATTCAGTGTGTCCCAAATAGAGTCAAACCTCTCAGCTGTTATTTAGGGATCCAGATAGAAGCTTTCATAGTTCAACAATCAGAAACAGACAGAGACTACTTGTCACTGGAATTTCACAGCAGGTTGCAGATAACATATTTTCTCATAGGGAAGCAGTGGCTTAGTGTTTTTCCTTTGTTAGTCAGCCATAGAGCAGCTGAGTGTCATAATAATTACAACATGTCCACGCAACACTGCCTCGGTGTTGACATGGTAGTGTCTTCTTTACTTCCTGCTGGTGTTATTCCACCAAAGTTGCTGATCTTTCCTCATCAGGGGGTTGACAAACACAACAAATTATCACACTGACATCCAGAGAGCCACTGAAATCAGCAGCAGCCAACAGCAGCAGGTCCAGGGTCAAACCTAATGTTCAGCTGTGGGTCAGTTGTTTCCGCACTATTCACAAGGGACACATGGCTCAGATTTAAATGTGTGGGTTTTTTTTTTTAAATCACTCTAGATATTGTAAAACTGTCCTTCTGAGATCGTGGGAATTTCAATGCAAGTCCCAACCTGTGCAATAGCCAAGTATTGATTCATGAAGCCTGGCGTTTGTCCAGTCATGACACAGACAAAGACTGTATCCACTTTTAGAGGACATTATTGTCTTACCTCAAACTTTGCTGTCAAAGTTTCTTGTATCAAGCTATTTTTGTGTTGATAACTTATTATTTAGTGGAAGAGAAAGGATTAGATTTTCAAATTAATGGGACAAAACTGGTGATGGAGCTCAAATCTCAACATGTTAGCTACCACAGGACGACAAACTGAAGGGTTACGCTGCCCATCTCATTAGTGTGTTTCAAACAATTAACGTGGTGATAAAGCACAGTGAGACAGGTCTGACCTGTGTCTCACACATTGAATGTGTTTGCTGTACTGCTTGAGGCATGGGTATTAGGTGAAGAGGGGGAGTGTTGGATGGGTGGTTAACTTTGCCCTTCAGGGAAGAATGTGTTGAAGGTTGGTTGAAAGCCACGTGACCTTTAAATGAATCTATCCGAACTCCACTGGTCCCTCATGTTGTATGACTTAATGGTGTGTACATCATAACAAATCCCTGGTGTCTGTTTTTCTCTGTCTGCCATGTGTGTTGTTGTCTCATTCATGTGCACATATAAAGTGGTCTTGTGGTTGATGGTTAGTGTCATCATTACCATACATGCTGCTAATGTGGGTGTTATAATTGATGCTGATACATCTTTGGTAGAAGAGTGTCTGCTTCCTCTAGACTTCAAATATATTCTTATTCTTATATATTCGTTTTTCATTCCTGCATGTTTTTCTACATTTTTTTAAAGATATTTGGTAACCTGTATAATTTCAAACAGTAGGATATAACTTGATATACTTTGGGTGTGTCATGGTATCAGCTGCACAATCATGCAAGTTTTTTTTTCTTGTAACACTTGGTTCTAATTATTTTTCATACAGACTCTCTAAAAGTGTGGCCTAAAGGAGATGGTTGTCATATTTGTGTTAAATCAACTGTTAGTTGTTTCACCAGCAAACAAGGAAAAGAGTGACTAAGAGGAAATGCCTAAACATGGAGGAAAAACAAGCTGGGCAAGTGTCTTGTTCCAAGAAAGCTCTACCTGTTTTATTCCTGAAGTTTTGACCTTTGACACTGTAATTTCTGAATGTGTGTGGTAACTAACTTATTTGTAGGGAATGTGATGTATGGGGTATTTAACCTCTCAAGACCCAGCATCCACATATGTGGACATTACATTTCTGCCTCTCAGACCCATGATACTTCTTTTTTTTTTTTTTTTTTTTTTTACTTTGACCTATTAGCTACTGTAAGAGGAGCTTTCCATGTCATCTTTTGGAAATATCACAACTTTGAACCCATTTTAGTAAAAAAAAAACAAAAAAACAACAACAACAAAAAAAACCCATTATACTTGGGACAGTGTTGTTAGGGACAACAACACTGAGGCTATACCTAAAAACAAATAGCTAACTCATAACACTAAAGACCAAGTTTTGTTTTAGAATATATCAGGTCTTATTGATCTGAATGGCAAGGATAAACAGGAATTGCACACCAGACAGAAGCTCAGGTCTCAGGAGGAGAAAGGTTATTTTTGTTTATTTATTCTTTTTTTCCATTGTGTTTTCTATAGGATAAGTTCCTTTACTAAGTCGTGAGAAGTTCTTATGTTGATGGATCCTAGATGACTTTCTTTGGTAGGCCTTCATTAGCTGCCTCAGTGCCTGCTGTAATAGATCCTAAATTAACCTCTCAGTCACTGGATAACTTGAGCTCCACCAGCTGATGATGGGGTCAGGTCTTCACATGGATGGAAGAAGGGGTGGAGGAGGAGGAGGGGGCACGGGGCAGGTAGGCTGTACCTTCCTTCAGTCCAGTTTTGGAGAAGCCTTACGGCTCTCACTCACTTAACCACACAGAGTGGGTGTGTGTGTGTGTGAGTGTGAGTGAGTGTGTGTACAGTGAGCATCAGTGAGAACAGGCTGCTCGAGGACGCACGTACACATCGCCAGGCTGCCTCGCGCTCCATCTGACGGTCGCCCATGATGAGAGGCTGCTCGAGCCGACCCAAGCCCGCACAGAACCAGGACCGAGCGGGTAAGACAGGTCTCATTGAGGCTTAAACAGGATGCTGCTTTACGTTTGAGAGGGAGAGAGAGAGAGACGTGGAGAGAGAGAGAGAGGTAGGTCGAGCAGCTCTTCAAGACGTAAACAAGAGTCGATGTGCTGCTGTTGCCCGTCGCTGTGTTGGCGCTGTCACCGAGACCTTTCCCCTACATTACAACTACAGGCGATAATCTTTGTTTTATACACTTACAAACCAACCTCATCTCCTCCAGCAGCAGTCGTGCTGTTGCACAGAGGATGCAGGAACAGGCGGATATTTCGTGGGTTGCAGGAATTTATATATATAAAAAAAACCCATAGCTCCAGATGAGCCTTAGTTCCTGTATAATTATTGTTGTTATTATTATTGTTATGACTGTGAGATTCCGCACACAGATCACGATCAGCTGTTGCAGATAAAAACTGGTTTCGCTTTGTGATTGTGAACCAGGTTGTTGTTGTTGCGACGCAATGTGTATCATTGAAGTCTTATAGTCACGCTGATTGTTGATTCATGAGCTGAGTGGGATCTGTTTGCTCGTGTTTACCTCCTATTGTAATGTGTATCCTGAACCTGACTTGTCCACTAAAACACAGGCGAAGGCTGCTAACAGCAATCAGAGTGTGACAGCTACAGCCTAAGAGGAGTAGTAGGAGGAGCAGTGATCTGTTTCCTGTTCATGTCCCTGTGTACCACTCAAGTGTGAAAGAAACCCCATTTACCCTCACTGGGATGATCCCACATAGGTTTAGCATTCAGATTAGATATGTGTCTTTAAATAGTCCACCAAATAATGATACAGGCTGCACAGACAACTGTTAAAGTATGTTTCTTTCAAAAGTATAAATCCCATTGTGCACACATCATGAAAGCTGAAATTACAGCCTAGTATGACAGGAGTGTGCCATTTCTGTGTGTACCTGATGAACCTGACATATATTATAGCCTGGCAGCAGTCTGGGAATTTGAGCTATTTAATTAGAGAATCTTCATTTCACCATATGTAGGTCATAAGCCTGTTAATCCACCAGCAAAGACTGAACATACAGCCTCATATGTGCTATTAGATATAAGTCCATCAGGACCAAACAGAGGGGCCTTTTATTTATATTATGTATACAGTCTGTGCCGTCACCACACCTGTTCAATGAAACCTTATCCCACACCCATGGGAAATGTCACTGTACAGCATGTGCAGTTATGTTGTTGAAACTATGCCAGTGTTAAAAGTCATTCTACTATGTGGGGATCTTGTGGGACCAATCACTCCCCATGTCTTATTTTGGTGGTATCACAACTTAACACCCATTTCGGTGTAACCCCCCCCCAAACCTAGTGTTATGTACAATTACACTCATACTGTAACTAAAAATCAAAAGCTGCCTGTTACACCAAAAACATAACTTCCTGTACAAAGACCAAGTTTACTTATTATACTTAGTAGGTCTTACTTATCCCAAATAGCAAGGAGAGATGAAAATGCACATCAGACAAAAGCTCGGGTCTTAGGAGGTGAAAGGAAGGTTAACTTAGTTATGACAACAAATCACTAGCCTCCACATAAATTGGATGTATTTGCGTGTATGTTTTAGGCTGTTGGTGTGCAGGCTGCACCAGAATGAAGGTGATGAAACTCCAGCAACACTTGAAGTTGTAAAAATGACTTTATTATAGATCAATCCAACTGTGGCCACTATCCAATACACATTGCTCTATAATAGAATTATTCTCCTTCCTTCAAGTGTTGCTGGACTTTTGGCCATTTCTAGACTTCTTTTTCCTCTCCACATGCCTTAGAAGGAGGTGAAGTTGTGCCAGAATCATCTGCTTTGACACACTAGAGATAGAAAGAATATCAGAGACTATTTTTCCAACCATTAGGTGCAAATTTGAGCATTATAAACATTATATGGAAGATTTGTTTCAAGGAGAAACAAGTTGAATGACATTTCCAGGCGCTACAAAATTCCCCCCTCAAAAAATTAAAAGCTTGTTCAAAAGTTTGGGAAATTCCATCCGATGAGCCCTTAAAATAATGATAAAAATAAAAAAAGTTAATTTTACCCTAAGATCTGATTCTAAAGCTGGTAAACTCAGGAAAAAAGGATTTTTAAAAATTGTGTTTCTCAGAACATTAAGAATTATGTGCAGATAAATTGTTATTGTTATAATTTGCTTGTATTTGGCTGCTGATTTTTTGTAGATGTCTCATACACAGAAATAGGGAGATAAGGCTGCCATCTAATGGACAATGTGCGCTCATGCAAAATGCAGCACAGCGTCACTTGGTGTCCGTGAGTTCCAGTTTTTCTTGTGCTAAAGAAAAAAAAGCCAGTGATGATATCATCCATGATGAAATTATTAGGAATGGGGAAAAATGAAACTACAAATACCTTTCCAAGAGATTGTGAATGTGGCAAAATTATCAGTTAATGCCTTTTTGTTACATAATTTAAAAATGTTTTTTTAGGAAAACATCTATCAGGTATGAAAAAGTCTCCATGCTATGTTTTAAACGTCCAAATGTTTAAAACTTCAGCAACGTGACGTGATGCACTGTTATGGCATTTAGCTGTACTTTATTTTATTATTCCTGTGCATTACTTCTCTGAGAAGTGATTTAACTCGTGAGAAAGTTTGCAGTATTTATCATTTAGAGGAAGCAGGCACGCTGAAAATGAAGTCTGCACAAAGAATTGATGTTTAGTGCTCAAGTTTCACAGAGCACACAGAAAGTTGTTGTGGTTGTGGTGTTCTGGGTATTTCTTCCCCCAAGAGAAGCTCCTCAGAGTTCTCTTCACAGAGTAAAATGACCCCTAGCCATTTTCTATTTGGGTACATCCCACATTTTTCATTGCTTCAGGGGAAAGGAGTGCACCTCGTCAAAAGAGGGGAGTGCTTCTCCCAGGATAAGATTAGCCTTTTCTTGCTGAACTATTTCTGATGGCAAAACCGGGACTTCTGAGTCTTTGGGTCCAGTTTTCAAAAAGTTACAAAAGCGCTGGATTTTTTTAAGTTGACATCACGTTTTGTAAGCATAGCCTTGTGAAATAGTCAAATTTAACCAAGGGTCAAAATCTTTGTCGATTCTTGAAACAAATCTATATGGCAAGACATTATGCAATTTGCTCCAGCAAAGCTGAACACAAGGTGTAAGTGTCCAACTCCACAAATGTGTTTGGGAAATCAAGCTGGGAAACCTCAGCTTGGGTCAAAGATGGGCCAAGGAGGTTAAATATCTTGATGTTTTTGGAGATGAACAGCAATCTTTTCAAAGAACCTAATCAAACTTTCTATATTCCCCCATTCCCTCTGAAGTTAGGATACATTGGAGAAAAAAATTGAAATAAAAAGTCAAATAAATGAGATAAAAGGTCAAAAGTTTAATTTTCATACCCAGATTTTGACTTTTTTCTGTAAATTTCATTTTTTAATCTCAAAATTTTGACTTCCCACATCAAATTTAGTGTTTTCTTTGAATTTCTATTTTTGTCATCACAAAAGTATGACTTTTTCCTGCATAATTTTGACTTTTCTGGCTCAAAATTTCGACATTTTTATCTGAAAATTTTGACTTTTAATCTCACCGTTTAACAAATTTGATTTTTACCCCTTGTTATTTTGACCTCAAATCTTTTTTTTTTTTCACGTTTGGTTTTAGAAATTCTATTTGTTACCTCGAACTTATGACTTGTTTCCCTGTAAAATTAGAATTATTGTGTTATTATTTCGACTTTATCATCGCAAAAGTTTGACTTTATCTGAAAATTTCGAATTTACTATCTGAAAATCCTAGAATTTTGACTTTTTATCTCCAAATTTTGACAGAAATGGACAAGAAAAACCTAATGTAAGCCAAGTTTTCATTTTTATCCTTCAACGGGCAGAAATGGGCTTCCACTGACGAAACCTTTCATTCATTTATTTTAATATTTCAGTTTTTTATTTTCTCAGTCGTACAGTTTACGTTCCTTACGGCGGAGCAGAAAATGTGTTGCGCCCGTTCTACAGTCATTACGACCGCCTTATAAAATATGGTCCGACACAGTCACGTGACGACAGCAGAGGCAGAGAAACCGGGGTGCGGATCTTTGTCCATCACCGCAAAGCAGCGTGGATGAAACACCGGTCACCTTCAGAGCAGCATCACGGGAAAAGGCCCCGTGTTCCCGCCGCTGCTGCCTCCGGTTTCTCACAGGACGGAATGGAGGAAAAAACACCGACAAATCCGCGGGAACTCACCCAAAACCCGCTCAAGAAGATCTGGATGCCCTGTAAAAACGGCCTTCCTGAAAAACACATTTCGCAAAGAAAGGGTTCGTATGACAACGTGGTCACCGGTGTTAGCACCTGTATGTTGAGTTGTCTCCCTCGTGGTTGGATGTGTATCAACGCAGTTTTTCATTTCTTGCGTGCCTTTTTGTTCACGTTTGCGTGCACGCAGCCGGGGCCTCTGTGTTGCATGATTATCGTTAATTCGTGCTCTGCGTTTAGCGCAGTTTCCCAATCAGCCTCCGTGCTCCTGCTAACGTAACCACGGTGAGTTTGAGTGTGAGTGTGCGTGTGTGCGCATGGACCTCAGTTCGCAGAGTTCAGATGTCTCGCTGTGCTGCAGCCATCTGGTTCACTGAGTTATGTAAGGACCGTGAATGCTCCCGCAGATGAAGACTGCTCTCACGGAGGAGAAGGGACTGGTACTGGGGATGTTTAATTCATTGTTACTGAGTGCCAAGTCAAGCACCTAGCTGTTGGTAAACACGAATTGTGTCTCTGCAGTCATGTGAGTGATGTGCTCTGTGGATGAGCGTTTCACCTGCGCGCACACTGCTCACTTATGTGTGTGTGTGTGTGTGTGTGTGTGTGTGTGTGTGTGTGTGTGTGGTACTGCCTCTTCACTGTGACCTGACTGAGAGAGGGGTTTTCATTTATTTGACCAGAAACAAGACAAAACAAAAACAGTTATCCTCAAATTAAGACGCTTTGAGCTCTGAAAGACCCGATGTGCCCTCTCACCCTGTCCTTTATTCACCCACTGAGACTGAGTGTTGAAACTTGCTTTTAGTGAAGTGTTTCATAATCAACCGGACATAACAGTGTTAGTCTGACTTGTGCTCCAGTTGAAAACCTGGTCAGGGTGGTGCTGTGACTGTCTTATTGCCTCTATTCTTATATCATAAAGATAATCTTTATGATATAAGAATAAGATAATAATGAAAAGCATTATTTATCTTTATTGTTTTATACAGTCATAAAGATACAAGCTGGTAGATTTCCAAACTGACAGAGTAACGCTTTCGGTATCAAAACGAACTGTTCCTTAAAAACTTAAACTGCTCATTTTGCTTTGTTTTTCATCTTTTCAGGATGTGATGATCACTTGACTGATGCAGTTTTTCCTCCTTTATATTACAGTATGTATGACCAACTGTCCTACCCTGATTGTGACTGTGGGCCTCCCTGCCAGAGGGAAGACCTACATCTCCAAGAAACTGACTCGTTATCTAAACTGGATTGACGTCCCCACCAGAGGTGAGACTTCCCTGAAATGTGGTAAACGAAGTGAAGCTGTAGAGGCTTGTAACTTGGTGCTTCAACATAAAATATGAAGTAAAGGGTTCAAAATTTGATGTTGAGTCAAAAAAATTGTCGTTCTAACACAAACAGAAGTTATCTTGACTAAATTAGATGTCTTGTGTCAACTCTTGACTTAGTGTGGTTGATTTAGACGTGTTAGTTGACGTAATTTTTGAAGTGATTAATTCATTTCAACTCAATTTAGCTTTTCAGCTATGTTAACCTTTTTTTCATTTATTTAAATCATATTTGTTGGTTGCCTTAACTTCTCCCGATTGTTTGAAATAATTAACCTATACCATCTCAATTGAACTCTTTGGATTCATGGACTATTGAGCTCAGACAGCATCGCACAGCTGTCTTGGATACAGCAGGCTCTTGTATTCACTCCAGTCCCTCCTCACCCAAGATTTAACTGTTATTTTACAATTCGCTTGAAAGCTGTAGCTTCAGTAGACAGCTGGGAGGGCCAAGGTGATTATCAAGTCAACATGCATTACCAATTTATTTAGGGATAAAGTTTCAAGTTGAGATGTATTTTGTATTTGAGATGGA
This sequence comes from Thalassoma bifasciatum, assembly GCA_008086565.1. Lineage (NCBI taxonomy): Eukaryota > Metazoa > Chordata > Actinopteri > Labriformes > Labridae > Thalassoma > Thalassoma bifasciatum. The sequence continues at coordinate 958,497 of RPOG01000012.1, read as the reverse complement.
GCCAACTTGTAATTGAATGTTACCACAACAACTACAGCAATCTTTTGTTGTACTGATAAAAAAGTAATATGCTCGAATAGCAAATGTGCAATATCAGATTTTACAGTGTCAGAGTTCAAGATGGGGGCGGGAGTTTGTAGGGTGACTTGAAATATGACACCCCATGCATTGACAATGACATTGAAAATATCATGATATGGTATTTTTGTGATAATTGATTAGGTTAAAGACAACAATGCAATGATAGATCTAAATATCCGATAAACTTAATACAAAATGGTCCAAAAAGTCAAGTGCAGACTTAATTTCATCAACACAACAAGGAGTCATGAGTTAAACTGGTCAAAAATCTATTTAGAGCACCATATTTTTTTTTATAAACATGAGATCTTGGGACCAACAATGGGATAATTGTTTTACAAAAGTCAAGTTTCATATTTTCATATTGATATACTGCCCTTTTTGTCTTGAGACAATCCTAAATGTCCTTCTTTTCCCATAGAGTTTAATGTTGGGCAGTACAGGAGAGAGTTTGTGAAGATCTATAAGTCCTTTGAGTTCTTCCGTCCAGACAACGAGGAGGGTTTAAGGATCAGACGGTGAGAGTAACAACCTGCCTTGGGCTGTTCAATAATTTATTTCACTCCAGATATGCTTTATCTGTGCCTGTATTATGTTTCCAGACAGTGTGCCTCAGCGGCTCTGAACGATGTGCGGCAATACCTCACAGAGGAAGGAGGCCAAGTGGCGGTAGGTGAAATGTCGCCTTTGTTTTCAGACTTTAGGCAGCTTAAACTCCATGCACTTTGACAAAGAGTATGTCTAATTTGTGCTGAACAGGTTTTTGATGCAACGAACACCACGAGAGAAAGAAGAGAAACGATCATCCAGTTTGCAGAGCAGAATGGCTTCAAAGTAAGTGGTTAGATACTTTAACAGAGGAGACCCTTTTAAACAGTTGACCCTCGCACTAAACAGGATTTTTTTCCCCCCTCCTATTCTTCCTGTAGGTGTTCTTTGTGGAGTCTGTGTGTGAAGACCCAGACGTCATACAGGAGAACATTGTGGTGAGTATCTAAAGTTGATCTGATTTGTGCGGTCACAAGAGATTTTTGTCCCTATAGGTCTCACTCCTCTGTGGTGTCTCTGTTTAGCAAGTGAAGTTGGGCAGCCCCGACTACACAAACTGCAACACCGAGGAGGCGGTGGAGGATTTCATGAAGAGGATCAAGTGTTATGAAAATTCCTATGAGACACTAGATGAAGTATTAGACAGGTGAGATAAAAGTTATAAAGAGTGTTTCCTACATACAAGCCTCTGAAATCTGTAAACTGGTTTTGTCTTAGTGACAAATAATGTTGACCAAAAGGACTCATGTGTCTTGGGTCTTTCCCCAGGGATCTTTCTTACATCAAAATCATGGACGTGGGTCAGCGCTACTTAGTGAACAGGGTGTTGGATCACATCCAGAGCCGGATTGTCTATTACCTTATGAACATTCACATCACGCCACGCTCCATCTACCTGTGTCGCCATGGGGAGAGTGAACTTAACGTCAAGGGGCGAATCGGAGGAGACTCAGGCCTCACACCAAGAGGCAAAGAGGTGAGACACTTTTGTTTATTTATGTAATCTGTCCTCACTGCCTTTTTTTTTTCGGAAAATAATTATTTTTTTTGCCTGCAGTTTGCCAAGAAGCTGAGCCACTTCATACAGTCACAGGGCATCAGTGACCTGAAGGTGTGGACCAGTCAGATGAAGAGAACCATCCAGACCGCTGAGGCTCTCAATGTGCCCTATGAACAGTGGAAGGTCCTGAATGAGATTGATGCAGTAAGTACGAGTTTGGCTGCCTTACTCAGCTGGTTATTAAAGTGTTAGGTTTGGATATCCCTTAATCTTGGTGTGTTTTCATTTTAGGGTGTTTGTGAAGAGATGATGTATGAGGAGATCCAGGACCACTATCCTCTGGAGTTTGCTCTGAGGGACCAGGACAAATATCGCTATCGGTATCCAAAAGGAGAGGTCAGTCAGTTTGGTTATGTAAATGTTGAAGCGTTTGTCTGTCTTCTAGCGTTGCAGCGGGATGCTTCTGTGGAGTGTTTGTTCCAGTTTTGGAATTTTCCAATTTAGAGTCGGTCTTCTTTTATGAAAACACAGACACTCAGACACAAACACTCGTGCAGACGTGACCATGGACATGATTAAACTTTATCCAGATGGCAACTGGCCAATAAATCTCAGCTAATGAGTTTTAAATTGGACATGCGGCTTTGGCCAAACATCAGATTACAGTGGGAAGTGAGTGTATGTGTTTGTGAGTGCGTGTGTGAGCGCATGTGTGCGTGGTTTCCGTTTGTTTACCGTGTGTATGAATGCCCTCTGGTGTGTTCTCACCTTAAGTCCATCTCATTAGCTCTCCATTTATACAACACTGGAAGATTAATATGAGCATTACTGGGAGACGATGTGCTTCTGATGTTGAGGAGCAGTGTCCAAGCGAATGTTGGTGAAGACAATCTGCTGTAATGTTAATCTATTTATCCAAGAGTGATCACTCACCACTGTGCACAGTGTAAAACAGATTCAGCTGAGCTTTTTCATCCCTGGTGATCAGTTACTCTAGTAATCTTTTGATTCTACTTCTCTATCATACTTTTTGTTGAGTTGTCCAAACACTTGTCTCTTTTCAATTTGTCTCTCTTTTGGCTCAGTCCTATGAGGATCTGGTGCAGCGCTTGGAGCCGGTCATCATGGAGCTGGAGCGGCAGGAAAACGTTTTGGTTATCTGTCACCAGGCTGTCATGCGCTGCCTGTTGGCATATTTTCTGGACAAGACAGCAGGCAAGTTCCTAAACAAAACTTCATGCAATTAATAAAAACAATGAAACGCAAAGAAACACTGACGCTGTTGAATTAATCTCTGAAGATCGTCACTTCATTCACCAAGCATTTAAGTAAGCTAATGGCCTATTGTTCTCACAAATTAACTGTTCAGGAAAATTACTGTCCACACATCAAAGGATATTGATTGTCTCTGTAATAAACCAAGTGTACATCAATTAAGTGAGGTTTTGGATGACTTAATCAGTGTACTGTGGCATATTTTCACAGAAAACACATTGAGAATATAATGATAGAACTTTGGCTTTAACTTGTCAGTGATTATGGGAACACCAATAATGTATGACTTTTCATTTTGAGGTTTTCTCTTTTCAACAAAGGGTGTGTCATAGTGTCAAAACAAGACAACGTGAAGTTTTCTTAATCACAGCCCACATTTTTTTCAATTTAGTTTCTTGAACCTTTGTTCTGTTGTGTTTCCTTTCAGAGGAGCTTCCATACCTGAAGTGCCCGCTGCACACCGTGTTGAAGTTAACACCTGTAGCTTATGGTAGGTTGAGTCTCCTGGAGAAATGCAATTCAGCTAAAGAACATTGTTTCTCTGAGCTGGACTGTTGAACGCTTTTCTGGCACCTTTTTGTGTGATAATCAAAATTGTGTTCCCATGCTCAGGCTGCAAAGTGGAGTCCATCTGCTTAAACGTGGAGGCCGTCAACACACACAGAGAAAGACCAGAGGTGGGTATAACCTCATGCAGAAGCACACACTTGCCTATGTGCACACACACTCCTACCACACACCTACGGTTAGACTTTTTGCAGGATAGGACCACACACAGGTTTACATATGGAAAATAGATTTTGACTCATGCAAAGATTTAGTTTTTCCAACCACCCGAAGTGCCTCATGTTACACTGCTCGTCATATTCACCACATTACACACGGATAGCAAAGATTGCCATTAAACCATCATTAGCTATGATCAAACTCCAGATGTTCTGATTGAGAGACAATTAACTGAGCCTTATGATTATGAACCTTCTGTCTGTGAACAGTTTATCTTGATAGATTTGAGTAAGAGCCAAGGGTGGAGTTGCTGAGTTTGGTTATGTGGATTGTGTACAATCGAAGCGATACACTCATCTAAGGATTTGTCAAAAAGAGTCATTTAGCCATGAAGCTGTACAGTTTCGAATCTACATTTCTACCTTACTTGATCAAATCTTCCTTTTACTTTGCAAACATTACTTTGCCAGCAAATGTTTTGCAAAGTAAATAGGCCGTGTCAAATATGAATAGTCATCTAATGTAAGATTGTGAAAAGCAGAAGCAGGTTTCTCTATGAAGTGATCATAAAAGAAGGTAATGAAGATCAAGCCTTTAATGGTTTTGCAATCTTTTTCTTGTATGTCCGTGTTATGAATGTAGCGGTTTTTGACCTACAAAGAATCCTTAACTCACTTGCAAAAGTCCTTTTCATAGTGTGAGTCTGCCATATCATTGTACCCTAGTCACATCTTTTGTACTGCTTTATTGTCCTATCGGCAGGGGCGCTGACTTAATCAGACTGCAAATGGTCAAATCTTTAGGAAAAAAGGGAGAAACTGTTTGAGGGATAACTTCTGTTGCCTGATTTTATGCTTCTGCACTTTTCACTATGTATGTTTGATGGTCTGTCCAAGTTCATATGCATGCAACATCCCACTCACCATCCCTTGAAATATGTTGCATATTCTGAATTTTGACATTTGGCATAATTTAGCTGACTCAAAATGATTTGATTGCCCTTAGCTTGTGTTTTATTTGATTACAATGACAAAATAATAAAAGCATCAAGAAAAAAAATGAGCAAAAAGGCTGCGAACAGTTGCTCAGTTGTGTTGTACAGAGCAGAAACAAACCTGGAGCAAAGAAATAAGAAAATAACTCTTAGATTTAATCCTTCTCCCAGAGTTACCTGGTGTGTTTGCAGTGGATTCTCATTATGTGTTTGATGTGATTGATTCCCCACCCCCTGTGTTTTTTTCCCTGTCAAACAGAACGTAGAAGTGTCGCGGATGTCAGAGGAGGCTTTGCTAACAGTGCCAGCTCACCAATGAGGCAGTGCTCCTCTCCCTCTACCCCAGCCCCGTTCTTCATTAGTCCTCTTTGTGCACACTGCACCACTGTGCCACTGTATCAAAGCGCCAAGTCCAACTGTCCACCGAATCACTCCTCACTTTACTCAGTCTTTTTTTTGTTTTTGAAGAATATTTTAAGAAGTGATAAGTAACTGGAATCCAGTTTTTTTTTATTTTGCTTATCGAGAAATCTTTAACACAAATCGTGTGTTGCACACATTCTCCAATTTGTGGAGACTGCTTTAAAAGCAGATTGGTTATTTTTAACTGATGCTATCATCCCAACTGTGAAGCAGTGAAAGTCCAGCACCTTTACGTTGGACCAGTGATTACATATAGTTTCTTTTCTCAGTGACCTTGTTTCATATACTAAGTTAGAATATTTACTTGAACCAGTGTTTTATGAGTTCATATTTTTGTGGTAGAAGTCAGGACACCATAATCAAAGTTTTACAGTAATGCACAGCAAAAAAAATCTTTGTTCATTTCATATTTTGCACATAGACATCTGTTTATTCCATCATTACGTTTCTTATTTTTTTTAGTTTGTCCCTAGTTTGGAGATGATAAACACTGTCTATTAATCCTGGAAGAAGCTGATTTATTGACACAGTTTGTTTTAATGTTTTGCTTGTCCATTAAAGTGAAGGCTCTTACGGTTTATTTATATGACTGATCAGAATCAAGAGAAGGATATTCATGTTTCATGCTTCTTAATAAACACTCATCCAATTCATGTATCCTTAAACAATCTTCTTGTGCTTCATTTTAGAAAGTTTGACATTAATGCTGTTTGATTCTTAAATATTTGAAACCATATCTAAGGTTTTATGCTTTTACTTAAAAGGTGAATCCTCTGCCTGCAGTGCTGGAGATTTCTCACTCTTTCACCCATGTGACACATAGATAAAAAGAGACAAAATAGTTCCTTCCTATCTGCAGATCAGACGGGCTCGGCTCACTTCCTGCTCACTCCGCTGAGCAAACTGGAGACTCTGGGGAGGTTTCCCCATTCATTGATATGCAAAAAGTCTGCTGAAGAAAGTGCTGCCATTCATCAGCTTGAACAATACTCTTACTGTGTGTCAAACACACATTTCTCTCTGGCTACAATAAGAGATGCAACAAAGTATATGCTGCTTATTCACAGACTGAAATAGTATTTCTTCAAAGGGATTTATAAAAACAGATTATGATAACCAAACCGTTGCTCCTAAAGCGCATGACAGACATTAGCCTTACAGCTTGAATTATGCTCACTGTGTGATGTTAGTTGCAACATCTGTGTCGGCTGTGGATCTGAATTTTAGAGAAGTGTTCAAAGGAACCTGTGGCTTTCAGCAGTGTCAGGGTGTTCAATCATATGTGAACAAGAGGCGCCTTCACCTTTACAGAGTATGGGCTTTTTTCACTCTGGCCAGTGTATGTGATAGCACCATTTATGTTACATTGAAGAACACAGAAGTCTCACTATATTTGCTGAAACGACCAGAAAAAGCTTGAGTTCCTTTGATTGTGCTGGTTGAGCTGTTGTCTCCCTTTATAAGTTGAGACAGATACAGAATTTATTAGAAACTCCCCTAACGGTGATGTTTTTTTGTTGCAGAATGTGAACATTCATCGTACCCCTGAAGACGCCCTGCAGACCGTCCCCCCTCACCTCTGACAGCCCACTGTGACTGGACCTGCTCTCTTTCCTAGGGACAGACCCTTGTGTTCATCCTCTTTCCCAGTCTGCTCATCCTCCTCACAGTGGTGACCAACTGGGTGATGTGCCTCGTCCTCCTTCACTACTCCTGCCACACTTCACCTCTTGTTCTTTGTGTTGAATAAACGTCACGGACACCAACCTGATCAATTACTGTATTTGGGCCTCGTTAGGGTTTCATGCAGCCACACTGCAGGTTCACTTTATTTATCAATCAGACTGTTGTTTTGCTCTGAGGGGATTCAGACACCTGATTTATGTGATCTGTTTCTATATTCACTTTGGTGTGTTTATTTGTAACAGTAAACCTGAAGCTTACTGTACTATTTTGAAGTATTTACCATGTAGTGTCAAAAAAGGATCATGTGACTTTCTGCTACATGTATGACGTACTATCGTATCGTGCAATCACTGTTCAACGTGGTTTTTTTCGTGATACCGTGCAATATGAAGTTTATATCTACTTAGAAAAGTTATTTTGAAGATTATTTAAATAAGGGGGGGTTAATTAAATGAGAAACACTCATTAAAAGTATTTCTAATGTGAAAGCCACAGAGGTTTTTGTACTGATTGGTAAAACTGAAGTAAATTTCAATTTCAATTCTTTACACAGATGTTTGTTGAAATTATAACAGGTACCATCACTTTTCTTAAAAAAACATATCTGAGCACACAGGGGACTGAAAAACTTCAATGCAATGTTAGCTTAAAGCTTATATCAATGTGTAACAAACTCAACCATAATAAAGAAGTTATTTTTATAAACCCACTGGTCTGTATTTTGCTGCACTCCTTTGTTTATAAATGCTGATACATATTCTATAAAAAAGAATCGATAAAAACATTGTTGAACGTTGTAAATGTTTGGTATATGGTTGAAATTTCTATTGTGACATTATTGCCACAGATTTCATGTCCTTGTGTACAGGGTAGCAGTAAGCTCTGTATTTATTTACTCCATTAAAATTGGACACTGTAAAACCTCGAGACAGCTTTTTTCAATAAAGGCTTTTAAATACGGAACAAGCTGCTAAACATCAAAATTCACATGATATTAAAGATACACAACAAAAGCTCAAAGTTGTAGGGTAGAGGATTTACAGTGTAACATTGATGCTATCAAATTTAAAAAATAATAATCAGGTGTCAGCTGACAGAGAGGTTAAGCAGTTTGACAATCTTGGACAATAAGCTCCAAGATATGACTTCGAAATAAAAACCGTTGCTTTTAGATAAAATCTGTCCATAGCCTGAATAGTGGGAAAGTGACTAAGTTCTTATTCAGTTTGCAATGGTTAATAAGGTGCAAAACTTAAGGAAGTTTAAGAATTAAAACTTCTCCACATATAAATGAATTTAGGGGCATTTAATTTCTTTTCTGTGTTGAACTATTTTTGTTTTGGATCAAGAACAAAAGGTGCTAACTTTGATTAGGTTATTCGCGTGAACAATTACTGTTGGACAGCAGCAGTTCACACATAGTCTGAAGTGTGAGGGTATTACTTCCTCTCTCTCACAGGTTAAACAACATCCTATCTGTTCAGTGCTGACTAATATCAACTTCCTGAGAAGCAAACCAGATCCTTTTATAGAAACAGCTACAAGACAAGCAACAATTATTCACAACACAGGAGAATACAAAAAAGGTATAAAACAACAGAGATTTATTTACTTTTGCCAACATGGGATTTGGTGGCTTTCTTACAGACAGCTTTTGCTCCTGATTAAACCCCAAATATTCTAATTCCTAGAAATATGGTTTGAACTGAGATTTTTTTCAAACAATTTGAAACAATGACAGGACGTACAGACTCACATACAGAAAAATACATACACCTGGCCGTTCAGTTTGCATCACAAAATCTCAATGCCTCTGTACTCATGACTATCAACATGATTAATACTTTAAGGACCCGCCTTTGTTTGGGGATTTGTTCTAAGTGGCTGAAAATGAAACTGGTAAATATTTCATTATATACAGTCATTGATATTCGTGAGTACAGGGAAATAACTGAGATAGATGCGAATGGTATCATCAAATTGGTCCTCTCATCTTCTCTCTGATTGGCTGTTCCCTCCTTTAGTCCTCCTGTGCTGATTGGCCCTTGGAGCTGTTCTCCTTGTTGTTGTGGTATCGTGGGCAACACCATCCTCAGAACTGTGAAGAGAAAAAGTACAATTATTTTTGACTCTGCAAAACATAAATCAACAAAAATAGACAAACGAGAGATTTCTTACATTCTTCAGGAATTCCTCTGCAACAATACGGGCCCTCGCATTAACAGAAAGTTTCATCTCACTGATCTCCTTGTCAATCTCCTCCATGAAGTGGATGACAAAGTCCACCAGCTTGTGTTTGTACATCTGCTCCGTGTGGAAGTTGGTAATCAAGAAGCTAATGTCGTACCCCTGTCATCGCAATGCAAGAGAGGGAAAACAGCAACAACAACATGAAGAGGATGAATGAGTCTAGAAAAATATCACATTTGAAGTCAATGGTGGATAAATGTTGTAATTACTACGATACTCTATACTTGTATACAGTAGCCAGTAAAAATTGTGTATAAATAATCCTATGTTAAAAAACACTTTTATAGTTAGCAGTGATCCTCCTTTATGACGTGGAGTTTAATCGTAAATCTACCACCAGCTTATTCATAATCCATTAAAATCCACTCACTTCTACCGGTTTCCTCCTCAGAATGAAGAAGTTCTCTGCTCTCATCATCATGAAGCGCATAAACTTGTGGCAGAGGATTTTCTCAATCTCATCAGCCTGTGGGAAATTGTTTTTACATTCAGATTAAACTTACAAAGAAAACACAAAAAGGCTAAAAAACAAAAACACAGAAAGAGAATGAAATCTTGCTTTAAATCACCTGTTTGACAGCGATGCTGACTCTGACAGAGTTGATTGATCCCTCGATGAGAACCTTCTCCTTGTCATTACGGCTGATGACCACGGGCTGGAGCAGCAGCTCTTTACTGCTCCTATAACCACAGCAGAAAAAACCCATAACAATTAAAAACAGACCTGCAGTCCTCTGAACGAGAGTGAGCTCAAAACTGAAAACTCAAGATTGTGATCTTCACAGTAGATGCTGTGCCATATCACACCATCTACTGTAATATTGGTGTGAACTTTATGATGATAAACATTTGTCATATTGTGATATTTACACTGTGGGGAGGATGATTTGGATTCAAAGTGTCTGGGAGAAGTGCTTGGTAAGTGAGGAAGTTTTGAGGGATACAGATGTCAGAGAGAAAAAGCAAGCGCTACAGTGGTTGAGTCTTGATCAATATGTGATTTTCAGCATGTTTGAGTTACGTCATTGGTGTGTAGTATTGTTTTTATTGTTTGTTTTGTGTGTCAGAGCAATGAGGCAATTAATGGAAATAAATCCATAAAATCTTATTGCGAACAGTTGCAGCCTATTGAACTGTGTTGTTTGTTAAACTTAGATATTATTTTTTTAAATGTACAATTTATAGTTTTTTTTTGCAGCTTTAGGTCCTGTGTGTTCATACATTAAATCAAAATTAATAAATAACTGTGAAATCATGCAGGTGAGGTGTGATGAAAAGCACCAAACGAGGCAAGGCAAACAGTTTTTTGAAGAGAGATATTCAGTGAAATCAAAATTGGTTGTTTACCCCTTGGCCCTGGGCGCTAATAAAGTTCTCTACGTGACATTCAGCGCGTGACTTTAATTTGTGACTGACTGTTTTATTTCAAGGGCTTGCATCTGAAAACAAAAAGAAACTAACTGGGACGCAATGCTTTCATTCTGGGGAAACCCTTACTGTCGCAGACAAATATCAATGTGCATTCTGGTTCGGCTGTAAGCATTGAAGCCTCATTTAATGGCTCAGGTATTGCACATGGGATTTATTTTGTGATTATTTTGGGTTCCCTATCTTATGTGTTGTTTAACCACCACAAGCATTCAATACTATTTTTGCTACTGGTGACTCCTTTTCGCCCTGACAAGTCACTTATCATTTGTATTTTGGACCATTTTTGCTAAATTCTGACTATTTTACAAGTTTTACCCTAAATTTTGTTCATTTTCACCCATTTTTGCCACTTGGAAGTTATTTTCATTGTTACTTTTGGCTACTTTTCAAAACTTAAACAGTGATGCTCTTTAGTTGAGCAGGGCTGAGCAACACTAGTGTAGAGCATCAAATATCTACAGCACTAACTTTTTTTCCGTTATTCTGCCACATTTAGAGTCTAAGAATGATGCACTGTCTGCAATTTGAACATTAATAATATCATAACTATAATAAGACCTAAAAACATTGAGGAAATAAATAAAATGTCATATTGCTCAGCCCTACTGCATAAAACTATACAAACAAATGCAGAAAACCCTTTCTCTTCACCCTGTAGTGCTTCTCTCTGAAGAAAAAGCAGCTGCAAGTCCTCACAGATCAATCCTACAGCCTAACCCATGCCTGTCATTTTTTTCACAGCAGAGATTTTCCTCTGCAGGTTTGCACAGGCCCATGCTTGTGTGACAGCTGCAGATGATCTGCAGACTGCTGAAGGGCTACAAAAACAAGTGAAAGCAAAGCAAGGGGACAGTGGGTGCAGTTATCCAAGTCTGGAGAGATGAAACCCACCTGACTTCTACCTCTGGCTTGTTGTGCCGCTCCACCACCTGAGAGGAGAAGTTCTCCAGACAGAGGGCAGCCTGCAGGGTGGCCCTCACAGCGTTCAAGTAGGGGCGCAGAGTAGCTGTCTGTGGATGACATGAAGTCTGTTACTGTCTGGAAAGATACATTTCAGCTTAAAACCAGAGTCCATGAATAGCTGAACCACCCAGTCCTTTGAGGCTGACTCAACATGCAGGGTCAGCTTATGAGGTCACTTTAGACCAGGAACCAAAAGATATGAATACATAATGAGGGTATTCTCGAAATCTCCTCACAGCTCAACACTTAAAAGATCGAGCTGTTAATACACTGTAAAGAAAAAAAGGATCCACAGATGTGTGGAGATTTAATAATTTCTATCCAGAGTGACGTTGGACGGACGGGTCTTTTCCAGGTGACCGAGATTGCAGCAGCTCATCATAATGAGACCATTAACACCTCTGTCTCCGTCTGTGTAAAGAATACACATGTTTATGTGGTGACAGAGATTTAGATAAAAGCTTCTAGATATCATTATCAGATAATATAGGGGCCGGAGAAAAAAAAAAAAGACAGCTCAGCTCACTTTGGTTCCTGCAAACCGTGTCGAGGATGCCCGTCATCAGACTTCAATGCAACCGACCTGAATCCGCAGCACCGACCGGTGTAGCTCATCTCACCTCGACTTTAGCCGTAGTTAACGGCAGGAAATGACCAAATAATGGAAAATAAAGGCGAAATAAAGGTACGAGACTTACCATTTTTATGCTGTGCAAGACGGAAGTTCCTCTGCCACGCCTGGGACTCCTCTTCCGTAAATCCTACATCGCCGAGTACAAATAGGGTACGTTGAATTTATTCACATTTGCACTAGAGGAAGCAGGTTTTGCTGCACGACACTGAGTTAACCGTTTGCGCCCGTGGCCCCGCCCGGGCAGAGCTGCTGGTGTACCAAACGAGCGCATACAAGGACGCGACCATTCCGCTCTTCGAATGGGGGACATTATTGTTCTGTGTCTGTTTTTAACAAGTTATTTTCGACTATTTGAAAAGTATTATTCGATAATACCTTTATTAAATACAATAAGTCCCAAAATGATGGCTCAATAGCCTTTTTTAGTCATGTTCGTTTGTATGCTTTTTGGTAAAATATGGTTTGATCCGACGATACTACTCTAGCAGCGGGGCAATGTTGTATACAAATATTATTTCTGTCTGATTGTATGATATGTAGGATTCTCAATAAATGTTGAGAGTTGTGCCTTTATTTTACTTTGAGAAATAGTTATTTCGTTTAGAATAATCCCCGTCCTTTATGATTTTGTTTCACTCTCCCTGTAAATAATGGTTTTTCCCATCATGGACACCATTCACGGACGGTAAATATCGTGGCTACTCAACATTTAAAAATATCCAACACGGTCCAGGTCTTTGAATTTTACTCCAGTTTTAGTACATTTTAATCATATTGAACATCCGTGTAAAAAAATCAGGGAATTACCGTGGACTTAATCAACAGGGTAAATTAATTTGGGGCGGTTCGGGCCCTGAGATCAAGTGGAACAGACCCTCGCGTGTTTCTGCGCTCGCGCACCTTCATGTGTTTGATGCCATTCAGAATCAGAGAGACCTAAAAGAGAAAACCCACGTCTGGACACCACTGTACGTGAGGCTGTCACAAACCCTGGCCACCTTCTGTCGTACGAAGCTGCAAGTTTTTGCAGGACATGATGAGTGAGCTCAAAGATTGTCCCCCACTCAAATACTACGACTTCAAACCGGTGGAGCATGTAAAGGTTTGTCCCCGCTACACTGCGGTTCTCGGCCGCTCAGAGGACGATGGGATCGGCATCGAGGAGCTGGACACTCTGCAGCTGGAGCTGGAGACTCTGCTGTCCTCCGCCAGCCGCCGCCTCCGAGCCCTGGAGGAGCAGAGACAGGTAGGACTGATGAGTGGATGCAGGTGGGGTGTCACCTTTTCACCCCAACTACCACGACTGCTTCTGCAAATCTCTGTTTGAACACAAACTCAAAATATGCCACAGTTGTCCTTCTTCCCTCCTGCCTCCCTTTACTGTTTGTAACTTTTGTTGTGTGTTGTGCTTTTTTCATAGATCCTCACAGACTGGCAGGACAAGAAAGGAGATAAACGCTTCCTGAAGCTGGGGAAGGACCCAGATCCTGCTGCCTCTTCTCGACACAAACCAAAAAAGCAGAAATTGGAAGGTAAAGGTGGTCACGCACCAGGTCCAGGTCCCGGCAGGCCCAAATCCAAAAATCTGCAGCCTAAAGTTCAAGAGTATGAATTTACAGATGATCCACAAGATATTCCCCGTACTCCCAAAAATGATGCGCCCAACAGGTCAGCTCATATGTCACTGCTATTTTTACATCTCAAGTACTCCGGGTGTTTGTGGGGCTTTTAAAATGAAGGTAAAACAAATGTGTTATCGTAAATTTTTTGGAATCATGTTTTTTTTCCCCCCAGATTTTGGGCCTCAGTTGAGCCATATTGCGCTGATATCACAAACGAAGAGATAAGATTGCTAGAAGAACTTCTGAAACCTCCAGAGGATGAAGCAGAGTACTTCAAAGTATGAAAGAATATTCATCCACAAAAAAGCCATGCATCCACATTGTTTGTGTATCGCGAAATGTGTTAAGCTCTGGTATCATTTGCATTAACTGTAGATACCAGCACTAGGAAAGCATTACTCTCAACGATGGGCTCAGGAAGATCTGCTGGAGGAACAGAGAGAAGGAGCACGGGCCAATGATAAGAAGAAAGGCCTCATGGGAGGACCACTGTCTGAGCTGGATGCAAAAGGTGTGGGAACACTGAAGTTTTGTATTGAATTAATAGCACAAACCTTTGGCGTTACAATGACTTTTTGTACTGCACAAACCTAACTCCATCTTCCAAACTCCTATTCTTGTTGACGGCTTTAGATGTGGACTCCCTATTGAAAAAGTCAGAGTCCCAACATGACTCTCCAGAAGATGGGTGTCCGTTTGGCCCCCTAACACAGCGTCTGCTACAAGCTCTTGTAGAGGTCAGTATGTAATCAAGCATGTAATTATCATTTTAATCTTCAGAGTAGAAATTTGTAAAAACACTAAGACATGTCTTTCATTTACAACATTATGTCTGCTTACTTTTAGGAGAACATTATATCCCCCATGGAGGATTCTCCCATACCTGACATCTCAGGAAAAGATGCAAACGATGGAGCAGGAACTTCCCCTCGGAGCCAAGGGAAAGCTTTCAGGTAGCTACGCAACATGTATTTGATGTGTGCGATGACATGGCACTTTGACAAACATATTTTAAACACAAGTAACATTATCATACTGACTCTGATATCAATCACATTATTTATTTAACACCTGGATTTGCAGTGAACGGATTGTACAGTGTTGGCTTATGTAGATACTTATGTCTGTTTAAGTGGCTATGAGAGAGAGCTGGCATTTTTTCACATGAATAAAATGACTTTACATTGGGAGATTGTTTGAATACAACTGGAACATGTTTGTTTGGATCCTGTTTTTTCTTTATTCACACTTGTACACATGAGACACATGTGCCCTTACTTCATTAATGTTTCTTCTTTTTTTAACATGACCAGATTTGTTTTAGGGAGCAAGTTGACGTCCAGATATCTTTGATGGAAAATGCTTCATATTTAGTTTACTTTATTTATTTGATTGGGACAATGCACATAACTCAACTTTTCAGCAAAAGCTTCAATGTAAATGCGCCTGAGTTAGCACAGCTGCTAAATTTCATCTGTTGTCCTAAGGCAGGTAGCGAACATAAACATACAAACAGTACTCCTTCTGTACCTCTGTCTTTCACTTTCTGTAGTGTTCCTCACACACGCTCGCTGGAGGCGAGGATTAAAGAGGAGCTGGTGGCTCAGGGGCTGCTGGACTCAGAGGAGCGACCTGGACCAGGGGGAGACTCTGAGGATGAGGTCCTGGCAGAACTGCAGAAGAGACAAGCTGAACTCAAAGCCCTGAGTGCTCACAACAGAGCCCGCAAACAGGAGCTGCTAAGGTAAGGACAGTTATTGAAAACAGACGAGTATTTACTTCTGAAGTAAATTAAACTTTAAATAGAGTTTGATGCACAATCTGCTGCTGATTTTAACTTACTTTCACTCCACAGGTTGGCAAAAGAGGAGATGCGTAAACAGGAGCTGAGACAGAGAGTCAGGGTGTCTGACAACGAAGTCATGGAGGGATTTCGACGAATCATGGCAGCCAGACAGAAAAAACGCACCCCGACCAAGAAGGAGAAGGACCAGGCCTGGAAAGCCCTGAAAGAGAGAGAAAGTATCCTCAAGTTGCTGGATGGATAGTAACAAAATAAGTTTATTTATAACAAATGTTGAAAGAAAGACGGATTGACACGTATTAGGACAGCTATGACAGCTGGTACATGGTCAGTGAACAGTTGTATCTATGATGATGAATGATACACTTTAATGCAGCTCTGTGTGATTTGAGTAGGGACATTTTGTAGTAGTTTTTCTATGTTGTGGATGCTCATTTGATCAGTAGTTTTCATGCGACTTCTTCTTTTGTAGACATTTCTTTTCGTCATTTGTATTTTGATTTTTTTAATTTGTGTACAATTGTAAATTTATTGTAACAAAACACAAGAATAAATAACTCTGTACTAGTCAGTTTTCAGTTTCTTCTTTGTGAAATACACACTCCAAATGTAAAGTGTCACTGAAGTATGTGCTGTGGTTCATTCATGAAATGAATCTTCCTGAAACTGACTTATTTCCAGTAGAGTCAGATGGTCTAAGATTGCGCTGCTGCTAACGAGTCCAATGTGAAAATTTCAATTGTTGACCCATTTTGCTTTAACACAACAAAGAGAGAGATATTTGATTTTTGTATCACAGCACATCAGTAAAAGCTGCTACAATAACTGCCGTACCTCATTTGACAGGAGTAGCAGTTCTACTAAGTTCTGTTATGTTATTTACGGAGACCTGAAATGACTCATCTGTGAGTAAACACTTAACTGCCACGAGAAAACTCTTGTCATACAAACATAAGCCTGAGCAGAACCAGGCTAATAAAACATCCTCGTTTGTTCTTGATTCAGAGCAGGCTGAAAAAGGGAGATAAACTTGAATAAGCTTGAGTACAGTTTGCTTTGAAAATGATGCTAAGAGAACCTCACAGATGATACTTTCTTTGAACAGCGTTTTTATCTGTTGTCACCTTGATACTCAGTTTTACTTCAACAGTTTCCCTAAGAAATGCTTTCTTCTTTTTGCAGGGGCTTTTGATGTCTCATAGAATCTTTCCACTGATCTGTTTCACAGATTAAGAACTTGTTTCTAAGGTGAAGTAATTTAAATTGAAATCTGTATTATGTCTTTAAGTTTAAATGGTAGATGTATTATTTTTGGCTGCAATGTATCTCGTAAATCATAAAAAATGCTGCCACTTCCCCCCCCTTGAAGCTGTGTCCTTGTTATAATCCCCACTAGATGGCAGTATCTTACTTTAAACTCACTGAAGGCGCAGGATTTACACTGAATGGGACTTGTGATTGACACTGGGTCAACATTGTTAGTGTGGTCACTCAGTCTTTACCTAATCATGTCAGATTTCTATATCAGTAAGAAGCAGTTTAAATTTTTGGGTGTTTGTGGAAAACAACAGCAGTACATGTACTATTATCAGGTTTTACATGGTCACAGCAACATTAACTCATCTGCGTCCCAACAACCAGACATCTAATTGCAAATATGTTGTCACTACTCACAGTTGCCTCTTCTTTTTTCATTTTGGTATCAGATATGAAATGTTTTGTCTTGTTTTTTGTTTTTGTTTTTGTTTTTCCAATGATGTTTTTTTCATAGTCTTGCCTGTGTTATAGACATGACTAACTTCTAAAAGTGTGAGAACAGATTGCTATCTTAATGCTCTGAGGTATCACATATGGATTAAAGATATTTCTGTGTATGGATAATGATAACTGGCAGCACTATTGGATACAGATTTTAAATAGAATTAATTTCCTGCCATGTTAACACATTGTGTCATATAAAAAGTGATTTTATTTGCAGTCCCAGCTGAGGCATCTTTTTAGAGAAACACAGCTATCCCAAAATAAGAGCCATAGCATCTTTGTGCGAAGCTTCAACAATGGTCCAATCATGTTGTGAAACCTCCTCCTCGGTCTAGCCTCCATGCAGCTTCATAACGCCGTCAGCCCACGTGTGTGAAAGCTTTTAATAACATGCAGACCTATTGAATCGTCCTCACAGGTGAATGAGAGGCTGAATAGAAAGCTGTGGCGGCCCCTCGAGGCTGGGTGTATCACACGCTGCTTTTGTTGCATTTGTTGTCATTAGACCTTAACTGAAGGGCAGGTGGGTTTTGTTGATACAATGCTCATACAGACTCAATGATGCTCGTCTGCTGTTTGCACATCCTGCATTGAGCTGGTTTTTAAAGGCTAACCAGACTCCTTTCAAAAACCCAGGTGGTGTGTCCATGAGGGATCTATGGAGCCAACTTCAGCCTCGGCGCCGCGTGTTCACATAACTCTCCTCCCTCTATGTGAAATTCAGCTACATGGTGAGCTTCTTCACTCCTCTCTGCCAGAGCCTGTAAACCTTTATGGTTGTAGAAGAGGAGGACTCTCATCAGAACAGGTTTCAGGAAATAACTTCAACAACAGCCAAGAAAAGATGGGTGGATGATGAATGTCTGAAAGCTTTGTCTGTATCTCCTCAGGCAATAATGAAAAGACAATTAGAGTGTAAATACAGCATTATCATGTGGGCAGGCTGTGTATTATGTATTCACATGAGCACACGCACACGCACAAACACACACACACTCATCGAATATCACTCCTCACCTCCTAGTGGGGTCTATTGGCTCTTTGTTTCACCAGTTTGTATGAACTATGTTTCTCTCTCTGGGGCTCTCTCCTCCCACTCCACCTCCATCCCTGCGTTCCTAAACCAGCATTTACCATGGACTGAGCAAGGCTCCAGCACACATGCACATGCCCTCGCACAAAAAACACACTCACACACACTTGGGCACATGGGGGTAAAGGGATTTCACATAAATCTGTGGATCTTTGGTCAGCTTTCATGCTTTGTTGAAAGCGTGAATGTGACAGAGACACAGACAGAGGTTGTGACAGCTGTTGAGGCCGGCTGGTCCACTGAGAAGACCCTCTGTCCGTGCAGGCCACGCCTCGGCTCTGCTCCCGCACAGAGAACTATTGTCTTCGGCTCTGCTTCCACTATTATGATGTCATGGTTTGTCCTTCCTCAGAGGGCTGCTGTTTCTGTTGTGTTCAAACTTGACAAACCTTTTAGCCCTGAGTGAGAAGCCCCCAAAAAGTACATAAAGACACTCTTGCACATTCATCCTTTTCATCCTCCTTCACCTGGGTCAGGTTTGAATCTCATTTGCCTCTCATTTGCATGGCAGTTGATGCTCTTCTTGTGTTGCTCCTGAAGTTGGCAGCTCGTATGCAAACCTTACTGCCTCTTTCAGCCTCACCTGCCAAGCTCTGCTCATCCTTTAGGTGAGACTGAAGAGTCTTGGTTCTCCCTGACATGTCTGCAGTGTTCATGTTAAGCACAGTCAGCTACAGACAAGCTGTTTACTTTCAGTACTAGGGGAAACAAACCTTGTCAGACAAGTTTAATGACTATTGTCAGGGCTATTATTTGTTAAACTGGAGGGGCCACACAGCCTGTGGCACTGCCTCATCAATCAGTCACATTTTGTCCAAACCGTAACCTAGACAAACAGCATATACTCAATATACAACGTATTTTTGTTTTGGGTTTTTTTTTTGTTTTGTTTTTTTGTGAAACACATCACTTTTGTTTAAGTCACTCCATCAGCTTTGTTTAATTTGCAGAAATGTCTGAACAATATGTTTTACATAACTGCCTCAAGGTGTGTCTGAATGCAAGATAACATGAGTTTATCTGTAGCCCCAAAATGAAGCTCAGATTTGTGGTTAAGTAAATAAAATTTGACAATAGGGTGAGTTTCCATTAAGTTTTAGTGATTAATTTATCAGCAACTATTACTATTTTGCTTCCCTGGCATCCTTAATTAGATAATTAGATATTAGAATTAGATATCTTCCTGACTATTTTTACAATGCAAGCATTATGTGTCATTTGTTGTCAGATCTATTATCTATTTATTATACAGAAAAATACAGTACAATCATCCAAGCCTGTAATGCCTGACTGATCAAAAAATAGTCAGAAAATTCATATTCAGTCTACGTTTTATGCTTATTAACCCTTTTAACAGAATCCACAAAAATGTAGCATGATCATGTCGTTTATGATATAGGAGCAGTTTTGCCAACTATTACAGATTTTTTTTTTATTTATTTTTTATTTTTTGAGGTAATATGCATTCATTTGATGCAGGAAACATTTTTTTTGAATAAAATGAGTAACTATTTAGAAGTTATTCTTACTGCAACTTTTTTGAAATTCTGCAATGATTTTTCTGAAATTATGTGAGTGGATGATTTCATGAGAGCAGCTATTTTGAAAAGGGCTGGAACACAGCTTTAGCTGACTGTAGTGATATGACAATCCTCAAGGGGGTAAAATACTTGTTTTCTAAATAAAAAAAAGTATTTTCAAGAGGTCTTTAAGGAAACTATTTATCATGTTGATGGGTTCAAGGTCTTTGAAACTCATGCATAAAAATGATATGTTTGGCAATATTGGATTGGAATAGGAAACTGTCTTTTGTGTTTAAAAGTTTAATTTGGATAGAAACTGATGAGACTGAGGGCATCAGCATTTTAGCACTGTTACCATGTCGCTGTAGTATCAGCATTTAGGTAAAAAAAATCAACTGACCCTTCTTTAATCAGTCTCACAGCGTGTTGTGACAGCAGACTCATGGTTCCTGTGATCTATAAAGAAAAGTTCGCTACTCTAAATTTTCTGGGTTTTCAAGGACGTGAGGAAAAGCAGAAACTAATCAATTCATGCATGGTTAAATCAGGATCAGAGGCCCTATGATTACCAAAAGTTACCCTAAAACAGGAATAAAGCAATGAGTCATCAATGCTCAGACAGACAAGTCTGAGTCCATTTTTGCTTGGGAATTTATGAGTCTTCAGGTTTTTTATAAAAGGCTGAAATCATGCCAGTCACACTAACAACCCCATTCATGTGTCAAAACTTCAAACTTCTTCCCTTTTTTCACTTCTGCCTCTAATGCAAATTCCCCCACCCTCCAAGAGATCAGGCCATTAGTGTTTCACTATACTTTGTAAGAATCACCGTGAATATAGACAAGATCAGAAAGAGAGAGGTGGGTGGATATTAGAGCATCATGCTCGAGTGCTGCGTGTCACAGGCAGCAGTAATTATGATCCAAAGAGGTCAAAGCTCTTGAGAAATATGCTTCCTTGCGATAAGATCAGATAGTAGAGGCATGTTGAGGGGGCACATAAGTGGACAAGGTATTTAAAAAGGGCTTGATGCAACTTCTGCTGTCTATCCTTACACCATACCCATGTGTCAGCCATTGTGCTTTGACTTTGTGTGCAGTGTGGGAAGCTCAAAAGGGAAATTATACTGATGAACAACACCATACAGGGGAAAAGGGGGCGATAATGTAAGGGATCTAATAGAGTTGAAGCCATAATCTTATTTCTGTTTGATTGGTCATTGGGTGAAAAGACAGAGAATACCCCAAATCTGCAATTGCACAAGCTTTATTTCAAGGTCAATAACTTCCACCTATTCCTAATTGTGAAAACTGAAAACTGTGAGAAAGTGTAGGTGTTGACTGACGGATCAATTGTTTTTTGTTTTTTTATAATATGATTTGTTGTTCAGGCAGGTTATCTGCTCTCAATTGACTTTTTGTTAGTGATCATAATGCATCAGATTACGCATGGTTTAACCATTTTCAATCTGTAACACATCATGATGACCTCATTTAAGGAAACTAGAGTAGTTAACCTCAAAATGAATATTGGGGTATCACAGGTCCCAAGTCTCCTTCCAATTTTGCCGGGTTGTGGGCTCCTTTCCCAGGACTCACTCAAAGCTTTAAGATGATGGGACAGACACAGGACATCACCAAAACTGTGGATAATAGTCACTAAGGGGAATAGGAGACACAATGAAAAATGCATCTCTCACCACCCACCACTTCTCTGTCATCCTCCCTCTATCCTCTCCCCATCTCTCGGTTGTTTCCTCTGCTCTGCTATTATCATCCAGATCATTATCAGGCTCACTCTCCCCTCACTGCGAAGGAGAGGAGGGCCTGCCGCCCACATGGCTCTGGTGAGAGATTTCTAACAGAGGCAGCTCAGGAGCAGGGGGAGAAAAGAGAAAGACAAGAGGCCCAATAAAGTCCATCTAAATATAGAGACAGTGAGGCCTTTTCCCCTTGTCCTTATAAAGAGCTGCTGGTGAATCCATGACTATCCTCCTCGCCATACAGAGACCTGATCTCTCCCACTAGGATCAGAAACAGAACTATTGGTGCATGGAAACACGTTCATGCACACAAACATGGGGCTTTATGAAACAGAGAGGACAGGGAGCTTAGTGAGGGTTTTTCTTTGCACAAGAAGGAAAATCATCTTTGCTGGAACATACTAAATTAGGAGAGGTTTGAGGAAACTTTACAAAGACATGATGGGAGACATAAAAGATGGGGGTGGGGGGTTTCAAGACAGCAGAGGAGATTAGAAAAGAAGATATGGATGGGTTTATGGCCAAAAATATCTCCATGGATGATGTTCAAGTAACAAAATCTCCAGCTATCAGACCAAATACTTCCCTTTTTGGTGCAGCTGAATCTCATCTGCAGACTCATAAAGCCAAATCTATCTTTTAAACATGGCCTTGTCACAACAAAAGAATTTGATATTTTTGCAAATATGCTAACACACAAAATACTGGTAAGAAGCAGCCCATTAGCAAAAATCACAAATAGAAATCTGTAAAGCCTATTTTTTTTTAGATAAAACAGATAGGATATGTTTGTGGTTGACTGTAGAGATTAAAGATTTATTTTTGAAAATGACAGATAATTTTTGCTGCATAAAAAAATTGGCACCCTGCGATTTCTGTTCTGAACCTGAACCCTTTGACATTGAAGGCATTCCTAAGGATATATAAATTTATCACTATGCATAAATGTATGAATTTTAAATTTGGCTATTGCATTTTGCTCATTAGATGCCATGGTGTTACAACCCCAATTCCATTGAAGTTGGGACGTTGAAATAAGTGCTTTCTGTCCACTTTCAAATGTAACACTGAAAATTTTTCACTTTTGATTTTACTGTGTACAAGGCCAGACCTTTGAATAAACAGTGCTAGTCTTTAAACAACAACAGAAGTTTTTCTGTTTTCCCATCCTGTGTAGTATCCCTGATTGCAACACTTTCACCAGACTTTCTCCTGGCAAGGTGTACAGTCTTCTGGTTGCTTGGTAACCACACTTTGATGACAAGTCACCAGGAAGTCACATCACCCAGATGAAACAATGTCCAGATCATAACCAATCAGCAAAGAACTTTTAAAATGTCTTTCCAATTTTGTCTAAGCAAATAAAAATGTAGCTTGGTTGAAAATAGTGTTACAATTTTCATTAACTCTGGAAAGGCCTGTATGACTTTTTCCATTTTTTTCAGTTTGTGTGCTATGACCCAGGCAGACCATCTGCTTTTTACAGCTTTGTAAGAGCAGGATTCACTTTAAAGGGCAATTTCTAAAGAGCAAAACAGCACCTGTTGAAAAAAAATCAACATCTTTGAGAGGTGTATTTTTTGACCTCTTGTTCTCTCTCATGACACATCAGTTCAAATATTTGAAATGTCAGAGCTGCAGCTCCTCAGTGTTTAAGAGAAAAGGCTGCCTCAGTCATAAATATTCAGGCTGCAATCAAAAACAAGAAGGTGACCCCTCACAGGACCCTCCAATCCAACAACAGCGTCATCACAGTAACTGACTAATGGGATTTACTCATGCATCCTCCACACTGTTAATGTCTGCAGAAAAATGCAGATAGAATGATGGTCCTTCGGTGGTTGTGGTTTGTGCAGCTGCTCACGACCATTAAATAACAACCCCACTCTTGCAGGTCAGGCTGGTCGACATACCCACTCAAAGAAACAGATATAATGTTGGTTACGCTCTGTGTGAGGTAAACAGGAGGTCATTTTCACAGCTGTCCTTGTACGCCAGCAGTGACAGCAAAAGTTTAGAAGTCAAAAAGAAAAAAAAAGTGCACCTATAATCCTTGTTCACACCTGTTGCTTCCTGCCTCCTGCAGAGCATGTTTTTGACCGCAGTGAGATATTTGTGAACAAATGAAAACCCACACTGAACAGTGACGTGAACACTCACTCACACACACACACACACACAGTAGTTCAGCCGCAGCTGTCTCCTCTGAGACTGCACACCAAAGGCAAGCCCAGAAAACCTGAATCATACCACAAAGATACCGACTCACACTCTGAACATCAGCGCTTATTACATAAGCGCTCCTCTCCCATAAACACACACACACACACACACACACACACACACACACACACACACACTGAGAACTCAGCAGAGCACAGTCTGACAGAGTCAATGTCAAACTCTGCATTAAAGAGAAAATGGGTATAATTCATCCATGACCACTTGGATGCTTGGTTGTTATGTGCTGATGTGTTAAGCTGAAATGGATCAATCTGTGTGCGAGTGTGTGTGTGTGTGTGAGAGAGAGAGAGAGAGAGAGAGAGAGAGAGAGAGAGAGAGAGAGTGAGTGTGCATTTGTGTGTGTGTGTGTGTGTGCGTGTGTGTGTGTTTATGTTTGGCTGTGTCAGTTTGTGGTCGTGAAAGCCCCACTGAGAGAGGAAGCTCAGCTGTCAGTAGTTGTCAGGCATTGGGCCTTTCTCTCTCTCTCTCTCTCTCTTGCTCTCTTTCTTCCCCAACCCTGTTGTAGTTAACCTTACTCGCCCCCCTTTTTTCTTTTTCTCCCTTCCTCCTCTTTTCTGCCCCCCAACAGCGCCTGGCTGGGTCTGAGGTCGAGGTGGAGGCACTCGTTTGTACAAGCATGTTGGCTTGAGATAAGGAAATGTGGCCCAGGACCAACAAACCTCCCTTGGGGCCGCACACATAACACACAGACAAACGCACATGCAAAAAAACACTCAGAAAAGAAGTGTCTAGAATATTGTGGTCAAAGGTCAAAGCATTTATTTTCTGGTATGTGACATTGATATTCTAAACTCTGACCTCACTGACCCCTGGATTTACACTCCTAACCATTTCATCTCTCTGCTTGTCTCCTTCAAACCCTATGCAGTGCTCTGTCTCACATTGTGCAGGGTGTCATACATGCTACATGAACTACACCCTCTCTCTGCAGAGCTTGTTCTACTTTCACTGTTGGACAAAATATTTCTGTGTGTGTTTGCCAGCCTTGCTAGACTGTTTTGGCACATTGTGAAATGGAAAGAAGAAGAGGAGGCTGCAAGGCTGAGAAGTGTCTGTCGTGCCTTGGCTAGCTGCTGGGTTATGTGGGGGTTGGTTGGGGGGTGGGGGGTGCTCGAAGAGAGTGTTTGGGGATGGTGGGGCTCCTGATTTGGGTCCAGTCCTCATGAAGCTCCCCAGGCTCTGTCTGAGTGAAACGAACCCAGATCACATTACAGAACAAGACATTTGACTGAGTAAATTAAAAACCAAAAAAACTCATACAATTCACAACCAATGTATTCACATGAGCCTGATTTGTTTAGAAAAACAACAGATACACAATCACCACTCAAAGTGAAGCCTGTTCCAGCTGTTTCTGTCTCAGTTTCCCTGCTTCATCAGCTGATTACAGCTTCAGCTTCCATTAACTAAAGAGACTCTGCCACGAGTATCAGCTCTGCATGGGACTATCTTGTGGAGGTGTGAGAATGACATTTAGGGCCCTCAGAGCAGCCGATAGGATACAAACCTGTGGTTAGATAAGCAGTTGTTTCTGCCAGATCTCTGAAAACTCACACTGATCCAGAAATATCCTACTATCCTTATCATGCCAAAACTCCCCCAGTTTAGCATGCAGTTGCATTTACTTTTGCTTAAACCTGGAACACTGCCACTTAAAATAGTCACACCATCACTATCATTGGGTATATTTTACCCGGTATAAAATACCTATTAAAAAAAAAATACTAACAAGTAAGGATGCACGAAATGCAGTATTGGAATCGGTATTTGTGCTGATACGATGCTGAAGTACTCATACTTGTAAAAGTACATTAAATACTATGACAATTAATACCACTATAAGCAAATCGTCTTGTCATTGATGCCCGGTAAATGACTGTTGACTGTTAAATATCAGCAACACATGCAGGTGAATCATAGTCTTCATTTCATTTGTCAAAATGAGAGAGTGAGGAAATAAGTGGTGCCATTATTATTTATGTTCAAAGTAATGTGTAAAGTATATACCTCAGAATTTCTCCTTTGAAGCACCAATGTCAAAATTATCACTAAAACATCAGTTTACACAAACATTTTGCTACTGTAGTCTTTCATTTTTCAATGACCCAATCTATCTCTAAAGCCTGGAATGAATTTTTTTTCCTGATCAACAGTTTGCATCACTGACAGACCTTGGTTCCTGCTGCTGTCAAACCAAATTCTTCATCGGGACAAATGGACATGTTTATGAGGAGAAGGAGGTATGTTGTTTTGGAGTCAGCTATGTCTCCAGTCTTTCTTGCTGATCCAGTTGAGTTCTTCAGTTCTTTGAAAGATGAGGTTGCTCAGCTTGTTCAGGGTTGGCAAACCTAAGTCTCTGCCAAGTTTTGGGGCATCTGTGACACAAAGACGCGGCTGTTAGGATTCTTCTGTTTCCTAAGGAGTCTTCCTCCGACCGTACTCATCGTAAAATGAGGTCACACAACCTTTCAGTGTCATCTTACAACACTTTCCTTCCCAGTTCTGGGGCAGGGTTATTGATCAGGTTTAAGCACAGGCATCACAACAAACATCATTTTTTGTTATCTTTGTTAGCCACTGTTGCTATGAGCTTTAGTTTTACTTGTTTTCGATTTATCTTAACCCTCCTATTGTCTTTGGGTCAATTTGACCTGATCACAAAAGTTATTCTGTTATAACTTTGGTTTTCTTACATAGAGTTGCTTTAAAATTACATGGATGGTTCTATGCTTTGCTACTTACACGCAAGTAGAGAAGAGGAAATCTGAAGACAACAGGAGGGTTAAATACCTTGCTTTTACCTGTTTGTTTGTGAGCAAAGTTAAAGCTTGGCAATCTCAGGGGAACAAGTAACCAACCACAACAAGGTAAAACTGCAGCATTTGTCCTCACTTAAAACATCAAACGACCTTTGCGGATCTTTTGAGACTAAGTTTCCAGCTTTCGCTTGTTGGTAGAATTCTTTTTTGCATTTAAGTGGGAAAAGTGCATGCATTCAAACACATTGGTGCATAGGAAGGCCATTTCAACAATGTGGCGAATACACCTTGAAAAAACAAATTACCAAACCTGACTTAATACATTAAACTTTAATACACCAAGCAAAAACAAACAGGCAGCAAACTAAAAGCATCTCTTCAACTGAAATTTATGACTGTTGACCTCAAAACCAGTCCACTGGTTGATTTTTTCATGCCATTGTGCATGTTACACCACATTCCCCTTCAGCTTCCACTGTCTGTCTCAGCCTCTTGTCAAAACAGGACTCTCTCCAGAGCAGACCGTGTTATCTGAATGGATTATTGCAATGAGAGTAAGTCACGGGAAAGAGCATGTGATGGGTGTCTGAGGTCTGGTTAGAGTCTGGGTCAATATGGCCTGTATCTCAGGCCTATCTGACACTTCAGTACCACAGATAGAGCCATGTGGGGCTGGAAACTGACGTCACACCGACACAAGGACTGTCAGGGTCAATCGGGCGTTAGATTGTTCATGTTGGTTTTTTTTCTAGGGCATGTAATGAGGGAGCGTTTGCATGATGTAATTTTACACTTCTCATGTCC
Source organism: Thalassoma bifasciatum (assembly GCA_008086565.1). Lineage (NCBI taxonomy): Eukaryota > Metazoa > Chordata > Actinopteri > Labriformes > Labridae > Thalassoma > Thalassoma bifasciatum. The sequence continues at coordinate 931,113 of RPOG01000012.1, read as the reverse complement.
CACTCCAAAGAGGGAGCTTTTAGATATATTATTCATGATTCCCAGCCTATTTTAGGCGTTAAATTCAAAAGGAGCTTGTGAAAGTTAGGCTCAATGATAATAACAGCCTTCTCTTGCCGATGCTGATGTTGAAAAGTAGCACCAGGGGGGAAATGCATGACAGCAAATTGACATTTAGAAGAGTCAGAAAACATGTTTATGTGAGGGCAGCTTAGAACAACTTTGAGTTGTCCTAAAAGATGACAAGTTGAGGCTGGGGTCATGAAAACAAGAGGTGTCTTTGCTTGGTTGTGATTAGAGTTGAGCCAAGGTCTGATAAGAAGGGTCTGTTTTTATGATAGTTCTGAGGAATCCCTTGACGTCACAGTTGCACGACAGAGCGAGAAGCATGCAGAGAGTGAGATTTGACTGAACTCACTTTGTATGAGCATGTGAAAAACAGACAAGGAGAGGGGGGGGGCTAATGGTGACTCAGCACAGCAAGGTCTACTGGGCCTGTGTGACCGCATTCATCAAGCTGACACCCAGCTCTGTTTTTGCTCCTCTCTGGTGTGACTCACAGCAGGAACGTGAAAAAGAGGTAAAGGCAAGAAAGAGGAGAGGGGAAAGGAGGAAGACGAGTGCAGAAGGAGGACTACAAGACCTGAAATATGAAAAAGAATAGATGTTTGTAAAAGAAAAGAGAAGACGAGATGCAGGAAAGTTGAGTGAATGGATGTGAGTGTGTGATCACAAACAGAAAACAGGGAGGTGAGATAGTGAAAGATAAACAGTGACAAAGTGATGAAAGGAGAAAGGGACCAGAGCTGCAGCGCTCCAGTAACAACCAGTAAACACAGCAACAGCAAGGACATCAGTTCTGCTGAACGCAGGCGTGTTTAAAAATCTGTGACATGATTCAGCCATAAAAACTGCAGCTTATCTTTGGTGCTGCCGTCTTGTACAATATGTCCTAACACAGGGGTTTAGCTTCCATTAATTTTTCAAATCTAAACAAACACTTGTACTTTAAAGCCATGTTTTGTTTTCAGTCAAATCCTCAGCACAAAGAAAACTTTATGTCATCAGTGAAACAGAAAAACCCAAGTACTTTTCCACACCATTACAGTCCCATCAACACTGGTTAAAGGGGTAGTTCACCACTTTGGACATCAGTTAACTCTTCACACTCCTTCAATGATGTCAATAATCCTTCAAGTTCCACCTTTCAGATCCATGATACTTCATTTTTTTGAATCTTTGATCTATTAGCAATATTTAGAGACACCTCCAAAGTCATCTTTTGGTGACATCACAACTTCACACCCATTTCAGTGGGAAAAAAAGGAGTAGTTATGAGCAATAGCACTTAAAACTAAAAACTAGTAGCTAACTAATAACACTCAATAACTTACTGTACAAAGACCAAGTTTAGTGTACATACTTATTAAGTCTTACTTATCCCACCTGGCAAGGAAAAATAAAAGATGTACACGAGATAAAAGCTCAGATCCCAAGAGGTCAAAGATGAGGGTTTGTTATGAGTGAAAATTTTCTACATTAAGTTTTAAGGATTGAAAAATCTATAAGGCACTGAACTAAGAATGTTATGGAGCATCAAAATTAAAAAAAAAACAAAAAAAAACCATTTTTGTTGTTTGACATGGTATTTAAGTATTCCCATATTTTTGATAACATTTTAACTTTAGTTAACACAGTAGACCCTGACTGGAGAGGAACATGGGGCTCTTTACCACCTTAGCTTCGATCAAACAACCATGTCACGTCTCAGCACATGTGAGCTAAACAAAAGTGGTGACCATGTTTAAAAGTAAAAACCTGCAAAATATCAGCGCGTTAGGTTTATCTCAGTGAGAATATGGGACAAGATATGATTCATATATCTGCTGGCCTGACTTTTAACCTCTCTCTTGCATATTTCCTGACTTTATGGAGATGAGTAACCTAATTGTGCAAGCCCAACTTTAGATGTAGGTTTTGAAAGTTAACCAGGTTATTCAGGGCAGGGATAGAAACAAACACAAACTCAAATGTCGCTGAACTGAGAGGTTAACTGGTGATTATCAATGACCTAATAAATAACAACCTCCTGTTGTGGAACAAAAAAGAAAGGTTGTTTTTTATGTTTCTATCGACCTTGCCTGGGCTGTGGCTTGAGGCCTTAGAGGGGTTTAGAAGTGACACATCTTCAAAAGAAGCTGAGGTAAGCACAAACATGTTGAGACGCTGCTGGGAAACAGAACTGGCCAAGCTTGTTTGGCAGACAGAAATAAACTGTTACTTTCTGCTCTGCTTTGAGGGGCTTCAAATCCATTTTCTGACAAAGTCCATGTTTTTCTTTCTTCCATAAAAGTCGAGAAAGACTTATGGTGATCATGGTGGCCTGAGGAACACCCTGCAGGCTCAGCAGGTGGTAGTGCTGGTGTTGGGACTTGATAAGTCTAGGCCCCCCTCCTGTTCAGGATCAAGCAGCACACACAGCTTTGATAACAGGCACATAGACACGTAACTGAACCCTCTGACCCTGCTGTTTCATCACAGCAGGATCTGCAATTTCAATCCATTGTGAATACAGTCACACAGCAAATAAAAGAATCATTTCCCAGCAGTATTCTGATGACTCTGTAGATAAAGGGATACTTGTCTTTATCTGCATGTTATGGTGCTTTGTTTTCCAATGAAAAGAATGGAGGCATCAGTATAACAAATTCTTTATTTTTTTTTTTTATTAATGTATGGCTTTTTGAAGGGACTGTAAAAGACACTTTATTGAAAAAAAAAACAACAGAACTTCTGACCCAACCAGTCAAGGATCTATAAACAAGTATCCACTCAAGTTGCTGTGCACCGAATCTTCCGACATGGCAACAAGACTAAAAATGATGAGTAGGACACCTGTGGATCTGGAAGAATGCCTCTGCCGGTTAAATGACATCAGCTTCACAACTAAAGTCATGGTAACAAAAGATAAACAACTATTTTAACTTACTACCTCATATAAATACCTACATATAAATATTGTAAATGTACTTGATGACATAAAACATTTGCTGTACATGAATGTCCTTTTGGAACAACAGTTTGTGAAAATCTCAGTGAGAAAAAGAGAACAAAACACACTGCTGTTTGAGCTCAGTGTCAGCTACCTTTCATCATCCATACACAGCGCTCTTGGTCCCCATGGCCCACATACTGCATGTGATTATCTACATCCATTTGAAATTATCAAGACCCAAGTAAGCCAGATAACAGTCACTTGACCGCTGAAAGGCCTGTTATGTAGGGCTCCCTGCACTTGGTTCTGTGGTGGGAAGAGCGCTGAAAAGTACCGAAGCTTCTAAAAGAAGTTTTTCTTTTTTATTATTAATATTAAGGCCTCTTTAATTAAAAAGAATGTCTAAAATGTGTAGTCCTGACACCAGTCTCTTGTCCTTGAGGTGAAATCTTTTGATGTCCTCCAGTACGGACCTGAACATTAGATGTTTGTTCATGCTGAATGCTCTACCTCACTGCAGAGCGAGCAGGATGGGACCACAAAGAGGCTGAGGGGCTCACTTTTTACCAAATCACTAACCTGTCTTTACTCGTCTCTAAGTGTCCAAGAGCGTCCGAAAGCAGCAGAGCCCTTCAACTTCAACTCTGGAGGTGGGAGGGGAGAGGAAGAACATACAAACACACACCTCTCAGGTCCATGTTATGTACCTTGGACACAAATGAGTTCCACTGATTGAGCCAAAAATATGATAACATTGATAATAATAGCATACAAACAAACATTGAAAATGACATCAACAATAATGAAGGACAATAGAAATAATAATAAAAATAATGATAATAAAAAAAAAAGAAGTGTCAGCTTCTGGAAGCAATCACATACTTTTTGTTGCTTAGCTTCCCCACCTGAATCTCAACAGCCCCCCAACCCTTCCCACCCTTTTTACCCTTTAACCAATGAGCAAACAGCTCGTCCAGATCGTATAGTGCAATAGTCCCACCCTTCTTCCTGAAAGCCCCCGCTGAGTGTCGCTGGGTGTCCCAGTGGTGTGTTTGCAATCCTCTGTTCAAAGGTCCGCAACCACCACTACCTCCCTTCTCCTCCTCCTCCTCCTCTTGAACTGCTACCCCTTCTTGGCCTCCTTCCTCGGCTCACTGCATGCGATCTGGCTGGATGTGCTGCTGCGGGGCGTAGTGCAGGAAGGCTTGGCCTTGTCCAGTGGCGGAGGAGAGGCTGGGGTGGACGGTGGCTGGAGCTGTGGCGGCGGTGGCTTGGCTGGCGCTGGCGGTGGGGCTGGTGGCGTAGCTGTAGCCCAGGAAGCTGGCTGGGGAGGCGGCATAGGGGTACTGATGCTCAAAGGCTGTCTGGGCGTACTGAGCGTAGGCTGCGCTGTAGTCCAGGTAGGGGCTTGTGCTGACGGAGGTGGAAACCTGAGTGGGCAGCACCAGGCTGGGCTGCACAAAGGCTTGTGGGTAGACGTATGGCTGGGCCATCCTGCGCACAGACACAAAGAGCAAAGAGGGGGGTTATTACAGAGCAAAGAAATCCAAGAGTCTGGCTTCTATTGTTTACATTTCTCCCAGAGGACAAGCCTGTTGGTAATATAAACTGTCTGTAGGTGTTCTGAGCTGAGGAGAGCTCTTATGCGGATATCCACGGTTATTAAAGACGAAACAGACCAGAGTTAGAAGTGGTTAGGAGGTGAAGGTGACTCAACCCTCGGTCTGTTTCGGTTAGTAAAACCTACAAAACCTGTTTGATAGGGCCTTGTGAGGTAGATGGTGCTGGAGGGGCTGTGTTGGGGGGAAGGGGGGAGGGGTTGAAAGATAGAGTCAGCCGTTACTGGCAGGTTTTCAAGCTCAGGCATCGGCAGAGTGTTTTAACAGCTGCTGCTTTTCACTCGTTACACTCAAACATACTGACACGTACACATAAGCGGACAATAAAGGGAAGTGCATGAAGGCTGTGCAGAAGTTGCAGTTTGCTACTTCTCATTTGGCGTGCAAAACTCAAGCAGACTATAGCAGGTGATGATGCTAGCTGAGGGAGATAACGGTGGCGGGGGAGCTCATCAGGGCTGGGTGCAGGGGCTCTGCCAGGGCCCAGGAGTCTGAAGTCAGATGTAGCTGTTTAGAGCTGTGTGAGTCTTGGGACTGTTCTGTCTCCTATTTTTCTGTATCTGCTTTGCCACTTTATCCATGAAGAAAAGAAAGGGGGGAGGGGGGGGGGGCAGAAGGGGCTGGAAGAGTCTATTTTCAGGCGGCACTTGGTGTTTCTCCCCCGGGTTTGTTGTCTACAGGGTGAGATGGTTGCAGCAGAGAGGAAAAGACCCTTTCCTTCTATAAAAGAGTGATGTAACCAACTACAGTTTGTCTCCTCTTACTATGCTTTTGAGGAAAAATATCCACTGACTGTGAAAAAGACCATTCACTCAAAACAAATGCCACTTTGACGTAAGCTCTTCAGCTGCATCTTAATGCTCATAAAAAAATCCTCTTTTCATGAACGTTATGAAATATCAATTTTAGCTGTCTTCTTCTACATGAGAAGAAAAGGTTCAGTTTTGAGAAGCGGCATAGATGTCAACACAGCAAAAGATGGAAGCATGCATGGATAGGGATGTCATCACGCTCTCATACACACACCCCCACTTATATCCCCCCATCCCTCCCTTTCTTACCCATCCACCCACCCACCCACCAACACACCAGTCACCACTGCAAACCCCAAACCATGCCATAATAGGGAAAGAGTCACACTGCAATCAGCAAAACCTCTTCAGCTCATATCACTCAAAAGGGAAAAGATAAAAAAGGCACTTCAGTCCATCACAGCACACCGCACTGCACTCTCAAGCCATCACTGGCACCTTGGAGAGGGGCTGGCTGAGGGTGGAGGAGGAGGGGTGGGCACGTATGCCTGTCACACCCCTCCTCTGGACTAGTCCTTAACTGTGGGCATCTTCTGATCTTCTACTCGACGCTGGTCAGCTGGCAGCACAGAACAACCAGGGCAGAAGGTTGGATAGGAGGCAGTGATTATTTTCAACAATAACATTAATGCAGCATGACAAGGCAGAACTTGCTTTGAAACCCACTAAATACAAACAAAATAATGAAAATACCACCTATTATAGTTGCTGACAAATAGGACAGGACAATTAATCGCAACTTAGATTTAATCACAATATGGTCTACTGCAATGTTCTAATTGCAGTAGACCATATTGTGATTAAATTAAACCTCAAGTTCTCCGAATACCAGATTAAAAAAAGTAGTAGATGATCTACGTTCTGCACCAGTGGTACTCAACCCTGCTCAACCTTGGAGCCAAATTATTGAAAACTTCATTTGTCTAAGTGGTGAAAAACAGGCAAAAATGGGGAGAAATCTCAGAAAATTGTTAGAAAGTAACAACTTCTCGTGGCTTGACATTCCTGTGACATATTATCCCTTTTTCATTGATGTCATGTAATATTCTAATTTTCTGGGACTCTGAATTCTGATTATTTATTATCTGCAAGTCATAATCATCAACATTTCAAGAAATAAAGGTTTGAAATAATTTACTCCAGGGTTTCACTCTCTGAAATGAGTGGCCAAAAGTACTAAGCATTTTCATGGTATGCCAACTTTTCGAAATGCACCTGTATATGCAAACTGTTGGGTTTCTTTTTTTTTTTACACAAATCCCACTTTTCACCTTGATACTTGCGTTGTTCCAATTTAAATAGGGATAATAATAATAAAAATCACCCCTTTCAATACAGCAGTTGATATCAATGCATTAGATGGGGAACCTAAAAGTAATTGCAGAATAAATTGCAATTGCAATTAGGGATGGGTATCAAGAACCGGTTCCTGTTAAGAATGGACAAGAAATGATTCAACCCACAGATACTGATAGCCTTTTTGCTAAACAATTCCTTTATCAATTCTTTTCCATGGCTGGAGGTGTTATCAGCCTTAAAGGATCAAAGATCCTTCCAGAGGAGGCAGATATGCTTCTCTTTTTAAAACAAGAACTGCTCAGTTCGTACTACTCACATACATTCAGAGAACTAGGATCCAGTGACTTTCATATTTACTTAAAACCCAATAAATTGTTGACAAAATCTGTAAAGCTACTTTTCATACACTGAGAAATCACAGGAGGAGTTGATAAGAGAATCGACAAAGAATTGTATTATTTAGTGGAATGGAAACACAGCTATTACATCATAGAAATAAGATTTGTTGAGACACGTTGAGATACAGAAGCTCACTGAGGCCTATGGCGAGTGGAGAGGAGAGAAAAGAGACGGCCATAAAACCAGAGAACAGCAGAGTGTAAAGAGTAAGCATAAGCAAATGAATGTAACCCCCACCCATGGGCGCAATCTACACTCTGCCCTTACAGTGCTATTGAGCCACTCACAAAGAGGCATTCAGTTTCACACACAGCTTTCAAACATGACCATACATTAATGCTGTGGGGTATATGTGCTCTCTCTCTCTCTCTCTCTCTCTCTCGCATCATGTATAATCAGCCGATCTTCTCCTCGGCCTTCGCAATGTGTTGCCACAGGCGGTTTACATTAATCTGGGCTTAAAATCTAGTGACCTTATGTAGGTAAAGTGGAATTGAAAATAATGTAGAATAAAAAAAGCCTGGAGGGAGGAAAGGAGACACAAAGCTCTCCTGTGTTTCATCTTTGGTGTGCAGAGATGGAGATGTTAGCTCGGGATCTAGCCTTTATTTGGGAAAAAGGAGAGAGACGAGGACTAGGGGAAGTTAGAGACAGTATTGAGCTCCCAGGGGCCACAGAGATGCCAAGTGGATTGTGGGACAGTGGCAGGGGAATGTGGATGATGGCCAAAAGATCATAGGTCAGCTGGTTTTGTGCTGACGGGCAGTCTGTGTGTGTTTGACATAGTGCCACTCTGCGGATGGCAGGCTTTGACTGGAGAGACATGCTCAAAGGGAAGAAACATTTGATGAGAACAAACATAACAAAAGCAGGGCGAAGTAATCACTGACATTGAGATCACTTAATGAGCTCATGTAAAAAGCCCGGGCAATATCACACCGAGTGGCTAAATATTTCTACAGGATAACCCCGATGACCTTCAGTACATGACTCACAGCAACATGAAGTGTGAAAACAGATGGGTCTGTACTGGGTGGGGGGAATTAAACAACACCTCACAATAACTTGTTAGAGGGCTTGATATTACCTCCTTTCTTCTTTTTTAGAGGGGATTGTGAAAAGTCTTTGATAGCAGGGGGAGAAGGGTGTTTTTTTTGGCACCTGTAGAGGTGTGTTTCCTTGGGAGCACACCGCCTCATTAGGCATAAGTCCCAGAATACACCTCCAGATACCCCACCCCACTCAATCTCCTCTTTAACCACCCCTGCCCCCACTTTGTGGTCTCACAGGGGTGTCAGTTTTCATCGTCTTTATCTGACACACAGGTAGTGGCACCAATTTAATCAGAGATATTTAAGTGGGAGCCAGTAATGAAGCAATGAAACAGGTATGAGGTATGGGGTATGAGGTGGGAAAGAACAGGATAGTGATAAAAGCGGTGAAGGGGCGATGCATGAGAGGAGACAAATCTGCAAGCTCACTAAAAACTCCCCCCCTCTCCATCAAAACATTGTCCTGGCCTCAGTGACCCCCTCTGGCCCTCCCAGCATCTGCTGACCACAGCTTTACACACAGACACCACAGTAAGCCACAACCAGAGCACCACAGCTACATGCTACACCCCAGCACTGCTCAAAATCCTGCTCCAGTCCCTGTCCTCACACCATATGTTGTCGAGGGGTCTGGGGGTGGGTGGGGTGGGGGTTGGGGGGGCTGAAAGAAAAGCCACTTGTGCGCTCTGCATCTTATCGAGGGCTGCGTCTGTCACCCAGCATACAGAGAAAACTCAGAGGCGGGCAGACAGGTGCTCTGTGCGCCTCTCTACGTCTCTGGGGTGGTGGTCATGGGAGATTAAGGGTGTGTATAAAGCTGTAATATGAGCCAGCACCTGTCAGGCAAAAGCCTCAGAGCAGCACTGTGCTCCACATTTTAGACCCTCAGGGTTTCTGTGCCATCTATGCTCACTGTGGTAGAAGAAGCACAAACCAGGAGGGGGGGGGGCTTTCCAATGTCCTCTCAAGGTCTTGGAACATGAGGGGACATGTCCTGAGTGGACCTCGTGGTTCGTTGAGATCTTATGGGGGTGGAGTGGGGGGTATAGCTGATACATAAATCTTTTAAGTTTGGAAACCACTAGTTGTTTCTCATTCAACTCGTGTCCCTGTGGACTGCCCTTGGACTTCCATGAAACTCTAAAAAAGAAAAAATCACATGCTCTGAAGTCTAATGCTTTATGGAGGCAGCTTCAGTGCACTTCATGACACATTCCATGTTTTTGCAAAAAACATGTTGCTGCTCTGAAGTATTCACTTTTTTTCAGACAAAACTGTTTAAAATGTATCTGATCTTTGTAGGTCTGGAGAATCTGTGTGTAAAGTCGGACTGGTGGTTAGGGATGATTTGTTGAAGCTGCAGGGGGTGAGGAGAATCATTACTGTAGTGAAACGCTCATTAGCTGCTCGGCAGACCATGGCTCCTAGACGCTGTCCAAACTGTTTCTACAACACAACCTCTTCTAGGAAGCTTTCTCAGTAACAGAGCCCATTCATGCAGGTAAACAAGAGGAGAGGATCCTGACAGAGGCCAAAAGTGTCTTTCAAAAGTGAGTCACACTATCACCTCTGGAATGCTCTTCTATTACCACTGATATGTGAACCATCTCCCAGCCCTACAGAGCTCAAATATGCTAATAGACTACTCCTGGAGTTGCATGTGGACACAGAAACTGACATGTACTTTCCAGAGGCCTTGTTTGTCAAAAGGAATAGTCGCCTGGTGGCATCCCAAAGACAGAAACACAAAAGAATACAACAAGCGCCCACTCCTGCTCACTTACCCATACTGCCTCTGGATGAGTGCTGGGTGAATGGGCTGCACTCCGATGGATACGCCTGGAAGATAGGAGACCGGCTGTCAGACGCACACATTAGCATTTACAGAGGAGGACCAGAGAACAATACACAGAGAGCACAGAGAGACAGAGGCACGGTCTGTTTCAAACCTACCATGGAGGAACAACAGATTCAAATGTGCATTATGACACAGTGAAACATGCATGATTTGAAGGAGCTAAGCTTGAAGCTTATACATTTCTAAAATAAAATTTAGTAAATCCACCAGGTAAAAGATGGTTTCTTAAATACTTCGTAGAGACAATCTCTCAGCTTTCACTAACAAACAAGCAAGTTTAAAATCAACGCTCTTGAGCTCTGTTTAGCATTTTCCTCAAATCAGCACACCTACAATGCTAATTTAAGTCTGTAGAATTATTGCAGCTCTAACTTTGGGCAGTTGACTTTTTTAAAAAGATTTTACCTGTAGTTATTTACTTTGGATCTGTGAAATTAGGTCTTCTCCTCTAAATTCTCTTACAGTTTGGGCTGGTTCAGATGATAGTGACTAAATAACATCACAGGAATTTGAACGCTGAGTATAACTCACCTGTCTGTATACTACGGGGTTTTGCACCCAGGTAGGCCAAGTTCACATTGGCTTTCCTGCCATCGATTATGGGGTTGGGATCCTTACAGGCTCTCTCTGCTGCTCCTCGGTCTGTCATCGTAACCTGGAGACAAAGTCGGACTTATAAACATGGGCTCCAAGAAATGAAATAATGATCTCATGTAACAAACAAATTGCTAAGGCATGGCATCCCCAGCTGGTTAAACATTAACAACTCAGGCAAGACAAAATCAAAAACACTTGAAATGCATAAAACAGGGATTAGGTCCCATCATAAAACCCCCCTTACAGGCAGTCCACTGTTAAGATCCTGTGTGTCTGAATAAGAAGGGAAACTATAAACAAAGCACAATGATAAGCTTTGAAAACTGCCCACAGCAGCAGCAGCAGCAGCAGCAGCCACTTGACTGCCACTTAGCTGTAGTCGGTGCTGAAATATGGAGCTTATCCAATTAGGGACAAAATATTAAGGAGATTGGTATTGCACCCCCCTCCCTTCTCCCTCCTGGCATTAGACAAGCCCTTCTGTTTTGATTGCCACATTCTGCCAACTCAGAGGGTTCAGCCACCTCGCTGTGGACCGAGTACTGAATGTAGGCCATGGCTTGCATTGTTGAAGAGGACGTTTTTAAAAGCAGTGTGCCTCTTCATCGTGGAAGGATCCGGAACAAAGCCCACTCCAGGGCCCATGTTGTGAACACACAGGAAGGAACGAGACTGTGTTTACACTGGAAAGAGCCTTGCTGTGGGGGGTTCTACTAATCCACCTCTGAAGTGTGTTTAGAAAAAAGGTGCGCTCAGCTTTGGGGCGCCTCCCTCCCCTCCTGCTGCCAGCTACCTCTCCAACTGTAACGCTCAGAAAACAGAATTATCAGGTTGCCCCACACCACACTAAAAGTGTGTCTCTTTTTTTTCCTGAGCAGCACCCACATCAGCCTGAGCCTGTTTAACCTGAAACACAAGACTCAATAAGCAGCCGTTTGATTCCAGCTCAACTCACAGGACCGCTTTCCTCAGAGTTAAGGAGCTGATGTGTAAACACAGAAAGCAATTGTCTTCAAATTCTGGCTTTAGAAGTAAACATGCACACATAACAGTTTCCATTCCTTCTTTGGCCTGACTGTGTTTCAGCTGAAATGTCTTGCTTAGGGCTGGTAAATATTAGCACTATTGTGCCTTGTGAGATAGAGTGGCCATAAATTTCTTTTTGCACTAAATCAGAAGAGAAATACCTCATCAGCCTACACTTAAATGAGAATGTCAAGGGCGACCGTACAATTTTCACTGACCCTCCTTGTAGTCGCTGTGACAGCAGATCAATCTAACACACGGCATCTTTCCTAACCTACATCCTGAGATGGATCAACCTGAAATAGGTTTTAAGAACTGGAAAGTATCCTTTAATGGGTGACCTGTCCAAACTCTCACTTACACAATCAAAAGGAAATCCAGCATAAACTGGTTAAAAACTTGTACAAGAGAGCCAGTATTTGATGGAAATTCTCTCTATACAGCCAAGATGTGATGCAAATCATGTGCTATGGCCGAATGCTCCAGTCCTTGACAATGGAGGGCAGGGTGTAAGGTCAACCTCCCCACTGCTAAAAAATAACCATATAAAGCATGCAAGAAGTGCAGGCTGACTGTCTCCGTCTGTCCTCTCTCTCTCTCTCTCTCTCCCACTCACACTTACACACTCCTAAAGCCATAAGCTGGGGCTGCTCAGGGGTGAGTAAGGTGGGGGGGGCATTGGAGGAGAAGGGAGGGGGGTGAGCATCAGACATGTGCTGAAATATAATCTTCTTAGTTAGCCATCAACTTGTGTGATCCCTCATCCTCATTAAGCTAAAATAACATCCACTCAAGCGAAAAACAGAGATGCTGTGCAGTTCTGCATGTCAGCTTCAGAGGGGAGATAACCTGTGACACATATCACAGAAAACATGAGTACTCCGGACATTTGGTCGTGTTGTTTCCCATGAGAAAGAGGGGGGTGACATGGACTTGTAAAATCAAGTATATTCAAAAGAAGAGGCAGAATCTCAGTAAAGATTGACTTTAATGAGATAATGTAAAGTTGTGAGTGCTCGCTGCATGTATTCGTGTGCATGTCAGTGCTGTGTTTATACTCACAAAGCCGTATCCTCTGGATTTACCGGTCTGTCTGTCTGTTATCACCACCGCCTCGTCAATGTCCCCAAAGGCCTCGAAGTATTTTCTCAGAGAGGCATCGTTCGTGTGGTACGGCAGCCCGCCGACGAAGATTTTGGTAAAAGTTGTGTCTTTCTGCAGCGAGGTGGGATGCATGACTTCCAGGGCTCCGTTCATGAACTGGTGTAGAAGCATTGGGCAGCCGGAGAGGAGGCGACTGGCACACTTAGATGTTGTACGTCTTCAACAACAGCCCAGCATCAGTGAAAACAAAAAAAAAAAAACAAGCTCTTACGAAAATGTAGGTTGCCTCTCGCGTTATCCTTCGACTGAAGTCGGAGCAACCTGGTGTCATGTGTGGCTCGCGACGTGGAAACCCCTCCACACCGGTTGCTTCTTTGACGGTGAGAGGAATAGTGCCGGGAGTATTTATACAGCAAGAGTGAAACCACGCCCACTCCCAACTGACAACCAATCAGCTTCTCTGCTGGGTGCCAACTTGAAGAGTAGCTCCTCCCATTGCTCCGCCTTCTCCGGCATTACCCTGCACCTGCTTTTGTCTTTTACAACACAAAGAAAAAGCCTACTGTACGGCAGAAAGCGCGCCTCTGACAGCCACATGGTGCTACTGTAAGGAGGAAGTCTCCTCTCTTCGACTCAAATTACATTTTGAAGCATTGATCTGCAAATGTTAAAGCAGTTAAGATTTTTACTGTAACTTCAAAACGTACATGGCCCAATCGTCTTGACAGGTTAAAACAAGACAAACTTTAAGAAGTTGTCTTGATATTCTGCTGACTCTAAGTTATGATTTTACTCCAAACACAACCAACTCTTAAGTATGACTTGAAATGTCTTTTCTTGCCCCATATCTTTTACTTTGACCTCTCTGTGAATCACATCATTGTTGCATTATTTAATTTCACAATAGTCATTTAGTAAAAGGTTATATTGAATGACACTTGATCAGCATGATAAATCTAATATGATTACTGAACTACTTCTTCATTCAACTGTTGTTTTATAAGTCATGCGCAATCTGGCAATATTTTGTCTGGCTTGGCACTTAGAAACTTTAAAAAAAACAAATGGCAACACTAAAAACAGGTAGCAAGACAGAGAAAGATAAAATGAGAGAACTATAGATTAAAATAACTTGCAGGTGAAAATATTCAGAATGATAATAATGTAGAATAATTCTTATGATTCTTGTTTTTCCTTTTTTGTGTTGCTGGTTCCCTGGGTTATCTTATGAATTGTACAGGATAGGCAAAATCAGCTTTAGCTTTAACCTCCTCTTTTTTCAGTTAGTTTGTTTTCTTTTTGAGTAAATGTTTTGTGCACACCTGTACGTAAATTTGGTGTTCTTTTGATAATTTTTGTTTTGGAAACTGATTGTATAAAATGTTGTGTTGTTTTGTACAGATGTTTGTAACTGAATGAAATATTCATTAATTTCCATTTAAACTCTGTTTTAACCACTTAAGACCCAGTGTCCACATATGTGGTTGAAACAATCCTGCCTCTCAGACCCATGATACTTCAATCAGCCACATTTCGAGACACTTCCCATGTCATATTTTGGTGAGATCACAACTTTACACCCATTTCTGCTAAGAAAGCAGTGTAGTTATGAACAATACCACTTAGAACTAAAAACTACTAGCTAACTACTAACACTAAAAAATAACTTCCTGTTCAAAGACCAACTGTAGTTGTCACACTTATCTCAAATAGCATGGAGACATAAAAAAGTTTAAGTGCTAGAATAGGCACACATTGCTTCATGCTACAAATAAACCCTGATAACCTCTCTACAGGTAGGATCTTGCAACAAAAGAAAAAAAAAAACAGAGAGTAAACCTTGTGTAAGATCATGAGTTTAGTCAACCCCAAAGTGTGATTATAAGATAATAAACGGGTTACAGTTTGACAGAGCTGTGGTAAAAGACTGCTACCAGTTTCAATCTACTGAAGCTGAGAGGAGCCACTGTTTCTGGCTGCTGTTACCTTCCCGCCCCTGGTGCCTTGGAGTTCCACTGCTAAGTATCAAAGGTCGGGCTAGCAGTGAGGTGATACTCTAATGACCACTATAAAAAGGGTTTTAATTCACACCTCTTCCTCTATGAACTGGTTCACATTTCACACATGGCCTTTTGTGGAAGCCCATGTTAGCTCATTCATATCCTCCTGATAAATCCCCCATTTCCAGCTGTGTCCCTGTCAAAAGGGGTGGGATGAGGGACCACACTGTCCCACTTTGATCTCATTTGTCCTGCTCAGCTCTCTGACTTCAGCTTCAGGACTTATCCACAGGTAGCTCCTGGAAGGACAGAACGTGAAGGAGAAAGGCTCCACCTGCTGGTTGAATTTCATTAAATCAAGCAGACAGACAGGGCCATTACAATACAGATGTTATCTGAAGTTTATCATTTTGATTTGTGAGGATTCACATCAGAAACTTACATGAGTTTACAGCTGGAACACCAGAGAGGTCAAGTTCATTGTTTGCATGCACAATACAGTTTCCAATAAAACATTTATACAGCAAACACTTCCTTACCCATTTACCCCCTCACGTTGGAATAAACATGTTGAAATCTAACAGTATGCACTTTGTGTTTATTTTACACCCCTGTGTTACTTATTGACCTAAACCACAGAAGACAGGTTCATAAGAAAATCAAAAGTCTTTGGAAAGCTGTAAAAAAGGAAATTGGACACATTTATAAATCAAAGAGACATCAAGATGAATGAAAAAGAAGGCCCTGCCCTTCCATGATGACTTCTAGGACCAATTGTCACGCAGCTGTCATCAATACCAGGTGTGGCAGGCTCCTCTGATTGGTCCATGGATAAAATGCAGCAGCTCAGCATTGGTCCAGGTGTTTGCCCAAAGGAAGGAGTCTGTCTTGAGCGCATATACACACTAAAGCAGCAGGTCCTTGCATTTCCCCTCAAGAGATGCGACTTGGCACGATGAATCTACAGACAGGAGGAAGCAGTCAGTCACAAAAAAAAACCTTTTTTTTCAGAGTTTTGTTTGGTTTATTTCTGAAAGGGAGTTTACTGTTGCTCCTTCAGTGCAGAATGATGAGTACAATATCACTCTTAAGGAGACAGAAGTCAGTCATAGGAGAACAAGATTGTTCACTTCCAATTATTGCTTACATTTGATCAATATTTCTCCAATGTTTTCATAGATATGATCATCAATTAAGAGAAAAATCACTGGATACATTCTTATGTCATCAAATACACTCAAAAGTTCTACTAGTTTCAAGCTAACAGCTGTAACATAGCAGGCTAATTTCCTGACTCTACAGGTGTACAGGTAGCTTAGTTCACACTTCACAGCAGAAATCACACAAGCCTCTGAAATGACCCTCAGGTCAGTACAGAACCATTTTCTTACAAAATGGCTACTTGCAGCTCTAAACAGCAGTACTCCAATCTGAGTCCTATCTTTGAAGAGTTCCCACATCATGCACAACGGAGTTCACGAAGGCTCTTAGAGGCTCCAGTGTGAGTCACAAGAGCATTGAGGAAGTAGGGCAGCCCCCATCCGGTGACCAGGGTGTCCAGGTTTACAGACAGTGGCTGCCCTTCTCTCACCATTTCTTGTTCCGAGGTTTCAGCTCCTCTGCAGCATTCCTCAGGAAGATGTAGTTCTTTTTCTGGGGGTTGTAGTACTCATGGCCCTGAGGACAGCATATCACAAAAACATGAGTGAAGTTCAGCCTGAGGTCCATGTGAATGCTTCACACACGACTTGACACCTCTTACCTTCGACCAATCGTAACTGGAAGCATATGCAAAGATGTTGCCATTGTGGTTGAAACAACAAGCCGTAATGGGCTGATCCAGCTGCTCTGAGGTCTTCAACTTGGTGCGGGCGTCTTTGTCCCAGAAACTGAAGCGCCCATCTGAGCCCACAGTGGCCAGTGTGCCATGGACAGGATGGAAGGAAATGGCATTCACCTAGTGGAAGATAATTAAATCAGAGAACATGTCAGGGAGAACCACAATAATAAGACTGGTTTGTGTAAACAGCTGAGTCTGTTACGAAACATAGATGCTGAGGGGACATGTAGTCTGTGCCCCCTAAACAGTTACTGGTCAAAATCATTGGCTATGACAGCACATGCAAAAATTCAACATTTGTGTTTTTGTTAAAGGGATACAGCTAAAAAAAACATTTTCATGAAGGAATTGAGGATGCAAATGATATATCAACTAGGACTAACCCTCTGATAAAAGCATATGTTGGCTGATTGAGCTGGTCAAAAATTACTATTAATCTCAATATGTAAACACTCTGATATAAGCAATAACTCATCTGCAACAGAGTACCTGGTTGGTTAAATATTTGGAGTACAACTTCTGACTGGTCAGTAGACTCAAGAGACAAGGCATCATGAAGTTGTTGAGGAGATGGATAACAGTTTTCAATCAATAGTCACATGGAGTACTGTATTTATCAGAACAAATTTACTTGAAGTCAGCCTGAAGACTGTCGTTTGAGGTCAGATTAGGTCACTCATGAAATGATAAAACAGGGGCCCCATTAGAAAAATACAGCTGCTTTACAGCACATGATGCGTGATCAATGACAGAAAACCGCCGCGACAGCTCATCTTGACATTCATTTTAAACAGAGAGGGGTGTTTAAGGGTTGTGTCCAACCAGAAAGACTTAACACAAGCCAAAAAGTGACTTAGTGTTCTCTATGTTCTCTGTTGTGCTGTCTCTGAGCTTAAGTCTAGTTCATATAGGAGTAGTGTAACCCCGGGCCGTACAAGCTAGCAGGAGGAAGGTGGGAGGGTACAGCTCATTTTGGGTAGTCAATGCAACTGCGTCCTCTGTTTGACTGGTAGTCAGATAAATGTTTGAATGAGAGAAGATAACACAACTCTGTGAAACTGAGTCATTGAATATCCCTCCTCTTCCTTTGACCAGTTATGAACCAACAGTGGAAGTGATCCATTGAAATACTGTTAATCAAAAATTATTATGATTTGCTTATCTGTGTTATATCATGCTTGGAAAAACTTTTTTCAGAGCACAAAATGTCAGAAAGACTTACAGCATAGATGTCTTGAGGAGTGGTTGTGTTGGTTCCATTGGACCTGTGGCACTTAAAGGTGAAGTTGTCTTTGGCTCTGGAGACAGAAGAACACATCCATGTAATACGCTTATTCAAACCTTTTGGCCTAAATACATCTTCTAGACGGAGCAAAAAAAACACAATAGTAATCATCATTTCCCCGTTAATTTTCTTTGACTGTATTCAAGAAAACTCTGCAGCAAGAGAAGACTGTTGTTCTGGACACTCACGGGTTTGGAGGGTTTATGTAGTGGATGGCCACCCGACCCTCAATGCTTCCCAGTGCAAAGCCTGTTGGCTTGTTCTGCTTGTCCTTGAATATGGCAACACAGCGGTGCTGTGGGACCAGAGCAGAAAAGTAAATCGGAACATGTTTGTAGAAGCTATTCTGTTTTATCTTTTTGTCCAAAAGAGACAATCAAAAAATTGAGAAGAACAAATCACTTGATGTTTCAGAGGAGAGTCTATTCTGCGAAACTCAGAGGGCTGGTTCTCCAACTGGTAGACTATCAGGCCTCTCTCAGCTGTAGCAACCACTGCCATAGGGTATACCTACCGAGTAAAGGAAAGTGAAAAAGTTTGAAAACCTGAGCAATCATTTACTTGGTGAGTTTGAAAAAATAAAAGCCATCCAACTTACAACGTCAGCACAGTAGCATCTCTCTGGCATCTGCAGAGACATCATGGGATTGGGAGAGCGGGTATCCCAGAACTTTGAAGAAAGACAAAAAAAGCAGCCATTTTTCTTAGTGCTACATTACAAGTGTAACAACTGGTAGGTTTCAATGAAAATATGTATCTCAAAGTGTTTTCAGAGAGCAAACAAGTATTAAAAACCCTCTCTTACCTTCAGTGTTTTGTCCCAGCTACCAGTCATGACACAGCTGTAGTTTGGTGCTTTTATCCAGTGAATTGACTTGATTGGACCTTCATGCTGTGACAAAACAAAATGTTTGGAAATGTAAACACAATAGCTTCATTCTTTTAGGTAGAAAATGTATCTAGTTGCACTAATCTAACCTGTGCAATCTGCATTGCTTGGTTGCTGTTCAGATCCCACATCTTGGCTGTTTTGTCACAGGAAGCAGTGAAGACCTTACTCCCGTCCTAGTTTAGAGGGGTAGCACATCATGAATCATTCTGAAACAGGCATCATTTATTGACTGGCTTGAATTATGTTTCACTACTACACCTACATCACTCCAGCATGTATCAAGCACTGGGCCTGTGTGCATCTGTTGAGCTTTGGGGACAGTTTGTCCGTTGTCTTGCACCTCCCAGCACCGCACCTAAAATGGATATTGAAATAGTGTGTTTTGTAAACCATTCATGAAGATGGGAAGAAATCCTTCAGGGAAGACGAACTTGATGAGGTCTGTTGTCCTAAAGTTCAGTTGTAATCAACACACAAACTTTTTTCTCTCTGTGTCTGTTTCTCTATGTATGTCTCTCTACCTTTGTGTCTCTCTGTCTGCATCTCTCTGTGTCTGTCGCTCTTTCCATATTCCTGTATCCTTCTCTATCTATTTTGTGTTTGTGACTGTGTCTCTATCCCTCTTTCTAACCCAAACACAGTCAAGGCAGATGTCTGTCTAAAATGAGTCTGGTTCCGTCCAAGGTTTCTGCCTGTTGAAGAGAAGTTTTTCCTCGCTGTTGTAACTTGCTGAATGCTGCAAAGTGCTGTACTCATGGTGAGTTAAGATGAGATAAGAACCCTTATCATGTCTCTTGGGTCTCTGTTAATAAAACAAAATTAATTCACGTTAGCAGGTCTTGTTCTTTAAATGTTCCAAAAAGTCTTAAAATGTCATTTGTTATGATTTGGCACCTTATAAATAAAAATTGATTGATTGGTTCAGGTAAGACAAACCTGAAGAGATTTGTCATCCTACACTTCAGTTGTAAACAATACGCACTAAAATTCCTCTGTACCCCTATGTTTCAGTCAGTCGCTCCAGTGCTGTGCAACATATTAAACAAATGTAAGTAGCTCACATCATTTGCCCAGGAGCCTCCAATCAGAAAGTTCCCTGGCATGGTGGGGGGACTGAAAGCCAAACAGCTGATACTGTCATCAGGAGGTGAAGTCACCTCAACATCCTGTAGGACACAGGAAGCCACAAATGAAATGTCAGCTGTTAAGTGAGCAAAATATGGTTTCATATCATGGCAATTTCTGGAAGGCATTTGGGTTTTTATTCTGAGCCTGCTAGCATACCTTCATAGGATTGTGGCTGTCTGTGGTGGCGTTACCAAAGACACCGGTGCCTCCTGTCCCGAATCCGGTGTTTGTCCCGAATAAACTCATCGTGTATTGACGTTACTCCTGATGGAGGCCCTGGAAACAAAACATGGGTGAAGCTCAAAAACTGGATGGTCGGCAGTATTCATCCAGCGGTTGTTCCCTATCAGATGAAGAATATCTGAGGCAAAATCGATTAAAAATTTCATTAGCTGCCCAACCTTTCATCGGTACAGGGCGGAGGAGTCAGACAAACGGACAGATAACGTTTCGGTTAAACCGGGGAGCGGACGTTAGGCCAGACGCTAAAAACAATCGTACCAATCCGTTTAAAGTTTACTGCTTTCATAACGCGGTTAGATATCAGAAAGTGTTAATTAATCAACATGGACAAACAGCAGCTCACAGAAGAAATGACGTCTCTAGTGAACTTATCTCAAAGCTAACGATACATTTCGCTTCTGTCCACTGAAGCTGAGTTCACTCATATCTGAGAGTGCTCAGGTCGTCTAACAGGATCATATTTAAGATCTTCTGTGTATTTGTAGTTTTTCATTTTGTCAACGTAATTAAATATTTAAGGATAAACGAAACCAAACAGACTGTCAGTGAGCTAACAGTCACTGACACCGTCTGCTGTGGTCGGATACGGCGAACGTGTTACTACGGAGCAACCTCAACTTTCATTCTTCACTCCCTACTCCAACACCCTACCATCAGAAAAAGACTTTTCTTCATTCCACTGACAAACATACCTCTGATTTTTTGACCAATTATCCCGGTGTGTCTAAAAATAATTTGGCGCAGAACAAATGTGGCGCCGCCTGTTCGGTGGTGTCGCAGTTTGGTGACGCATCCAGCAAAGTGAAAAGAAGCAGTTCGTTCATCTGACGGTAGGTGGCAGTATGTAACCACAGACTGTATGATGTATTCTATATGTCTGTATGCTGTTATATTATAGACAGTAATTATACAGTCTATGTGTGTAACCTGTGTGAGAGAGTGATAATCCTGCAGCAGGATCAGACCATTGACTGTATAAAACATCCATCAGGCTCTCACTGGCTATGTTCATAACAGATGATATGTGTAACAAAACAAAAAATAATTTTTCAAGGTATGTTTATATCGGATTAACTCCCCTGTTGTCTCTTGGGTTAATTGACCCGGCTTCAAGAGTAATTTTGTCATAACTCTGGTGTTCTTTCATTGAGTTACTTGAAAATTAGATGAATGGTTCCATGCTTTTTCTATTTGCATGTACAACTAGTTATAACTGCTGCTAAAATGACAGTTAAATCACGAGTGTCTAAAATAATGTATAGCATCTTGCTGCCATTAAAAGAACTGAAACGATTTAAAAACAATATTCTGCCTAAACTTTGACATTAACCTGTTTGTGATAACACATTAACATAGGCTAACTCTGGTGATAACCTTAGTGGAAAAATGCCAAACTTTCTGCTTTTGTCAAATCAAAAAAGAAGTTTACTTTTATGTAAGTAAGGTCTATCATATCATATTTTAAAAACATATATGTGATTATGTTGGCAACTTATGCACTAAAAAGGAGGCACATAAAAGGGGAAATTTTTACATCTTGTACTCAATAAGCAGTCAGACTAGATGGTGCGGAGTATTTCAGAGATCAATATAAGGGCTACAGAGGTATTTTCTTTGTGTCTCATATTACCAATCTGGGTTTAGTATTTCAGATCAGCAGGCTTCAGGTTTAGATGTTTAGAAAATGAAGCACTATCTGCACCATCTATTCTGACTGCTTATTAAGTACAAGACGTAGAATTTTCCCCTTTTTTGTGTCTCCTTACACTAGTCTATTCACATAGTCTTCATCCGAGTGCCACCAAACTGTTTCACAGAGATGCAGACAAATCAAGAAAATCCCAAAAAAATTATGTCACTGAAAATTAAAGTTGTGTTGTTTGATTTGTTTGTGTAATTTCTCACTAATCCCAAAAACACTCTGCATGATTTCATTTTGTGGCCATGACACACTGACCTTCTCATTCAGTTTTATGAGCTTATTCAGTCTCTGCTGTCCTTGAAACCAAAGAGGAGGACATGCATCATACATTCTGAGTTTATTCTTGCTTTGTCATTTGCTCCCCCATTAACTTCAGTACTTAGGAGGTTTACATGCTCATGGAGGCTATTGGCATGTCTCTTCATGATCACCCAAACTCCCCAGCGATTATGGTGGGCTTGAGTTTATTGTTTGAGTTCAAAGGTTTCTGCTTGGTAGAGGGGATTAGGGGATTTCCCTCTTTGCTTTGCAGACTCAGATTTTCGAGCTTGGGGGTCTTCAGACCCTGTGGGAATACAATTTAGGCATCCACAGCTTTGGGTTTTGTTTATTCATTTTTTGTTTGTTTGTTTTTTGTTTTGAAGCAAACTAAAAGTAGGTAAGATGTCCAAGAAAAGTGAGCTATGTAAATGTCACCAATTAGCGTACACTTGGAGAGTGATGACCAGCAAACATGCCCAGACAAAGGAATCATTGATGGGGCACTTTGGTTGGAGAGATCAGCACCCCACCTAGCTCATTAACAAGACAAGTGCGCGCAGCGATTGGACTGTGATTTACTATGGCCATACCCTTTATTGCCCCCCACCCTTTTACCCCACAATATCTCCCAATCTTCCTAGCATTGGTTTATCCCATGCTGTACCCCTCCTGCCCCTCCCCTGACACAGCGCCTCAATAAAATCCATTCCCGTCGCCAGGAAGAGGAGCGTATTGCAACAGGGGCCAGTGCGTAAAAGTAGTAGAGAGAGTCATCTGTTTTAACCAAGAGCTTCATTGATTGCTTGTCAACTCGTTGGAACACTCCACGATAAAAAAAAATGCTGTCAAGCACCCTGGAGACGTTTCTAACAATACTGTGCTGTGGTTACTGCGTTGTGGCGACACAGGTCTCCTTCTCCAACTTCTCCGTGGACAACGAGGTGCGCTCCAGCTTCATCCGGCGGCGGCTGCGGAGTCAGGAGCGCAAAGAGATACAGCGGGAGATTCTCTCCATTCTGGGACTGCCACACCGTCCTCGACCGCATGTCCACACCAAAAACAACGCTGCGCCGATGTACATGTTGGACTTGTATAATACCATCTCCACAGACTCACACCTGACAGCATATTCTTACCACGAGCAGGCTTTACCGGCCCAGGTGTCCCCTGTGGTTACCTCGCAAGACAGCCGCTTCCTGGATGAGGCGGATATGGTGATGAGCTTCACCAACATCGGTAAGTTTGAAACTTAACCCAACCACACATTGCCACAGTTAAAAAAAAGTTAAATATAATTTTTAACACAAGTGAAGCACACAGATTTATTCATGACTATGCACTGTACTTTTATTGTTTGTTCTCACATCGCTGGTAACAGGGATTAACTGAACGCATGTTGAAAACGTTGAGGAGATAGTCTTGTTATACATTGACAGGATTTAAGTCCTCTAGTGTACATTTCTACATCAACCAGTTCCCAGGAGTGCTATGTTCATTAGAAAGTTTCACCTCTCTGATTGAATTAACCTTATCACTTGGTTGCCAAGCTCTACAAGCCTGACCCTGTAATTGTACAACTGATTGCAAAATGCGTGAAAGTGTGTGAATTTGAGGTTTTTCTGGGTCACTTTCCTCCACTGAAAGCAGCATTATGCATTCCGAGCTGCAAATGTTATGACAACATGCCTATATCCGATTTCTTCACAATCCCTTCAAAGCTGTGGGGGAGTGGGTTTTGTTTTACAAGACAAGGAATTAAACAGCATTTCTAATATCCACTGAGACTGGAGAATAGGTTAGCATCCATCAAGGCTCTTTTGGTTTTGTCTGTTTGTTTGTTTGGGTTCAACGTTTTTTCCCAGTAACCGCTGCAAATGAGCATTTAGTGCATTCCTGCACTTATGCAGCTATTTGTATGTTTATTTGGAGGACAAAAGTCACAGAGGTCACAGGTGGGAGTCAAGGATTAAGTAAACATGATTGAATTTATGAAAAGAGAAGGCCTGCCTTTAATTCCTTGGTGATCTCTCAGCATACATTTTCGTTTTTGGAGACAAGCCACTCAGATGTGGTGACATCATGACAGCCTGCATCCTTTTCTCTTTTTTGCTCTTCTATCCAGAGACAGCTGTGTGTCAAAACTCTGGTCATGACTCTAAAAATCTTTAACTGCCCCTCTCTCTGTTTGTGCCAATAAGACTGAACTAAAACCCAAGGGGCATTTAGAATAATTTCCAACAAGCCATAAACAGGTAGTTTAAACAAAACATTGTACATTTTTAATGAAAAATAAACTTTGAAACAAAACATTTCCACCTTTAATCTGAGGCTTTAACTGACTTCTTCAGCCAATGATCTCTGGAAACTCTCAGCAGACTTTTGTGGTTCCACATCACAAGTATTTGATTATAAAGAGGAAGAAAGGAAATAGAGGAAACAAAGAGTGTGTATTTTTTCGTCTAAAGCCCACAAGCCTCCTGGGCTGATGATTGGCAGAGTTTAAGCTGGGGCTCCCACTCTGAGCCAGAGCGACTCTATCCTGGTGGTCTCTGGATGATCGCTTCAAGACCAAACTGGATTATGGTATTTCCCTTCCAGGGACCACAGCTTCCAGTGTGAGGGAGCGTTGCTCTGCTGCACATGCTCCTCTAGCATCCAGCTGCATGCTGCAGGTGGACAGTAGCCTGAGTACCACTGTTAATTTTACTGTATCAACCTCATACATCAGCTAGCTCTCAGTTGAATGGATGCAGGATGGAAAAGAGGGTGTGTGGAGATAGAAACCTGTCTTATTACTTTTTAAGAGCTTGTGTTTATGTAACGAAGTCTACATGTGATGATTAGGATGACTGATACTTTCACACAACTACTTTTGTTGTCTAAAAGGATGTCGAACTATTATTTCAAAAATCAACTGCCAGGAGCTTCTATTGTGTATGAGGTTAAGTGGAAAGGTATGCCCCTCGATCTTATTTCTTATACTTAGTCCTCTGTATCGTCAACTGTGGCTTAAGTTTTGGCACAGAAAAACATACAAGTGGATATAAATGGCCACAACATACATGCAGAGCCTGGATAAAGACCAAATGTTGAAGAAAAAGATGAAATGTCTGGGAAAGAGTGGAACATGTTCTTCTCAGAAACAGAGTGATCATGTCACTGATGATAGGAAGGTGTTCGGTGTCAGTGAGAACCATACAGTCTATAGTGAGAACTAACAGGTGAAATGCAGTCATCCTGCTAAGCTGATCTGAAGGAGGCAGAAAGGGATTATGTCAAAAATTGTTTTCCCTGCAGTAGAAAGTGCAATTTTGCACATTTGTTATTCTAGACAGACACACACCAGAGCTTAACAGTTTTCAAAACTGAAAATAATGAGTTATTTCGAACAACTACCTTGAGGAGTTTAGTCAACTAAACATATAATTTAGGGTTAACACGACTGAAAGTATATATTAATATATATATATATAAAAGATATATTACAAATGATTTATCATTTCAATAAGCTACCTGAAGAAATTAAGTTAACTAATGAGTGTAAATCAACCAAGATAAGACAGGGGTTGACACAACACATCTTTTTTAATCAAGATAATATATGTTGGGACAACAAATTTATTTTGTGACCTTACATAAAATTTCAAGGCAGCCCTTTACATCAGCGTCGTCTTTACATTTTAAAATTGAAACAACAAGTTATGTCTAACTGTATGATGGATCAGAAAATCTCATTAAGCTTATGGTACAATGAAGGCAATCCAAAATTTTACCAAGTCTTAGTCAGCAGACAGAAGATGTTTTGCAGCATTATTCAAATGTAGAGCTTTAATATGATTTTGTGAGTTCTCTACACAAAAACAACCTAGCTGTCATACCTAAAAAAAATATGAGGTTGAATGACCTTCAAGTTACAACGAGTTCCCGAGGGTGATTGAACATTAGCTTGGCTGACACGTACAGTGCCTCAAACTGTGTTTCATTAAATTAGTCAGTCCCCTGCTGGTATGAAGAGAAGCCCTGGTTGCCTCCTGTAAATGTGCTATAGGTTAATGATAGCTCTGTGGCTGTGTGGCCCTGCAGCATAAGAAGTAATCTGAAGTGTTGAAGTGCCTCCCAGGGGGAAGTTTGCATATCTGAGGTCTGATCTCTGAAGCTAATGGTCCCTAACGTAAACACACCAAGTCCTTACAAGCAATTATTGCTTTCATAAAAACACCCCTCGTTCCCTTCCAACATTTAATTGCAGTCAAACGAATGACTCACATGGCCCAGAATGCGCTACTCTTAACGATCAGCGGCTCGTGTGTGTTTCAGATTTTTACAAATGTCTTTAGGAGTCAGTTTGTGTGTCAGTGTGTGTTCTGGTCTAGTTTCTGATGTTAGTTGCATATGCATGGAAACAATAGTAGAACATCAGTTGAAGCTCAGGATGATGTCATTGTGATGTCATGGAGTATAACAGTGGGCAGGATGTGTTTAAGGTGGCTAATCGCTTCCTCTTGCTCTGCGCACCTTCAGCAAAGACCTCCAGTGCTCTGTCCAAGGACAAACACATTGACTGACGCTGTAAAAACACAACACTCGAAAGCTTCAGGAAGCTTCGGGGTCTCTGTGGTCACTGCTCCCGTGGAAACTCTGAGTGCCAGGCGAGTTGGCTCAGGGCGTGTCGGAAACCCTGCTGGGCCATCAGGATACTGCTGCTTTACTTCATCCCCTGCATCAGAGTTTTTAAACCAGTGGACAGTGCAACATGGCGAAATGATCAGGGAGAGTGTGGGTGGTACAGGCTGTGCGAGTTTTGTGTGTTTCTCTATACTTTATGTGAGTGTGTTTATAAAAGCACACGGGCTGCTGTGGTTTTCCGGGCAGTGCCTTAATGGGCCTTTTCTTGTGGTCAGCGCATGTGTGTAATTTAAACAAGGAGCCAAACTCAGCCAGAGTGCGTTTTTTCCTTCCCCCTCACTAGATCTTATGGCAGACTTGACTTAAGTGATGTTTAGATCACACACTCTTGGATTTTCCTATTTCTGACCCTGTGCCTCTGAGATGTGGGCAGCGTGACATGTATCAGAGGATTGTTTGATTCAGCGACAGATTTGACGGACATGAAAGCACTGACTGGATTTCCATCTGACTGTACTCACATTGGTTTGCCTTCCCCACAGCTGTGTAAACTTTCCCTTTGAGTGTTTGAAATATTACTTTACTGCGGCCCACAGCTGACAACAATAAACCAAACACAAAACTCATTGATCCAGCATTAAATCATCAAATTAAATGTGAATTTACTGCTCATTCTAATCTTCTATTTTTCTTTCTCCTCTGATAGTTGAACAAGACCAGGATCTTCTTCTCAACCAGTACAACAGAGAGTTCAGGTTTGACCTTTCCCGTATCCCAGAGGGAGAGGCTGTCACAGCAGCAGAGTTCAGGATTTATAAAGGTTTCATGCAAGAACGCTTCGAGAATGAGACATTCAGAGTCACTGTGTACCAGGTCCTGCAGGAACCTGCACTCAGGTAAACAAATGTTTTCTGTCCCCTAACTGCTCATCTGAAAACAAACTGGACAGCCTCTTCACTCACTAAATCTTGCTTACATTTGATGCTTTGTATGGTCATACATCAAATATTTATCCCCTCAGTTTCTGTCAACCATCAGTTCAGTGAAACCTCAAGTTAGAAGTTTCCCCTGCCTTACCTTATTTATGGCTCTATTTATTTTTCACCTAAAACACACATTTCAACCTCAAGAGGATCATGAGGTCAGGGCTCTCTACAGTGATTACAAAGTAACATACTTAAATGTATGAAACTAATAAAGAATAAAAGAATAAACACAATGAACAAATAAATGTAGTGAGGCTTGCTTTTGACCTTAAGATGAGGGAGATTTTGAATTTTTGTAAAGCTAACCCAATCTCTAGTTAAGTGTGTTTGTGTGTGTGTGTGTGTGTGTGTGTGTGTGTGTGTGTGTGTGTGTGTGTGTGTGTGTGTAAGTTGTGGAGCTAAATATGACAACCTCAATGCACTGCTGATCTTTTTCAGAAAAACGTGGATGTATCCAGAGGGAAATGTTTCCAAAAAAAGTCGGAAAAGGGAATTTTAAGTGAGTCAGAAGAACCAGAGAGACTTAACTCAGAAAATTGAATTTCTTTGATTGAAGGATGATAGGAATATAGGAATAAATCAATCAATCTAGCAATTGCAAATTCTTTCCCAACAGTTGCTGATTTTGTTGCTTGGCACATTTGTCCTCTTGTGACCCAGCGTAGTGTTACACTCCTGTGTTTTCTCTTGCACACTGGTGTTGGGCTGCTGTAGGCACACACATCTGCACCGCTGTCTCTTTTTGTCACAGGTTATTTTTGCTGTCGTAAGTGTCAGCACTGAGGTGTTTACACAGACATTTCTGCCAATTACAGAAGCGCAGCATTTCTCTCTAGATCATGTTTACTCTCACACAGTCAGAGCAGGACAATCCCAGGAGACCTGTGTTCACAGCACACCGCTCTAACCATATAAAACCCTTCTAACCCTCAACATGTCAGCTCACTGCCTCTCTCTCCGTCCTGCAGGGCGTTACTCCTCCATGTTCTTGTCTGTTTGTGTTTTGTCTGTCAGTCTGCCAGTATCTATGCCTCACTGATTTCTCGTTTCACACTTTCACGCAACAGATGCTATGAGAGAGGAATGATAAGACACCACACGTCCTCTCGTCTCTCAGCAGTCGTCCTTCCCACTTTATTAAATCTCTGTGATAGGAAGACTCAATCTGCGCTGAAAGCAGATTTAAGTGCTTTATTGGAGACAGTGGGTCTGACAATGGTGTTAAGGGCAACACCATTGTCATTCACAGACATGCAAAGGCTGCTTCACGCAGACAGGCAGGCAGCAGACAGACATCTGCCTGAGGGCCTTTAACTCGGTGAAAAGAGCTGTTGACGAATAAATCTGCCCTCGGGACAGCACATATCAATACAGAAGGTTTTATGGGGAAAGCAGCGCACCAGTATGCATTCTCCTGTTGACACCGATGACGAGAGTAAAAATTTTCCATCCAGTTTTTGCTTTGATGAACTGTAAAACAATCAGTCTATCAGTCTATAATGTCTAAGGTTACCAGGGTAGCATTTTATAACCAATTATCAATTAATACACGTTAGCTTTGTCTGTGGAATAAATTTGATCTTAAAGTGATCAATGTGTCAATGAAAAATACATACCCTGGCAGAATGAATGATTTTTTTGCTGTTTTTCAGAGAATATGAATGATAACACATAAACTTTTCTTTCTCTCAGAATAAAGACCCTCATCCACAATGACCACAAAAGACTCCAAGCTGTCATTAATGTTAAAGGGGGGAATACATGATATTAAGAACTGGGATATGAAAACTTCTGTCAGGGTCATTTTGGAAGTTTCTGTTGTCATTATGGTTTAAAAAGAGTCAACACAGTTGTTTGTCAATAAGTGTCTTCACCCAACCTCTAACAATGATTGAAAAAAAGTTTTTGTGTTATTTCTCATATTCTCAGTAAAGTGATGTTTCAACGTTAAAGCCCATGTGTGATTTCAAGCTGGTTCTAAAACAGACCATACTGACAGCATATGTCTATTAAAGTATAAAAAGTTTAAAAGCCCATTCACATTAAGAATTACCATTTCTATTTGTTTATGGCACCAAAGGTGGGGGGTAGATGTCTGTGGAATTTATTTTTAAATTCATGTTAGAACAATGCAGGATGAGATTTTGTGTTAAATGAAAAACAGAACTTGCCCATGTGAAGAACTCTTTTGTTTGCTTAAAGCATCAAATCACTGGAAACCTAAAGTTCCTCATAGGAGCTTCGATCAAAAGTTCTTAAAATCCACATTTTCAGTAAAACCAAGTCAAAACTGAGAGCAAATGAATAGCCATGGATATGTATCAACTTATTTTAAATTCTTAACATTTACAATCATTTTGTAATATATTCTGTTCCTGTACAGCCCATTTACCAACACTTCACTCTTGGCTTTTGACAGAGTTGGATAGAGGATGGTGTCACACTTGGCTTGTTAACAACATACCACTGTTCCCATAAAACTTCTTTTCTGTGTTTTACTTATTATTGTTCCTCTCCTGCCAGGAATAGGAGTATTCATCAAAACATTTGCTGTTCATACACTTGCAAACACCAGCCTAAAACAAAGGATCTTATTTTCTAATGGTTTTTGTTTCTTGTCTTTTGGCATCTGTCATCCCTTCTGCACTGCGGCTACTATAAGTACCTCATACAAAGTGTTCACTTTTTAAGATTGAAAAAGTTAACTTGGGGATCAAACACTTTTATACAAATACAGGGCCCTTTGGCATGCTGTGTGGGAGCTCTTAAAACAGACCATGTCAATTTCAGGAATTGAACCCAAGCATATTAAGCGATAACTGTGCAAAAAACAAAACAGCACATTTCATCAGCTCAGCATTTCCTTTGAATTAAGTTTTCATCATTCATTTAGTGATACTAATGTTTTTGGTGTTGCATCCAAGAAATACATGAGCGTGAGCCAAACAATAATACTCCAATGCAAAGCAATTATCCAGCTGCATATGCCAGAAGCCATAAAATGTTATGAATTTTTCTCCCCTCAGTGAGGTGGAGCTTCTGCTGCTGGACCAGAAAGAAGTGTGGACTGTTGAGGAGGGCTGGCTCATCTTTGACCTGACCACCACCAGTAACCTCTGGCTGTCAGACCCTGAACAGAACTTGGGCCTGCAACTAGTGCTGGAGAATAGCCATGGTGAGGAACGTGTATGTTTATTTAATCTGACGGAAACAAATGTGAGGAGGACCAATAACATGTTCTTCCAGTCCTGTGTCTAAAAGGACAACATAACACAACCAGGACCTACCTTTTTTATAGGTGTTGTTGTTTTTGATTATCATTAAATAGTGATTGAGATGTTTCTACACTTGAAACCTTCATACTATTGCTCTCTGCCTCCCTCTGTAGGCCAGAAGAGTAACCCACGACTGGCAGGTCTGGTGACAAGCGGTGGACCTCAAGACAGGCAGCCATTCATGGTTGCTTTCCTCAGAGCAGATGAGGTGCGACTACGCAGCATCCGCTCCGCCCATGGCCACAGGGGACGCCACTCTCATCGCTCCAAACCTCAGAGGACTGTACAAGATGCCCTGAAGGCAGTGGAGGCTGCAACAGGTATGTGAGCTCTTTAAAGCCTTGCCATCACATTGATATTTGTATGCATTTATACATGTATTTTTCTTTTTAGTTTCAGACAGCCTTGGCATCTCTAAAGAAGGATGTAAAAAGCACGAGCTGTATGTCAGCTTCAGAGACTTGGGATGGCAGGTATAACTCAGAGGTTTTGATTTATCTCATGTTGATATTATTTCATATCAAAAGGAGATGATTTTTGCTGACACTCTCCTGTTTTGTTTGGTTTTCTCTGATCAGGACTGGATCATTGCACCAGAGGGTTATGCAGCATATTACTGCGAAGGAGAATGTGCCTTCCCCCTCAACTCCTACATGAATGCCACAAATCATGCAATTGTGCAAACTCTGGTGAGTCCCAAACTGATGACAGACCCTTTATGACAACTGGTTTCCACATTTTGTGATTCACTGATCCATCTTTTTTGTCCCCAGGTGCACTTCATCAACCCAGAGACGGTACCAAAGCCTTGCTGTGCCCCCACCCAGCTCCATGGCATCTCAGTGCTCTACTTTGACGACAGCTCCAACGTCATCCTCAAGAAGTATCGTAACATGGTGGTCAGAGCCTGTGGATGTCACTGATTACCTCTTGAAATCTGGATGGATCCTTAATGAAAGGCGAGATGAAGGAACAAAAGACCAGAGATGATTGACTGGCTGATCCTCAGGGAGCACCAAGCTTTAATCTGGTGTCCTATTCATAGCTTCCCACGCACTATTAACTACTACCATGAAGCAAATGGAGCTATTTGTCACAGAGAGAGGTTGAACAAAGGGTGTCTTTGTTTTCAGTCAGCTTCAAACTTGCAGAACTGCTCTGCTAGGACGTCATGTAATGTAGAGACTTTGAATTCAGAGTCATTCAGTTCTCAAAACAGAAAGCAAAAACATGTTCTCAAATAAGAGACACACATACACCTACCTGTGCTCCTGTTCTTTCCAGACCATCAGAGTTCAGAACATCAACACTTGGATTAAATGTGCATTTGAAAACTAATTTCTCAGTTTATAAAAACTTGAAGCACCGTCTGCCTGTTGAACCACTGCACCTCATCTTTTGAAAAAGCTGAATGAATTTCTCCTCTTATAAAGACCAACGTACATGTCCTCTATCGAACTTTGCTGCCTTTGCATAAGATGAAAGACACTTGGCATCTCTTGGCTGCGATGATGAACAGGAGCTTAGTGATGATTGACAGCAGGGACTGTTGATAACAATACGTGGGACTGGAGGGCTGCCTGCTCAAACAGATTCCCCAACAGAGACATATCTCTTCAGGCCTGTGGAAGTAACACTGTCAGCAAGATGTTGGCGATTCATCCTGTGAGTCAAACACCAGGGTGTGCACCATCACCGTAGACTACAGATGTGCTCAGAGGCAGAGCAGAACTGCAGGGAAAAAAAAGCTGCTTCTTTTGGTTGTCAGATTAATGAAGTCAAAGAAATGGAGGATTAGGAAACTTGTGTGAGTTTTTATCTTGTTGAACCATAAAAATTGTCCTTACAATGAGATTCAAGTAACTTGTAACCTGATGTTACTTAAGCATTTGGACTAAGTAATAAATGCAGAGATAACTTAACACAAGTCATATTTATTCAATCAAGAAACCTATTTTACAAAATGTAAATCTGCATGACCAGCACCATGCCTGCTGTCATTGTGGCATCACATTCCTGCTGTTTTGTTTTGTTTTTTTTTCATATGGCACTGTGTATGTCTCGAGGACAGTTCTTTGCTGACATACAACCCTGTACACATTAACAAATTGTGCTTGAAAAGTAGTCTGAGTGGAACAAACATCCTCTGTGAAAAGTGGGACAGGTATTGAAAATGAAGCACCAGAAAACCACGCAAATAAAAGCATTCATGAGACATTCACAGAGCTCCTATTATACAGCAAAGCCCACAATGTTTATACAAAGAGTAAGTAGATTTTTCACAATTAATAGAAAATAGAGGTAGAAGTCTGATCAAATATTATTAGGTCTAGTGACCCTCATCAGGAAACTCATTATAAAACTGGTATACTGAATTGTCCAAGTTTTTAGAATTACATAAATGTAGTAATTTAAATGGTGTTCATCATGTAAGATCATAAAGAAGTCTTACATTGTAAAAGAATGAGGATAGATAACTGAGATCAGCAGTTAAGGACCTGAGGGAATAACTCTGCTTTCATAGGAACATGGGCTCATTTCATTTCTAGCGCCAAACAATCTCTGAATTAACAAGCTCTTTTAATAATGTATTTTTACAGAAGTGTCTCCCGCTGGCAATAAATATGTCGACTTTGGTCTTTCACTTTTAAATGCAGTAGATGTAGTGAAGTATTGTGCATAAAAAAGTTAGAATTGACTCTTGTCACAGATTAAGATGAGCTCCAAAGTAAAGCAATGTTCTGCCCCATTCAACAAATATACTCCTGAGATTGAATCTTATCATTCCTCCTCTGATTTTACTCATTGATTAAAATGACAGCCAAGCTCATACAAAAAGTATCCTGGAGGTAGAAAGACAGCAAGTGTGGGCTGGATAAAGCAGAGCTTCAGAGAGACAGACTTCTTTTCTGTAAGTGAAACAGACTTTTCTCACTCCAGACAGTTCGTCCTTGAACCTCTCAGCTCAGGGGCTGAATAGTGTCTCCTCCTGACAGCCTCCGTTTCCTTCCTTCTACCCCCTGTCTCTGAGGAAACATGCACCTGCTCTGCCTTCAGGGACTCACGCCTTTCTCCTGACATCCGAGGGGAGGATTTTGGCTCCAGGTTGGCTGATGGGAGAGGCCTCTGGGGTGAGACAGGGGTGAGGGCAAGGCAGACATCCCCCACGCTGAGCTGGCGGCACTGCAGGCCACATAGACGGGCGGTCTTCTGGGGGCTGCAGGAGGACCAGCCCTGCCCATGGACAAAGAAAGGATATTCCACGTAGACATCCACCAGCTCCTGCAGGAGGATATTACATATGAACGAGATGACCAGATTCAGGAGTGCAGCTCACACATCTCTGCACTAGAGGGTGGTGGTCTTCTACGTATGTGGCTTAATTCTGATCATGATACGAAAAAACCTTTCTAAAGTTTGAGATTTTTTTAAAAAGCCTCAAATAAAATTGTTGAGAAGGTGGTTTTTCCATTTCGAATGAGGGCAGAGACAAAAACACTCCTGAATTTCCTCATAGAAACACATAGTGAGACAGACTTACCAAATGTCTTGCAACAGATATTATAATTAATCATAAAATGAAAAAAAAGGGGGGGGGGCTGGTCCCCAGGGGCTCACCACTGAGCGAATGACTAAATATGACAAATGACAAAATATAACACTTAATTTTTTTTTTTTTTTTTTTAAACCATGGATGACTGTTCCTTCTCTGATGATTGTTTTTGGCACCTTGATGTGGGAGTAGACCAGGGCACATTAACCTGAACATTTAATACATTACAAAATCAGTGCTGCCAAGTAAACATTATCTTGTTTAGGAAAGATCCTACTTATATTGTATGATGACAAGCCAAATGTGACATAACTTTTTTCCAAAAAACAAATAAAAAATATGATTTCCTGGTATCTGTTGTTAAATGTCCACCACATTTTGTTCTGTTGCATTTTACACGGCACCCAACTTTCCACACAGACTTCTGTTTTCACCTCCCGATAAGGTGATGTTCCAATAGGAACTGCGATCAACACATTGTGAAACTTAATGTCAGCTGAATCAGTGAATGAATCTTTAAGAGCTATTCGCAAATTAAATATTGTCGGCCTCCAAAACTATTGGCCTATGTAATTTTTTTAGGACAATGATATTTTTGCTCTCTCCCCTAAGTCAGCTCTTCAGGATGCCCCCCACCTCCTGTAAATTTTCAGCATTGATAAGATAATTTTGTTTTTACTTCAGTATTCTAAAGGCCTACATCAATGGTGTACTCCATTTGGTTCAGTTTATTCAAGCTTAACAGGGAGGGAGACGTTCTGTTTTGTTTTTGTTTTTTTCAAGTTTTTATGTGCATGCTTTTGTAAGTGAGGAATATTGTTCTTGGTTTTGTTGAATATATTGACAGTGTGTACAGTGTATGTGATACAAAACATCACCAGTCATTTTCCAGAGTTAAAGCCTGACAAAAAGGTATCTGACATTGTTTATTAGTAATGACTATGAACTGGTGCTGATATAATTGTTTTTTTTTATTCAGAAGATTAAAAACCGTAGTGATATACAAATCAAAGATGCTCTCTAATGCTCTGAAATAAACATTTTGTCTCAGAGAATGCTGTCTATTTGTAAGAAGTGAAGCATTTTACTCTACCTGTGAATGCTGGTTATGAAGCAGAATGAGCAGACGGGAGATGGAGGAAGAGGAGGATGAAGGGGAGATACTCTGCACCGTGCAGGAACTCAAACGCAGGTCAGGACAGGCCAGTGATCCCAACAGGAAGTCCTCTGTCTGCAGGTGCTCCACCCGCCTCAGCCGCCCGTCTCTGAGCTCAATCAGAGAGCCAGCCACGAAGTGAGGCAGCAGCCAGGGGAACTTGTTAGCAGAGGAAGAGGAGGAGGAGGAGGAGGAGGCGGTCAAAGGGGAGGTCTGGGCAGAGGACCTTAATGAGTCCTCCTTCATGGAAATGTATGACTTCTTTAAATCACTGTCTGGAGAAACTCCTAGGAGGGGATTTCCAGGATGTTTGGCAACTTTTGATGACATGAGTAACACATCATGATGAAGGGTGAAGTTTTCAGGTAGAGACTGAGGTAAATGTGTGCTTAATAAAGGAGAATTTGCTTTTTCTATCCTGGGGAAATATGCAGTTTTTCTGTCTCTTCTCCTCAGATATGGTCCTTTATTCCTCCCATTGCTCTGCCTGTCTATGTTCAGACTCTTGTCCCTGATTTTCCTGAGTTGCTCCCAGCCATGTCCCCCAGTTCCTCTCTGGAAACCCTCAGGGAGGAGGTTGAACCTGGAGATGTGGTGTGGATAGCCTGGGTGGAGAGCCGGTGCAGGAGAAAGGTGCTGCTGATATTGGTGAGATAAGTCCCATTGAGGCTGTAGGGGGTTGAAGTCTCCCCAATCTGCCCAGCCATGGTGCTCCCTGAACGCGGACAGGACGTGTGGTTTAGACCTGGGAGATGAGAGGGTCTGCATCCAGGGCTGGTACAGAGCAGGGACCCGCCTCGGTACGGGCTGGAATGGACTGGTGTGTTTGGTCTTCAACTCGCTGTGGCTCCTGTAAGGGAAGGGAGCTTTGAATGTCGTTTCATCACACTGTTGCTGATGCTGCTGTGGTGGTGGGCTCGGCTTCTGGTCCCTCTTCTTAAGTGGGAGGCTGTCTCTGTCTGGGACCAGACCCTGATTCTGTGTGAAGCTCATTGGCTCACGCTGCCTGTCACTCACATTGATGAGAATGTGTTGTACTCAGGTGACACAGACAGAGACGGAGGCAGAAGCAGCCAGGTCAAAGGTCGTCACAATCTGTAGGAAAAATGAAGGAACAGTTAGGTTTATCTCTCCGACAAGCTTGAACTAATTAAAAAAAAATCACCTTTTCCCCTGTCACTTCCTTCACAGATTTCTCCAAAAGTTACAGACTCTCCCCACCACCCTTTCTGTCTCCCTGATTGTGCCACCCGCTGAGATCATTGCCTGGAAATGTCCCCTTGACACATCACTAACAACGTCCTCACTTGCTTTGAACAGCCGCTTTCTGACTTCAAATAGCTATTTTTGATGGGCAGCTAACAACTCTTTTGTTAAAAAGTTACTATGGTAACAAAGTACTGCTGTGTGGTTGTGAGAGTAGTAAGGACAATGCAAAGTAAATGGTTGGGGGTGGCTGTAAAGTTAGATGTTATGTTTTTCTTCACAAGGCAGAAATTGTCTTTTGGTCAAATTTCACATTAAAATGTTAGCTGGAAGCGTGTGACTGAATTTTCAGAGATGGTATCAAACACAAGGCATGCATCTTGCACATTACTCAAGCTGTTAAGAACAATCATCCACCTTAAATGCATGCGCAGAACTGAGTCAGCGCAGGGCTAAATATACGCACCTTAAGGCCACATACACACACACACACACACACACACACACACACACACACACACAAACACACACACACACACACACACACACACACACACACACACACACACACACACACACACACACACACACACACACACACACACACACACACACACACACACACACACACACACACACACACACACACACACACACACACACACACACACACACACACAAACTGTTTCGTTTTTAGCCAAGGACTGT
Source organism: Thalassoma bifasciatum (assembly GCA_008086565.1). Taxonomy (NCBI): domain Eukaryota; kingdom Metazoa; phylum Chordata; class Actinopteri; order Labriformes; family Labridae; genus Thalassoma; species Thalassoma bifasciatum. The sequence goes on along the minus strand of RPOG01000012.1, from coordinate 893,491 downwards.
AAACACACCATTTGCTCTGTGTGTTGCAGGGGTAAAGACTTTTACAGCCTGCAAATGCAAAGCTCATGTCAATGCCTTTTATTATGACATCACCACTTCTGAGCATCACCACTGAATGAACCTCTGTGCCTGCCCGTCAGGCACAGCACTGATGTTATTTGTGTGTGTGTGTGTGTGTGTGTGTGTGTGTGGGATCAGACAGCACCCTCACACTGACATTTCTGTGCAGCATTATAGCATGAGACATAAATAGATAAGTGTTTGTCTGCTAAATGCCTGCAGTGTAAATGCAAATTCAGCCAAATGGCCCAGATATATTTAATAGCTCCTTACACATATGTACAATTAGATCATGAGTCAAACAGACCCACACTGTCATGTCACTCAGGCTCCACGACCTTATGAGGTGATGAGTTCACAGCAGGAAATGACATGAATACACACACACACACACACACACACACACACAGATAAGTGTTTAGTGTGTTGGGAGCCTTCATGACTTTGATCATCTCGACAGAGGACAGGGTTATTTGCATATCAGCAGCGACAATATTGCACTTAGTCAGTCTGATGTTTCTATCTGTTAAGTCAAAGCGCAATACAAGCAAAATCAACCTGTGGTGCAGAATCCTACAGACTGCGAAGAGTTTCTCAGACATGTCACACTGATGCACACATAAACTGTAACATGCCACATATGTCATAATATTTGAGAAAGCTTGATGTTTCAGACTTACATTTTTCTCCATCCGTCCATCCATCTGTTTCTCTGTGAATCCATCTTCACAAAGCATGTCTCTTCATGTTCACAGACACTCCACACACAAACACAAACACACACACCTGTCTGGCTCCCAGTCTGCAGGTGCAAAAGGCACAACAGAGCAGAGTGAAGAGAAGCATCCAGACAAGCTCAACAGACTGTCTATCAGACACGCTCTCCTCCTTTTCTTTTCTCCTCTTCCTCTCTCTCTCTTTTCCCTCCTACTCGCTTTTTACATTTTACACTCCCACTCTACTTAGTCAGTCAGTCCTGTTAACCTTTCTCAGACACATTTGATGTCTCTACCTCATCCTCCCTTACTTTCTTTCTCTCTCTCGCATCTGAACTTGTTCACCCTGTGTTTGCTGCTGAGTAGCACTCTCAGCCTCTCTTCCATTTGTAATCACACTCCTCTTCCTCTCTCTCTCTTTCTCTCTCCATGTTCCACTCCTCTCTCCCGCTCGCTCCGTAGCTCTCTGTTGTTGGATGTATAATTAGAAATGAGACTGCTGTGCAACTCCTCAGCTGATGGTAGGCGTATGACTGCCTGATGGCTCTGGCGCTCTGCCTGGTGTAGTGAGGGTGGGAAACCATCGCTTCACACCAGCCTGGACACACAGGCAATAAAAAAGGGATTGCAACACAGATATCTATCACATATGCAATCTACACACATAGCATATCTCACTTCCTGCTTTTCTCTCATCTCAGTGGGCGGACGTGGACTAGGAGTGTTTCATCCTGGACAAGAGAGACGCCAAACAACATGGACACTTTGAGCACTCTATATCAACCTCTGTGAGAAAACACAACCTTTTCATGATTGTGCAGTCCCCTCACACCATGCAGCCTGCAGCCCGCTCTCTATACGTTTCTCCTCACTTTCTCCTGGTTTGCTTTCTTGCCTCCCTCTTTCATCTCGCTCTAAATGCACAAGAAAGGAGGACCTGGCTTTTGCTCTATGGCTGCCTCAGTTGCACGGCAGCCCAGGTCTCAGCTATTGATTCTGCAGGGCTTCAGCAGGTGAACCCCCAGTCATGAAACAGCCCACACAGAATTTAGTTTGAGGTGAAGAGGATTTCTCACTTTGAGTCACACCACATTTCCTCTGCCCACTCTCTCTCCCTCCCTCGCTCTGTTTTTTTTCCTCTGTCCTCTTATGTTCACACACACATGCACACACATTTACACACAAACACATTGGCTGCAGAAGCCAACAGCTCTGTAAGATGCTGTTTCTTTGTCTCAAGCAGCGCATTAGGGCTAAACCACACCAACCACTGACATTTACAAAGAGTGTCTTTATTGATAGATCTCACCCACCACTTCCCAACTGCTACACAACAGTCTGTGTTTGAAGTTTCACCTCTCAGACTGGCACCTACACTACGTCTTATTTTCAGTAGTAAAAGTCCCTGAACCCATGAATTTGATTTCGTCTTTGGACCACCTTATGAGGCAGTTTCAGACAGTACTTGATTAAACAGTAACAAAGTCAATTAACCCTTAACTAAAAATACAACAGCTACAGCATCAAAGTAATCAAAGACCATCAAGTTTTCTCACTTTCAGTTGATTTTCTCGAAGATGATTCTTGTATTGACTCACAGCAGCAGCTTTAACTTCCTGTGACTGAACTGCTGCACTATTTGAAAGCCCCCTTCAAAATGTCAATGTCGTGTTTTGAAAAAGGTGATGATGATGTAAGGCTGTTTTTAAAACCCCTTGGCGTGCAGATCCAAAGTAATCAGAGGGCCCGCTCTGCAAGCACGGTCTGCAGGTGGTGACTTTTGTCCACTAGGTGGTGTGTAGGACCCACAGATCATCTGGAGATAAACCCTTCCCCTCTTCCTGACTCTGTTTCAGATACATGTGAGTAAAATAAAGTTTTGTTTTTTGAGTTTTAGAAATCTAATCCTGTATCAATTGAGGAAAGTTTACAAATAGCAACAGAGGAAATACAGCTACACGTAAGCAGACTTTTCTGCTGAAAAGCAAAACATCCTGACTTGTCTCTGATCTCTGCTTCTGCTTTTTTTCTTGTTGTTTTGGAAAGTTATATTACCGAACCAGAACACTGATAACAACTATTTGCATAGTAATAATAATAATAATACATTTTATTTCACGGCGCCTTTCAGGACACCCAAGGTCGCCTTAGTTTCCCATTTTCTTTTTGTGTATTTTTGTTTTATTTCAATTTTTGTTGTTGTATTTTCGTTATTTTATTCCCTGTTATCCCTCGTCAATTTTTGTCATACATAATACTTTGTCTACTCAAAACTCAAAACTGAACTTGATGGGGAGGGTGGCAGAGTTACGGAGGTCCGGGGGCAGTGAGTTCCAGAGCTGGGGAGCATAGTGTTTGTTTCCTTTTGCCTTTTGTGATTTAGAGTTAAATAATATTTTGAACTTTTGGTTGTTGTGATTTTCTGTGTTGTTGCATAGTCTCTTTTGAACTGACCTTTTGGCAAGGACATTTCAAGTAGATGCCAAAGGATAGCTGTGGTCCTTTTAAAATATTATTGGCCACTGTGTAATCCTAGACTTTTATTTGCTTATTAAGAAAGAAGGACGAGAGAGAGAGAAAGAGAGAGAGAGATAGAGATAGAGAGAAGGTCAGAAGAGCTTTCTATGCCATCAAACAGGACATTAAATCAGGAATCCCAATTCCAATCCGTCTCAAAATACTAGACTCTGTTATAGGAGCCATTTCTCTTCATGGTTGTGAAGTCTGAATTGCACTCGCCAACCAAGACGAGACAAAATGTTGTAAACATAAAATTGAGACCCTGCATGCAGAACTCTGCAAATCTGGCACAAAACACCAACCAATGCATGCAGAGCAAAATTAGGATGATACCCTCTGAATATTAAGAACAAGAAGAGAGCAATTAAATTCTATGAGCAACTTCAGGGAAGTGAGCCCATCACTCTCGATCACAATTCTCTCACGGACAGGCCATGGACAGATGTCCTCTCAGCCAGGTGTTCTGGGACTCTGCTCACAAACACAAGCAGGGCCACCTCACAGAAACCCAACCACACTGGACTGAACTGTAAGGAAACAGACAGACAACCACCTGAACCACTGGACAGAAGCAACTCAACACCAGAGAAAACTGAACTTATACTTTGCCCTGAACAGGAAGTACACCATGGCAGAATACCTGAGCACTGTGACCGATCTACAGCTCAGGAGATCCCTGACCAGGTACAGACTCAGCGAGCACAACCTGGTCATTGAGAGAGGCCGGCAAAGACAAACCCCTGAGAGGACAGAGTGTGCCCCCACTGCACACAGGGTCAGGGGGAGACCGAGCTGCACTTCCTGACCTGAGCCTGTCCCCCTAAACCAGGACCTCAGAGACACCACCTGACCACTGATCACTCACACAGACTTTGAGAACAAGCCTGACGTCCTCAGACTCCCATACCTGCATGGGGGAGAACAGCTGTATGAAAACATGTATGAAAGCTACATTCACTGACTGCTGTTACAAGAGAAGGACTTGTGATAGACTGAAACTCCCATGAACCCAGAAGAGGAGGATAGACCAGGACCAGGACCTAAGCCAGGACCAGGATCAGTGAACGATGGTTCGTACCTCTGCATTTGACTAGCCCTGTATATATACAGTTGTGCCCAAAAGTTTACACCCCCGGTAGAATTTCTGATTTTTTGGCCTTTTCTCAGAAAATATGAATGATGACAAAAAACATTTTCTGTCACTCATGGTTATAGAGCTTTTTTTCCCAATACATGTCTCACCCAACCTCTAACCATGAGTGATAGAAAGGCTTTGTGTTACCATTCATATTTTATGAGAAAAGGCCAAAAAACAAAAATTCTGCTTGAGGGGGTGAAACTTTTAGGCACAACTGTATACATATAAATGTAGAACACTCTGTGTAGTTGCAATTTTGTTGCTGGCTCTTTAACATTTTACTGTTAAAATTTTGCAATATTGTGAATGTACAGGGAGAAAGTTTATCTCACACCACTGTAGGGTCAGTATCATAATGTATGGTACCTTTTTTTCCGAATCAGTCAAAGTCACACTTAGACCTGCCCCTGCCTGACACCCCGTACCCACTTCTGGCTGTGAGAACAGAGAAACCACCTTTAGGGACAAAGGTCACCAGTCTCTGGCGCAGTTTTTTTGACAGTCTAAGCCAAAACATTCACGCAGCCCACACACTGCACACAAGACTGATGAACTATTCAAGATGAAGAAAATGCTTGTGATGTACTTCCTCTCAAATGTATGTCTAAAAGCGCACACTGAAAAATTCACAAAGTCAAGGTTGATGTTTGAAAATATGTTGTTTCATTTCGTTTTCAACACAAAAGCCCATTTATGGCAAAATACAGAGAAAAGCTGCTGATCCAAACTGGATCTGTCTGGAACTAGAGAAGTTAAGTAGGGTTTGATCAAATAACTCAGGCTATTAAAGACAAGCCGAGTGCTTGAGTTTTTGTTCTCACGTTCACTGACTGCTGGGCTTCACAGTTGAAATTAATCTGTCTTTTAAAGAATTTGCAAGCAGTGTCTCTTCTTAGATTTCTTTTTTACTCTCTGTAAAGTTATTTAATTATTAACTCTCAGATGTTTCTGTATAGAAATGCAGATTTTTTTTATTTCACCTACACCGAGGGTGACAGAGCAAAGAGAAGTGTTCAACAAAAAGAGAGCACAAGTAAAAAAAAAAGGGTAAGGAAGAAGGGAGGGGGAGGGAGTGGGCTTGAGATGACAAAAATAACAAAGGCATGTGTCTATCTCTCCTTGGTATTTTCCATCCTGTTACATAAATTCCCTCCATCCCTCCTTCCGCTTCCCAATCCCTTCCTCCCTCAGCTCCTCCCTCCTCCCTGTCATTGGTCAGCTGGTCGACTCCACAGAGCCTCAAACTTATTCTCTCCTCCGCCAAGTGTCTCATCGTGTCTGCTGAGGGAAGTGGGGAAGTGGGGAAGGAGAGACGCAGTGTGGCACTCAGCATCAGTCACTGTGGAGCCCAAGAGGAGGTGGGAGATGATCGGCAATCTCTCTGCTGACCTGCCACCACAACACACTGATCATCTCTGCCTGGTTATCCCTGCTACGACTCCTCAGCAACATGAGCTCTTCTTCTGCCAACCTTCACAACAAACTCCTGCCCTGTGAGTGCTTTTTCTAAACTTTTACAACCTTTCAAGAAACCTGTGGTTTGATATTCTCTGTGTGTTGTATTGCTTTTGTTTTGTTGTTTAATGTAGAGAAGAGAAATGACAAAGGAGATAATTACAGACCTGGTTTGTTGTTTAGAAGTGTAGCACATGTATAGAGAGGAAGAGACTGAGCATTTGAGGAAACAGAAGAGGTGAGAAGAGTGAAAATTCATACATCCTAATACATGTGAAAAAACTTTCTTTTCACACCTCCACAGCTTTTCTTCATTAACTTATCTTTATGATGGCTTATGCACATAAAATTGGAGTAATGGTCACTAAAATCAGATATATCATAGAAATAAGAGATCTTTGTCTGGAGCTTGGTCCTAATCCAAGCCTGTTTAGTGTGCATGTGGTCGCGCGAGCCCGTTTGTGTGTGTGTGTGTGTGTGTGTGTTTGTTTGTGTATGTGTTTGTGTACCAGGTCCAGTGTAGAAGCTGCTGTCAGCTCAGTCAGCTCCTGTGTTGATGTTGCCTAAAGTGACGGCTGTAAGTGCTGTGCCAGCCCAGAATCAGACAGGAATGTTGAATCATCACCCTGAGTAATGCTGCTAATACCAAGCCAACAGTTCATACTCTTAGTGCAGAGGAACAGGAACGAATTCACACACACACACACACACAGACACACAGACAGACACACACACACACACACACACACACACACACGGGCTCGCGCGACCACATGCACACTAAGCAGGCTTGGATTGGGGCCAAGCTCCAGACAAAGATCTCTTATTTCTAATGGGATTGTGCCTGAAGATCTGATCAGGGGTCTGCTGACTGCAGCTTGTTCCACAAACACACAGACCCAGATTGAACATGCAGCACACACAGACCTGGAAGTAAATAAGTCCCAGTGAGATCAGTGTGTGATTCCATAAAGCTGAAAAGGATCAGGGCTGGGACAAAGGAGAAGACGCCTCCCATCTGTTGCTCGGCCTGCAGCCTCTGGTTCTCCACTTTTCACTCCGCTCATTCAGTGTCGTTGTTGTGGGAATGTGCCAGAGAGCGGCACATCCGTGTGCTGTGGAGTGATGGGTTGACCAGCTGTGGAAACCATGTTACAGACAGTGTGTGTGGGACGTAGAGGGAGAGTTTCCTGGTGTCCCTGTGTGCTTGACTGAGTCTCCTTAGATGTGAACCAGATAGGACAGAGGAAAAGATTCTGCTTGACGAGTAAATTAGAGGACTCGAGATTCATATCATGTCTGCTTTGTATCTCTAAATTGATCAGACTCTGAGGAATTCACTTTCACCGTTAAGCAGCTGTGATATCAAGTGACTGAAGCTTCTGAGCCAAAAAGGATACAAGAGAGACCAGAGGAGCTCACCGAAGAGAATTAAGAGTTTCACCCTCTTTGGCACTATTCCTTTAAGATGAAGTCTTTTTAGACTCATCCTAGACAACTTTTTTCCCCTTTTTCTTTTCTTACTTATTTTCTTTTACAGAAAATATATGTTATGCCGAATGATAAGGTGCTTCAAACTTTAAAAACTCAAGATTTTAGGTACAAAGTGGTAAGAGATTTTAATAAACATGACTTAATTTTATAAGAAAGAATTCTTCATTCAAATTTATGATTAATCAATAACACACATTCATCTGAAATCAAAAGAGACAGATCTGAAGAGCAGCACACAGCCCCCGACACTTAAACAAGGAATGTGGAGCTTTCTTGGGGAGTTACACGTTAACATGAGTTTCATGTTTTGGTGGCATTAAGCAGAGTTTTTCCAGGTTTGAAGAATTTAAGACATCATTATTGTTCAAACTCAATGTGCAGCTCGGCAAATTTGATTTTGTTTTACTTTGTCAGTGAATTATCTTGAAGCTGTCTCAGTGCGCTCGTATTCTTCATCAAACATGTATCATGTTGTACCAGAGCTGTCAGACAAATACACCATCAGAAATGTTTGTTATGAAAGAAAACGAAGGCTGTCACTACAAAAAGAAAAAAAAAAAACTTACCATATCTGAATTGAAATTTCCTGATATTAAGCTACAGTCCAGTACAGAAAAGTGTTAATTCTGTGGTGTGCTGCCTCAGAAACAACGGGACTGTTGAGAGGATCATTAGTTTTCAGTGTGAAAAAAGCTCTCATGGCATAGATACACAGATTATTCAGCCCCGCGGTCTGTCATCACTTTAGGTTGATTATTATTGTGTGGTTATACTAAACAGCCAAGCATGGAAGGCTGAATAAGATTCCCATCAATTCAACAGTCTGAGCTGTGAGCCCCAGGGAACCAGACAAGCTCCTCTCATTAGTTCTCCAACGAATCCATCCTCTCAGTGTTTGGCTCAGTCCTCTGTGTACAGGCACAGAAAACGCCTCCAGGCGTACACTGAGAGTTCAAAGCTCGACACAGACACACAGCAGTTACTGATCATGTGATCGCTCTCCCACATGTGTAAAACATGTAGCACAAAATCAGCTCTCAGTTAGATTACTGATGTGTTATTGTCGAGGGAGGAAATGTATTATTCCAGTAAAAGGCTGTTATTTCTGAGCCAACAGCCAAATAGAAAGTTACCAGGAAATTCACTTTAAAGCATGGCCCCTATTTCTGTGAATGACATGGAGCTGCTGAAGACAAATTATCTTAAAGATTAAAGGACTAATGCACCATTATAGACATTTGAACAAAAATATGTTTAAAAAAATTATAACACATAATGTAATAGAACATGTGTAACAGCCAATACTAACACATCAAGAGCTATGAACCCAAACAAACAGTTGTGCTACCTACTAACTTCCTGATCTGTAAATATTTCATAACCGCCATTCATTACTTTTGCAGCTACAGTATTGGTTGAAAATAATTTTAACCTCGTCTAATATAATCATACCCACAGTTACACCACTTTCAACAAAATAGTGCACTGTGAGATGCAATTTTGCACATTGGTTATTGTCGCTTATTATTTTGTCAACTTGACGAAAGATCACTGAAGTTGTTGTGATAACACTTAATTATAAGTTGGCTTCGTCTCAACCACAAAATGTATTTCAACTTGAAATTCTGTCCAAATAAATCAGTAACGCCTGTCCACTTGACAATCACCTCCTAACTCTAAAGTAAAGCTACAGCTCTCAAATAATATATACATAAACCAAACATATCTATGGTGGGAACGAGATCCCGCTGCACTCCAAACAGTTGTCTGTTAGCTGTCTGAGCACCATCATCTACAGAGCCAAAGAGATCAGATTAAATAAATCAGTTATGTCAAAAAAACTACCTGAAGAAGTTAAGTTAACAAAGTCTAAAGCAACCAAACTAAGACAAAGACATCTTATTTAACCAAGATAGCTTCTTTTGGTGTTGAGAAAAAAATGACCCACATACATTTTTCAGGCAGCCCTTTATATCATAGTTTTGCTTTGAAAAAAGAAACAGGTTACATTCAACAGTGTGAGCTCTGCCATTAGATTTGTTTTGAAGAACTGCATTAAATTTTTGGGCAGTCAAGTGTTATTAGTCATCTCCCTCTCATAAAACCTGACATACATCCAAGCATTTCTGGCATTTGCAAAATTACAGTGCTCTGATAAAATGTTTTGAAGCCTCGCAGGCGAAAGGAAAGTCTGACAGACTGTGTTTAACCAAACATAACAACGTGAAAGTAGACTGAAACCTCCTAAACCAGTATGTGGACAGGCTGTGCTACTTTCCCAGGGAACTATGGGGATGTTGAAGTGGTTACCATGACAGAAGTCAACACATTGATGGGAAAACAGTCTCTCTGTTTGTCTTTCTCTCTTGTTAAAGCATCATTTGACACAGATGATCCTGCATCAGTTCAGTCAGATAGTTTATTCACTCAGTTGGACAGAAAGATGAAATTCTGTCATGGTTTACTTACAGAGCTGTTTTACTTCACACATTCATTTCCTGAACAACTGATGAATTTAGAATCAATGGTGGTTGAGGAAATCAAGGTATTTGATCGAAGGATTTGTTACTGGAAAACAACAACAACCATGTGAATGACGATTCTTCGTCAGCTGATGATGCTTGTTGTGTTTGTCGGGAACTCATGACAGTGTAGTTGTGGGAAATAGAGGGCAGTGGGACAGGACACTGACCTACAAATAGTCCTATTGTCAAGAGTGCAGGAAAGAAGGAGTTATAGCTGATGTCATTGTTGTCCAGACGGACTGGCCTGATGGTGCTGGACACTGCTTTGTCCCAACACCAACAGCCTGATCTAATGTGCAAATGAAAACACACACATGCATGCGCTTGAATGTGGAGCAGACAGACACACAAACACACATCAACAGCTGCTATTAATAATTTACCATCCCTGCAACTGGAGCCCAGTAAATGGTGCTTTTTGTTGGGAGAATGGAGAGGCAGTGAAACCAAAAATAAACGTGTGAGGCAGAGAGAGTGGTCCATTTTACAAGCTTGGCTTGCGTCCACCTGTCTGTTCCACTTTAGAGCAAAGTGTTTTCCAAAGATATCAGTGAGAAATGTGAGTGTTTGAAGACAGCAGCCTCTAGAAAAAAAAATAAAACAAGAAAAGGAAAGAAAAGTATGAAGAGCAGCTCTTGTTGTTGGAATAGGATGACTTTCTTACCTGTATTTCACTGGGAGACAGTGTTAATTACTGTAACAGCCACAGTAGAGAGACTGATCCACTAATGACCAGCTGTACGGATGTTAACAGCCGGCTGCTGCTGTTTGAGTCCATGTTTAGCTGGAGGGCATGAAAAAGACTCCCTGTAAAAACAAGACATCCTCTTGAACAGGATTTCTTCCCTCTGCCCACTCCATCTCTGAAACCCACACCCTTCTGTTGGTTCAACCTCTCTCCCTGCATACCACACTTTTTAATTCATCCTCCTCTTCATTTTTAGCCTTTTTGCAAGTGTCACTCCAACCTGACCTTTCCTCCTTCATTCCTTTTAAAGTTTATCATTTCAGTCTTGTGCACTGTCACAGGGAAGGTATCCGTATAAAATAAACGGTCCCTCTGCGGAAGAAATGTTTAACTATGGAAATGGAAACTACCGTGTTCAAGTGGCCCCTGCCTAAACATCTGTGACTGTCTCGGTGGTCTGAAGAAGTGATCGTGTAACCAGACGTCCACAGAGTGTGTTTGAGTGACCAGGTTAAAAATGACTAAAGGGACATTTACAAACATCTCCCCCTCACTGCCCTCCCTCTTACCTATCATGAATTAGAAAATCAGATTTAGCGCACATGATAAAAGAAAGTGCTGTAATTTTGCCAGATCTTATATCACACATAGCTTTTGGCCCCTACCCATATACATTTGTCTGCAACAGAGACAGAATTACTGTCTTCATCATCCACATCATGTTTTATGCAATGAGAAATAGAGCCTCTCAACAATGATGTCTCTCAGGGTACATAATAATGTCTTGTTGTTTCAAGAGAATTTTTAAATTTTTCTGTGATCAGACAGTTTGAAAGCTCCAAAAAGTTCATATTTAAAGAATATAATAACAACTGAGTTACCCAGACACTTGATCTAACTGTATGAAATCTATTTGAGCAATGTCAAGTATCTTATCTTTTTCTTTTTTAATAACTACTAGCTTTTATAAAAGCACTTCTTTATAGGATAATGTTTCTGTGTGTGTCCATCTCATGCACAAGCGCATGTAGATAATCATACATGCAGCAGATTTCTGATAAACTGTCTTATCAGAAACATACTGGTTGTAGTTTCCATTTATTTATCTTTGGATAGAAAAGCGAGCCATGAAGAGTCCTATTTTGAGAGGAAAAAGAGCAAAGACAGAATTTTAAAAATATTTCTGCTGGCATAACAGCAAATGAGGCTTTTCCTGACATGGTGGGATGACTGAAGCAACTAACTGATGTATGAGACTCTGCCAGGGCTGTTTTAACAGCGGTGACCTCATCCATTTGTGTAGGGAAACCACTTCTCAGAAAAGTCCTCGGCTTGGCTCAAATAAATGGACTCAAACTGTGAGTCTGGCACACAGCTTTGTTACCACAGCAGAGGAGGAAGCGATGGGTTTCTGCTAAAATACAGTTTACTGAGAGGTCGCAGCCAGAGCTGCTCCTCTATGAAACAAGTGTAAAAACAACTAGATCATCTGGAGAGGTACTTTTCTCCACTCAGATCCTGACCTTCCCTTTCCTGTCACTGGGGAGTCTGAGCCCGGTTTGAGCTGTGAGGAGCTAATGGCAGCCTGCTGGTGACACCCAGCCCTCCCATCCCGTCGTTTGGCCCCCGGATCAATGTGAAGTCTGTGTTACTTGTTCACTTGTTGCCTCTGGAGGGGGATTTTTAACCGTCATCTGTTATTTGGAACGAGTCGCATGATTCTTATGTTTTCTTTCTGAAAATTGTGCTCAATTACAGTCAACAGTGACCACACAAAAGATAACAAAGTGATGTTTAATTAATGGATCATCATGCAGGAAGGATGATCTACCTGCATCTTTGTAACATTCTTCCAGGAATTTTGACTCATCATGACAGCTTTCTGTAAAGAATTAAGAAAATGTGTATGAAAGAAAATCTAGAAATGCAGAAAAATATGTAACACCACTGAACACAGTTAAAGCTGAGCTGAGGTAGATTCACTCTGTGTGATTCCAAAATGATTTCCTGTAAATGACATCTTCTCCGAGGAGTGCCTGCCTGTCCCACTCTCTCACATCTCCACTTTTGTCCCTCTCTGAATGGGCTCTTTCTCTCTCTGCCCCCTGAGCGGAGGTCTGGGTTTGTCTGTACGTGGGAAGGCAGAGTGGCACGCACACACATCCGGTCCAATCTGTCCCTCTGCATGTCCAGCTGGTCCCGAGCCCTGACCTTTGACCTTTTCTATTACAAGTCCATGCACTCAGATGTAGGATGAAGGACAGAAGGATAGAGAAGGAGAGAGGAAAATAAGAAAATGGAGAAATGATAGAGACACAGGTAAATAAAAACAAGAACACAAAGATTAATAGAGAAATAAAGAAGCCACGACAGGAAGCGAAAGAACAAAATAAAAGAAAAGGTGAAAACCAAAAAATGCATCGTTAGAAACAAGGACAGAGGATGGGCAGAAAACAAAGGAAGATAGAGCTACAGAATGAGAAGAGAGAATAAAGAATGAAAGAGCCAGAAAAAAAGGCAGATGGAGAATAGAAAGAGATAAAAGAGGGTTTTCAAATGAGAGAGAAAAAAAAGGATGAGAGACAGAATGGGGACAGAAATGAAAACACAAGTAGACTGTGAAAAGAGATAAGAAAAGTGGACAGAGGGGAAGAAAAGAAGATCAGGTCAAACGCTCTCTCTCTCTCTCTCTTTCTGGGGCGGCCACAGGCCCTTCAGTCATCTTGTGGTATGAAACTAAAGACTCTGGCTTGTGGCGGGGCTGCAGCACACCAGACATGTGAGCTCATCAGCCGTGAACACAGTGTCCAGACTTTTCTAGTGACAGAGGAATTTCCCGTGTGAGCCGCTGTGCTAATCAGAGGTCAGGGAGGTCGTCCGCTGCCAGAGATGTCGAATCGATCAAGGTGATTCAGTGGAAAAAAAGAACTGGATAGGGAGGCTAAATCAATGTGAGGATATACATCTGTAGCTAACCTTTAGCTTCTCTGCCTTTAAGTAGAAACAATCAATGCTGAGATCAATCACTGTTGAACTGAGTGGGGAAAAACTCTAGGAGAGGCATTTTGCTGCAGCCTGTTATTTCTAACAAAAAAATCATTATTTTCAGAGATAATTGCAGTTGAAATGTACTTCTACTGTATCTAAAACTTCTCACCTCAAGTGGAGAGAAATCTAACAGCACAAATCCTCTGTTTGACATGATGTCCTCAGCTGGTCACATTAGACAGGGACTCTTTTTATCTGCGCACACATGTCAAACAGGCAGCCCTTGATAGTTTCTGACATCCCGCTTTGTCAGCGCAGCCTTCTTGATGTGTACGATTGTGTAACATTGCAAGGGGCAAAGAGATTCACAGTCACAACCTGAAACATCCACACAGAGACAGAAATGCTGCAACATGAAAATGGCCACAAAGAGAGCTGACACAAGTTAAACAAATATTAATCTTTTACTTTACCTTATTTCTTAACAACTTTGAAAACATTATCTTAATTTTAGTAGATTTGAGTAGAATTCACATATTGCATTATCATGTATCTCCATGGACCACAAGCCTTTTTATTCACCTTTGTTTGACCTGGAAAATTAAAAATCTCTCTCGCAGTCAGGTCCTTACAACTACTGGCAACTACACAGTTTATAGGTTATTAACTACCAGCAAGCAGACACTACAAACTGGATGTGTGACCAAACTAAACTATAGGCAAAAATTGGGGGTAACACTCCAAAATCGTAAGTATATTAAGCAGAGCACCTGCAGCCAGATGTCCCTGAATCCTGAAAATCCTGAATCCTGTTATCACAAACGAAATATGTGGTTTGGATGCAAAAATTTCAAACAGACTGTAGCTGTTGGTAATTTTGGAACAGAGCTGACATCCCCTCTTTAACTCATAGACAAACTCTCTTATCAGAAGCTCTGATATTCTGCTCCAGTATGACGGTTCTTAATGTGACTTAGACAACGCAAGCATATGCTGCCAGGTCAAATTGGAGACATGGATCACTGACCAACTTGGTATGTGACCTGGGCAATTGAATATTGGTGTTGTGCACAGACATTTTTGCTCCCAAGAGGGCACTTTAGCATCCAATTCGACTCCCAACAATACACTTTGGTTAGTTTTGGCGACCAAGGGGGCACTTAAGAGCTTTTTTTGTTGAATCCTGGGGCCCAGTCACTCTGACCATCCGACCTGTTCAGCACCCAAACACCATTGACCCCCTACAATGCTGTTTCCTTCTGGCCAGCATGGCTGGTGGTCACACTACTCCAAAATGAACCAGACTTAAGCACGACTGGAGACACGCGGACTTTGGGGTCGAAACGTGCCTGAGCAGGCTACAGATGGCCGGTTTGACCATGTCCTTATTGTGACTTAGTGAGCTGATGCTGGATGTAAACTGTTGTTGCTGCATGATTTAGTCGAACTTTGGGATAAAACTTCATAAAGAATTTTCAAGGTTTATTATGTGTAAAGAAGTAATGATTGGATAAGAGATGAGGAAGTACTTAAGTGAGAGGAGCCTTCAGTTTTTGTTTGACTCCCATAGAGGAGAAGCCAGGTGTCATTAGCCAACAAGATTAGTACTTCTGCCAGTGAGGTTATGTCCCCGGTGCTGTTTGTTTTGTTTGACAGCAGCACGAGGACAGATGGACTACTGACCTGAATGTTTTTTCTTTTTTTGTCAGAGGAGTATTTCACTGATATATTTACAGACTGAATGATTTTCCCCATGATTTGAATGATTTGTATTGTGCAAGACTA
Source organism: Thalassoma bifasciatum (assembly GCA_008086565.1). NCBI lineage: Eukaryota > Metazoa > Chordata > Actinopteri > Labriformes > Labridae > Thalassoma > Thalassoma bifasciatum. Next base: position 878,122 of record RPOG01000012.1, on the reverse strand, counting down.
GATGACTGATCTTGGGAGATTTTTTTTTTCTCAAAGTGTGTTTTATTGTGACCATTTTACTGATTAAATAATGTATATAACGTCATGTTTATATTGTGACCAGAACTCTTATCCGGGTTTGTGCACACTGACAAAGTGTAAATGTCTGAACACATGCAGCTGACCTTGTTGGTGACTGTGTTAAAAGCACATATTTTTATTCATGTGTCTTTAGAAGAAATGGTTTCATTCTGTATTTCTGTTTCTCTCTATGTACACACATACTGTAAGCCCCTTGGTGCTGTCAGCATGTCCATTTTGGGCTTTGAGTTGTCCTCTTCCCTATCTTCCCTCCAAAGCTGTCCGCTCATCTGATCCCAGAGCCAGTGAGGTCAGTGTACCCAGGAGGCAGGCTGTCAAACAGGGCACAGCAGAGCCGTAGTGACAGGCGTGTGTCCTTCTGTCCACACAGACATGTGTCTGGAGGGGGGGAAACTGCGCTGATGCTGCACTGAGGAGGGCGAACCTGTAGCTGCTTTTATGGCTACATCTATGTTTTTGGATGGGTAGTGCTTGTAGCTTTCCTGAGAGTAAGTAATAAGTGATGGTTAGACATCCTTATAATGTAACAATGTATACAAACAGGGAGCCCTGGGTGTCTCCCTCTTTCTTGGTAAAGCCAACATCCAGAACTGAATGTCTTTCTGTCAACCTGTGGCCTATTTATAGAGCCTCTGTGACTGTTGCTCTCAGCAGACCAGATAATCTTCACATTATCAGGGCCTCAAGGCCTCATCCAATTACCCCAGTCCCTGCCTACAGGTTGTAATAAATCTGCTTAAGGCAGACATTGCTCAAAAATCTAAAATCTGTCAGTACAAGCTGAGTATATTTGCAAAGATGTGCTCCTTATCATTCTTTGCAGTGTTATGAATATGGGTATACTACTCCCTGTATGTGTAAGTTACACATAAAGCCATAGTCAGGCACTGATTGAACACAGAGAGTGCATGGCCATTTATCGGTGGCACTAATGTGTTTTCTGGCATTCAGAGTGAACAGTGATAGTGAATGAATAGACCTCTCTGAATGCACACATCTCCTGCAACTTTGGCAGTTGGTTTATTGTGCTCAGCCAGTTGCTATGGCATCCATAGCATCCAGCATCCTTTGCAGCGTACATAGCAACGACCTACTCACTGCTTCTTAATTGATGTAAGGCAGAAGTGTCCTGAGGTGAACTGATAGGAGGAAAAGCAAAAGTGGAGTAGAAATAGAAAGGAAGGCCCTTGCCCAGAAGTTATATATTCACAAGACAGGGGCACATTTTTGGATATTTAATACTCCTTTGTTTAACATATACCTGCTTCTTGGAGTAAAACTAACATGATTTCAAAAAGCTTAAGAGTGAGGTTAACAAGCTTAGCCATTGGTTTGTACTGTTGCTTTGTACTGTTCTACTGTTCACAGGCTGCTGACTTCTGTTTGTCCTCTGTGGGTCTTAACTAACATGAAGGTGACCCACTGGGAGTTAACAGCACAGGTTAACAAGGATATATGGAGCTTACAAGATAGCATGAAGTTTTTGCATTGTGGCATCCAAAGGTGCACTCATCCAATTTTGCAGGAATTTAGGTCAAGAGGGGCCAGAACTTATAACAAATAATATTTTGTGCATTGGGTGATCCCTTGAACATATGTGTTGCATCACACAGGAAGTAAAAAGAGAGCCACCTCATTTAGGAGGCCGTTTTACTTTGATTCCACACCTTCTGTCTTTGGATTTTAGACCTGATTCTCTGAGTTTGTTTCATTTTCAAAACTGCTGTAAAAACTCCTCAGGGTTTCAACAATGTGTCTCCACTCAAACAGACCTGTATTAGCCATCTTCAGTATCTCTTTTTTTCTCAATCTGTTTTGTAATCTAACAGCTGCAGTGAAATCTTCCTCTTAAATACAATGCACATGTGCTCAGCTTATTACAGGGTTGTTTACGAGAGTGGAAAATGGGATCATATGGTATCTTGAAGAAGATTAACTTTGAAAAGACCCCACAGCTTGCTATTGTTCATCATAGTGTGAGTCAGAGCTGACTCACAATCTGTAGGCAAGTTCAGTAAACTGTTGTTTTGAAAGTTTATTGGGTAAGATAAAACAACAGTTTACTGATTCTGTTTGTTTAGTCAGAGGAATTACTGGACCTATGGGAACACATACCATTATCATAATTATTGTGACAAATAGGATTGACTTTCAGATATTTCTTCCTGCTTTGTGTTCAAACAGCTGAGTCTCTGGAAAGGGAAATTATTCCTCCTGTGACTTGCCTACAGCTCAATGTCTCCCTCTCCTGGCAAGTCACATTTGTCTTCTTTGTGGCTGTAACACTTTCCCTCCACCAGCCAGCGTTGTGACAATGATCTCACTCCAAAGCCATCCTAACTTCAAATTTGTTTCTCCTTGAATGTTTGAGAGTGTTAGATATAAAGCTAAGCATTTATTTAACTCCCTGTGTTTTTTTTTGTTTCTCTCAGCGGAGACAGAGCGTAGCCAGAGGCCCTCAGATGTGGACTCAGCACAGCAGCTCAAAATGAGGGAGAGACAGCGTTTCTTTGAGGAGGTCTTCCAGCATGATGTGGACGTCTATCTGTCCTCAGCACACCTTAGTATCAGAGACTACAAGAGACGTAAGTTAGACTCTAGGCATATAGATAAACCCATGAATACACCTTCATGTGAACATAGTTGTGTAACTTCCCTTCACTCTGCAGCTCCAATTGGTAGCATCTCATCTATGGAGGTCAATGTGGATTTGTTGGACCAGATGGAGCTGATTGACATCTCTGAACAGGATGCTCTGGATGTTTTCTTCAGCTCTAGCGGCGAGGAAGGGGCGCTGACCTCCCCGTTGCCCCATGGTAAAGATACCAGAAATAAAACAGGGATTTTAAAACATACTGTTCAGTTCAATCCCTCACAATGTTTTCTACCATCTTCGCAGTTCAAGGAAACAACAACAACAATGAGGAGGTCATTAGTAATGGACTCTTTCGACACGTCCTCGAGGGCCTTGAGGCCAAACCTCGCCTGTCCTCCACTTCCTCAAACTCATCCTACGACAGCCAGACCACCAGCGCCAACGGGGGAAACACTCCAGTGGAAAGGTCTGATGATGAGGAAACACACACCAGCACACTGAAAAGAAGAGACAAGGTGAAGAGTCAGACTCCCTCATCATCCTCACTGGAAGCACCTCAGATCACCTGACTCCTCTCCCTGAGGGCGTCTGGATGTGGCCTCATCAAAGACTGCCGCTTATGCTCCAGTTGGTTTCATGATCTAGATTGGGTTTTGTGTATTTTGAAGAATGGAGCTATGAACTGTATATATGGCGTTGTTTGGGACAACTGTTATGCTTTTCAGTTCTTATGTCAGCATGTTTGATGGACTTGCTCTTTTGTTTCTGAGCTCTGGAGAACAATGAATTTTGTACATTATCAACACATTCCTTGACTTTTGGATCGCTTTTGGAACTAGAAAAAAAAATACTGATTAGATTGAGTCTAACTCAAGATTAAATGATGGAAGACTCGTAATTTTGATGTACTGCCTTCGAGAGTGACACATTATCCAGCTTCTCTGTTATTGAGCCCCCCCTAATAATTATCACAAGGTTTCTTTCTCTTTACATTGGAGTCAGAAAACAACACCTAATTGTTTCTTAGTTTAAACAAAGCATTTTTCAGTAATGTTTAGTCTCTAGTTCTTGGTCATGTCCAAATGCTCCAGGGGAAACCTGAGGACACTGCAACCTGCTGGACAACATCATAAAAAGCTTAAAGTCAAAGCCAAGTGTGCAGATTGTATAGTATGTAATCTTTTTGTTGAATAACAAGCGTGAAGTGTGGTGAAAAAGTAAGAAGTTGTTTTCTTCCGATCCACATTTTGCAGGAGTGATGACTGTTCAACTAGTCCTCCTCATTGCTGACTGATTATGATAGGAGGGTGTCTCAAAAAGCCAGATCTCTCACACATACACAGGAACACATGCGCATACTTAGACTTACATTCATATCTGTGTGGGTGTGTAACACAGAGGGAAGGGTCTCGTCCTCATTTGTTCGAAGTAAGAGACTCCAGCCCTCAAACAGTTTGAGCTGGACAAACATCATGCTCTGCTTCTGTCTTCTGGTACGTACAAACTCTGACTTTTAATTTTTCTCGAAATGTTTTTTTGTAATCAGTGCTTTTATATGTTTTAGTTAGTGATTTAATGTCATATTACTTTGATTGGAACACATCTTTATCATAGTCTTGAAATGAAAATGTGTCACAAGATAACCTAAGTTGATTACAACATTTTTATGAATATAAATAAACTGTGTTCAGTAATTGACCAGCTCTGGCACAGTTTATATCTACACAAAAATTTGTGTATGAATATGTATATGTGTGTGTAGTAAGCAACACTTGGTGTACAATTAAGCCTTAAGAATAAATAAAGTCATGCCGGAGAAAACACAAGGTGCAGAGTCGGCTCTCCTGCTGTGTAATATTGTTCCTTTGGACCTGCCTGTGTCTAAACTTTGGAGAAACTGGTTCACCTAGTTTTAGGCGCCATGACTTACAAATGACTTAATACTAGTGTACTGAAGGCATAAATTATGACCTTCCCCCTACTCTGCATGAGTATGTTCACATATAATCTTTGTGGAAGACTGTGTTTCAGGTTTGGTCGGCTGTCCATCTTTCAGGTTTACTGTTTTCTGAGTGGGTCATGCTCAGAGTTGCTGAGCCGTCACAGGAGAGCCTGGATCATTGACTCCTTCACCATTGAGGAGGAGCATCCTGGACCCTTTCCCTATGTGCTGGGCAGGGTGAGAAAACTACTGAGGCTCAAAAGCCAATACTTTATATGAAAAAAGAATATCACTGAGGAGTGAGCAACAGATTCATTTTCAAATACCAAATACCAAAATACCTTTTGACTTCTTATTATATATGATAAATTTGCTTTTCATGTAACATCCCCATTGATTTTTTTCTGTCCTCACCACTTTTCAGAGGCCTTTTGAAGTAAAACTCCTGTGACTTTTTTGTGTCCCAAAAAATCAGATGCAATGAGAATAACTATTCTCATACTGTAAATGTTAACTCCCGCACCTGCTTTGAAAGAAAAATAGGTCAGACCTGATTGACAACATGCTGAGGAAACAGATTTTTTTTCCAACAGCAAATATTCCCAGTCAGTGATATATTTGACGTTCAAAGAGAGAAGAATAACATTTCATTTTAGAAAACTCGACTTACACAAGTACAAATACATTTGGTGTCTTGATTAAGGTGTGCCAATAGTGACCCAATTATAAAGTTTCTCACCGACCTGTTCATGAAATACAAGTCTTTCTCTCCTGAAAGCAGACTGTAAAGATTTATTTTTGTGGGTAGATACAAATTGAGCGAGATTTTAGAGTCCTCTTCAGACTATCTGGGGAGGGAGTTGATGAAGAACCAAAAGGAGTCATCTCCATTCATGAGGAGTCCGGTACCCTGTATGCGCACAAAGCTGTGGACTATGAAAAGTGGACTTTGCTGAAGGTTAGACTCAACATGTTTGCACACCAGTCTATGATTTACTCTGCTGTCTAATAACACTTTCTTGATATCCTCTGTCACATCTTCTGAGTAAAATTACTCAATTAACAGAGAAGAGGGGCATCATTGGGTATAAAGGGTCTGATCTTATGTCTCACTTCTGTACAAAAAGATAAACACTGACAAAGTTCAACCATAGATAATATGAGCCTACAGCTGTTTCAATTATCCTGATAATCATCTATAGAGAGTCTTCAGAACAAATTCTCTCTTGCCGTAGCAAATCAGTGGGAATTTTGTTTTCAAGATAGATTAGAAACATTCAACCATTCGATGAAATGGCACCATACATTATACTTTTTGCTTGTATGCTATGACTTATTTTGAGTTTTATCATTCAACCTGCAGCTGAAATTTGAGGTGAAGAAGACAGATTTATCCATAGACACAAACTTGGGAATTCATATTTCTATACTGGACATCAATGACAACCCGCCACGCTTTCAGAGAAATCTGTACAAGATCACTGTTGAAGAGGAGGCTGAACAAGGTAGAGAAAATTATGAAACAACATCCCCTTTTATGGAAGTCTACTCTTTGGAAAATGTATTTTTTAAAATTACAGTCTCAAAGGTTCAGTCATTCCCCAACAGGCTCCCATCTTCTGACTGTTTTGGCACATGACAGAGACAAGCGTGGGACACCAAACTCAACATTTCACTATGAGATCAAATCAGTGACCCCAAAACTCTCAGACACTGAGTTCTCCGTTGATGAGATGGGACGAATCTCTTTCAGAGGATGTTTGGATCATGAGGTAAAATATATCCGGATCACTATACATGTACAATTCTTTAGGTTAAAGCAGCTTCTGTTGTTCTGTTACATGCACACTCCAGTATAATACATTACAACCTACATGCTCTCAAGTAGTTGCTCTGGGCAAAGTCTAATTATATGTATTCATACAAAACACTTAACATTTAGAAATGAGCTGCAGGGTGTGTTTTCTTTAGAAACCTCTGTGTCTCAGTGATTTCATATTTCCTGCCAAACTTACAACATGATCTAGAATACATTCCTGAACCTTTATTGGATAAAAATAATCAGTTGTTAATAATCCATTCAGTTCAGAAAGATCGCACTTCTCCCTTTTTAGGTGACTAAAATGTTCAAGGTGTTGGTGGAGGCCAAGGACCATGGCAACGTCATCAGCCTGTCTAGTTCAACCACAGTTCTCATTCATGTCCAGGATGGAAACAACCACCTACCCACCATCAGCGGACTAACGGTAAGCAGTCAAAACTTGAAAACAATACATCAAATTATGCAGCATGTGTCTTTCTTCATGCTTTAATGTGAATAGATTTTACAAAATATATTTGATTTTTCATTTTTGAAGATCACATTTTTGTGTATGGGCGTGTCAGTGGTGTCTGATGCTTTTGAAGCTAATCTCAAGTGGATGTGTAAAGAAGTGCTGCTTTTAACAAATGGACATTAGATTCATGTTTTAAGACTGAAGTGGCCCCTACTTGTACAACCATATCATACAAGGGAAAAAAGGGAAAAGAATTTAAAAATATCAAATTGTTTCACTTGAATTTAAAGACAAAGATCAACATATATAATTGAAGGGATGAAACCTTAATAAGCAAGCACAACTATGACATCGATGAAATAGACTAAAACCCCAAATTGGCTAAAAGTTTCCTTTAGATAAAAGCTCCTCATGAACCAATTTGATTTTCAGTTTTCTGACAAAATAAACAATAGAAATGTACATAAGATAAGATGAGTATAGTTTCTTTTTTATCACTTTTGTTTGAGATGATTTTCTTTTGTTCATTTTCAGGTGCAGGTAAGTAACTTCTTTTCATCAGCTTGAATATCCTACAATCAATATTGCTTATATAAATCTTAATCTAAATCTGAACTTATCCAGAACAGTGTCTAGATTCTTGTTTGTGTTGTACTTACTCTTATATCAACATTACTTTTGGGGAAAACATTGGTTTTATGAAATTGTGAGATTTTAATTGTAAACCAAGAGCAAAATTTGAGATGAATTTATCACTATGATGTTTGAAAAGTAAAAATAAATTTCACTTTCAAACAAAAACAACCACATAGAGTCCTAAACCTAGGCTTTGTACAACAATTTGTGCTACTAAACATGTAGAAACAACTAGAGCAATTTTTTCTTCTTTTTAAAAAAAGTTGATGCCTGTCAGATTGGAGAAATCAGAGTATTGGGGGCTTTAAATGACTCATCAGTTTAACAGATGTTTATAATTTTCTCCTGCTCTTTGGTATCGTACATTAGGGCTCTGCTAGAGTAAAAGAACATGAGACTGGGATCTCTCCTCTGCGTCTGCATGTGACAGACAAAGACAGTCCAAACAGTCTGGCGTGGAGAGCCAGATACAGCTTACAGGGCGAACAGAAGGACAGCTTTAAGATTGAAACGGACCCAGAAACAAATGATGGGGTGCTGACGGTGATAAAAGTGAGTGCTGTTTGACTGCATGCTTTACATTACAGGGACAGCTCTGACATGTAATTACAACACATTTCTTCTGTCAGACTTTCTACTTCCACATGCCTTGCTTGAAGGGTATCAGGAAAAGATTTTCAAATAACTGTTCATCTAAAACAGTTCTGCAATTTCAGCCTTTAGACTTTGAAGAAGGAGCACAGAGAGAACTGCTCATCTCAGTGGAAAATGAGTCGCCGTATTTCTCCTGTAAGGTGAAGGATAGGACGACCTCAGGCCTGTGGAAAGTCGACACCACAAAAACTGGTGACAGTGGTGCAGCTCAGCCTCATTCTGTGAAAGTTATCATTGAAATTGAGGACATCAACGACCCCCCAGTGTTCAGCGAGGCTGTCAAAGAGGCCATGCTGGAGGAGAACGCTCCCACGGGAACCTGGGTGGAGAGAGTGACTGCTGCTGATCCAGACTCCATTCATGTGAGAGAGTTTGTGTAAGTGGGACATTTATTTCCACTATTTCAGATCTTATTTTGAATCTTCTTTTACTGAGATGTTGAATTTTTCTCTAAAGGTATAAGGTGGGCCATGATCCCGCTGGCTGGATGACAGTGGATCCACACACAGGAGACATCACAACGATCCAATCACCAGACAGAGAATCTCCTCATGTTATTGATGGTGTCTACCAAATCCTGCTGCATGCAGTGGATAACGGTAAAACTCTTTGTTGATACAGGTCTAGTTTGGGGTAGAATATGAGTGAGTTGGTGACAGAAAAGAATATGAAAAAGAACATTGAAATAGAAACTTCAAACTTATCTTCTAGCTTCAAAACATTCCGAAATAAAAGGTGTCCATAAAGTCTCTTTACAACTGAAGAAATGTATTACAAAAGCAAATGAACAGACATGGAAACTGTTACACAATGAGGTGTAGCTATTTAAGTTTTTTTTTCTTCCAAATAATTCACTAGGAGGACTAATTCTTTAGAAGAACACTGAAACGCTTGTCTTACATGATCATCTACTCCTTCATCGTCCAACATTATCACTCTCAACTCTTTTTTTTCTATTTCGGACAGATAATCCTCCCATGACAGGCTCCGTTGCAGTAAACATTTATGTGGTTGACCAAAATGACAACACACCTCAGCTGAATGAAAGCATCCTGACCATGTGTGTATCTGACAACCCAACCACCACCAACATCACAGCCTTTGACCTGGATGATGATCCGCTGGGGGGGCCTTTCACATTTGAGCTCCTGGGCGATATCAGTGAAAAATGGAGCCTGAGTCCCTCCTATGGTAAAATATAATCACTTTAAAAGTGAACGATCATATATTCCGCTTTGATATTCACTTTCACAATAAAGAAAAACAAGCATGTCATTATGTGATTACTTCTCCCAGGGTACACAGCTGGTCTGGTGAAGGGGCCTGGTGTGTATGTCGGTCCTCACACAGTCGATCTGAGGGTGTCGGACATGCAGGGAATGTCTGGTGTTTATTGCCTCAGTGTGACGGTGTGTGACTGCTCTGTGATACCAAACTGCCTCGTTCGCCGAGAAGTGTCCACAAACCCGACATTTGGTGCTATAGGCATAATGTTCTCCTCACTCCTTCTGTTCCTGTGTAAGAGTACGAGCTACTACTGAAGTATTTATTCTCACAGTTTTACTTGCATTGTTGAAACTCTGAATTTTGCCCTCCCTCTCTGACAGTTTTCCTGCTGATAGCTGTTGTCATTTCCTGCAAAAAGGAGTTTACTACTCTGCAGATGAGCGATTCCTCGGGGGAAACCCTTCTCACATCAAATATTGAGCAACCAGGAACAGACTGCCAGGTCACAGTATGAAAACATTTGCAAACAAAATCGTGGTGTATTTCCCTATTTCTCTTCATGCAAACTGGTGACAGTTTACTCTGTTTCCAGGTTCCTGATGGTATGTTACCACTGTCTACTGATATTCAGTGTCAGGAAGTAGACTATAAGCGGAGTCTGCCTAATGTAATGCAACATTCACTGCAGATCTCATCTCAGGTGAGGGCAGAATGACATACAAGGACTAACTTTACTGTTTGCATAACTTGAAAGACTTGAAGTGAAGTCTGAATCATTCTTCAGATTTTTCTGAAAGAGCATAAAGTCCTTTACAAGCTTAGTCAAACACTTTGAAGACATAGCTCGAAGGTCCAAAGACTATGATGTAAATGTGTGACCTACTGTGTGTGTACTTGAACTCAGCTGTTTATTACCACTGGCCTTGTTCTTCTCTCCTTTAGCGTGTATTTCAAAATAGTTTCAGCAATAACTGCATATTTCAAAGGAATGAAAATCTGTCCCATGAGGACATCAACCAGGTAATATGCACTTATTTGGGGTCAGTCACCTGTTGAGCACTTCCAATCCTCTTAACTTGCATCTTTTCACATATCTTAGGCATCCTTGAATTCTCTGATGTCCAACACTCACTACCACAGCCAGCAGGTAGAAAATAATTACTTTTTAGCCATTTCTCTGAAGTAACAACTGAAGAAACATCACATTAATGTAAACACTGTTGTCTTTAGATAGGCACACGTGTGATGAACTCTCCCTCCAAAAGAAGAAGCTCAAGCTATGCATCAGATGCAGCTCTCCTGGCTCTGCTTCACCGGGTGAGTAATGCACTGACAGTCTTGTGTAAATGCTTTTTGGAGCAGGATCCACTTTGTTACCTTGTGTATGATTTCCTCCTGCAGAGGCTCTCCTCTCTACTGGAGACAGAGGAAGAACTGCTGGACTATGAGCCTCACCTCTACAAGGATGAAGGAGAGTCTGATCAAACCTCAGAACTGGACGACATTATCATTCTCGACCAGGATTCACTGCAAAAAGCAGTAAAAGATTTGGGCCCAAAGTTTAAACAGCTGGCTTCAATTTGTTGGGAGTCCCAGGGAGAAAAATGAATTCTCTTTTCTTCCTCTTTTGCGATGCACGTCCCATCATGCATTTTTGATAAACTATAGATTGAACATTTTGTAACCTACAAGGGATGAATGGGTGTATGTTTTATCAAATTGTTTTGAGGCGCATAAGGTTTTTTTCTTGTGAACAAATAACAGAAATGAAGGGCATTAGTTATTCAAATATTTATTAGCACATCACCAAAGTCCTCCACAGTTCTCATTTCACAATAAGGAAAAAAAAGAACAGCTTTCCTCCAAAGCTAATTTGGAGTAACAGTTGACCATCAGGTAAAAAGAGATTTAATATACGAAGCAAAGGAACTAAGTTTGGCACCTGCTGGCCTGTTCAAGACATACATTTTACATTGGATTTCACCAAACCATTGTTGACAAATTATTTTGCTTTCAGCATACTGCTGCTGTGTTAAACAAATCTGTTTCCCAATGCACAGAATGTATTTTCAAAGTTCAAAACCCTCACTGCATATTTGGGATAAAGAAAAGAAAAAACATTGGCTTTAAGAACTGCATGAGGAAAAGGGAGTAGCTTTTTAAATAAGTAGAAAACTACTGTATATACAGAAACTTGACAAAAAAAAAAAACTTCACACCCTCCCACTTCCTACTTTTGGGAGGGGGCGCTGCTCAGCAGCTGTCTGCGCGTTGCGGCCTCGGCCCCTGAATCCCCTACCCCGAAGAAAGCGACCAGGAACCCCAAACGTTTCCATGTTTAGTTTTTTCTCCTCTGCCCAGGAGGTTTTCCTAAGGACAAACCAAAAGGTAAAAAATAAATGTATAGAACTAAATTATTTGAAAACCCTGACTGTGAGACTTACCTGGGCTTTAGGTCTGATGAGATGTTGTCAAAGAAACATTTGGCTTTGTCGTAGTACTTATCCCCAACTGCTTCCTCTTCCGGTTTACCCGGACTGTCCTGGCTCTCCCCTGATTCAACATTTTCTACTGCATTTGTGACAAGAGGAAAATATGCTTACAAACATGAAATCAATCCATGGTTTATCCCCCAAATGAATAGTCAATAAACAAAGCAAACATACCAACAACCTCCTTTGTCAGGTCATCTTTGAACTGAGCATTTGCAGATTCAAAATCAAAGTCAGACTCAAACTGCAGGGTAGTGGTCTTTGAGCCTTTCACAAGGAGTTGGCCTCTGCTTCGGTTCCTGGACTTACGGCTGCCTACATATTAGCAACGCAAAACAATCAAAGAATCACTAAAGTAGAACTAATAAAACAAAGTGTATAAATGGTTAATTTATTCATATTTGTGTCTGAAAATAAAGTAATTTGGCTACAGTCTGCACTGCTTATTTTGTCCTCTGATGTAAAGACTTGTGAGGCATTTATGCTTGATACCTTGTTTTTGCTTTTGCTTCTGATTCTCAGTGCCTTGGTTTTGAATCTTTGTTGCACTTTGCTGTGATGACCTCCGACCTAAACAGAGCAGAGGAAAAAAATACATGTTTCTCTCAAAACTAATGCAAGAGACAAAAAAAAATATATATATATATATATATAAGCACAGCAGAATGTTTTTTTTTTTTTTAATCACATCAGCAACTGGTCAGTTCTCACCAGTAGGAAAATTCTCCTTCTGAGCCTGGGAACCACCTCGAGCTGATCGCTGGCTGGAACGAATTTGCTGTCTGCCTTGAGGCTGTGTCACAGTCTTCCCTCGTTTCTGGGCAGCACTGGCTGCCACTGTCTGGACAGCCTGCTCCACCATCGGGGCTCTTCTGGCTGGGATGCCGTGAAGTCCTGGTGGTAAGAGAGCAGGAACAGAGGGGTTGACGTGAAACATGTTTATATACATGAAACAGCCAGCAAAAAGCAAAAATCAAAGCTCACATTTGACATTTTAACATTACCGAGGCTCAGTGCTGCATTGTACTGCTGGTTGAGCAGAGTGCTGGCAGCCAGCTGGTTGTAAGTTGGCATCATGTCTCTGTATGGACTCCAGCGTGGGTGATAAGCAGCAGAGGGGCTGCCAATAGATGACTAAAATGACAACATTTAGGGTAAAAAAAAAAAAAAACTCCCCCTAAACTTCCTGTTTTAAAACCCCTTTCACTGCAAATTGGTTTAAACACATGGGTGAGGGTTTTTCCATCAACAACACACCTGTACAATTGCTGGGTCACGAGGCAGTCCATGGTGTGGTTTTGGTGGCTCAGACACAGTGATGTCTTTGATGTCACTTCCTCTGAAAATAATAAATTCATAAATTTCATCTTTGGGTGGAACTGGTCTATCTGTGTGCCGGTCCTCTGTGCCATAAGATCTAACTGTTTGAAAAGAAAGGTAATGAAGAAGGAAAGGGTTTACTGATTGAAAAACTCTTCTTTTCTGCAGACATACAATTGTCAAAGATGCCTGTCCTAACGACCTACCTTTGGCTAAAGCAACCGTGGATCTATCAGTGTCTACAGAGGACAATATTCCCTCGTACCGAATCTTCGCCTTTGATATCAAACTTATTTTACTACCAATGTAAGGGGTTCCTCCTGCAGCACTCATGGTTACTTTGAAAACAAGCTTTCAAAAGAAAAGTCTCGTCGGGATCACAGGTCATCAAAGCCCATGTACAACACACATCAACTAATTAGCGATCCACAATCACCACGCACCTGTGCGCTTTATAAGAGGCTGACGCACATCTTTGTGACACAATGTGTCAGGGTTGGTTTGTATTGTCCGTCAGCGTACACCGTCAGGGCATGGAAAGTTGTTAACACAAGCAGCCAGGTTGGAAACCACCGATATTTTTCACCGTTGTCTATTCCGATTTCCACTGACGCCCAATTCCGCCAGTTAAAAAGAATTTTAAAAAATTAAAATACAAAGAGAAAACTTGGCTTTGATGAGATTTTTGGGCCCGTATTGTGGTAAAAAGTCAAAATTCTGCATTGACAAAGTCGGAATTTTTGGATGGAGTCACAATTTGAAGATAATCGAAAGTGATACAAGTCAAAATTTTGAGATTGTAAAGTCCAAGTTATAATAAAAAGTCGGTATTCTGACTGTTTATCTCATGAATCTGACTTTCAATCTCAAAATCTCGACTTGATATAGGAAAAAAATTAGTAAATAAATAAAATAAGAAATTACATGAATCAAGTTTTCACTTTATATTTTTAACTGGGGAATATAGGCTTGTATGGACTTAATTTTGAAAGGGCTCAGTAAAAATTGCCAGGGATAGTTGATGTCAGTTAAAAATCCTTAGACTTATGGTATTGACTTTTTTAATAATAATAATAATAATAATAATAATAACTATTATTATTGTTGTTATTATTTACGCTCCAAAATTTTAATACCGATTAAAGTAAAATTTATTCCTAAAGGAAAGTATGGGCCATACTTCTTGTTTTTAACAAATATATAAAAACACGTTTTTTTTCCTCTCATGTTTGCACAGTCAAATAAAAATAAAGTCAATGCTCTATGTTACAGTTCAATTCCAAAAATAAACCCACGGGACTTTAACCACACTGTAATCCCTGAGTGCCGACAGTACAGCATGATATTTCCTCTCTGAGAGGAGGGTGGGGCGCCCTCAAACGCCCCAGTACAACAGCAGCTACGCTTCATGGCCAAAAACACTGCAGCCATCTTGCTCGGCTCGTGAGGAGTGATCAAACTCTAAAAACAGCCATGAACGTTAGTTGAAAATCAGATCACTGATCAACATAAGGTTGTGCGGTGAAATTCTGAGACGGTACAGTTATTCAGAGGGCACAAACGCCCCTGGTCCGTGCAGATTTAGCCGAAAACATTTCGGATCCGGTAAGATGTTGTTCCGTCTCAGACGTCCCGTGGAATGACAGCTGAAGCCATTGGTTCCGCCTTTTAGCCTGCGGATCAGCCAATCACAGAGCGCAGAAATCCCTGCACGGAGACGTTCGGCTTTGTGCGCAGGCGCACGTCAGTCGGTAAGTACCTCACTTCTCATAAGCTCGCAGGAGTGTGAAGATGGCGGTTGGCTCTGGCCCGCTGAATGATCCTTTAATGCAAACAGAGGTGAATAAAGCAGTAGTTTACCATTTTGTGCAGCCTGTAGAGTCACAACTGTCGGTCTCGTGTCAAAACAACCACTTGAGTAGGCAGGAGACAGTCGGTAATTACATGGCTATAGTTCCGGGACAAGGGGGTAGCGCGAGCTAATGTCCAGCTGGGACTTGGTCAAGACGCTTTCCGAAGCAGGTACGCTGTAACTACTAATACTGTTTTCCTCTTTGTCTCTGCGAGTAAACACGAAAAGCAGGCAGTACTGCCGACAGTGAACATCAGTAGATGTACAGGAGTCTCGTCCCTTCACATTCAGGATTGTTTGCGGTGCTTCTAAACAAGTTGAAGTGCAGGGGGTCTCATCATAACGAGGTCTCCATGGTTCAACCATGGATGCATCGACGGCCAGCACGGAGCACACCACTGGGCACAACACTGGCAAAACACTTGTTGTTAGTGGCGGTGTAACTTCTCTCCCTAATGCCCTGGGGAAAGCAGGCTCATACTCTGCTCAGACTTTCAATGGGAGCCAAACTATGAACTCGCATAATTCAGGAAGCTCTGCACCTCTCAGAGGGTCGGCTGTGACGAGCTGCAGCGGCACTAACATGACTGCGGTGTCTGTCACAGCTGCCGGCGGTGATCCGATGATGTCAAAAGGGATGAGCGGTGCGTTAATGCCCCTCTCATCAAACAGTGTTATTCAGATGCCCCCCGTGAACTCGCAGAGTGTTGTCGCATCACCTCAGTCTGTGAGCCAGGCAACAGGAGCCACTGTGGCTCTCGTCAGGCCGCCTATGCAAACCGCGGGGTCGGGGACTGTGAATGGAAACAATAAAGCGAGCCCCGCTGTGGTTGCCAATGCAACAGGTCAGATAGGTATCAACATACAGACGCCGCTTGTAAACAACAGTCAGACGCCAAACTCGGCGTCTGTCACCGCAGGATCACACATTATCAAGGCAGAGCCCCCAACAACTATAATACAGTCAGCACCACAGCCGGCTGTCGCTCCTGGAGCCGTCACTGCTCCCCGGGCTCCGGTGACGGTAGCAGGCGGGATCCGAGCTCTGCCTCCGCAGATGTTGGCCCCGAGGCTCCCCGCAGCCTCCCCAGGACAGCCCAGTATAGGTCTGCACAACATCCAGCTTCCCCCGGGTGAGTGAAATCACTTTTTAAAAAAAAAAAATCCCTGTTAGCTGTGATTTTGTGCAAATTACAACTATTGTTTGCACTGTGGTTCTGATGCCACATTAAAAAAAAATTATATTTAAAGCAAACCTCAAGTGACAATAACTTCATCCAAACTGTTTCATGTGAAAAACAGTCAAGTTTTCTGTTGTGTCTTCTGACCTGCTTCAGGGATGATGCTGGTGCGCAGTGAGAGTGGACAGCTGCTGATGATTCCTCAGCAGGCTCTTGCCCAGATGCAGGCGCAGGCACAAGCACAGGGAGGCATGGTGCCTCGGACTGCTACACCAACAAACACCCCTACCGGCCAGGTAAGGCAATCTGTATGTCCCATAAAAAGATGGCCTATGTTAAGCCTTTTCTTTATGTGAATGGGTCAAGACACCTGTTGAGTATAAAAGAAGATGTTTAAAGCTCATATGTAGGCATATGGAAACAGAAGTAACTGTCTGTTAAATGAAAAAGATGTGAAGTTTTCATTGACATACTCTGATTTATTGAAACCGCACATCATCTCATGCTTTTTGACTTATCTCAGGCTCCAGGAAACACCATTATTAACAGACAAGTGGCTTCCAGCACCATTATTCGTCCGGGCTGTCCAACTCCAACTTCACTTGCTGCAACCACCACTCTTCATAGACCTCCTGTTCTACAGGTAACTTTCTGTTTACTAATGAGCCTAATAAAAGAGCCTAATAATAATAATTATGTTTTGCCAGCTCTCATTCTCTGGTTGCTGTCATTTCTTACATAATGTTAATTTTTTTTTTGACTCAGTGCTGTAGCTGGCACTTTTAGACAACAGAAATGTCGTCATCTATATCTCATTCCCTGAAAACTCTACAACGTTTTGTGCATTTATTGTATTTATTGTGCATTTCATATTCACTTAGGTGTTATGCCTTGTTTCTTGAAATTGAGATATTCATTTTTCATAAAGATGCCTATACTGAAATTCTGCAGTGAACAAGCACACCTGTTTCCTGATAAGATAAAACATTTTTCACAGCGAACACACTAACAGTTCACTACAACAGAAACTGAAGCCCAAAATTTCCTGTTGTGACTCGAAAAAGTAACGAAGTAACTGAATAAAACATTATAATATTGTTTTTTCCTAGAGTACAGTTGGGGCTGCAGTACCGGGAATGACCCCCAGGAATGCCAGCCAAACAGCAGGGACCACAGTTACTTCAGTAACAGTGAGCAAGGTGAGTTGTGTGAAGCCCAGTGATCACATCTAGCTAGTACAGGTACAGTGTAACATCAAGACGCTCCCAGACACTCAATATCTACTCTTAAGAAGACTTGAATTTGGTTGTAAAGGGGCAAAGAAAGCTTTCAGAGAATTAAAACACTGTAAGTCGTTCTTTCAGACACAAGACTTCATAAGTTCACCTGTTTTTGTGCAGGAGACGATGGAGAATGTGAAGAAATGTAAGAACTTTCTGTCTACATTGATCAAGCTGGCATCTACAGGGAAGCATTCAACAGAGACTGCAGCCAGTGTGAGAGAGTTGGTTAAGGATCTGCTAGTGAGTAAGAAGAATACATAGAAAACAAAGAAATCTGGCAACTGTTGTTTCGTATACGTTTTGACATCTTTTATGAGATTGTGGACAAACAGAGGTTTGAAATTCACAGTTTATTTCCTGGTGCAGAAAAAAAATCAGCTTATAGAAGAATTACATGTCGCTTAGAACAACAAAGCTCTTCCTCTCAACTCTTTCTGTGTGTTTATTTTTTTTACCAGGAGGGCAAACTGGAAGCAGAAGAATTTACCAGCAGATTATATAAAGAGCTAAACTCTTCCCCCCAACCTTACCTCGTGCCTTTCCTTAAGGTAGGAAAGCTATACTGCTGTCATTTCCCAGCAGGGCTTTGTAAAATCAACTAAACAAAAAATTTGAGCATCATCTCCAAGTTCCTTTCTGTGACATTTTTTATTTATTTGTCTTGCAGAGAAGCCTCCCAGCATTGAGGCAGCTTACCCCAGACTCAACAGCCTTCATCCAGCAGAGTCAGCTTCCCCAGCTCACCTCAGCACCTGTGTCCTCCACCTCATCTGCCCCAACCACAGTGGTCCTGGGCAGTCCAGCCCCCCGCCTTGCTGCACCAGTCATCAGACCCCAGCTCCAGCCAGTGGTCAGCAAACCAGGACAGATCCCCTCACTGGTAAACTGAGTAATCCATATTTGGGATCTATATCTTAAATTTATAACCTGCAAAGGTTGTTATTCCAAATACAATTCATTTGAAACATTTGGCTGGATAATGAAAGATGCATTAATTTTCTAACAAATAAATAAATAAATATCCTCTCTGGGATCAATAAAGTATTTTTTTTATTTCATTTCATAATCTCACAATCTGCATTTTAAAACCCCAGGTTCTCCAGCCTCAGCAGCAAAGAGCCATGCTGAGACCTCAGGTAACCGTACCAACGACTCCCATGGTGACTCTCAGGAATCAGGCCCCTGGACGCATCATTGTGGGGCAGCAACAAGTTCAGCTCAAAGAACTACAATCAGGTGAGGTTTTAGTCCCACGCTACCTTTTTCTGTTATGTGTGTGTAAGTGACCTGTTGAATTCACTCTGATTTTCTGTCCCTCCCAGTCCCTGTGACATCAGAGGGGGCACCTGTTTGTAAACAAGTCTGTAGTGCAGTGTTGACCCCAGCTCAGAAGAACAAGCTGAAAGAAGCAGGAGGCACTTTTAAGTAAGAACATAGAAATAGAATTAAATTTAATTGAAAATTTCAATTCTACTCAATGAAATAAAATAAAACATTGGTTTATCACAAATTCTAATATGCATTACTTAATACATCAAATCACCCCTATTTTCCCTCTGGTTTCTAACACATTAGTGTGAGACATACTACATGAAGGATTCATGATTATCTGTCTAGTCACTGGGTTTGCCTGTTCACATTCATGTTCACAGAGATGATGACGACATCAACGACGTGGCCTCCATGGCTGGGGTGAACTTATCAGAGGAAAGTGCAAATATTCTAGCAACCAATTCTGGACTAGTGGGAGCTGTGACACATTCCTGTAAGGATGAGGCCTTCCTCTCTTGTGCTGTACTGCAGAGAAGAATGCTTGAAATTGGTATGGTGCTTAAAATAGTGACTGTTAATGATGTCTATTGGCACACCTTTAAGAGCCCCAAATGAATTACTGCTCTTCCTCAGCCAGGCGGTGTGGTGTGACAGATCTTGGTGCAGAGGTTGTGACCTTCCTCTCTCATGCTACTCAGCAGCGACTCCAGGATCTGCTGGAAAAAGTTTCCCAAGTAGCCCAGCAGAAGAACACCAGCTTCAAGGTATATTTCAAAGAAATAATTAAATTGACCTGAGAAAATATTTTGCTTCTTATGGCTCCTTAAATGGAGCATTCACTTAATTCCTTGAGGTGAATGTTATTTGAGCTATGATTGTAAAGGCTTTACTGTTTTTATGAGGTTTATGAGACTTCCCTGTTATCACCTTTTTGTCTGTCCATGGACAACGTGAATGTCTCTCAGCAGGAGGATGACAGTTACGAGCAGAGTAGTGATGTTCGTGCTCAGCTAAAGTTCTTTGAGCAACTAGACCAGTTGGAGAAACAACGAAAGGAGGAGCAGGAGCGAGAGATCCTGCTCAAGGCAGCTAAGGTACAGTTCATGTTAGCTGAATTATAGCTGTAGTAAAAGATGGTGTTGTTGTTTTTATGAGCAGTATTCACAACCTGTAGCTTCAGATAACTGATGTTGAACCCCCCCCCCAAACAAGTCACTTTTCAAATGACTTGACAAATTGTTCTTATAGATGAACTCTACTTTCTGAATTTCAAACAAACTTCTCCCACGTTTTCATGATGGGGACTTGAAGGAATGAAATGAAAAATGGATTTGTTTAATTTTTAATGAGTCTGTAACATAAAAGAATGTGGACAACATGAAATGCTGTGAATACTTTCTGAATGCACTGTCTTACCTTGAAAATTTAGATGGATCGAGTGATATTTCAGCAACGTTTGTTTGTCACTGTTTCTCTTCAGCACAAACTGTCAAATAATTGACTCATTTTTTATAACCTCAAAGAAAAGAGTGTATTCAGCCGTATCCATAAAAACGTTAATATTCTTTCATGTTGGACTGAGCAGGGAGGTTGAGTTTCAGTGTAATCAAGAGAATCTTACCTGATCCTCACATTTAACACCTGTTAACCTCACAGTATCATGAGTCCAACAAGACTGAAGCTTAGGAGTTTCATCTGCCACTGTCAGTTACTTGTGTGTGTGTTTTGCTTTGGCCTTGCAGTCTCGAGCCCGACAAGAGGATCCAGAGCAGCTGCGTCTGAAACAGAAGGCAAAAGAGGTATGTGGAGAAGAGGAGCACAGTGAGCCAGTCTTTGTGTCCGTATGTATGTGAACTGTAGGCTTAACATCCGAATATGTGCATTGTCCAGATGCAGCAGCAGGAGCTGGCTCAGATGAGACAGAGGGAGGCCAACCTTACAGCTCTGGCAGCCATTGGGCCCAGAAAGAAGAGGAAGATTCTGGACTCTTCATCCTCGTCTGCTGCTGCTGAGGTAACTAATAATAAACATACACTTTGTAATGTGATTATAACCAGTGAAACCCCTACTTTTGTATCACTGCACACCTTTTCCATCTGCACTCTGCAGATAACTCCTCATATTATTTCATAAGTACAAGCTGGACAGACAGAGACTCTGTGACTCACACTAATGAGAGACCCAAAGCTGTAAAGTTAGATTAAAATTAAAGAGTAGAAAGTTACATCTTTTGATCAATAAATTGAGTCAAAGAGGCAAACACCTCACCTGCTGGAGTCCCACCTGCTACACATCACTTATTTGTGGAGTGAAGAGATTACTATTCATCACAGATCTACATAAGTTGTGCTTTTTGATCCCCAAAGTAATGATGTTTTTTTGAGTACTATATATTCTGCATGTATACATTAAGTTCTGCTCTGTTTAGTTTGTGCTTTGTTGTTTTTTTACTCCCTCTTGAGTCTCTGTGCTGTTCTGATTCACCAGGAAGCATCTGTAAAAGCAGGGCCTGTTCTTAGAATTAAGTCCTAAACAATTGGCTGCAATAGAGGGAACAGAGCTCCTCCAGCTGCTGCAGACAGAAGTTAGTTTGTTATGGAACTTTTTATTTGTTCTTGTTTACTTTATTTGTCAAAGGCCGATGTGAGATTTTATTTGTACACCAACAGTGATTCTGCTTTTAGCTGATCTCTATGGCTCATTTGTACTTGTGGAATAATGGAGACAAAAAAAAATTAGTTGTACAGTAAGATTATACGAAAGTGTCCTTTTTTTCTTTAGGGGCATCGTGGAGTTTTTTAATGAGCAATAGAGCGTGTCTCTGCAGGACTTCCCAGATAATCTGCGTGTTATTCCTGGCAAAACATGGACCTTCATGGAGAAGAGCCCATGTGTCAAGAATGAGGCTAAATTGATCACTAGATATATAATTGACAGTTCATCCAGAATATTCATTTTTGACTAACATCAAGCAAAAGTCTGTATCGCTATTTAAAATACTTATGTCTCACATCTCACATTTCACTATGATATAAATCATCCTCCTGACCAAACTCTGAAGACCAGTTGAAAAACTGCACAAATTCACATTTTACATTGTTGGATCTTAAAGTTTCTAGGTAGAGTTTCAAAATGCAAAAGGAGAGTGAAGAAATTGGAGTGGGACAAAAAAACATTGACAAAGAAATTTAAAGAATACAACAATGAAAATGAAATAGTCTGTTCATTGGCTGATCAAAAATGTAAGACCATAGCCTTTTAAAGCCAAAATCAGCACAAAATTGTGGCTTCGATGACATTTTCTGTCAGGTATAGCTACACACTGTCATGACCCCCTGATGGCAAAGGCAAAAAAAAAAACAAGAATGTTCCCTCATTGAACGTGGTCAGATTGTTGAGCTACATAAGCAAGGCCTCACAATGCACCATCACAGCTGAGGTTGGACACAGTAAGACAGTCATTTTGAATTTCTATAAATATCCTGAGGGTTATGAAACAAATAAAAATCAAATGGTAGACCGTTGATGGTCCTGATGGTGTCCAACGTTACTGTCATGACACGGAGATCCTACTAAGATGTTTTCTAGGCGGCACAGTGGGGGGGGGGGGGGCATCATGATCTGCTTTTTCCTTCAGTCGAACAATAGAGCTTACAGTTGTGCAGTGGTGTAAGAACGGTTGGGTATGTGGAAATATTGCAGGGGACATCCTTCATGACTGAGGGCCGTGGTCTGTGAGGTAATGACTGAGTTTTTCAACAGGACAACACTGTAGTTCACAATGCTCTCCTGACAAAGGACTTCTTCTCCCAGAGGATGAAGCTCACTCTTTTGGAGCATCCTGCATGTTACCATGACCTAAATTGCATTAAGAACATTTAAAGATGAATGGAGAGGAAAGTTTACAAAAATGGATGTCAGTTCCAGACAGTGGATGCCCTCCATGAAGCATTTCCACCACCTGGAGCAAAGTCACCTCCTGGAAACACTCATGTGTAGCATGCAGCTAAAAGGGATATTTGTGAAGAGATCAACAAGAATGGTGGAGCTACTCTTTACTGAGTCCTTTTTTAAAACTTTTATTTCTATTCTAAGGGGTTTTCTTTTTGTTATTTTGAGCTGCGGTCTTCAACTTTTCATCAGCTGATGAACGAACTACTTTGATTTAATTTTTTTTCGTAATCAATTAGTTATTCAATTTTTATGTCTCACTTCCATGTCTTTCTTTTGCATTGGTAAACTCTACTTAAAGTTTTATTAAGATCCGACAGCATACAGTGGGCGATTTTTCCTCTGGTCTTAAGATTTAGATCAGGTGTGCCCATTCACCAGGCTCTTGTTTTGACAGCTCGATGCTGTTCAGGGGTGTGGGGGCCTGAAGTCCATCTGATTATGCTCAGATCAGGACAGAGGGCCTACATTCTCAACTTAGATAATCTTAAATGTACATAAAGAGCAAGAGGCTCCACTGGAAGTTAAGAGCTTTTCTCTCAGCTCAGAGTTGTATATCAAGTTTTCATTCATTAAATGTTGCTGGTTCGGGTCATTATTCCATTGTTTACTTCTTGTAGTTTCAGTGCTACTGTTTGTTAATCACTGATGTAATCTGCTTTGGACTGTGTGAGAAATGCAGAGCATGCAGAAGAAACTCAAGCAGGAGATCATGCAGGAGAGCAGCCACGCACTGCTTTTAACTGTGTTTACACCTCTTGAGTGTTTCTGCTGCATCTTTTTGGTTGACATTTTTTATGTGTCAAAGACCGTGACAGTGAAAGATGATCATGAGCCACTTAAAGGTTAACTTTAGACTCAGTGGAAACATTTTAGTTATTGACTCATCTTCTCTTTTTGGGGTTAATTAATCTGTCATTGAACAAACTAATGAAAGGCTGACAAACTTTGACGTAATATCAGTGAATTTCCTCTTGCCCTCAGGGATCAGGATCTGGACCCTCTCTGTCTGGTGGGGCTGGTTCATCGGGCTCGAGACCCACACGGCAGCGTATCACACGTGTCAATCTCAGGGACCTGCTCTTCTGTTTGGAGAATGAGAGATTTACCAGTCGCTCCCATTTCCTCTACAAGGGCTTCCTCAAATAGGCTTGATGTCAGAGAGGAGAGGAGAGGAGGGGGAATGAAGTGTGTAGAGAGACCAGCCGCTCCTACCACAGAGAGAGCTTAAGAGACTCTTAGAAATAAAGAGAAGGCGAGCGGCAGCTTGGCACATTTCAAGGTCTTTCAGTTACACATAATAACCTGAAATACTGTAGTAGCCATATAGAATGGCCCCTCTACCTCTCTCCTCAAACAATGCTTGTTTTCCTTTTCAGAGCAGTCATGGACTGATTCCCCTTTATTTTCTCCTTCAATACATGTTCCCAAAGGAGGACTCATTGTAAGAATGAATTATCTATTGACAATTGTATTTTGTCTCACAGTACAGTTTATTTCCTGGATGATTAATTTGTGTGCATTAGGCTTCAAAGCAATGAAAATTAACAAATACATTTTGATTTGTTTTAGACCACAAATTCATTTAACAGACTAGTGATTTTATTTTTCTAATATTGACAGCTGAATAAGTTTGAGCATCAAACTGTGTAACCTACTGAGTTGCCTTTCTAACTATGAATAAGCCATACTGCCCATCCTTGAAGCAATTAACCTTCTGTAACTCCTGAAGCAGTAGCTCCTTTTCTGTCATCTATATTACTTTATTTGATTTTTACAGCGTATTTATTTACTAAGCTCAAGTTCAAATGAATGTTTAGTTATTTATTTAATTTTGTGTGACACCTTATTTGTTTTGTATAGCTTAAATTTTAAACAAAAATGTTCATTTCTATTGTATAAGAGGTGCTTTTAATAATATGTTGGGTGTGTATATTTTTTAGTGCATGAAGAAAGGTGTGCACTTTGGTTTTATTTTTCAATCTGTTTAATTTTTCTCTTTAAGAATAGTTTGACCTTCTTGATTTTTAAAACTTCAACAGGTTTCACAAAGCTTTTAACCTATATTGCTATACCAAACATACATCTTCTGGATACTGATTTCTATTTTTGTAGCTGCCTGACACACATTTTACTCTTTTAATAGTGACTGACTGTTCCCTCTGACTCGAGAAAGTGGAGTTTCTTCCTTGTATATTTGTAAATGTTACATCTAAAGTTTTACACAGTTTTGTATAGAATTGAGAATCTATCAATACAACATTCAGAAGAAACACATTTTCTCTATTAAAAGGTTTGAATAAATAAGGATTTTACAGTATACTGGTTTTGTTTGGTGTTTTAGACCTGGTTTTGTGCCGTATTGTGTCACACTAGAGGGCAGCATTGCATCAGTAGAACATCTGCATGTCATATGCATGTTGCACTGGGCTTTGAAGAGGAACATGCCAAATACCTCTAATGTCTTCTGACTCTAACTGTTCACAGATAACTCCACTGAATTCCCAAACATCTTTAAAGCCACTTATACTACAGTGTGTCCCCTGGGTTTGGCAGCTATTGAGCATAACTCCCATGAGCAGAGCGCACAGCTCTGAGAGAGTGAATTCACACTCACCCGCAGTCTGCCTGCCGTCTGTGCTGTTCTTTGTTGGGCCGTCTTGTTTGAGTCTGTCTCCATTATCAGCTAAACACGGTGCTTCGGCAACAGCTGCAACATCAGCTGCTAACATTCAGAACAACCAAAGGCTGGAAATGATTAGGCCATTCTGCGTCTGGGACGGTGGCCTGATGTTACCATGATTGGGAGCAGCTTTTGTATCAGCGTCGGCCATAGAGGAACAATAAGTGCAGATTTGGAGCAATGGGTGGTGATGAGCTTCAATTTTTTTTCCCACAGAAAGCACAGTTTTGAGCCACTAGGTGGCAATAGCTCGTTTTACCAATTCACAGTTTGCTCATGTATCTTTCAATGAACTGAAGCTGCTCTCTGTCTCTACTGAAAAGTTGACATCAGTTGGTAACAACAGCTGACTTAATATTGGTGTTTATCATGCTTTGGTCTCATCAGCATCAGAAGCACTCAGGCCTACCTGGATGGCACTGGATGGTTTGGTAATGTGAAGCATGGTGCCTTGGTGAAGAAGCTCAGCCAGATTAAACCAGCCTGCAGGGCCAGCCTGGTCTGGCAGTCCATCATGGCATTCTCAGCGGGCACCGTGGGATTCAGGTACAGCCTTGCCCTTTGTGCCACCATCCAATCCAATATTTTTCCTGGTAATCCCTCTTCCACTCCTCAACACTGCTGCTCTTTTAGAGTTAAGTCCACATAAGCTTCCACTTGAGTGCCAGTGGCAGAGCAACAACAGGGATGGTGCGGTTGCCTAGCGACGTTTCAGTCATTGCACCTGAGGGTGTTGGGTAAACACCTTGAGCCTGCCAGAGGGAAAAAGAGAAAAGTAGCATCATTGCTTTCCTCTATGATGATTATTGGAGAGGGCTGCTATTAATTTGTGACATTCAGAGTTGTTACTTTTACTTTCACCTCAGGGTGAGATTTCAGAGGAAACATCTAAAGCAGGTCTATTTGTGTGTTTATGCACGCAGGCACGCTCTTGCTCATGTCTCTGACTGTTCGTCTGTACTTGGTGTGCTTTAGTCTGATTCCTAGATGAGAACTGATGTCTCTGATAGTGCTTCTCAGCAGGGGTTCTCTTTGCACTTTTATAAGTCTCCTCTCAGAAATTTTTTGCTTGTTTGTGCTCACAAAGTGTTCACTTTCAATAATGGTTAGAGGTTTGTGCAAACTTCCTGAACAACCTTTACATACATAACTCCCACTGTTACGAAACTTACATCAAGGTAAGACGCCTAAAGCAATATGCATCAAAGGTTTTCATAATTGTATCATTGACCTTACTCTGTGAACTAATGAATTTAAAATTACATTTGTAATCCCACCTTATTTGTGCTTTTACAGTAATGCCCCACTAAAGTCAGTTAATTAATATAATCCTTTTCAACGCCTCCTTGCACATTGTTGATTAAGCCTTGGGCTCATGAATATAAGTCTCTCTGAGGAGGGACATGAGATGTGCTTTGGATGAAGTGATGTGACAAACTGTGATCCAGTCATTGCACTTCATCATCCATTAAGATGCACAAACTCAGTAGCACTCCATCCTGAAATAAAAGATAATGGTTTTTCGACTTTACTGAGGAATCAGAGCTGAAGAAATAAAATGCAAGAACAGTTCATTAGTTTCCACCTCCTCACAAGTCTGTTTCCTGTGCGCCTGTGCCCTTGGTCCATCCAGGTTAATGCTGACTTTAGGAGTCCTTTGTTATAGGGTCGGCTGGGGCACTTGTCTTTGGCCTGGAGATACTATAATAAGACCAGTGTTTATGACCACTGCTGAAATGGGTTTGTAAGCGTGGCTGAACCTGCAAGATATTGATGTGGGGGTTAATAGCCCTATTGGCCTCTTTAATGGAGCTGAATCAGGTCAAGCAGCAGGCGGTGTCAGCCCACAAGAGAGGAACATCTCCATTTACAAAGTCAGCTCCTATAAGGACAAAAAAGTGCCAAAAGGTGTTGAATGTACACTTCTGTGGTTCACACAGACACATGCGGGACAAGTCTGTGAAGTCAATCAAGGCTCATGTTAAGAGATTCGCAAATGTCTGTAGCACATTTAGAACAAGTTGAGATGTTTTGTTGTGCAATAAGTAAACTGGCTATTAAAGTGGCTGTGAGGAAATTCATTTCAAGTTGATTGCAACAACTCCCTTTGGCCAGAGTAATTGCGCAAACTGCTATGAAAGTGAAAGTACAGTGGACCTTCCTTTCATCATGACTTGTCTTTGTTCAAGACGACTTTTTTACCAGATACAATGCAATGAGGTAACGTTACGTAGCAGGAAGGTGACAACTCGCGAACCTTGTTAGCGTGTACTGTAGTTTAGAAGCAGGCTACATTTATTGCTACGCACAGCTTGGTGCTCTGAGACATATCAGTACTGTGTAATGTTAGTGAATTCTGGTTATGTCCTTATAGTGCTCATCTACAAGGCAGAGCAAACGTAGCGTCACTTTTAATTTTACGAATAAACTCTCAGGCTTTAACAGACCACTGTAGTGTAACTACTGCATGTGGGTTTTCATAAACGTTGATACCAACAGCTCAATCCATGTTTAAGCTTTTAGCCAGTGTTTTAGCCTTTGGCTTGTGCTCTCTCACTCTCCTTTCTTCTTCACTTTCTTCTGGTCTTCTGTCCCTTTTCTGTCAGACAGTTCAGCTCCTGTGTCCATTACTACTAGCAAATAAATCACAGAAATCTTTTTCAGCAGAGAGAAACATAGATCTCTGTCCTCGCTGCTAAACTTCATAAGCTGTCCGCACAAACGTGACGCACAGAAAAAAGGCGCGTCTTTCAATATTATTTTTTCACCTTTTCCTCTTCTCTGTAGAGTGCAACCAAAAAGTACAGTCATACAGTTATCAATGTGATCTCCGTGTAGTAAATCGAATGAATGCCTTTATTTTTATTTTTATTTTTATTTTTATTTTTGCACAGTAGACATTCAGAGCTCCGATTTGGCTGCCTTGTTGTTCGTGCATCTCCTCTAAATTTTTAGGAATGTACAACACAGAAATTTTCTGGCTGAAAGAAACCACGTGAGGCTGAATAGAAATGATGTCAATCGTCAGCATGTAACCATACGGAACTTGCACCAAGCATAAACCTGGCTTTAGGCTTTCCATTAAAAAATCAATTCGGCCCAATCAGACCCAGTCCAGTCCCGATTGGCAAGGAATTAGTATTTAGAAATGACCTTTGACAGTGCTGATAATCTCATCTTAAATTGGGGATCTTTTTCAAGATCATTTAGAAAATCCTCACAGTTCCTTAAAGTTGAAAAAAAACAGACATTTGGAAGTGTGGGAGAAGATATGTATTGATGCTGATGTAAAATTAAATCACAATCCTTAACATATTTAAGGGACATCCTAACATTTCCAAGGTGATGGACCAGCTGATATACATACGGACCATTCATAGGACAAAAATGAAAGAATGGTTTAAAATGGTCAGATTGTGGTAAAAATGTACTGAGATGCTCAGCTCACCTTGGAGCACTTTTTTAAGTCTCAGGGAGACAAAAATGAATAATGTATGGAAAGTGTCACCTCTTGAGCAGAGACTCTCCTTGAGACTTATGTAAATTATGCTCATCAAATGTGTATGTACATAAGTCATATGTATTAGAACAGAGTCATCAATCAGAGACTAATCCGCTTACATTGTGCTCATAGCCAGAGAGGTTGTCTTTCCTCCTCTCTTCTCTTGTTTACCGTAATATCATCATTACTTTAACAAGACCAATACTGTTACACACGGTTGGTGGTCTTTATTTTATTTATACTAATGACTAAAGTGATGACTGCTATACATCCATTATTTATGGTAAGTGTTGCTCTATATTCCTTGAGTAATGCTGACATAGGGAATTGGAGGGGCAGAAGGGAATGGAAGCATAATCTTACCCTTCAGGACACTGGAGACCAACTTGGCTGTGAAGGAATCATCTCCTACCATTTAGAAGTGTAGCCAGCATCTCGAGGAAAGCACTTAACCTGTGGCTAAGGTAAGGAATTACATGCAGTTGATTAGAGCAGCCACTCTGCCAGAGGGTGCAGCTTGAATTTCAGACTGCACTCCACCATATAATCACACCCAGGAGCCAATCTCTGCTGAGAAGCTCAACATCAGCAGCAGCATAGATTTTGTGAGGAGGATAGTCAACAAATAACACATGAGCAATGGAGCAGTGCATTATTACACTGATGACAGTCTAAGTTTCCCTGAGCATGATGGTTGTTTTATGGCACTTGTGTGAACACTGGCAGAGTTTAAGTGATCAGAGAATAGCAAAGTAACAATGTAAAAATGCTTGATAGGAATAAAAACCCCACAACAGTAAAAGTATTGCACTGATTGAATCACATATTGAAACTCAACAGAGCTCGCCCACTCAAAGCACAGATATAAATAATAAAGGAAAGAATACAAAGGCTGAGATAGCCTGGTTTTGTTTCTGTGAAATGGGTAAGCTTTCAAAAACCAGACACTCCAGTTCCCATTTTGGAACGACATAATGTTTCTTATTAGCCTTCTCTATGAAAGTCAGCATGAGCCAGGGAGAAACCTGGTGTTCTCATACTTTGAGCAGTATGTCTTATGACAGGTACACTGAATTTTATCTGTAATGCAGGTGGGGTGCTCTCTGAAGAGTTCCTCTAAAGTATTAGCAGCAAAATGTGCATACCTATAACATGTAAAAGCCTTCATAAATCCTCTGAGAGCATCCTAAATTATTGATGCATTAACTGTTCAACAGCTCAGTAATTTCAAAAGAATTCAGATATCAACCGGTCATCCTGATCTTACTGTCACTGAATGTGTTATAGTTTGATCGCATAAAGGTTTTGTCGGAGAATCAGATTATGAATGCACGGTATGATAAGTTTGTGTTATGTGGCTAAATGAAGCCCTGTTTGCTTTGGGTAATAGGAAAGAAATTGAACGAAACAGTTACTTATCATTTGTGACTTGCTTACAATTAAATTCAGACATTATTGTCAAGAAGTTATGTGCTTATTTTCACCCAATTATCATGAAAGTCAGAGAAAATTTCAAATCAGTAAAAAGAAAAGTCTGTAATGCCAAGTGTCTCCAAGAAATGCACTGGTTGCTGTGCAAATGTTAAAAATGATGTGAGAAATTCTTCAAATCGACATAGAAATACTGTAATTGGACCTTGTGTAAAAATGCCAATATTAATGTTTACAACCCAGGGTAAACAAGGGCACTCATCACCATTCATCTGTTTTATATTCATAAAAACTGTTTTTCCTCCTTGACTTATCTTTTTGATTAATCGAAAGTTAAGAGGAGATTATTACAGCCAAAATTAGCCTTTTCTACATTTATATGATAAGTAAAATCCATGTCTTTGCATCTTAATACACATAGAGATGTGGTTAATGAATAAGTATGGGAGATTGAAAACTACAAACTTGATAATATTCCACACCAATCACATCCTCTTTTTAAATGTCTGATACCAACACAGGCAGTGTTTAAGCTGTGACTGTAAGCTCTGTCGGTATCAGCAGAGAGTCAGCTCTGGACCAGTCATCCATATCATAAATGGCTGGTTGTTAAACAGTAGATTTTCTCTCCCTCACTTGCCGCAGGAGCATCAAATTTATTCTGCTGCTTTGATCTCATTTTAGACTGAGCCCTGAAATAGCAGGAGGCTCAGAGTGGTGTCAGCAGAAACGCAGCCAGTAGAGGCGGCCTGGTCTGGGCGGTACCTTCACTGAACAGCTACAACACTTAACAGTGAACAGCTGATTGCAGAGCCAACAACAGAATCAACATCCGCTGGTGTTTTTTCCGATTGGACTATTCCCAGCTTCAGCCCAAGAGACTCACTAGCTATATGTAGGGGAAATGAAAAGAGCGGGGCTCGGACATGTTTGAGGAAGAGAACTTTATTTACAACACACAAGGCACTGGCTGTGCGCCAGCAGCAAAGCTTTCAGTCTACATACACCATTTATCAGGGGAGCAACTTGAGTTTGCTTTCTTCTCTCACTTTGCTTTTCTGCCACAGGAAACTGAGTGAACTCCAGCTAAGCTCATCAAGGAAACCCTCCCTGAAGTCAATTTTTTTTTAGCTGCCGTCTAGTTATAAAGATGACCTTTCACTGACCCGATTATTATTTCCAAGCACTGGAGTCCACCTCTGAGGATTCCTCTATTAACATACTGTAGGTCTGCTCGGCCCATGCCAAATTTTTTTATTATAGTGCAGGTTGCCTTGGGGTTAATTATTAGACACCATCATTACTGAGGTACTCAAAGGTAGATAAAGAATCAAAGCACTCATTATTAACTAGTCCTTCATCAGCCCTGATCCGCTCTTTGTTTTCAAAGTGCACTGAGTTTCACTGTTTGACTCTTTCCATTTTAACTTCTTTCTCAAAGCATTTTCTGAAAGTAAAGCATGGTCCCTGCTGTGCTCGATACTCACTCCCCTCACCCCCCCTGCGTAGCTGACCCTGTCTTCCATCCTACTAATCACCTCTCCACACGGCCTACCTGCATCCTGCCTCCACCTCATTTTTCTCCCACTCTCTTCCTGCCTGCCTCTCTGCCTCCTCTCTGGGTGTCTCATTAAAGGCGCTCTATCTAATGAGATTACGCCGTGGGGATTAATGGTGTGGCTAATTGATAGACACACAGCCGGAGAGGATTTAATCCCTTTAAGTCCCCAGTGGGGTTTTTTTGGCGCTTGGGCTGACTAATTGAAATCACAGGAATGGACACAAATATACTCCCTGACCCTATACACTGCACTCCAACTCTTTCTTCTGCAGAGCAATAAAAGGACAAATAGAGAGTTTTTATTAGAAATTGTAGCCATATCCAAACAGTGGGGTCAAAGATTAACTGTGTAATTTCTAAGGGGCCTTTTTCAGCTTCACTTCTCTTTCCAACACTTAATAAAAAACATGACTTCACTGTGAAAAAAAGAGGAGAAAGACTGCAGTCATTTGGTGTGCAAATAAAAACTAAATATTTCATTACAGGATGGTGTAAGAGCAGCACAGTAAATCTGCAATGTTGATATTTCTAAGCATATTTGAAATTAATCTGTGACGGCACAAGTGTTTGTAGAATAATTAGAGGATCCTGGTGAAGACTGATGCAGTCTGTGTTGCTTCCAGCTCACTCATCATCACTCCTCCCCGGCTGATCCATGTGGGTGGGAGGGGGCCAGAGGCATGCACTGCTGTCTGCCAAACTATCTTCTTTGATTGTACCACTGTAGGGCACACACATCAGAAATGCTCCAGTCCAACACATAGTGGCTTGAGGTCTGCACTAGTTTAGACAGAGCTGTAATAAATTAAAACAGGAGCACAGAGGCCCACAGAGGCCTATTATGGTTCGAAGCTTTGAGCGACATACTTGAAAATACAACTATTGAACCAACCTGGCTGTATCACATATTTCAGCGTACACCTGGGGGGATGCGCGTGGGGAATAGTACAAAAAAAGAATGTCACATATTTAAAACATATCTTTTTTTATTTACCGAAGCACACATCCAGTATCTAGATGACTGAATAAAAGAATTCCAGGACACACTGAGTAATAGAACAACTATCAGCAGGCATTGCTAATGAACCCTCCACTGACCTGAGGCCAGAGGCCACCAGGAGAAACACTGTCTGTCAGAGACAATGCAGGGTGAAAAGAGGGCTTGACATATAAAAGGAGTATAACAAAGCATTTATAGAAAAAAAATCCCAAAAGAAAAAAGCAAAAGATGTAAAAGCAGGCATGTAAAAAATGAACAATGCTGTCAACAGAAGACAAAAGTATCCAGATATTAAAAATGAAAGGGCCAAAAATCCCCTTAGCTCAGTAGAGAGCTGGAGGAAGAGCAGCAACTTTAATGTCGTCAATACTTCAAAAATAGGTATCTTACAGTGTTTTTATTTTCTCAGTGTCTTTATACAGAGTATATTCATATAGTTTCTGCTGACTATTTTCACATTCTCACCACATAGTAACAAGTGCTTTAAGTAAATCATTTTGAAAAAAAAAATCATGCACCTTTTAATACTTTTGTTGGCCTATAAAAAAGAGGAATGTTCAAGGCGACAAAACAAAACAAAAAAATCTTCCTCGGATGCCTTGGTACCATGTCATTCAGGTTACTCTTTCTTACACTGTCTGACTAATCAGATCATGCCTATGTAAGCTTTACACGGTGGAGAAAGCAATACAAAACCATACAGGGCAGGCAAACGTCTCAACTGAAAGGCTCCTAACATCTTGAGTCCATTGAGGAAAGGCAGGCATTCTCCACTAAATTAGAAAACCCCCACATGTATAAAAATGGTCTCACACAATGTCAGCGTGTCGACAGGTGATGCTTGTGAAAGTCAGACAGAGCAGGTCCTTGGAGAAGAGCGTCATCTCCCCCATTACCCCTCCTCCTATTGGCTGTTTGAGGCCATAGTTCACTGGGTTACGATATCCGACAGTCTGCCCTGGTTGTGTCCTCCCCTCCTGGGACTGGCTGCTGGGGTTGTTGATCTGCACCGCTCTGATAGCAGAGGAGAGAGACAGGCAGGGCTGGTTTGAGGAGCACAGGGTGGCGACTAGAGAATGCGCCTCCACTGTACTGCACGAATGGCAACCGATCCTGAGATAGCAGGAGTCTGATACAAAAACACACCACAAAAGGCACTTTATAAAAAAGACAGTGCTTCTGTTCTAAGGAAATTCAAGTTGACAGAGTGAAAGAGTTTCAAAGTCCCAAAAAACATTCTCTTCAGTGTGAGACTAAAGCAAGAAATGGTTTTGTTTTAACAATCAATCAAAGCACAAATTCACTATCCTGTCTCTCACAACCGCCTTGATTCATCCCCAGAGAGCTCCGGGTCCAGCACGGTGAGAGAACAACAAAAACAAAACAAAAGAAAAAGAACATCACACTACTTACTCGCCACTAAAAAGTATAAAGCCAGAATACAGTTGCGTTGCAGCAGGATTCATGTGTATGGGCTTGGTTGCTGTGAGCACGCTCACACAGCCTGTGTTAAGGTCTGTTCCTTACATGTTGACCACAGAGCCTGCCTTTATCTTTGCCCCGTCCCATGGTTTCTCGGAGCATCAATCCATCTGACCTTGCATCTCCTGACCCCTGCCACAGCCCCACCCAGCCCCCATCTCCGCTCTCAGTCATCGTCCCCTCCTCCATAGAGGTCAGCCAGCTTCTTGAAGCGAGGACCCCAGTCGTTGAGGTAGTCATAGTCCTGGTCCCCTGAGCTGATGGAGTTGAGCGAGCTGACGGAGCCAGCGGTCGATCCGCTGCCCTCATAGTCAAAAACCAACAGGGAGTCATAGGGGGGAGCTGTGGGATCGTTGTCTGCTGCCCTTAGACCCTGGAGATACGAGGAGGACACAGAGGTTGAGAAAGATGTTTGACTGCTTCTTTACCGTTTACAAAACTCCTTGATATGAGTGGAAAGACCTCTTTACTGTATCAGAAACTGAATTAAGGGCAGCAATTGTTTTTCCACCAGCTATGAAACAAGGTGATGATGCTTCACACAGTTACAGGTTCAGATGGCCAGACTGTAAAAGTTGCAATAAACTGTGTCTCATCTTGCTCACCCACCCATTACATTTTTATTGCTCCATCATGGTTGAATTGATGTTTTAGTGCAAAATGCTCAGCTGTGTCTCACAGTACCAAATATTTTTTTCCACTCCTGCTGCTAAAGAAATTTGATCATAAATACTGACCTTTTTTTCCTTTTTGAGTTTTTTTCCCTCAAAAAGACCACTAAGTCTTTAAAACGGGTGTTTAGCTTCCCAGGTTATAAAGAGAGATGTATGGACATTATATAACAGCAAAGAATCTCTTTTCCTTTACACACTTACATCATTAATGAAGTCTCCTATGTCTCCAGGGTGGGGCAGGCTGGGTCTGACGGGGTACTGGGACTCAGCGATCACAGGTCTCTCATCGACCCTGCGCACCCCTGCCGGCTTATTGATGATGTGGTCTAAGGACTCGGGCTGCTGCAGCTGGCTCAGGTCATAGTCCTAGATGACAGTAATAAAGCATATATCAAAAGAAACTTAAGTGTAGTCCTTGTTTTATGTCCTTTTGTGTCCATTTTCTTATTTTCTCATTATCCAGACACACAGACTTGTAGTGTAGTGTAGTGTAGTTTTCTACACTGCCAGGCCAATAGATTTAACTATGCAAATAGTTACAAGCCTCCTATTGGATAATTACTGCATGGGTGATTATCCTTCAGCTGGCAAGTTATTTAACCCAACCGATGCAATGAGCAACATCTCATTTCTAGTTAGTCAGTTTAAGAAGGGTCAAATTTGATTATATCATTGGCATGTGTCAAGCAGAGAAAACATCCAAGGAGATTGATGCAGAAACTACACTAAATTGGGTTCAGAACTGTTCAACACATCATTAAAAACTGGAGGATGGTGGGGTACCATTGTTTTCCAGGAAGAAATGTGGCCTGAAAAAATCCTGAATGGTCGTGATTGGCTATCACTTAGATGTTTGGTCAAATCAACTCAAAGAAAAACAACAGTAGAACTCAGGAGTTTGTTTAAAAGTGAAAGTAAGAGCCTTTCCACACGCACAATGCAAAAGAGAACTCAAGGGATTGGGAATGAACAGTTGTGCAGCCTTAAGAAAATCACCAATCAGTAAGACTAACTGAAAAAAAGGCTTCAGTTTGCCAGGGAGCACAAAAATTGGACTCTGGAGGAATGGAGGAAGGTTATGTGGTCTGATGAGTCCAGATTTGCCTTGTTCCAGAGTGATGGGTGCATCAGGGTGAGATGAGAGGCAGGTGAAGTGATGCACCCATCATGCCTAGTGCCTACTGTACAAGCCTGTGGGGGTAGTGTTATGATCTGGGGTTGCTACAGTTTGTTAGGTCTAGGTTCAGCAACATTATGTGCCCAAAGAATGAGGTCAGCTGACTACCTGAATATACTGAATGACCAGGTTTTTCCATCAGTGGATTTTTTTCTTCCCTAATGGCACAGGCATATTCCAAGATGACAATGCCAGGATTCATCAGGCTAAAATTGTGAAAGAGAGGTTCAGGGGGCATGAGACTCCATTTCCACCTCCTTTTCCTTAATAAATCAATGCCACAGTGAAAACGTGCTGTAATCAAAGCTAAAGGCGGTCCAACCAAATATTAGAGTGGATTACCTTTTTTAGGTTGCAAATTCTTTTTTGGCCAGGCAGTTAAAAAGTGTTGTTAAAAGTTTAGGAGTTTGAATTCAGACACATTTAGATGGCAGATATAGTTGGATCAGACTAATAGTGTTGATTAATTCATAATGAACTGAATGACACAAGCAACAATCAGGTAGCTTCACAGCTAACTATCACATTTGTTTTTAGACATGTTTGCAATTATGCANTAAATTAATTTAATAGTTAGTAAAGATAAAGATAGCTCTGGCATAGCTTGGACTTATGTTTTGGCTCATTATCTTGCTGTAAGATGAACCCCTGACCAACTAGACACATACCAGAGGGTATTGCATGGCGCTGCAGGATGCTGTGGTAGCCGTTTTGGTTCAGGGTGCCTCTCACTCTGAACAAGTCACCAACCCTGGATCCAGCAAAACAAGCCCAGACCATCACACTTCCTCCTCCATGTTTGACAGTTGAAGCCACACACTGTGGAAGCATCCTTTCACCTACTCTACACCGTACAAAGATCCTGCCTGATGAACCCAAGATTTCACATTTGGATTCATCAGTCCATAAAACCTTTTTCCAGTCTTCAGTAGACCAATGTCAGTGTTTCTTGGCCCAGGCCTCTTTGTCTTATTCTGACGTCTTAGCAATGGTTTTCTTGCTGCAACGGGTCCAGTCAAACCCGCAGCTCCAAGTCTTCTCTTCACAGTAGAAACAGAGACTTGCTTACTACGACCACTATTAAGCTGTGCTTGAAGCTGTTGTCCTGTGAGCCGCCTATCACGCAAACTGTTGACTCTCAGAAACTTGTCCTCTGATTCAGTTGTGGCTTTGGGTCTGCCAGACCTCTTCCTGTCAAAAGCCTAGTTTCCACCAGGCAGTCTGGTACGGGTCAGATTGGTAAAGCCTGATCCTGTGCGCGTTTCCACAGCCAACTGTACCCTGCTTGAAGGGCCGGATGGCGAGAGCCGCGTCAGCTACGTAACAGCGTGACGTCACTGCAGAGCAACCAGCGCTACACAGTGTACCCCGCAAATAAATGCAATGAAGAAGAAATTAGCGGTATTGTAAACAAAGAGAAAGATGGAGGACATCCAGCAACTCTTCTACTTTGTGATCAGCTGTGGCTCTTTATTCCATAAAGAAACAAAGCTTTGTTTCAGGAAAGGCTGTGTGCGGGGTTGTGTGTTGTTCTTTTTTGCTGCTGTCGCACGGGAAGTTACCGATCTTTTGACCAATCAGCTACCGCTGTGATTATAGCCCCACCCCTGGGGCCGGTTTGGTTCGGCTTGGCACCCCAACAGAAGGGTACTGAAAAGTGGAGCGGTACAGGTCGCTTATAAGGGGACCCATCCCGGTTTTAGTCTATGGAAACGCCACAAAATGCCGTACCGAGACAAACCAAACCGATCTGCTTGGTGGAAACGAGGCTAAAGTTTGCCCCAGTTTCTGACTTCCTTTTGATGGTGAAGGAAACTACCCATTGATACCCTGACTTTCTTTGCAATTTCTCTGTAGGAAAGACCTACATTTTTCAGTGCTATGATGGTCTGTCTCTCTTCCACTGTTAATTGCCTTTTTCTTGCCATTTCTGTAGCAACACACGACTTTCTGCAGTACAATACTGTTCAACTGATGCTCACGAGGGTTTGGTACCACATTGTGTTCAAACACTGCTTTTATGCTGACAGAGGGGCTTGTTAGTAATCAAGCAAACCTGGAACACCTGTAGGAATTAGTAGCACCAGCTTTTTATGGCTTGGTCACCCTCCGTTGCTGCAGGACAGCTATCAGTTGTTAACCCATTTTGTGTTGTTGTTCTGAAATGTACTCTGTTTTTCAATTTTGGGTAACCTTACTTTTTATTTTACCCTCTGGTAGTTCACCACTTACTGTTGTATCATTTCAAGCCACTGATTGGACTTGAGTGACTTGAATTGCAATAAATAACTGGAAAAATTGGGGTGTTTTAAAACTTTTGACCGGTAGTGTATGCAGCCATGTTATGTTATCTGAGGTGTGTGTATGTGTGACAAAATTACAAATAAATGTGCTGCAAATGTTAAATAAGTCAATGTTTGGCCCCCACTCACTAAAGTGATTACTTGAAAGAAATAATCTTTAAAGTAATACATCATTTAATCACACTTGGATGAATGGGTCAATTTTGACCCATGTGTGTAAACTTGATGTAGTGATAAAAAAACTATTTTTGTTCATAAAGAATAAAAGCAAGAATGTAAATAATGATTAGTCTTAATCAAAAACAAGATATTTAAAGAATACTTGAAATATTCAATCCTAAAAAAAATTATTTCCAAAGATAGAACAAAGATAAACTCAATCAGCATGAAATAACCTGGAAAATAAATACGGGTCATTTTTGACCCATGTTGTGCATTAGAAGGGGTGTGTATATGTTGTGCATCAAAGGGAATTATTTAGTTACGGTGTCACTTTTGCACGACATTAGTTTCGATTTCCGCCAGGTTGGTTTATAATCTCACCTAATGGAAAAAATCCAACGTTTAAGAAAAAACCGGTCCGTCAATTTTTCACAACAATTTTCAAATCCTCAAACTTAAGTCTGTGTAAATCTACCGTCTATATCAACCTAGTCTGATTATCACAACTTTAATTCATAATGAACTGAATGACACAAGCAACAATCAGGTAGCTTCACAGCTAACTATCACATTTGTTTTTAGACATGTTTGCAATTATGCAGGTGACACATCTCACCACTAAATATAAACCATTCCTCATCCTCTCAGAAACAAATACTTTCAGTGTGCACCTGTTTATGTGCTGTCTATTCTTTCTGCATCATGTGCTTGCTGTTAATTCTATATTCAAAACTCATTTCTCTGAGTCCTAACTCAGTTTGAGGTAAATGCAAATGAGCTTACAACTTATGTTTCAAAAACTTTTTAGTGTTTAACTGTGTGGTATAAATAGAGCAGCCTGTTGAGGTGTCTTAACTTCTACCCTGCAGCTGAGTATAAATGTGGCGCATAGAAGTGAAAACCTGCCATTGTACACTGCAGTCATCTGATTCTACTGTGCGTTTGTTCTCCACATATTTGCTTAGTGTGGGTGTAGCAAAATGGCAAGTGTCAAAAATGGCAAAATTAATAACACAGTTCTGAGTTCATCAACACTTTTAGATGTTAATAATGTGGAAGGTTTTTATTTGTGCAGAGGGTATTTGTGGATAAGAAGGGGTGATGTTCAGTTAATACGAAATTTATCATTTTCCGCTTATCATATGGAAATAGTTGCACTCGATGTGGAGTTGAAACCAAGCCGTCTGTTTAAGAGGCAGAGGGCAGACTACCGCCTGAAAGCATTTTAACAAGTTTCACTCACTTTCGGAAAAAGACATTTTGTTCTTTTGAGACTTGAACTGCATTACTAATGATTGGTCACTGACAGTAAAATACTCAACTAAGTTTAGCAAATAAAAAAAGACTGCCTCATGTGTTAAAAATTCAAAATTATCAAGTTGTTTTTATTAATGTTTAATGTAAATCTATATTTATTAACTTATTTCAGGGCTCTTTCTGCAGTCCCCATGTCCATGAGTCTTGGAACAAGACGCTGAACATCAAACTGCTCCAGAAGGTACTGGCATCATGTGTGAATGTGTGTGACTGTGATAAGTACTAATGGGCAGCCTGTCAAAGCAGCCTCTGCCATCAGTGTGTGAAAGTGAATGTGAAAAAAGAGTGAATACTGACATGTGCAGTGAATGGCTCTGAGTGGTCAGAGGGACACAGAGGTACTTTAGAAGTGTGAGCCACTTGACATTTATCAAAATACTTATCTTGTAGTCATATAGGCTTAAATAAAACCGAATTAGATAGATTCTGTTTAAACTGTTTGTCAGAAAAGGTTCAGGTAAGGTTATTTTTCCCCAGGCAACTTCAATAATTCATGGAAAAAGTATTTTATAACACCTTATTTTTTCATCAACAGTTCTACTTAGGAGAGGAAAAGGATTATTATGGAAGGTAAAGAGGCTTTTGCCTTTTATTTTACTCCTGATTACTACAAAGTTTTTGGAGAACTGAAACAGGAAAATGGATATTTCCATTGCAAAATATTTTTTATTGAAATACCACTATTAAAGGATAGACTATATCACAGAAACTCCACATTATTTCTGAGACATGATCTTTAATGCCGCTACACTTTTGAGTCCTTTTCCAAAAAATGCTTTAATGATGCTTTTTCTAAAAGTGTGAAGTTAACAGCTTGCTGTAGTCTTCTTTTTCTTCTTTTTTTGAGTATCACTAATGAATTGACTTCAGTAGTTAGTTTTTTAAAGTTATTTTTGAAGCTTTTTTTGCCTTTCCGGACAGAAGACTGTGGATAGGAAACAGGGAAAGAGTGGAGAGTGACGTGTGGGAAAGTGGCCACAGGCCAGACTTTGACCTGGGCTGCCTGCGCAAGGATCAACCTCATGGAGCATGACCCAGTACACTGGGCCGTCTACGTGCTACATCAGCGGTTAGTTTCACAACTGTACCAATTAATCAAGAGAAACCTAGCTGCTGAATATATAGACACATGGTTAATCTTTCAACTTTGGAAGGCAAAATATTTGTCTTTTGGGGGCTGATGTCTTAGGACACGGTCACACTGGCCATCCGAGCCATGCTTCAGCATGCTTCAACCTTGACGCCCAGTTCTTTTGATCAATGTTGGGGTGTCAGAGGGCTGGGTCGATCCAAAACAACTTATCATGAGGCAAAGAAAGTAAGAAAGTTGCAACATTGTTCTCTGTGTTCAATGTGCTGACTCTGATGAGACTGCATCTTGTAAACAGATGCTCCAGATAACGTTGGTGGGCCATATGTGGGTCAGCAATCATGTGTAAGTCTGGTTCATATCTGAGTAGTGTGACTACGAGCTGATGCTACATGAAAGCAGGGCGATTTTCACTCAGCCCACAATCATATTTTTTTGATGGAAAAAAAAGAGAAGATAATTGGCAGTGCAATCAATTGTTATAATGATCATCAGTTGCAGCGGTTAACAGAGAAATCAGTTTGTCGTATTTAGTAGTTTTCTTTGGATCAGGTTGACTATCACTGCAAAAAACATGATTGAAGGGGTGCTGATGGCTTGGTGGCCCAGGTCGTGCCCTTTGAGGTTTGCCTGAGCAGGTGACCCTGGTTTGAGTCCAGCCAGTGGGCTGTTCCTCACATGTCATTCTACACTCTTGCCCACACTGTCCTCCGCTATGTCAATAAATGCATGAAGAGCCCACAAAAAATAAATAAAACATGATTGATTATACTGCTTCAATGTAGTTTCAGATGTGGTTTCTTATGACGTGTGTTTAATAGTTAAAAATGTATATTTATGATGTCGAGCAGATACCTGGTCCTCCTCTCCTCCTCCCTCTTCATCATACTTAAGGATGTTGTCTCGGACGTCGTCCTCTGGGTCGATTAGCAGAGGCTTGGCCTGACGCTCCTTCTCCCTCCGTTTCATCCATACCACAAACAGCAGAACCATGCCTGAAAAAGAAGCAGGTGAGAAAATACGGAATAGACACATGTGGAGAAGTGTTTGAAAGTTTGTTAGATTGTCAAGTGCTTTTTCCAAGTACGCTCCAATTGATGGTTGATTTGTTGCACTCACTGAGCAGAATGATGATGCAGATGAGAATGGCAATGATGGCCCCGGTGCCCAGGCCAGCAGCTGCCACGGCTCCTGTAGCGCTGCAGTCCCCGCTATCGTCACAGGGACAGACTTTGACTCTGATCAGAGAGCGGTTGGACAGAGGAGGATTCCCTGAGTCAGACACAATGATGGGAATCTCGTACACGTCTGCCTCCAGGTATGGGATCCTTAATCTCAGCTGGGCATAGTCACCTGATGAAGGGGTGTGGGGTTGTGTTGATGATGGAGAGGGAATGAGAAAGGCAAAGAGCATGGAAAGATGGATTTGAAGAGGAGAAATACAAAGATGGAGAAGAGGATGGGGAGAAATAAGATCAGACAGTGCACTGCAGAGAAATCACATTCTGTTTACTGGAGGTCATCTTGTCATCATGCACGCAGGTACGAGTGAATGACACACCGAATAAAAGCCGCCAAACAAACCACACAGCAATCATTCTGACGTGAATGCATGCAAGGACGCATTAGAGATATATAAAACAACAGAACAGATATTCCTCTTCCATCACTCAGTCAAGCTGAGACGTGAGCCTCAGCGGGAGGAGAATCCAGGTATGAGATCAGATTTGTCCTCAAGACAACTGCTGTGATACATCCATCTGGGTGGATTAGGTGACAGATCGGGTGCTTGGGGGACAGAGAGATGAATGGATCTCATTTGTCACAAAGGATAGATCGTACGTCAACACTGGATGGCACCCGTGTCTCTCACTGTGAGCTTTGTGAGACGTTTTGTTAAACTTGGACTTCTCTCACAGCTTACAGCAATCCCTGATCCCCTGATTGATGTTAGCAGTTACTCTGCAGAGGGGCTTTTGCATCCCATCTGTTAGGTTTATGGTTTAATTCTGGGGATACAGAATGCTCATATATCACTCCAACATATCTTATAAATGTTATATCACAAGGGTGGGTGGAATATCTCCAGCAGTAACTACAGTAAACACATTCTGAAGCATTTTTACCGCTGAGTCTGGAAATAGTCCAGTTGCGGCGAACGCTGGCAGGAAAAGACGGCAGCTCGAAAACAAAGGGCCCAACATTCGGGTCAGCATCGGCATCTGAGGCTGTGATGTTGATCCTGGAGTTTGGACGTGCACGCTCGCAGACCTGGGCCTCCCGGGGAACCAGCACCGGAGGGTTGTCGTTCACATCGATCAAGTAGATCTGGAGAGTTCCCGTCCCACTGGCTTGAGGCGAGCCTGAGGGGAGGTGAGAGGGAAGACCAGAGAGAAAGAGATCAAAGGAGAAGAAGGTGAGATAATGCTGTAGTGATCAAAAGAAAGGAGTTGAGGAGTGCAGGGGTAAAAAGAATTGATTGGTGCAAAAAGCAGGAAAGAGGAGTTAGAAGCTACAGAAGAGGGCCAAACAATCCTTCATTTTCAATTATAGTTTTCCAGCTGGGTCGTGTGTGAAGGTGAGAAAATGAGGCGTACAGGCAGGAAACAATTGGATGGGCAAGATTTTGATTACTGCAGCTAGAAGTGGAGGGCAACACTGTGTACATTTACAGAGGAGCAACCAAACAAAACAGCTAAAACAAATAAAAAGACACATACATTTTTCAGTCCTTTTGTTCAGAACTGGCTGCGATCTGAGCGGGCCAAGGCGTGGGGACAACACTCACAGTAAGATTGCTGCTATCTGCACTGTGCAAAGCCCCCTGGAGAAACAACTCAAACACTAACCCTTCACTACATCCAGCAACACTAGCTCGTCATAACTTATTCAGGCTTTCTCATGACTGTCAGACCAGAACAGAGCCATCAGGCTGGGAGGCGCATGTTTGATGTTTTATGCATTAACAGCAAATCCTCTAATGTGCTCTGATTACAGCACACACTGTGACTGAACTGCACCTTAACCATCTGAGAAATGTTGTTTTGCAGCCACACTGTTTTTGTTGCTCTTGATGCTGTACAACATGGTGCTGGGAATAGGCGTCTCATTGTTATTTAAGTGCGCTGCTTGTTCCCCAACGAGTGAAGTGAACTTGAAGTTGTTTTGTTGGTCTGATTTGAGTCAGAGCATCATTAAAGCAGTGAAAACATTTGTAACTCTAGTGCCTGAACTCTGGCAAGAGGTAAAATGTTTCACTCTCTGATGATTAAGAGAGTCTCAATGAAATGTGAGTAATGGTGTCAAGTTCAACCCAACACAGTTCGCCAGCATTTGATTCAGTGAACTAAGCTGGATTCAAAATAAAATGCCCAAATTCAGAAAGACTTGTATCAAAACACAACACTCATCTGCAACTTATTTGTTGCCGAGGAACTGTCAAACCAACAAGATCAAAGTTGATCAGGGGGAATGCCAGCAGAATAATAGCTTCATGCTATTCACAAAGACATGTATAAT
Organism: Thalassoma bifasciatum; assembly: GCA_008086565.1. Taxonomy (NCBI): domain Eukaryota; kingdom Metazoa; phylum Chordata; class Actinopteri; order Labriformes; family Labridae; genus Thalassoma; species Thalassoma bifasciatum. Next base: position 833,458 of record RPOG01000012.1, on the reverse strand, counting down.
TGAGCTAAGACTGGACAAGAACGCCACATTGGAAGAAATTCACCTTCTCAGATAGACAGGATGAAAGAGAGGGAGACTGAACAGACTGGTGAAGAAGAACAGGACAGGAAATGACGGCCAAGCTTTCGTCTCTGATGTACAACATGTCCACACCCTTTCAGAAGACTTTATATTTTTATGTTATCCCTCATATGTTCACATTTTTCCTGGCTTACTATTATTCTACTTGCAATACACTTGCTGTAATTTTCACCGTTAACTTTCATGTTTGCTGCTGTAACTCTGTAAATTTCCCATCGCAAGATGAAAAAAGGAGTATTTTATTTTATCTTGTCTTATCTTATCATATGTCAATCAAACTGTCTCAGAGAAGCAGAGGGATGTTTTTAGCTGATGAGTGATTCATATTGATGACTGTGAAGTTATTAATATTTAAAAATCACTGAAAAAATGAAGCGCTGAAGTTCTCTGCAAGAGGGGGGATCATTAATGGCTCTCATTTACAAAGAGTTTGTAAAAGAAAGGAAAGGGTTCAAACAACTGTAAAACAGTAAACAATATACTTAGAGAGGATACTAAGGTTTTATTAGTTCTCAGCATTCATAATTAATTCATTGGGTTTGATGAGATTGTTAATATCTATACAATCACTGAATGCTCATGATCTTCTCATGAAGCCAACAAAAGTTTTCGCGTTTAAATATAATTTCTATGGTGAAGATTCAGACTTCACTAAAACTCGTCAGATATCAGTTCACTACTTCTATCAGCATCATGATGGTTTTAAAGTTGCTTTGAGGAATTTCTAGATAAGCAAGCCTTAATGCCAGCACTTCCCATAAGCCTTTGCTCACCACTGTCATGATGAACCAATTTTGTTTTGATTTGATTTGATTTGATTTTGGAGAAATAAATGGGGATTGGATCTTCTTTTTAATACTTCTTTTCTTTGTATTTTTTTGTCCAACTTTTTACCAGATACAATGCAATGAGGTTACATAGCACTGTGGTTTGAAATTTTACAGCACATTCTGTAAGTTTGCACTGTAGTTTAGTAGCCAGCTACATTTATTGCCCCTTTCCAAAATAGTTTGGACCGTAAATTAATGTAATCTTTGTTTTTAAGATGAGATCACTTTGGCCACTTAAGACATGTGTTCTGACCCTGATCCTAATGTTAGGTGTCATAAAATTGTTTCAGCCAGGACCACAGCAGGAAAAAATAATTTATTACTTGCATGCAATGAGTTGTATCAGCAGACTAAAAAGTTTAATCTTTCTGTGAGAGCCTTGCTTTCCACAGGCCCATGTGAAGTGCCACAGTCTGGGGCAGAGAGAGCACACCGCCCCCTCTCTTATATGTTCATGCATGAAAAGCCATGGCAGGCAGAGCGGTAAACAACCCCAGAGAATAAAACAGAGCTGACATCAGCAACGATATATATGACACAGCATGAGAAGAGGGGGAGGTGTGTTGCATAAGGAGATTTTAGGGGAAGCGGCAAGATAAGGCAGGGTTGAAACAGTTAAAATTAACCATCCATTTTTCCATTTGCCAAGTGGATATGTAGAAGAAATCAGCTGGTGTGGTTGGTGCTGAGATCGGCTGATGTCCAAAATCACTTTGTGGTCTGCATAAATGAAACTATGCACAATTTTTATCATGACTTATGAGTTGCAACTTAAAGGAGTAATTCAGGAAAGTCAGTTCATCAGTAACATGGTATTATTTGCTGTCACCCTTATAAACTATGAGTACAACCTCAGTCTTGAAAAGTAGAAGCACTGTGTGTGAAACATATTGCTGTGATATATTGTGGCCTTGATATGCAGCTGACAGCTCTCTGCACAGTGATGCAGTACAGTGTGTGTATAGTTTAACCCTGTAGCTTTTCATTGTTATATTTCAGCTGTTTTCGCTCACTCAGACAGTAACTTGATGCATCCACTATGTAAAGGTCTGTTGCTTGAGGCCCCAAGGCCCATCGACCGTCTTGTCGGTTATGATTGGCTTGGTGATTTGTTGCTTCTCATACCAGGCTTCAGTGGAATAAGTAAAGAGAATTTCAATCAAAGTAGAATATATCCCCTTGTTGGCACTGGGCTCTGGGATCAATAGACAGTCAACACTTTGAGCTTAAGTTGGTGAGCTTCAGGCCAACCATTTCTCATTTTTTCAACAGAGTAAAAACACCTGGAACCTTTACACAGAGAGCAAGCACCTCTGCTTGTAGAGTTTCACTTCTTTAGCTTCATATACTGTTACTGCCCCTCAGGCTGATACACAAGACCTTCATCGACAGGTTTTATTATTCTTTTCCTTCCAGCAGAGATCATGTAATGAAGGTCAGAGCATACATTAAATTCTATGTGAAGTAAACAAACAGACCGTCCAGCTCATTTACATTTCAGACACACTACAGGATATCTGTCTGTAAAATGAAAAGGTTCAGCTATTTCCTATAGGTAACTTTTATTCATCAAATTCAGTCTATTACCTTTAAGTATTGAATATCTCTGTGTAAAAATAAGAGTATTCTGTTGTAAAAAGGTGCTAAGCTTTGTCACGTGTTAGACCTGTAGACAGACGCATATTTTGTCAAACCAAACGGTCCCGTGCTTCTTCAGCACTGAGGTGAGGTGTGATGAGGTGAATGCAACATCTTGCTCTGCTGTTTTCAGCACTAACAAGCTACACTAAGTTTTATGTTATTTTATGATGAGGATAAGACACATTAAGACAGCATTCTTTGTAGATATAATCATTTCATAATTGGCAGTCTACATCTTTATGAAGAGAGACAAACCACTGCTCTAAGTACAACATGCTGATGTTTGACAGGTGTGTGATGTCATCTCTGCATAGTAAAGGCATGCTAATGCTAATTAAAGCCAAGCATTCTTACAGGGATATCAAAAGCAACCACACACACATGATTCATATGACAGACCAAGAACTTCCTACTTTGATAAGGATTCCATGCAGTGATGGCTCAGGTCTTTCTTGAACTAACCCGCAGTTATGCAGCTGCTGTGTGTCTCTGCTTTTTGACTGCAAGACTCCTCTCATCCTCACTTCTCTTCTCTTTTCTCCTCCTTTATTTTCCTGCCTTCTGATCTCATCCCTTTACATTTTTAACTTGAAACCTTCTCTGTTTTACTTTGTTCTTTGTAGTTTCCTTTCTCCTTGCTGCTGGCTGTTACTCCCGCCTGTTGAATCTACATGTGTGATTATTTATTTGCTCTAAGACTGGACCATCTTTCAGTTTCATTTTAATCCAAATATTTGACAGACTTATTCGAACATCATTTTCCCCGCAGTGTCCTCTCTTGGATTTGAAACAAGTTTTAATTTTTGTCCCTCTTCTTCTGATGCAGTCACACTCAAGTGTTAGTTTAGTTTCTTACTGTTGTCAAAACTACTTGCTTTAGCTCAGGACTTCTAAAGGATAAAACATGCATAAATTGAATTTAAGAAGTGCACTGACATAATGTATGCCATTATTTGGTGTGAAATGAACAAATCTTGGCTTGAAGACTTGAGGAGTTTAATTCATCCTTCAGGGGAATGAAGTTCATGAAATTCAGTCCAGAGTAAGTTGAGATCTTTCATTCATTACCAGCAAATTCTAAAAAAGGTAAACGTATGGTGGCACTGGAGGAAAACTTGAGGGAACACCACAGTCCTCAGGGGATTCTTGTTCTGAGGGGCATTGCTGCATCTCCTAGCAACCCATCCAGAGTGAGAGCGAGAATATTTTAGTCTGGACCAGAGTGGAGACTGACTAACAAGGTCATGCCTGAAGCTGTGCTGCTAAAAGTGCCTCATCTGCTCTGACTGTGCTGCACTGTTAATCACATAGGAAAAAAAATAAACACTGTTAGTTTTCGGACTTACCAGACTTACCATTGTCGAATGCCAGGAACGTGGCCTCGTACACATTGTTTTTGACATACATGGACTCTCTGTCCAGCAGGGCCATGGTGGTGATCTGACCATTCGTCCTGTTGATTTTCAGCCAGTTAGCAGGGTCAGACAGTTTAGAGTACCTGTTTTCACACAAAAACACAAAGATACACTGGCTGAGTAAAAGCATAGCCTTAAAACAGACACACACAGAAAGCTTCGCCATATTTCAACTTTTGTGGCCACATGTAGCTTGAATTCCAGCAGCTCTGACTCTTTTTATTTGTCAGCTCAAAGTACCCATTATCACATTGGACATTCATTACCATAATAAGTAATACCAGCCGAGCACCTTCGAAATATTGTAGAGAACATATGTTCACCAAGCTTATCGTAGCAGCAGCTCATTAGCATGAAGACCGATGAAAACCTGAACCCATCTGCAGAACAGCCGAGCAGTGCTCTTAATGACACCGCCTCTCTCCATACACACACACACATCTGCCACAACAACTCTTTCTGCTGTCACCTGTCGTGACATCAAGGCAGGGGGAAGTGACAGCAGCAATTAAAGGCTGTAAATCTCCTTAATAACTATGACAAGTCTAGCGTGTGGAAGGAGGGCTTCTCGCTCAGGCCTAATGAGGAACGGTTAATTGTGGACAAGTGAGAAGTCTCGCTTGTGGGTGGATGGTCAGTGTGTCACTGAAAAACCGAGGATCACTGCAGACAAACAAGCAGATGGAGATAGGAGTACGACAGATCTGTGGCGTGTTGTTGATGTGGTCAGTAGGAGATGTGGTGCTGGAATAAAGGAGCTTAATTAAAGCAGTATGTGGAGGCTGACACTGAATGACCACAGACAAACAGACACAAACCCAAATAGCAACTCCAGCTAAAGATACAAACTTTTCCTACTCAACAGACTGATGGAGAGACATGGTGACAAAATAGATTCACTGTTTATCACATTTTTAATGAGAGAATAAAAAAAATACCAAAGAAAAAAAATGTAATCTCTGTTCAAAGAGCTTCAAATACAGTGTTAGTCAGAAGTGGATGTTGCCCTGTAGGTAAAACTGTGTGCTTGTGTCTCATGTCTGGCACTCTCATCTCCTTCCTGTGCCAACAAGATGTTACCTCCTGCTGTCTTCATTTACAGCTGCACAGCAATATTGTCTCACTACTCTTGCAAAGCCCTCCAGAATACTGGATTTGGGAAAAATCAAACTCTGCTATTTTTCAATTGCTTTGATGCTTCATTTTACCAGTTTTAACGAGTGTGTAAACTTAACTTTTAACTAAAAACAGAAATGCTCAGAAGGAGACGATACATTTCCTCTGCTCTTGGTATCAGACATCAAACCAGAAATCACGATATAAAACAGATATTAGGTTTTACATATGTGATTCTTTGAATAAAAGCCTACTTTAGGAAACAGACTTGTGTAACAAATTGGTCAGAGATAAGTTCTCTCATAGGAAAAGTAGCTTGCCATGACTTTAAAAAGCATTACATGTGGATGACATAATCCATATATAATCTCTTTTCACTCTGTGCTCCTTTGTGTAACAAAGTCAATGGACAGTCCTCATCAAACATGAAACTAGTCTTTCTTTGTGGCAATGAACAGCTCAGTCTCACTCCTGGTGTGTCAAAAACTGACGCTTGGTTAGGGCCCGGAGGCATCGGTTACTGAAGCACAAGGTCTCCCTTCACGTCTTTTTCAGACGCACAAGGACTTTCAATTGATTCCACTGTTACCCCTTTTGCGGTGATATTAAATGCGGTGAAATTAAAGAGCGAGTGCTCTAGCCGTCCATTCATTTCAGTATTCTACCGTTACTATGGTGGTAGCTGTCGTTATTAAACTTGGCATCAACAATGAGCCATTTAAAGTCCTTAAAACATTTTAAACCAGACACCAAACTATGCCTCTCTGCTATAAATAATGATTTTTGTGACAATTTTATGGATGTTTTTAATTACCACCACATTTAATGAAACAGCTGTGGTGAATCAACGATAAAGAAAGTCTCTACAAAATGTTAACATTCTGTGCAAGGAAATGTATCATTCTGAAGTGAGCAGCAGACAAGGTCCCACCTGAAACACACTGGTAAAGGATTTTACTTAAATACGTTTCACCGGACTTTATGACAGGTGCAGGTATGGGGCACCGATTGTAGAGTTGCACACACTACAAATAAGACTATTTTCTCCACATTTGGTCCTAAAACATCATATTTGATGCAGATTTAGAGAAATATTTGTGAAATATAGTTGTCAAGTATTATAAATCAATGCTGAATGTTTTATTTAAATGTTAAATGTTACTTTTTTTTATTATTTGTATACTCTGAGTGAATCCTGAGTCTTCCATCTGTTTGTTTGTTTGGCTGTGAATCTATGAGCTGAGATGTTTTCTCCTGTTTTTGTTTGTCTATGTTCATGTTCATTTCTTTTTTTCAAGAAATTGATAAACATGTATTCGGAAAAAACAATACAAATAGACAGTATTGTGTTTAAATGATTTGATAATTATATGTAACAATTATCCGGATAGGTAAGATTGATAACAGCAAATGCAATCAGTAAACAGCTGGAGAAAAGAACTAAAAGATGATGTATTGAAAAAACCCACTGTCCCTCATTAGTGAGAGCATTGCACCCGAAACAAAAATCAACTCCACAGATCTCTTCTAGGGGATTTTGTGAGCTCACGAGCCACTAAAGACCACACTTTCCATTTGCCTTACATTTCACAATTAAAACTTCTGTAACAAAACATTAAAAAGTGAGCCAAAAAAAATTGAAAATGCTCCAAAAGACAGGAGTCATTCTCTCCCATCTGCCGTATACTTGGGGAACAAGAATGTTGTTAAAAACTCATTTTAAAGCTGCTTAAAAGAGCCAATGTCACCACCTGAGCCCAGACAGGGACACAAAGCCTTTTGATCTATTTAACCCTGTCGCCTTTTTACTCTACAAGCTCATAACATGCATATGGGATGTTTCAAAGACAGTAACCTGAACATTAAAACAATGAATGATGACAATTTAGATAAACCCCTCCATCAGGAAAGGATAACAAAACAAGCACCATTTTGAATTAATATGGAGCAGATGTACATGAGGGATTTTTTTTACAAAGAAAAACATTTGATGGACAGGACTTTGAAGAAGCTCTATGAAGGTATAACTGCAGGAACATGTGTCTATGTAATGAGAGCATTTCCGTTTTTCTTTTGGAACTGAATGGCAAACATTGTTGAAAAGGTCTCATCCTGTAGAGTAACGTGTGATGGTGAGGTTTCAGCATGACCTATGAAAGGGTCATTACTGTTGCGTTTTGTATTTCTAAAAAACAAACAATAAGATTGAGAAAAATAATGAAATGTAAATACTTTGATTTCTTTTCTACGGTAGGGGTAGTTTTCTATACAAAAGCTGTGATATCACAGGTATACCTAGTTTATGTTACAAGGGAAAAAGTATGAGATTTATTAGGACGTAGTAGTATTAAACAAAGAGGTAATTTAAGTTTATGGTCAGCCTGTACATGGTTGAGGAGGACAGACTGAAGATTCAGGGGCATATTGTGACTTTAGTTAAGCTTTCCCATGTGTTTTTATATTGCAGCTTCAACTGGAAATTTGAACTCTATCACTGCAATATTGTAACTTCATTTTAGTGAGATTACAATTTTATACTTCTCAATTTAAGATTCATTCATCAAAATGTCATGACTCCACAGATGTACTTTTACTAGATTTTGCTGTTATGAAACCTACACCAACATTTATCTTTCAACTTACAGGCCTATTAAATAAGCCTGAATATTAAATGAATCTTGATATATCACTATGAAGTGCTGAGTTTATAAGATGTGCCCAAAGACAAACTCAGTACAAAGTTGCTCCACAGTTACTTTTTGGTATTTCTACATCAAATCCTCAGTGGATTTTATTCCTGCTGTATTTGAAACAAAGGGCTACAGTGGGATAAAGATGCATTCACCCTGCGGTACAAGTGAGCTGCTTCTGCTGCTCAGCCGGCGACAGCCTTGTGTGCATGTCAAGATATTGTCCTTGTAGCTGCTTGTTTGATGATTTCTTTTTTTTAAAATGACTTCATGACATAAAATTTATGACAAACTACAACATTTTTGTAATGTCTCTTGAGTTCTAAAACCATGTCACAAATGGCAAAAAAACAACTGCACCTATTCACAAAAACACACCACAAGCCCTTGATTCAATTCCAATCCTATTTCCAGTATCAACAAATTAAAAAAAAAGTTGTACCAAAAGTGTGAGAAAAAAAGGAAGATATTCAGATATATCCACAAAAAAATCAAAACTGGCTCAACCCCAGCTGCTCTTGCACAGGCCTTTCACTCTCTGTTGGTTTGTTGCTCGTGTGCATGTAGGCGTACATCTGTGAGTCCGCAGTTGTGCATTTCTGTGTCTTTTGTGTGAGCTTTGGGGCACAAGCGAGGTCACCAAAAGGGAATACAGCCGCACCACAGATGAGGTGAGCTGTCTGAGCATGAGCTGAGCGTCTGCTGGCAAGCTGCTCTGGAGCAGACAGCAGCTCTGAGGTCCCATCAATAAAAGACCAGCAGACATACAGGCAGCAAAGTGACCGGCTCAGAGCAGAGAGAAAAAAGAGAGGGAGGCGGAGAGAGATAAAAGAAAAGAAGGTTACAGGGGAGTTACTTTTCTCAAAGGGCAAAAGAGCTCAGCCCACTTGGTTGGCGTGACATGTCTTTTTTCAGAGAAGAAACCAAAGATGTATTTAATTCTCAGTTTCTTGCTCAATAAATAGGTATACATATGGACTGTATACACAAATCTATCTCCCACAATCTTTCTCACAATTCAGCAACATTTCCCCTGGTTTCCTCTGTGGAAGAGGCCATCTCGATGACATTAAGAAAAATCAATCTCTCTCGTTGGAGCTGGCGATAGAGCAGAACGGTGGCGCTGGACCTCAGTGGGCATGTGGGAGTTTCCATCACACGGGGTCGATGCCTGGGTGGCACGATGCCTGCTGCGTGTCATCCCAGTTAGCAAGGCTGGGGGGAGGGATCAATGAAGAGAAAGAGAAGAAGGAGATAGGGATCTAAAGGAGGGAAGAGAGTGTCCAACTCATTACAGGATGACCTCTTCACACCTGTCACCTGGCAACAGGAGGAAACTGGAGCCCCGGCTGAGGATGGGACGGGGCAGAGAGGGGACTGTTGAGAATGTCACAGAACTTTAGAGAGGGTGCTCACCATGGAGTAAACAATTAATCTTGTTCATCCACAGCTAACAGTGGGACGCTTTGAACTTTTTATAATGTTGCAGCATTACCCGTGTATAGCTTATAAACAGATGGGGGGTTTCAAATGGATATGCAGACAGGCTCAGTCAAATTTCAGTTTTTGCCATCTGATGTTTTTAGCAAAGAGTGAGAGTCTCATTTATTAATTGATGACTTTAAGCTGGAATTCATAATTTACTCCCCCTGTCTGAACCAGAAACCAGTCCTGCCTCACAGTTCATCCAAAATAATGCTTCTGTTCTTCTCACAGAGCTCCATGAAAGCTGCCCCCCCACCCCCACCCCCCACCCCACCCCATCCTGGCTCCCTTCCACAGAATTCCTGTATTTGCTGGTAGTTATTTAAGATCTTTTCTTAGTTTGTTTGTTTACATATCATTGTGCTTCTGTTTTTATGTCAGCTATTTTAATTCACTGTGAAGCACTTAGGTATCCTCCATTCCTTGTAAATATGTGTGGTATAAATAGGTAAATCAGATTGTACCTTTGCAGTTAAATCTTACAAATCAAATCACCCTAGGGGATCAAACAAACTGTTGCTATTTCTCCATTTGTCGAGGAATGAGGGGCGATAGATAGAGAAAATCAAGCACATTTCAAGAAAGAAAATGCTTGAAGACTCATAAGCTACCAACAATTCAATATAATAGCTTTTTGTGTCCTCGTCTTCTCACAGAGGACACAACTTTTAGCAACTATGCATAGCAAGCTCAAAGTATGGTAAGGTAGAATAACATCAAATCATTTTGCAGGCAAGTAGGCGCTGTCAACCAAAGTTTGCTTTTGTCAAAATTCACATTTATCACTCGATAGCATCACTCGGTGGTCCTGAAGAGCAAACCAAAACAGCAAACAACTTAACACGAAAGTGAATTGAAAAACAAAGCAGAAAATCAAAAAACACAATGACATTAATCTACTGGAAGAGGAAGGTTCTGGTGGGTGACGTGAGCCATGAGCTGATAGGACAAGGGGGAGGACTTAAATTGGACAAAGGCATCTTTCATGATTTGACCAGAAAGTTATTCTGCCTTTAGTGCCATTTTTAAACAATGACCAGTGACCTAAACATAGCTGCTGCTCTCCCAGAATATTTTGATTTTGGACATGCATATGAAGTGATACTGGATATGCTGAGGACAACTTTAAGAGGGACTGGGCTACAGAGATAGGATAACTATTCTTCACTACAGCTATCACTATTCAGTTATGGGACCATGTGGCAAGTTCTTCAAGAAAACAAAAAAGATGCATTAAACATGATGTTGTAATGACACTATTGAAGCAACTAGATGCACAAAGAATGGTTGTGAGATTTACAAGATGCAGACATCGCTCCATGGGGCATGTGTTGTTTCAAATTTCCTGTTGTGTTTAGTTATTCAGTCTTGTTTTTTTTTCTTTTGCTGTTGTTTTTTATTATATATATCTGCAGTTGTATTTAGTTTTTTGCTGTTGTGGTTTGCACTCAGGGCCACCGTACATCTTACAGAATACATTTTATGGCTTAATGTCCCTTAAGATTTGCACTGTTTGATTTTTTTTTCAATTATTAATGCATGAGGAGGCAAACACAGCAATTTCAGGCCTGCTTTCAGAATAAAGAATAAGTTATTTGTATGCAACAACTTAAATTTGATGATATGGTTTGTTCTTGGAGCTCCCTGACATGCCAGCGTCTGAACACAGCTCCCCCGTCTTTGATGTGCATTCATGAAAGGCCAAGGCAGGAAGAGCAGCCGCAGCAAGGACCCCCGGGGTACAAAACAGAGCAAGCGTCAATATCACAGCACATATGACACTGGTAAAATCAAAAACAGCATAAAAGGAGGTTGTCAGATCCATCAAGGTAAACACCATTTTTGAATTTCCTGTTTTATTTTGTAAACCTTTGACTCTCGTCTTTTCCAGTTCCTGTCAAACTGCCTCCCTAAACGTTGCTCAGCGGACCCCTCCCTGATGTGTTGCACCTGTGTCTTGTCATGTTCGATCCCCTTTCCTTCTTGAGTCCTGGTGTCCCCAAGCTTCTCTGCCAGATTATCACTAAATTGATACATCCAGCCTTTTGTATAATTCATGCCCATCCTGTCTCGACTTTTCCTGCTTGTTCTCCTTCAAAATTTCTTCCTCTCAAACTTTGTACCTCTGCCCTTGACGATAGATTTTTTTGTGTACTGAACCTGTATTAATTGAAGTCTACCCTTTTGAAAGCTATGACTGTCTCTGGTGTTTGGATCCTTATTCTGTGCCTGACAGAGGCATGGGGAGGAGGTGGGTTTAAAAAGGATTCAGGGGGAGCAGTAAGAGTATGAAGGCTGAAGAAGAGTAAATAGACCACCTATGTTACGATCTGCCAATTGGATACATAGATGCCATCAGATGAGCTGTTAGCTGACTGGGCTGGTGTTCAGAGAGGCTGATGGTCGACTTTGTGACCTGCCTGAACTAACGCTAGGCTCGAGTTGCCATATTTCCACCCTTGGTAACCTGGATGACAGCAGGTGCTTGACAGAGTTTCAGAGCTTCAGACCCTGAGAGGAAGTGACTACATTTTGAATACAACCTAAGCCAACACTCCAGGAAAATCACAACTTCTCAGACCATTAAAGGAGCGTCAGCTTACCTGCAGGGTAACTCAAACCATAAATGCACCTATGTACATAAAGACCAGGGAGCAGATGATGATTTGAAATAAAGAAAGAAAAATGCAGCAGGTAGCTAGAAAAAGAAAGGAGACCTTGTGGCTTTTCCACTTTGACATGGATCAAAGAGGTCATTAACTCTCCTTTAGACTTTAAAAAGCTGCATTCAGTTCCCAAGAACCAACATTACTCATGTCATTACTTAGTGGGCTTTCTGTATATCTATACAATTTTTCTCTTTCTCTGTGTGAACTTTGTCACTCAGCATAATAGATTTCTTTGACTTTTGTGAGCATTTAAAATGGAGACAGTTAAAAATCAAACACTCACAGCAACATAATGCATATGAAAAACTGTTGAAAGAAATCAAATAACATTGTTTGATCTTTAACTCATTAGCGGTATGAAAGAAAATCATCTGTAATATTACGACTTTAGATGCCATAATCACAACCCTGAAAAGAGATACAACTGCAGAGATTGAAAGTTATTGAGAGATCCATAATGATAACTTTTCACAGAGTGTTTCTGGTCTATAGCAGTTCTTGGTGTCCTTCAGCACATTGTTTTGGCATCACAATTGCTCTTATGGCTCAGTCACTACACAGTCATGAGTTCTTTTTTCTTTTCAAGCAAAAAAGAGAAACTTTTCTCTTTTAGCTACCAAACAGCAGTCAGAGGAGACAGACATGACTCTGAATGCCTTTTTTTTTTTTACATCGATCTATGCTACATCTATGAGCACCAAAAAAATCATTATAAAAATGACTTCCTTCAGAGATGATTGAAAAGGAGATAGAGCTAGGAGAGAGAGAGTAAGCAGAGAGTGACATCAGGGACTAGGGTTGGGATCAAACCCAGGTCACCCACTCGAGGTCTATAGCCTCTGTATGTCACATGATTTAAAAACAAGACCAAACAGGCGCCCCAAGAAGGTGTCTGATATTTTTATGTCTGCAAACAAGTTCTTCCACAGAGGTGCCTTTGAAAGTACCTGACAATCTGGTGGATGAAGTGGTCCGGGTCCTGAGCGGCAAACACGGTCAGAGTGGTCCCTGCCGGCACACCCTCCTCAAAGCGGATCATCTTGGGGTTAACCGGGAAGACAGGCGGTTCGTTCACGTCCTGAACAGAAATGGTAACTCCCGCTGTGGATTGGAGCGAAGACTGGATACCACTGGCTAAGTGGGCCTGGTTGGACACTACCACAGTGAGCATGAAGGCACGATTCATCTCAAAATCCACCGGCTGGAAGAGAGAGAGAGAGAGAGAGAGAGAGAGAGAGAGAGAGAGACAGAGACAGAGAGAGAGAGAAATGAGCGATGGGAGCAAAATGAGAGCCGCTGATTGCAAGATTGGTTCTAACTGTGTTCCAATTTGAGAAATGACATACAATTCAGAGAAAACAATGTGAGAGCAAAGTACTCAGTCAACAACATCTGGCACTTGAGAGCAGGTGGAAACTTACAGCCGTTGAATAATCATGGAGTACAAATGTAGCTTTTCATTTCAATCAAGATAGATATTAATCATTGGGGTGTCTGCATAGAAGCTAAACGCACAGCTTCAGTTTTTACCTTGACCACTGTCAGCATGCCCTCGTTGGTGATGGGGTTGGTACGGACGGTGAAGTGTCCAGAGGGGTCTCCGCTGACGATACGATACACAGCGTTCCAGTTTGGACTGTGAGGCTGATCTCTGTCCACCACTGTCAGGTTGGTCACCACCACGTTTACCTTGTTCTCCGGCACCTCCCCTGAAAACTAAGGAGCAGGATGGAGAGGGAGAAAGGGATGGCAGTAGAGGATGGAGTGGATAACATTATGGTGATTTTTTTCCAGCACTGGGCTAATGGATGTTAATAAGTTGATTTATTGAGACTCTAAATGTTTGCTTGTGCGAACATCAATCTTTAAGCATTTACTGTAATTGTTATTATGAAAACAAACTGCTCTTAGGGTCATGCCTGTAACGCTCATTACACTGAAACAGGAATCGAGAAAAGCAAAACAAACGGGGAACAAATTACAGAGATTGGAGAGGAAGTAAAAGGAAACATATTAGTATAAACTTGCATAACAGGGAATCATATCTCCTATTATGTTAATGCTGTCCCCTATCCCCCTCCACGCCTGCTCGCATGAAACTCTTTATTTTAACTAATGGATTTGTTCAATTAACTGTTTACTCATTTAAATGAGATTCTGTGCATTCAACAAATCTAAGTCTTAATAAGCAATTAGATAAGTAGTGTAATTAAGGCTGTGGAAGGAATAATCTTTGACTAATGATCTTCATTATTTTGCAATCTAACACAACTTCCCTCTGAAGTAACTCTGGAGTAAACTCTGTGAAAGCTGCAGCACCAGGAGAGGAAGGTCTTACAGCACTGGGGATGCATGTCCCTCTCTATAAGGGCTTAATCTTGTACTAAAATGCAGAAAGACAAACACACACACACACACACACGCACACACACACTCAAAGCTCTTATTGTCAGAAGTTAATCCTTCCTTCCTCTTGTGAAGAGTTAACTTGTTTATGGTGTGTGTCTGCCAGCTGCTGTTCACTTTAATGGCTTCATCATCATGGGACTGAAGCAGTGTCCAAACCACTCAGTTCCTCTCTTCTCATTCCTCCTCTCCCTCCTTGCCCCCTCTTCTCCAATTCCCTGCAGTATGACCAGGCTGATAAGCACAAAACAAATTAAATATGCACGCTCAGTCCCTACAGCGTGGGCTCCTCCATTTCATTTTCACCTCCAGCTTTTGCACCAACACCAACACAAACCTTCCTAGTTTGTCGGGCCATGCTTGTCATACAGCCAAATGAAAATGCTCTCCACACAATGGGGCTGACTCTAAGGGAGGGCGCATCCAAAATGGCCACTTTCTCCCGATGCAATGTGGACCCATTGATAAGCCACAAGAGACACAGACTTTGAGTTCCTAAAGGATTTCGTTGGTGCAAAGGAGCGGGAGAAACGCATTAGGCTATATGATCCAGTCCTAGGTTATTGTCACTGCCAGACCTCAGTCCATCGTGCCAGTGAAAATTTAATTTAAACAGAGCAATAATAGAAAGAATCACGAAACTTGGATAAAGCTGTCAAGCTAAAAAAAATACCCCAATATCTTACAAATCCATTGACCAAATCAGCCTAATTTTGACTATGGTTCCTGAAAACAAGCAAGGCTGCCTCTTATTGCTCAACGATTCAGAGAAGAAAATATTATCTCTTTCCACAAAGCTATGTCATAGTTGAAAAACTTGGCATATAAAGGCTTCCGCAGGGTGAAGTGGGGTCACATGAGGCCAACAATTTCTGACTCTGAATAACATTACTTTTATGTTTAAACCATTCAAAGTCAAAGCATCATCATCTACCAACTCAGGGTCTTTTTATGTACTCAGTCACCAATTCATCAAGCATGCATGAAGGACAACATCAAACAAAAACCATGAATTCACTGATTACTGAATTATTGCTTTTCATGACTGCGTTTAGACATGTCCAGACGTGACGTCACTTGATCTTAAACCAGGAGACATCAGTGGTGGTATAGTGCTATACAGACCCCAAATCATTTCAGAAAACAAATCTGCATCTCAGAACAGCACCCAACAGGGGAAATCTACAACCTTCTTACTGAAAATTGACTCAGCAAATGAAAATGTTCCATTTTAGACTGCAGGACTGCAGATAAACAAGACTAAATGGGCTCTTCTTTCTCTTTATGGACTGTTGAAACCAACACCAAATGGTTATGACAGCATAAAATATCTAAATATGTGTAACAAATCCAGACTTTTTCTGTTACTGGGCTGAAATCAGTCCACTTGAGCAGACCATTATGTCTTTGCAGTAACGATAACACAACATGCAGTGGACACTAACTCTTACTGTCTTTCTTGAGATTTTTTCCTTTTTTTTTTTGAAAGCACAAATAAAAGTCAAGGAGTGGGAGATGAGGAGAGTGTAAAAAAGCACTCTGACTCTTGAAGGTGTGAGAGCTGCAGCTCCACAGGCGATGCACAAATAGCACTCAGCTTTTGTTCATTAGATCTGTGCACCAGTGTGTCTCTGAAGTCAAACTGTCAATCCTGCAAGTTCTCCAAGAAACGATCCTGTTTTAAACTTAATTTCGTGGAACAACAAACCTCTGCAATCACTTACACAAAAGTATGATACACTTGATTAGTTAGTGTGATTAGATAAATTATAGCCAGCAATTTTCAACTGTTTTAGTTATCATCAAACCATCAAACAGAGAACATTACACTTACACAGTGCTTTCTGGCCCATACGGTGATATGAATAATGCCTGTAGTTTTTTTTTTTTTTTTTTTTTAAATTTAGACTCTATATATCAGCTTGGTTAACACCCCCACAAGCAATTTCACTTAATTAGCGTGCTTATGTTTTCTCGATGCCTCCCATAGAGAGCACTGAATTCCTCTCGCGTTTGTCATGCACAAATAATTACTGAAGCGCTCAGAGTTGAGTTGCATGTGTGGGAAGCAAAACAAAAAGTAGAGATTGACAAAGCTAAGGAAAAGACATCTGGAGAAGAACATTATTTTGTTTGTGTCTAAGTAAGGGGCGTACAATAAAAACATATCTTTATTCATTTTTACTCATTACTACGTTGAGTCATGCAGAGAAATATGGTCAACTGTTCCTTCACAGCTCAGTCGAAGCTGCTCTCATTTATTCAAGAGGATTTAAAGGAAAGTAACACATTCACAAGACATGACCAACTTTTCCAAAGCACGTGAACTAAAATGTAAGCGCATGTCTGAAACTGTGTATGTCAAGGGCGATGCACACATGTTCGTGTGTTCCTCTTGCAGAGAAGCATGTCCATTTTCTAGCTAGCAAGAGCACTCTGGTTCAGCTCCCCACTGGTAAAGATGGTGGTGCAGCCAGCACAACAGACGGGGGATGGAGCAGCTCTGAGCAGCAGCTTGTTCAGCGAGCCCCCCCCCACTCCCTCCGACAACTGGGGAGCTCTTATCAGAGCACGCGGCTGGAACTGTACTGGCATGTACGCTGCAGACGGCCCGGCGGAGGAGACAGGGATCACAGTGTGTGAAGCTGACACACTGCTGCTTCTGCCACTGAGCTCGTCTGCAGACAGCATCTGTCTCTCTCTGGAATCTCAGGAATCCAAGCGCTCCTATAGAGAGCAGCTGCATTCCTGTAGGTCTACCAGGATGTGGTCAACATTTCATTCACTTGTAGGCAGATTGAGAATTATGATGATGAAAAGCTCTGTACAGGAGAAGCTATGAAATTGCAACATTGGGAATATCTCTCTTTAAGTTCCTGTCTCATCATCCAAAACTTTTTGAAATTCTTAGTCTAAAAAAGAAACAATTCCCTACCTGACCACAAACACTGCAACAGTAAAGTGTGCTGTAGCGTGACTTCCTGTCAGACCAATGTGAAGGTCTCAGGGACCGAGGCCAGATGCCGGTAGACAAACCTAAGCCACCAGAGGCCCTGCTGGCACGGAAAACACAAGGAAGGAAAGAGGGAGGGTATACTGTCTTTTCACTAAAACTGAACTTCCAGTCACTGTGCCTTTTTTTCTGCCACAAGTCTGGTTTCATCTTTTGTTGTGTTCTTATCAATAATATATGTATATATACTGAATATATGATTTTTCTCTACACATCTGTCCTTATCCTACATCTCCGTCTGCTTCTGGGGCATTCTTTCATCTCAATATTCCCTGAAAACAAATAACAGATTACTATTATTGCAAGATGTTTGTCTTGCACAAGGACCAGGTGACATATTTTGTAATATTCATGGTTTTTTTGAAAGTCACTGGGATCAGATGATATGTTTCTAATATTGTGATTCTTGTCTTTTCCAGGGACAGGCTGGTACTTTTTTTTAAATAATAAGACAACACCACCTGAGACTAATGTCTCCTCCTGTGCTACACAAAGCTCTGCAGGGGCTCTGTGGGGGGATAGTGTTGCATTTGTCTCTTTGGACCAGGTCTTCAGGGGACAGCATGGAAATGATTCAGCAGGGATAGATATTTCATTCACCACCTTGACTTTTGAGAAAGCTAACTCCTTCAGGTGGAAATATTTTATCTTATCTGTGGGACAGTCAGCACTCACCGTTCTGACCGTCAGCTCCGGGGGATTGTCGTTGATGTCAGTGATGCTGATAAGCGCTGTGGCTGTATTGGACAAGCCAAAGTTCAAGTTGCCCTCCATGTCTGTGGCCTGGATGATGATGGTGTACTGGGACACTTTCTGTAGGAAGAAAAACAGAGGAGACATACTCAGAGAATGGTACTTGAAATGCTTCAACAAACCTGGCTCTGATGCATGACACTTTTTGCCATGTGACAAAGACACAGTGAGTCATAATGAATAAATGCATGAATTCAGATCATTCAAAACTGCCAGCCAAGGGTACATATCTTTCCTTCTTTCACAGATCACTGAAGTAGGAACATGAGTCTGTTAGAACACCTTATTCGCTCAATAACAGAGAAGGAACAGTGCACTTGCACACACAGGCACACACTGAAGCGTGTGCACTCACACATGTACTGACATACACAAAGTTGCAGGAAGAGATCGCATGTTGGTAAGAGGCTCATCCATTATTGCCTAAAAGTCTTGGCTTTCCGCTGTGGGAACAGACCTGGGTCATCACTCATTTTAATGGAGGCACCACCACTTTAAGCTGCACCACAGCGCTGTGGGTAATACAGGGAGGTGGATAGGCCTTATTTAGTCCAGTTACAGTGAGGGAGAGTCAATCCTGAGCCTGCTGCAGTATGCACTGCGACATAACAGTTCAAGAAAAGAAACACCATCAAACAGAAGAGACAGGGAGAGAGTGCGTCAACATCCCAGCTCAGTGACGCTGTCCATGGTGCTAAAAGTTCAGTTAGTCCCCAGACTCAACACTGCAAAGAGGGCTGTCCTCCCCCTCCCTCCTGTGTCTGTGCCTGTGTGAGTATGTGTGTGCATGTCTGTGTTTCTACCCTATCAGCATAAGCCTATCTGCTTTGTGGTCTCTTTTTCTCTCTATTAATCCATTTGGCTCCAGCCTCCATTATGTTATAGCAAATAGAGAGAGAGTGAGAGAGAATGCATGTCAAGGACAAGCCTGTGTTTTGTGCACAGGCCCTGCTTCTTTGTCTAGCACCCACAATGCTCTCTATTGAGGGTCTAATCCTTGTTTGTTATTGGGCTAGTTTTGTGGTATTCATCCAAGGGTCATGGTTTCTGACCACTTGATAGCCGATGGCTCTGTTGTCAGACACCAGACGGAGGAATAGGAACACACAGGTTGAGATCTTGTATGTGTAAATGTGGAAGTCATAGTGGCAATTCTTTGTGACTGATTCTTTGCTTTTTTACTTCCTTGATGTCCACCCCCCCCCAATCTCTTGTTAGTTCCCATTCTCCGCTTCTTGTGATCTCACGCTATGCTTTCTCATCACATCTAGGTAGCCTACATGCAACCCCTTTCTGTCCTTTATCTGTGTATCTCTCTCTCTGTGTCTCTCTCATGTCCTGCTGGTGTCTTTAGCTACCCAGATCTGTGCCCCCCCGCCCCCAACACCCCTTTTCAGCCTTAGTTGTTAAGGATGTGGTTGACTGTTTGATCAGTCAGACCATTGAGAGGAGTTGAAACACACAGCTGGAGTCATTTAGTATCATTCCAAGTGATTATGAAGTGAATAGACAAGTTAATCTGCACCAAACCAAACCTATTAATGAAAAACCAATACTGGCTTCCTTTTATTCGACTCATAATTAAATATCAATATTATTTTCCCTCCCAGAGTGCTTTGTGAATAGATCTGTACATGATTTTGTCTCTCTGTGGACTTATTAAATCCGGTCACATACATCAAATAAGAAAAAAAAAACAGATCACTGTAAGAAGTCAATAGGTTGGAGGTTTGATGGACACTCTTTTCTCAGGTTAGGTGAGTGGAGGTGATCCAGCAGGTGGAGCTATCACACAGTAGGAGGTGTGGCTGGTGTACCCCTTTCGCAGGTTTATATCACTGATCTGAGTGTAGTTGGGTGAGTTTATGGCCTTTCTAGTGCACACATGCACATCCACTGATGCTTCAGTGAGTGGGAACAGGTGGAATGGAACGGAACGCTCAGTCTCTTACACCAGGTATACATGTTCACAAACCCCCCCCCCCACACACACACACACACCCACACACACTCACTCACAAAGTGTGAGCTTCCCTCTGACAATCAAAAGTTTCTGTCCATACAAGCCAGTACAAGGCTCTCAAATGAGTCCCATACAACCTCTGATCACAAAATCTTTCCATTAGATTAGAGTTAAGCACAAACACACACCCCCCACCCCCCACCACCACCACATTTGTAGAACCTGAAAGCCATCCCAGGCCACAGAAACACCTGTACACAGAGCAGCGCCAACAATGCAACCCAATCCTTTTATTTTTCCCCGACCAAAAGGAAATTTACCATCCAGCACACTGAGAAAAGTAAAAAGAAAATGGCTTTAGGCACTCAGTGTTAGCCACTTAATACGTCAAGCCAAGCAGCATATGAAACAGGTGGAAGACCTGGCCACCAAAGGTTTATAAGCAAATGGACTGATGCTCTGGCGAGACTTTGTCAGCAGGAACATGGTCAAGGAAACATTTGATAATGGCCCGAACATGGAGGACAATGTGAAACAGAACAATGCAGCAGTGGCTTTCTAGCAAAAACATGCACAGAGGAGAACGAATGGTGCCTGAGTTAAGTGTGTATGTTCACAAAGTGTGCTGTTAGGGAACACTCACAGAGGGTAAAAAGGGCCAGATGAGTGAGAGACTTGATCTTGCATGTGTCGTTTGTGGATTAGGTTTCGGTCTGCCAGGCTACTAGTGTTCACAGTTATTAGCTTGTCACTTACAATCTGTCTCAAATAGGCTGGCGGCAATGACTGCTCCTTTCTTTTCTTTGACTTCACTCTCCATGACCCTTTAATACTCAGTGCCAGTGACCCTGCTCAGAGTTTCCTTACAGTTCAGATGGGGTTAAATTCACTCATTTTGATCCTAATGGATTGAAAGGGATGAGTTAAATTCAAATCATTCTATTTCAGCTTAGTTTCACATCCACCCCAGAAATAAAATACTCCTGTATGTGTCGTTACAAATGAGGAAGCTGCAGTTTTGGGATTATGGGAGTACAATGCAGTACAAGTTTACACAGTTATTTTCTCTTTTTACATCTCTTCCCAGCTAGAGCTAAAAATATGCAGACTAGTCTGTTTTGTCTCCATCTTCATCGTTTGTTGCTCTCTTCATCCCTTGCAGGGATGTCTCTATAGTTGGACTGAGGACAAAACAGCTCGACTCAGTTTTGAAGAGAACACAAGCCAGCAAGAGCTGTTCTCTGAATGCTTCTCTCTGAATCCCATTTCAGAGGCAGTTTCTCAGATACGTAGGTAAATCTGAGTTATGAACTCAGAATCTACTTGATTAGATATGCCTCCACATTTATGCAAACAGCTTGCAGCCACATACTGAATAAATAGAGGCTATGAGTCACATATGGATAAAGCTGCTGGAATAAAGAACTCAACATGGCTGGGCAAAAGTTTAGTGAATCCTACAACCGAGAATCACAATGCAGCAGACATAACAAGATTAGGCAAATAGAAGTATGATGAGCATGCTGTTGTCATACTGTCTGGCTCCAGCATGTCACAAACTGATGAAAACAATAATGCCAGATAGCAGGGAAATACTGTGTGCTCTACAGCAGCAGATCATGTCAGGTTGCATTAAACTACTGGTAAAAAGAGGAGGACTATGTGGTCGAGGAAACTGATAGGACGTTGAAATACTTGAGCCTTTGACTTAGACTCCAGTCCATCTTAAGCTCTGGTTCAATCTGGTCTGGTCTGGTTCGGACCTGTACTTGAGCCAAGAAAACAAGGAACAAGGAATATTGACAAGGACAATCTGACTAATTTGCTGAAAAAGACTACTTTATTATTTTTTGCTTTAATTATTTAGCACAAGGCACTGAAAATTTATTCAAGTAAGGCCTGTCACTCATGGCGTTCACATGCTGTGTTGTTGAGCAGCGGCTCATTGGAGTATTCCTGAAGACATACCACAAGTTGCGAGACTTGCTTCATAGACTTTGCTGCAAATGTGAGCAAGAGCAGTCCAATGTGCAAAATTTGTGCAACTTTACTTCCGGCAAGTAAAAGTGACTGTAAGGGGAATCTGCAAGAAGTGGATTGCAGTTCGGCCGGGGGACTTGCACAAAATGCCATGATGTATTTGTTTGCAAAATGAAAGTGAACGTAGATCAGATCTTTTTATCACTACTTTTCTTTGTTCAAAACAACTTTTACTAGCAACACAATGTATTTATCAACAGAGCTGTTGTTTGAAACATGAAATCAAGCAACCTTTGTAAGTTTGTTGAGTAGCCGGCTGCACAAATCTGAGTGTGTATCGTTTGTGAATCCTAGTTATGTCTTACCAGTGGTCATCTACCAAACAGAGCAAACATGACCTGGCTCTTCAATTTATCAATGAACACTCAGGTTTGAAAAGATCACTGCAGTAAAGCTGCAGCATGTGAGTTGAAATGAACATTTTCACAAACAGCTTAACCCATATTCTAGCCTTTAGCCTGTTTAAGCCTTTAGCCGAGCTCTATCGCTCTTCTGTTTAGCTTTCTTCTGCTCTTCCAACCCTTTTCTGTCAGACAGTGAACTTCCAGTGTCTACTATTACTGCTAAGTAAATTCAAGAAACTGTTTTTAGCAGAGGGAAACACAGATCTCTTTTCTCACTGCTAAACTTTGTCAGCCTGCGTCGCATTGTCATAGAGATTTCACCTTGCTGTAAATCAATCAGTGGTCCAACCCCATCGGAAGACTAGGAATTGGAATATGGAAAATAACTTATTTCAGTGCTGATAATCTAATTTCAAATTAGGTAATATGATAATATGTTCAGGCATATATCTAGATATAAGAATTTTTCAAGACAACCAAGAAAGTCATCACAGTCCCTTCAAGACCTCTATTAGCCACTACAGCAACCCTGTCACTGCATAACAGATGTTTGGTTCATTAAAACTATGATGAATAGTGGGTAAGCTTGAGATATTTTGTGCTTGTGGAACATCTGCAGTGATGTCACTGCAGCAAAACTTTTGAGTTGATCTCCTGTTTAAGAGAGCCACATTGTGTGTTTGTGCATGATGCACAATACAGTAACTCCTTGACTCAGAATCAAGGTTTTTTGACTCCACCATAACACTGTAGCACCTGATAAAGCAACTATCTTTCACAGTTTAACAGTAAAATCAAACACAAGAAAACAAAAACGCAAGAGACAATAGAGACACTCAAGTGAAGTGTTATTGGAATGAAAGACTAGAAATCAACTTTGAAACTGCTTAAATTGATCTGGTATAGGTCAACCCTCAATACGCGACAGAGAAAATCTTTCCCCATGATAAATACAATGCAAAATCATACAAACTTTTCAAGCACATAACTGAGTAAAGAGTTACATCAGACCATCATGAGCTAAAATTTACATGTGAAGGGATATAATAACTTCAATTGATAAACTTATCCTTCAAAGCAAGAGCTGCTGTCTAATGGTTGAAGCAAAGAAAAATACTAACTAAAAAAGTTTTTTCAAAGTGCTGTTTAGAATAATGCCTGACCCGATTATCTACCAAAGAGAGTAGAAAATCAGAGCTACTTCAGCCCCTAGTTCACAAACCAGGCCGTTCTAAAATTAAAGTGGGGTCAAATTTAGAGCTTTTTTGGAACAAATGACAAGGTTAGTATTCAGTGAATATTATGAAGTACATGTGAATTTGAAGAACAAGCAGTTCATATTCACTTGTATTCTTTATTTTGCAACCTGCTCGCAGTGAATCATTGGCTTTGTTGCCTCATAATAATTTAGCATTCCCAACCACACAAAGCCAAGTACCCATCAGAAACCATGCATACAGCCACTATCTCCATTCACGCTCTGCAGATCCTAATAGAGGCAGACTGTGGGCACTCATGTCTTTAAAGCAGTCCAGGCGATGTCCTAATCATAGACAATACAGTGCTACAGAGTTGGCAGCAGCCTGGTGGACAGCCTGGGATTCAGCCACACCTCACCAGGCTACACCAGACCCTTCCAATCCAGGACTCATGGGAGGATTGAGACAGCCTGGGGTAATAAAAGACAACAGCTCTTCCTGCCAGTGGAAACACAGCCACAGAGGGAAGGTGCACATGTGCCAACTGTGGCACTCTGACATCTCTCACTGCCTGCTACCTGCTGCACCACTTACCTCCTCCCCAGTAATGCATGTCATCCACAATAAACTGGCAGGCAGACTATTTTTTGGTTCAAATTTATTATAAATTCAAGCAACCAAAATTTTGAAATCCCAAAACTCCAACCCTTAATTGTCACAATCATGCCTTTCCTGGCTCATTTACTGATACCACTTTCTTCTTCAGGAAAAACAAGTGTATAGCTACTATCAGGGACCTTTATAGTCATAAAAATTTTGCCATTTTCTCTCAGCTCATAGACAGATATAATTTACCATGTGCACATTTCTTCTGCTACCTTCAGGTGAGAGACTTAAACTGCAAGACTGTACACCACTTTGAGCCACATCTGACTTTACACTCTTATGAACCAAGACCCTGACTCAAAAAGACCACTCTCTAGATTCACTCAACTTTTCGCGCCATATGGAGCCGTCTCCACTCAGCACTGAAAAGCTGCCGGGGAAAAAGACTTGGAACTGACAAACTGTGATGAGGACTGGGAAATTTACCCCAATGACATTCACTGCTTTATAAATTCCAGGCACCAACTTATTTATTTACATTATTCTTACACCAAATACAATTTGCCCAAAATGTAAGTTGGCTGAGGGCACTATCGGTCATCTTTTCTGGGTCTGCCCTAAACTCTGTCAGCTCTGGTCGTTTATTTTCGAATGTTTTTCTGACATGTTCAACTGTAACATCTCTTCTGACCCTCCGACGTCAATCTTTGGTGGCTCTCAGCTAACCCACCTTACTCTGACGCCCTCACACCTGAAAACAATACAATACAGAATGCTATATTTAAATATTTTAACCCACCGGTGAGGATGTCCTTTCTTTAAAGAACTGGTTAGCAGAAATTACGAATCTGTTGCACACGGATCAGATATAGTGTTTCTCTTGACTCTGCAGCCTTAGACAAGATGTGGCAACCGTTTCTTTCTTACCTTTCAAGGACAATGTAATGTTGCTATATATGTGTAAGTGTTTGCTATGTGGTGTAATTCTACTTAAATAGCACCTTATGATTCCCCCCACACGCACACACAAAAGTGTTGTCTGTTGAAAGCTTTAGATAAATAAGAAAGACCCTGAATAGAAAAGGCTGTGATACTCAAAGTGAAGGGTGTATGGAGTCAAACACACATGTATAGCATGTAGAGCACCTTGATAGCCTGGGGGAAGGAGCAAATGGAAGCATGTGAGGTCAGCAGAGGAGAGGGACTATGGGCAGAGAGTGAGGAGTAATAATTGGTGTTCATCGGTGCCATGGATAAGTGATAGCAGGCTAACCTCTCTGTACCCCCTAGTCTCCTCAACACGAGACAACCTGCCTCACCCCTTAATTAGCACATGAATATTGTAATTAAGCCAAAGCACAGTCAAGGATGAGCGGGAGAGTGAAAGGAGGAGATAGGAGGGGAGACAGAAAGTCTGCAGTAGGTGTTCTTACAGTGTTTAATCATAAATCCAGTCTAAATACGAGGAGCATGCATTTTTATGTTCTGGTGTCGCAGTAAACTATTCAGGTGGCACAGATCCTGTTTGACTTCCTGGATCTTGCTCCTCACCTTCTTTGCTTTTCCATGCTATTTAACACCAAGCGTAACTGCATGAGAGTGTGTGACACTGACACATGCCCATGTGTCTGAAAGCATTTATGTGTTTGTGTTGATGACCTTGACAGCAGGTGCATAAACTCCCAGGTGTGTCCCAGTTTTAGTGGGAGGATCAGAGGCAGGTGGGACTGAACCTGGCTTGATGTGTCCAGATTAATGAGCTTTCCCTCACTCACATCAGCTGCTACTGCTGCTGCTCGGGCCAAGCTGGAAACAGGGACACAGAGCTGGCTTGCGTTCACTTGACTCATTTATTTTGTCCCACAAATGTGCCTCGCTGTCATGCCATGCCAGCACAGTATTAGATTTGGAAAAGAAACCAGCATTGATGTATTGTACTGTTCTGTTATCAAAATCTGGGTTTGTTCTTGAGATTTGAACCTTAATTGTTCTTCAAACATGCTCATTGGTAAAACCCAGATTTAATTTCCAGAGCGTTGCCCGGTCGTGTTTTGTGTCAGGAGGCACCATTGGGCCTTCTCAGATGATAAACATTATGAGACACACTAAACGCTGTTTTAATGCTTGCAGTAAAATCATTCAGCTAAGTTACGAGAATGAGATTGCCCTTATAATGGTGGCATATGAGTTTGAGTGTTTCCTAGATTTTGCCAGTTGTATTATACTCTAAATCTTAAACTGCATAGAGAAAGGGGTTTATATTCAAGTGCCTGTGAAAGCTTGCACAAGAGGAAGCCTCCATTATGAACAATCTACCATGAAACGCTGTTACCAAAAGTCACCGGATGCGTCTTGGGATAAACAAGAGGCGACCCTGCATGACCCTCCTCATTAGTAGAATAAAATGGAGCAAGGAGAATTGTGTTGCTGTTGTTGTTGGTGCTGTGTGGGTTGGTAAACAACTAGAGCTAGCAACAGACGCACACGGCAGCAGTGGATGACACCAAAGAAGACAATAAAGAGGAAGCTCCTGCGACCTCTTCAGCAGAAAGGTGCTGAGTTTGTGTGGTCATTATTTCTGCTTGGAAAAAACATACTAGGCCCACTCACATGAAAACACAATGACAGGAAAACGGAAATGACTGATTTTAGCTAGTTAAGTTGAAATTGCAAGTGCATTTGAGAGCTATCCTACTTTTGAAGGTTTGAGGTGAAGAATTTTCGAATCAAGGAGTTCTGGGAAATTGACGTTTTAAATTTATCAGAATAATAGTTGAAATATATTTTGTCTCCAGAAAACAAATAGATATATTTCATATAAAATGTAGACATTTGTTTGTATCATATATCTCAGTACAGTTACTTTTGACACATGACCCTGATAGTTCTGGCCTAAAGAAACCTGGTTTCACATTTATTACATGACATTTAGAAAATCTAAAATCTTAGATATTACATCTTTGATGTAGCCTTGGAAAGCACATATCAATGTAGCTTTCGGGTGATTTGATTGGTTTGAATTCTTTCTCTCCACAGAGACACAAGCTGATATGAATCACTAAACAGTGCTCTGCTGAAAGGCTTTCTTTTCAATTTCTTCTTCCTAATGAGCTGGACATGGCAGCAGCGAGTCGATAAATCAAGTGTATCAAATATAAAGTCAGTCTTGTTTTTTGTGGCTGGATGGTTTTAGAAATAGTTTGACATATTGGAAAATATTCTTATTTACTTTCTTTTCAAACTGGGCTAGACTTACATGAAAAATCTTTCTCTTCAGTCAGAAGTTTAAAAGAAGGATGCTTTGACTATTCTATTATTATCTTCTTTCTTCTCTCATTGGTTGTCCAACCAAAAATATATATGTACTAGAAGAATATTGAGATGTAGAGTTTACACCTGGAACCTGATACTTAGATTTTATCTGCCATCTTTAACCCCAAATGTGTTCACTAAACTATAGCCAAGAGATTAATGATCTAAAATAATCACATTCATCACGGCTGAAATTTGGCCAGTGTATTTGAGAAAGAAAAACCTTCATACGAAATCTTTGGCAAATGTTGAAACCTGAAGGAAATTTGATTAAAATAACTATCAAACCCAACTGGCCAGACCCATTTTCACAGGGGGGTTCTGCTTCGGTTTAAATATTTTTCAGATTCTCATTTACAAACCCAAATTCAGGAAATTGGGGGCGAAGTGTGATTGTTTGTTAGACCCCAGGACACTTTTCCACTCTGCTACAGTTTATCTGAAATGTGATCAATTCATAAACGTTTTTGGATCATGTGAAAGTATGGCTTCCTCTCTGTACAGCGCACCATACTTAAAATGTATTTCTAGTGTATGCAAACCCATGCAATGATTCCCACTGCAGAGTCATTTGCAGTGGAAGGACTGCAAGATAAACAGTATATGTCTTCAGCCTTGCCTCCACTTGTCAGAGAGTTTTCAAGACTTTCTTGTTGCTCCCATGTACCATAGTTTTTGCAGTCATTTAATTTTTCGCAATCTAATGTTCAGAAACATTATTCTGGAGTTGCTAAACTGTTTTTTCTCACAGTGTGATGAACCTCTTCCGATCTCAATTTAGCCTTTAACAATTGCAAGTTCATTCTGGTATTTTTTTTATGAATCAATCAAATTGACCCCTTCAACATTTGACACATTTTCTCTGCACCAATATCAATCAAATAAGGGTATGACCTCAAAATTCTGCTTTTATCAACCTTTCACACAGCATCCCAGCCATA
Organism: Thalassoma bifasciatum; assembly: GCA_008086565.1. Lineage (NCBI taxonomy): Eukaryota > Metazoa > Chordata > Actinopteri > Labriformes > Labridae > Thalassoma > Thalassoma bifasciatum. The sequence continues at coordinate 804,954 of RPOG01000012.1, read as the reverse complement.
ACGGAATGGAAGCTGTGTGTTAATGCAAGTTTTCAAGCAGCTGAAACACTACGGATAAAATTATTGCATTAAGATGCATCACAGTTACCATTTTGTAAGATCATTGGGGAAAGGACGCCAACCTCCTGGGGCATGTACGATGAAGCAGAATAAACACAATCCGAAATCTTTCTCTGTTTCCTGGATTGACTTGACAAGACCTTCGCAGTCCTGATAAGCCATACCATGAAGCTGGATATCAACTTGGTGGGTGAATCCAGGATTTTACATCTGATCAGCGTACACTCACAGAAAAGGGTGGAGTTTACATCATCTAACCCATCCCAAGCACAGAGAAACCCTACAGAGCAGCCTACTTTACAGTGGATGAGCAGACTATCTAACTTCAGAAATATGAAGAATTCAATCACACCATCCAGGCCTAAAGCAACGCTTTTTCCACAGCAAAAAGCCAGGAAGGAATGCTGGCAAAAAAAAAATTGCGGACTCCATTTGTGCATATAGTTTTGAGATTATACAATTTTAATTCTTCTGGTGAAATACTCTGATAACTCACTTGGGCTTTTTTACAGCACAGGTGTTTGAGGTAGAGCACTTCCTTTGTGCTCTTCCATTGGTTTATATTTTTCACTGAGTCATTTTGAGGCTCAGATCTCTGTGTCAACGTGTCTTGTGTTGAAAGTTGTGTGCTACTTCAATTCATGTTTTTGCAGATGTGCCATGTGTGACCATTATTATTATAGTAATAATAATAATAATAATAATTTTTTTTATTATTATTAACCCCATTATTTCAGATGTGCCCAGCTGCACGGCTTCACAAGCTCCATCAGTTGACAGATGTAGCGAAGTCCATCCAATAAAATTCTGTATCTGAAGTACAGGATGTCATCGAGACATTAAAAGGATTGCATCTATCCCTACAAACACTTTTTTTCCCAAGCTCCCCTCTCATGGTCCGTGCACCAAAGCTGACAGGATCTTCCAGGAATGGGCGGGTCATATTCCAGGAGAGCTGATTGGTCAGGAGTTGGTACTTTTATACTGATTGATCACATCCAGAACAAAACCTGCTCCAGAGCAGGTTAGTTGCCCAGCATAAGTTACCATGGTGATTTATCCTGGGGTAGAAGTGAACAAGCATCATTCATCCAGAGTTAACCCTGAAGTTACCTTGAGAAGGGACAATCCAGCTTCATAACACAGGCCTCTGGCCTACAAGTCAAGTACCCATCAGTCATATGTCGAGGATATCTAAAACCAAGGTGTTTGTGGTGTCGCAACCATTTAAACACTGTGCAGCCCATGATCACAGTTTGGATGAAACACAGGGAGATAAGATCTAAACGACTGTTGGAAAATTACTTTGCTCATAAAATAAGATGTCATAACCATATTTTCACATTTAGTTTAGGTCTTGTGTTTTCTCTCTGTTTTCAACCAAATTTCAACATTTGACTCTTGCTCAGGGGATGGCTGAGTGGATACAAATGAAACACAGATTGAGTAAATGACAAGATTAAGGGCACGAAATGCGTTCACTGACCTCTCTGTCCAGGCCAGCTGCCACAGTGACTATGTCTCCTGTCTCGCTGTTGATGGTGAACATGTTAGGGATGGGGCTGTGGGGTGTCTGAGAAAGGATGCGGTAGCGCACCATGCCATTGGCTGTGGTGGAGTCGTCCGAGTCGGTGGCTGTCACCTGCATCACAGACGAGCCTGAGGGCAGAGAGATAGTTAAAGAGGAAAAGTCAGAGTCAGAGTGAAGTAAATATTCTGCAGCAGTTGATGATGTACATCAGCACACATGGCACAAAAGGAGTTCAAGCAAGGAGAGAAATCTAGTCAGAAAAACAAGCAGGCGACATTCATTAAAAGCCTACAATGTGCTTTTCAAGGCCCTCCACACACATGCACTCCTTTTTGAAAACATGTGGCGTTGTGAAGGTTTCCTGTAAGCCAATTACTGCTAATGAATTTATAGCAAATATCAAAGAGAAGGAAGAAGGCTCTGAAGACAACAGACCCATTTATAAACAAGAAACAAGTCAATCAGACTTTGCAAATTGCTGTGACATTCTCTGTTCTTTTTGCAAGCAACTTTCAGAGTGAGGGCCATTACAGCACCAAGCACAAAAACACAAAACCATTAAATAAGACCCTATTTCAAGCTGGGCTGTTTTGTCCTTTGTATATAGAAAGCTGGTGGGGCAAAGTTTCCACCTCTGCAGAGTCCATTTAGTAATGAGCAGTGCTGGGTCTTCTGCCATTTCCACCATCCATTATTTCAGCCTTCAGCGGCTCCGTGGCTGCCCTTAATGCTCCAATGCTCTCTTCCTATTTGTCTTAGAATCACGGATAAACACTGCCATTTAAGGCAGACAGCACAGAGGTGGTTGGGTGAAGGGTGTGTGTGTGTGCGTGCATGTGTGTGTGTGTGCGTGCGTGCGTGTGTGTGTGTGTGCGTGGGTGTGTGCAGGGGTGTAGTGTATGAATGTTGGGTACATGTGTGCATCTTAATGCACATGCTTTGTGTTTGTCTCCCCAGCACGTACCAGGGTGAGACGCTCTGTGTCTCAGCATCTTCCCTCAGCAGAATTATTGATTTGCACAAGTTTGTCAGTTGGGCTCAGAAATGTGACCAGGCAATTAGGAGCACTTTGTGCTAGAAAGAGGAGAGATCACCTCGCCTCTCTCGCAGGGTTCTGTGAAAATGTCACTTTCCATCAGGCAGCCATTTACACGCTGCTGCTGCTGCTGAGAGGGGAGACAGTCAGCTTGCAGGAGGGGGGCTGCAGGAAGATGAGATGGCTGAGGCACTAACATGCTTCAATGAGGAGACGGTGTAAGTAGAAGATTTAGGGCTGAGGCAGACAAGGACATGGCAGCTAAATTTAGAAAACAACGTTGCCAAAAACCAAGAAATCAGATTATGGAAGAAAGCTTTGAGAGTTAAATGCCTGTTTTATTTCCTTAATTATTCAAAGACATGCAATGTTGATAATAACTTGGATGGTTTTAAAATCACACCTGTGTCCATGTTAGTGGTATGGAGGTATTTCTATTAAGCACTGTAGGTAGTGATTTTATGCTCAACAAGCCCTTTGTTCTCACATTACTCCAAATCATAGTTAAGCACATTTAAAAGTCACAGATATAATACAGAGGCGGAAATTAATCACAAGAGTTTTGGTGAAGCATGTGCTGTGGCATTTTGACGAAAAGTGCTCATTCTCTCCACTTGGTGTAACGCGAAAATCCTTACCTTCCATGGGGTGGGGGGTGGGGGGGCAATAGAGTGTGAGAAGGGGGGAAAAGAGTTGTGGAGAAAAGTAGTAGTGACTTGAACTCAAAAAGAAGATGTTTGCCCAAAAGTACAGAACCAAGAAATGTTCCTTTTTAAAATACAAAGAAGTTTCTTGACCATCACCCATAATGTTGGTTAAAAATTTTTTTTGGATGGCCACTGGGGCAACCAATCAGATTTCAGGCTTTGTCGGCCACCTTCTGGCTCTGCCACAGGACAGAAGAGCATTGCAGCTTCAAGATGTCTTCTCAGTTGTCTCAAAAGTTAGTGGAGGAGGCAAAAATAGTGGGAAGAAATTTCAGCAGCCTGAAAATGCCCAGTACTCCATCTTGCTCACCAACAGGTAAAATACTGTCTACTGCAAGACCCCCTATCACAACAAAATCTTTGGTCCGCTGCTAAAACCTATGTGGGCTTACAATATGAGAGGGTGTCAGATGTAGTCCTTTAAAGGCCATTAACAAATGTTTCCAAAGTCTTTCAGTGCATTGAAGGATAAAGTAGCAATTTGAAATATGACCTCGTATCAGTCAACAACTGTTTCAAAGTGCTCTCTGTTTTTGCACAGAAGAAGTTATTGAGAAAGCAATTTCAGTCAAATACTCTCTATTCATTACTGTAAATATCACAGTTGAAGCAGGAGAAATGCTGGACTCTGGCAGATTTAGCGCTACCTCATGTGTCTTAGTAGTTTCAGGTGTTTTCATCCTCATAATCGGGTCTTGATGTTGCCATTATTCCTAAGACAGACTGTATGAACAGGATGCTAGTGTCTTTGTGATCTATTTTAATCGTTGTTAGGTTGCGTACCTGGGTTTGTCAAAAAAAAGGGGGGCAAAAAAGAAAAACAAATAAAGGACAAGAAGTTCAAAACACAATTGCAGCTATTCCTGAGAGGAAAGCTTCAATGGATATAATCAACTATTCCAGTCTCGTGGGGAGGTAGAGGATGTGGAGCTGGATCACATGACAGCGCAAGGACCTTTCACTTAATTGAGAAGGATTCGCTAATATTATGATGCCGCGCTTTAAGATCCAAACAAGGTTTGCTATGCCTGAAAGGGTTAATCTCCAAGACCGTTTAATTCCTCTTTAATTTGAGCACTAATTCCAAATCCTAATTGCTTTTCCACCAAACTCACTAGAGCTGAAAATAAAACCAGTAGCAGGGGCACAAACAGCTGGCCGTTTTGCTCACGTGGTGCGAGATCACTGGTATGTTCAGTCTATCTGCTGCCTGGACCAGAGTTAATATCTACCTCTAAATTACAGGAAAGAGAGAGAATAGGAAGAGAGATGGATATAACGATAAAGCCGTAATAGAGAGATAGATATGTGATGTAAAGATAGGAAGCAGAGGAGGAAATTGCAAGCAAAAATAGAGAATAAAGGTGAGGAGAGAGGCAAGAGGGTTTCCAAAGACCACTAAAAGCAAGAGTACAAGAGGAAGTCAGGGAGCAGGAGGGGGTGGATGGTGTAAGAGGATAATAACTCTCATCAGTGGAGGGGAGATAGAGGTTGAAAGAGAAGCAGTCATACAGAGGATAGAGAGCAAGAAGGAGAAGTAGAGGTGGAGAGGAAAGAGAAAGGTTGAAACCTGGTGAATCTTGGGGGAAATGAAGAAGGGGACACAAAGAGTTCACACAAGAGCCTCTAATGGAGCCAGCGGTTTTCTGAGGACACCGTAAAATCATCCAAACTATTCAAAAAGACTGAGAGGAAAAAGTCAAAACTGGCAGCATTGATAAGAGGATGGAAGGCCAGATCAAATGTGGCTTTTACTTAGATCACTGTTACTGCCTGATGGCCTGTACATCCTTACTTTCTCACTCTTATCCAGACACAAATGATGTCTGAAGGGCAAACAGTTAAACCTAAACAAGCCGGGCTACATCACTCCAGGCAGTCAGAAAGCAGCAACACTTTTGAAATTAGGAGCCTCTGTTTTCACGTGAAGTCTTGTTTGTGCTGTATCTGAATACTCTTCAATGTCTTGATTTTTCTTTATAGTTGCTCATAGAAACACCGCTTTGTCTGTCTTTTTATCACTATCCATCCCTTTATGTCTCTCTGCTCTGCCAGTTGTTGTGCAGATGGCTGTCTACTAGTTTAAGATTTACCTCTAAAAATGAGGTTTTCCTTTTCCACGACTGCCAAATGTTTGCTCAGGGGCAAATTTATTTTAGGACTCTTAAATAACATCAAGTGCATAAGTTTTGGTGCGACCTAGCACCATTTTAGATAGATTAAGTGGTTGAATGTTCTACAGATAGAAAACGTGTTGAATTAGAAGTGAGTGAGTTCAAAAAGTTGCAATCTTGAGCTCAAACACTGATCCTTCTTGATGGATTAGTTGGAATTAGTTGGATCCAGAAGTATATCCATATGAATAAATCCAAGCAAAATAGGTTGTCAAGGGCAGACACGGGTTTCAAAGGCTTGCAGATGTGCATAAATCCTAAACCCACTATACTTTGCATTATGTTTAACAACTTTCTCATGTCAAAATTTGCAAAATAATAAATGAGATTGGAACCAGAAATCTGTGCATCAATACAAGACCTACTGATTTTTTGTTTGATTTCTGGACTACAAGGCAATGTGAAAATGCAATTAATGAGATGACTAAAAATACTGAAAATCTACATACTAGAACTTGTTTCACCATGCTGATGGGATTTCATATATGTCTTAGTATAGTATTGTCTACTACATTGACACAGTGGAGATACTAATGCATGTTAAATTTTGTCCAGAAAAATATGGTGTGGAGAGCCTGCCAACACATGATCATAATCCAAAAAGTTTGAAATGGGGATAGAGTGCTAAGAGCTGAACTGATCACTCTGTTCTCATAGTGATAAACACAGACATAACAGTTAGAGGCCCAGTGACAACCACCTGCTCACAAAGTCCACGTCCAACCCACTGAAACATCTCTGTCCGACTCCAACTACGCTCGCCTCCATCATGCCATCTTTCCTCTTATGTGCCAATTTCTAATTATCCCCCCAGGCAAAACGGAGGGGGAAAGTCTCTTAAATCTCACTGAAACTGTTAGCAAACTCTCCTGGAGAGAGGAAGAGTGGAGAGAGAAAGAGTGAGAGTCTCATCCTCTGTCTCCCTCGGGAGGGCAAATCGACTGTGAGAGAAGGCACTCAGCTGCTGGTTTTGATCTTGCACACTCATTTCCAATGGCCCCTTTAAAAAAGACTGACCATAAAAGCGAATGACTTGCTGTCAGAGTCTAGCAGAGGCGAGCGACAGGACATGGCAGGGCAGATGTTCCTGGTGCGCTGCAGAGATGGAACATGGGCGCTTTCTGCAGGACTCCCGCCATGTCGACACGTCTTCATCGGAGACCTTTTAGGATGAAAGGACTATTCTGGTTGGCTGGTTTTCCTGTGATAACCGCTTTTCGAACTGAATGCAGTTTATTTCTTATTAACATGAGCTAAATATGATCAGATAGCTCATACTGTCGTGTAGCGTCTTGTTAAATTTGATTACCTAAACAAATTGAATTCTATTAGTCACAGGTTTATGTGGTGCTGAGCTGGAGCCCGGTGGCAGACAGTAACAAATGAAGCCATTTCAAACTGATCCTGGCTGATGCTTTGATCGAATCTGCTGGTGAACATTAATGTCTGGTGGCCGTGATAAGGCCTGTTCCCTGTTGGTCCCCCCTCTTTGAAGACTGTCACGCAGCGTCACGTGTGAAGATCTGTTGTAATGCTTTAGAGAACCTTTGATATCTGGGTCTGTAGATACAGAGTGCGATACTGCGTTAGCTCAGTAAATAGAGCCCCCTCTCTCTTGATGACATCTATGGAAATAGTGATGGAGATACATCAACAAAAACGTGTTTGCTACTGCACAGATAACAATCAACTGAGATTAAATTGAAATCGTGTGTTATATTTCTTTTTCTGTTTTATCGTACTAGAATAAATGAAGTACAAACAGTCCTCTAAACATAGTATTTGGTCTCATACCTTCTCCTACTGCCAAAACAGGGCAGTTAAAGCCACAAATAAACAACTCTCTAATGATCGCCAGACCTGATCTTTCTGAAAGCCATTCATACAAGAATTACATCTCAGAATCAATTTTCAGCTTTTATTAATTGGAACATTTTCACCACCACCCCCATCTATAAAAGGGGGGGTGGGGTATGTGTCCCCAACCTTATTCAGATTTCACAGTTAACTCTCATGATGTCAAACCATACACATAATTCCTTTTTTTGCCAAGGTTTTCGGATCTCTGCTGCTGCGACTTCTGTCGCAGTGCCAAGTGAAGTGTACAAATTCATTTTGTTTTGACAGCTTCGAGAGGTTAGTGAGAAAATATGCTTTCAAGTGCTCAATGGTTTTTCATTGTGGTGGAACTAAAACTGAAATATTCTTTTTGTAAAATGATTCATAATACCAAAAACCCACTCAAGTATAGCATCTCTCATAACCATAGGATTTATATCTCGAGTTGTGAACACGGGCAATGCTTCCCTTTGTTTTTTTTTTCTTTATTTTTTTTTTACAGTTTTGCTCAATGTTTGCTGGTGTAAACATGCAGTTAATAGTTTATGATGATATATTGGATCTGGGCAGTGACTGTATTTTGCATTTAGAGACAGATGTAGAGGGGATTCTTTGATGTTTTTGCCAGGTTTGAATCTGGAGGGCAGTGGGAGACGGAGAATTGAGATATTCCAGCAGCATCTCTGGATACTCTGCCCCGAGCAGCACCTGTCAGCTGCAGAGTTGTGATTCAACACACCAGCTGCTGCCAGGATGGAAAGGGAACGTATCACCTGGAGTGATGCCTCGGGAGTTTCTGTGGTCATATGAGTTTCCACAGGATGATCCAAGCAACATGCAAATTCTGCATGTGTACAAGGAGATTTGTGCTAACTGCTTCTTATTTACTTGGTGCCTCTTTTAATAATCCCTGTAGCTTTCAGGCTTGTATGAAAGGTTAGTTTCAGTGGCTGAGCAAAAGAGGCTGCTGCAGTGCTGCAGTGATTCAGAAGACTAGTTTTTATTGTTTGGTAAATGTGAAGAATAAAAGATGGGAGAAATATTGAGATTCTGAAGCAACTCTCTAGTTTTTATGTGGAAGCCTGGTATTTTCAGTTACCTTGAGCTTTATGATCTGAGTTTCTTTTGTGTAACAAAAGTAAGATGATATCATTTAATGTACTTCACCTCAAGTGCCATCTTACAATTGTCCTTCTATGCTGCTATCTTCTTACAGAGTAAGTGGGTATGTAAACTGACTTGAATTAAAAATGCTCCGCACTAATCTTGAATTTTAAACTAAGCCTGTAATTAGTTAGTAAAAGATGTAACTTTTAGAGGATAAATTAAAAGCTTAAATGGGCTAGAAAGGTATAAAATGTCACTTTAAACCTGCACTTCAGATAAATGACACTCTTTCTTTTTTTGAATAAACAGCCAATTAGCCCAACACAGCTTTGCAGCCTATTTTCCTAATTAAAGTTCATTATTCAGGAACCAATGAGTGTACAAAAGATGACTAAAGGACTGTGCTCCAAACACACCATGCTTTTTTGATATCGAACCCTGAACACCTGACGCTGTATGCTGCACAAACAAATGTTACCTGGCAGTGACTGCGTACTGAAGGGCACAGCAATTATACTGTACATAGCCAAGGCTAATATATTTCTCGTTAATTGGTATCAGAGACAGCATTTTGTTCAAAACAAAACCAAATTCAAAGACTTTTGTCGCTCGCTCGCTCTCATTTTAAACAAAGCCGAATATCAGCTTGGAAAAATGAAGAAAGCAGCTTTTGGAATGTCTGGTTGCCCTCGCTAATTAGGAACTCTGTATATAGAGGCATGCTCCACTGAGGAGTAACCGCCACGCACACACACACACACACACACACACACACACACAAGCAAAACGCACGCACGCACGCACGCGCACACACACACACACAAGCAAAACGCTTTTCTATATTGTTTACAAATCCCCCTGAGATTAAACTTTGCAGCAGAACAATATCTGAACGCTGTGAAGACAAACACGGGTCCTCGGGGTCTGATTGTTAGAACAAGAGTTCCTCCAGTCGAGACGTAAGAGCTGCTTGCACATTCTGCTCTCGTCTCGTCTCTTGCACTGACCACAACTCCGTCTTCTGATTCTGAGGGAAGGTCTACGTCTCTCCATGCTCTGCAGAATCTGATAATGATGCATCCAGCCAAGACACCATCACAAATATCACATGAGTCTGCCCTGATCTGAACTGACGAAAACTTCAGAAGTCACGGTGAGTTCACACTTTAAATGTTGGTTGGCTGACCATGTGCAATTTTATTCTGAGACTCTGTACGTGAGATTAAATCATAAAGGATAACTGACAGCCAAACTCAAAACAGAGAGGAAGAAAAAGACTGCATGATAAGTCAAACTGACTGAAGTAGGAGGACCCATAAAAAACTCAATAGATTAAAAAGTAAAAGGTGTAAAAGGATCTTAAAGCAATCAAAAGCTGTGTATTACATTAAATATTTTCTTCTCACTGTTGTTAGTAGTTTAAACTAATCCAATAAAACCTTTTAGCTATTCATAAATCAGTCCAAAGCACGGCTTCAAATGGATTATTGCACTAATAATCTTCTGCTGAGCACAGCACGGAGGCTACAAATGTCAGTAAAAGTGCTGATTTAACGTGCATTGATTTCAATGGTTACGAGTGAAAATGATTAGAGGCTTGTATCAAAGGTGTTTTATGGCTTTCATGATGACTCAGTCAATTGGAGCCGAACAAAAAGTGCAGTCTGAGTTCATATTAGTCAACAACAAAAGGGGGAAACGCTCCTCCTTCACAGTGCATGCTTTGCTTTGTTAGCAAGGCTGAGTCTGTGAAATTTTTGCCACAGACCTTTTCTGTTTTCGCCTATTTCTTTTGTGATATACTTAAATGGTTGACTATGAAAACAAACTGAACGGCAAAAGCACTTTGTTTCATCTGTTCTAAATGTATTGTGTCCTTAAGCTGGACACTGTGCCCGAAGAAAGTTCAACTTCAGATATTCACTTCAGATATGAAATACGGAATGAGATAAGACATTGGATAAACCCTACTGATGATTCATCTAAGGTGATCTATTAATGATAATAATTCTGAGGATTTAGTGTTAATGTGGTATCTTGCAAATATTGTATCACTCCTTCTTTGTGTGTTACGGCCACTATTGCAGTCACTCCAGATAGCTTCTCCCACTCGCTATCATCAACACAGGAAGCCACTTGCACACTGGGCCTGAAGACACAGACACTGATACACATGTATAGAGGCCCATATATGAGGATGAGGCAGGATTATCCCTGTTAAAGTTGACATATTATTTCATCGGTAGATCATGCAGACCCCACCTTTAACCAAATGTTTACAGGTAACACACACATGAGTCTAAATTATCCTACCTGGTTTGGAGCCTTCAGCCACAGAGCCATTGTACACCTGGTTCTGAAACTCAGGTCTGTTGTCATTCATGTCGATCACGTAAATGTACAGATCGATAGGATTCTCCACCTGGTTTCCATTCATGTCGACTGCATGGGCTCGAAGCTGTGTGTATGCAAAGAGAACAGACAAATCATTAACATTCTCTGTTAGTTATGAGATTGGATCTAAATTCTGAATGTAGCCTGACTGACAACAGGCCTCTCGCTTGACTGATATGAAACTCTGCTGTCTGACTGTCTGGATGAGAATTCGACGCATAAAACAACTTTGACTTTGCTAATTGGCAACTTCATTCAGCAAGCACATGTTCTGTTCCTTGTTTGCCAACAGGACACGAGTATCCTGTTGGCATCTTGGCAAAGATTATAACAACATAGAACAGGGCGGCATGGTGAAATGTTCCAACACACAAACAACACCTATTGGGTTGTTAGCACAGCCAGAGGCCTGAGAAATATCACGGAGGTGTTGCTGCTCAAGCTGTGGCTTTTTTTTTTACTGGAAGGGGGGATGTGTGCCTCAGTTTGGAGGGACAAAGCCCGCCATTTGGAAGGGTGTAGCGACTGATGAGCTGTTTCTTCTGAATTCACAGTTTGAGAATAGAGGAGGGGAATAAATGGAAAAAAGCAGGGTAGGAAAAGACGGGAAGGAGAGGAGCAGAGTGACTGAGCCTTGTGCAAGTAAATGAGAGATGAAAACACAAAGAGGCAGTGTGGGGGTGTGGGAGCTTGAACAGGGAGGACTGACAAAAGCAATCATCATCTACAGTGGGATGTCTTAATCTCCAACGCTGCTGCTATACACCCTCCTCTCCCCACCAATCCTTGCTAATGATATTTAACATAACGCAAAGCTTTGTAATAGCCTTGCAACCAAAGCTGCTGTTCACTATGACTTACATTACCTTCATTCAATTGCCTAGAAATTCATATCCTCTGCAGAAATGTTATTCAATCACTGTGTGGCTCAGTAAGGGGCGAGGCTTCCTCATTCTGGCTACAAGTGACACACTGGCAGCAAACAATTTTGTCGGCAACAACAGTGGAGGAGGATCTGCCTGCCAGCCTATTCACAGGGAGTCGTGATGTTTTGTTGGGTGACATGAGAGACTGAATGGCGGCACCTGCCTTCTCCGAAACACAACTAATCATGTCGGCTTTTGTGCCTGCCTGTCAAGGATGTATCAAAACATGCCCAGACGCTCATCCAAATAGTGATTCATACACGTGTTCAGGCATATTAACATGGACACTTTCACAAGCACACAGACACACACTGAGAAGACATACACAGCCAATCAAAAGAGGCCTCTTTAGCCACTTAATGATCCTCAAGATGCTAGTTTTCCATTGGCTGAAGTACAGCAAACAAACATGGAGAGGAGACCCAACAAACAAACAAGCCCAATCTGTTTTCTCAGCTGTGAACACTGCACACTGAGGGATGTGAGCCTGTGATTTGTGTGACTCCTTCACTGCATGGATGTGTGTGCAAATAAATGGTAATGACTGTGTATTCTTCTTTTTGTTGAACTGAGCACTTTTTGCGTGCGCCTATGTTTTCTCTTTTGAGCTTGGTGTTTTTATTCCAGCACATTTTTATCAGACTTCAGTAATGTAAATATTTCTATACCCACATCTCTGTGTCTGCTTGTGTGTGTCTCTTTTTGTGTGTGCCATGGTGGAATTGGAAATGTGATCTGAGGGCCTGGAGGAGCGTGTGCTCTGTATAGACAGAAAACCAGTGTCTGTGAGGCTGCATCAGTATTCAGCACCATGAGTTTTTGTATGACTGGACCAAACTCTGAGGAAAATTACAGTTTGTATGTAGGACTCCAAAATAGCTCTCTTACCCAAAATATATGACCACCTTTTATCACAATAGAAATGCTTGACAGTTCCATTCTCCGCATGGTGCTTTTACTTTCGCTACATAAATATTGTGGCTACTGGTGCTAAATCTAACAACCTCTCAAAGTAAAACTGTGAACGTGTCCTATTAAACTTACAATACTACAATGTGATTTGCAATATCTCTTGCACTTATCACAAGGGGTGGTAGCTGTGTAGATGGCATGTTCAAGGAAGACATTAAAGGAGCTGCATGGGGAAAAACAAATGAACAAACGAACAAAATAAAAACTTACCCTGAACATGTAAAATCATGACTGCGGGAAAAAAATGAACTGGGCAATCAGGACCAAGGGTGATAGTCCAGTAACTTTGTAAAGCACTGCATGTCAGTGTTTTGATTAAATATGGGAAGATATTCCAGATACACACCATAAAATCTCACACACTGAATATCATGACTTGAAAATTTGCTTGGTTGTGTTACTTTTAAAATTCAGTTTCATATATTTTTGAAGGGCTTTAAAGTGTGCACAGCATGAAATGACCTGTCTTCTAAATATTAGACATGAAAAAAAATGAACCTCTCTGGATAGCGCCTCCCAAAGTGGAGGTTGGGACCCCTTGAGGGTCATGAAACACTGATTAAGGGGTCTTTAAATGTCTTCAAAACTCAAAAACCAATTTAATTCACAACCCCAATTCAAATGAAGTTGGGACATGCTGCAGGCATCAAATTCAAAATGAGTGAATATTTGCACAAAACAAAAAAGTTGATCAGTTTGAACATTAATTATCTTGTCTTCGTGGTGGATTCAATTAAATTTATGTTGAAGAGGATTTTTAAATCATTGTAGTCTGCTTTTGTTTTACATTTTACACAACGTCCCAACTTCATTAGAATTGAGGTTCTACATATTACAACCATAACTGTAAAACTATAAACAAAAAGGGGTTGAAGTTTATACAATATCATGCAGACGGAAAATGTTTGCTCTGTTTCCCAGTTTTCTTTGTTTGTCACAAGACTGCCGAGGTGACCAAACCATGGAAGATTTTCAGAAATTATAGAAATGTGTGCACAAAGGTCTAACTTCCTACCAGCCAGACAAATTAATTCTTATGTGGCTTTTTTGTGTTTTTTCATTTGTTTTTGTTTGTTTGTTGGATTGGCTTATTAGTGTATTCCCACAGCAGGGGGGGTCAGTCTCCAGCACCACTATTATTGGGGTCATGGGCTTTAAAGTTTTGGAACACCAGCTCTAGGATTTAAGGAATAAAATGAGGATACATGCTTAAATGGTAATCCAGGATACATGCTTGGATGGTAATCCAGTGGATTGGATGGTCAGCAGACCCTCCCTATGTGAGCTTAATAATGCTCCCAAGAAGTTGTGTTCATAGAATCAGGACAATAACTAGGGCCATATCAGTGTTTTTCCAGGACACATGATATAACAGTAAGGTTGACTTCAAATCTTGGGATAAAAAGCTGTCATCACTTCATTGTTTTGTTCCATTTTTTGTTGTGGAGATTTGAGGTTTGCAATTAGAGAGGAAAGACAACCCCAGTGTATACTCATGGGCTCATGTAGATCTATTAGATATACAACAAAATACACAATATCATAATCAATCCTACTGTGGGGAACTCCCGCTTTGTGTTAATTTTGTGCCCCCCTGAAAAAAGGGGTACCTTTTTGATTTTTTTTATAAACTATAAAATCTCCCCTACTTTCTTGGAACTATAATTGAAAGCCTCCGACAGCGTAAATATGGAAAAAGACTTATCAGAAATGTGTGGCTAACCAATTTTTCAGACACCTACTGCCTGCCAGTGGTAGACTAAATGAAAATATTAAGTCTCATCACTGTTGTCTGTGATTGCTTTGTGGTTATTGTCTGTTGTAAACAGCTAAAAACACCCCATGAAAGCTCTGAGATGGACTGTGAAAGAACTTGGGTTACTTCATGTGATCAAATAGCTATATAATAGCTGCGTAACAATGTATTAATAGGTACAAAAATTGCAGAACCACCAGCAGGTCATGGACCATGCATAGTAAACTGAAAACAGCAAAAACATTTGCTGTCCACCAACGCATATTTAGAAAAATATTTTAAAAAAACATTTTGCACTTGCTCAATTCTCCTCTTGCCCCGTGGACTCAAAGGAGATCTGTCTGACAAAACTGAAGCTCAGGCTAACACCCACTCGCCTCACCTCACAGATCACTTCCCCTGGTGCTTTTCTGTCAAAAACAGCAGCCTCGTCTCTCTTTTTACTTGAACCCTAAACTAACAAGCAAAGTTTGGCCTGCGAGAGCACAGCAGTGCTAGAAACTACATGTCAAGTTGAAAGAAAGTAAGCAATGGGCTAAATTTCCCCTGGGCCAAACCATAGATACATTCTCCTACACCAAATCCTTCATCTTATGACAAACTGCACAGATACATGAGGGAATCAGTTGGGGGTGTACATAAACTGATACTGATTCTGAGCATAAGTCAGGTATTAGTACCAGTCGCTGAATCAAGAAGCCAATGGGCTTTGACAGACTAATGTATTCAAATGGCTGAGTCTACCTGTGGAAAATCAGCAGCATCACATGCACAAAGTGTTTTACACGCAGCATTTAGTGACTGCAAAGTTGTAACTTTTAATCTCCAGAGTCCGTTGAAACTTTATGTTGCCTTATAACTCATAAGTATGAAGCCCAAGTCATCAGGCTTTTGGCCAAAAACCATCAGTTTTATATATCAGCTTTTATCCAAAGCTTATCAAATATGATTCCTGCGCAGAAGAAGATGAAGCTTTACTATGTTCAAAGTATGTGCTCCATTCAGTCAAACGTGCTATTTTCACAACAGGCAGTGTAGAGTATGAGCTGTTTACGGGGCCACTATCCTTTCCTTGGGACCAATAACCCGCCTGTTTTATTGATCCCATTTTGCTGGTTGAGTGTGTAAGAGCAGGTATGGCGAGACAAGAAACAGTGGTGTCTTGAGCCTGAACATAGCAAGCAGAGTAACAAGAGGCTCATCTAAAACTTAATGGTTCACTCACAGAAGTACGAGATAAACCCATCAAGAAGACAATTACCCAGAGCTTTGTGTTTGTTTACAGTTATTGCACAAAGTGCATTGTTGTTTATTTTGTTGCATAATACTGAGAGTGCACACTGATTCACTCTTCTTTATTCTATATTTCCTCTGGGACAGTGGTGTGTTTTTGAATTAGCCCTAGCAGCAGCGTAGTCATCTGTCATGCTGACAGGCACGTGGGGGCTGTGAGTCTGACACCAGTGCTCACCTTGAGTGGAGGTGTTAGTCTTTGCTGATATAAATTGAAACCTGTAATGTGGGTATATGAACCAGCGGCCCTGAGTTAACGCGAGTCTCATGTGGTCTGAATATTTAATCCACACTGTTGCAAAGCAGTTTAACCTGAGCTTCCAGAGGGGCCAGTCATGAACTCAAATCTACTGCCTTCTGTGTGTGTGTGTGTGTGTGTGTGTGTGTGCGTGTTTGTGTGTGTGCTTGTGGGGAATCCTATGGGCCATACCCAGGCTAACCATACTGCTGTCAGTCTGAACCTTTGAACATCCCGGCTGTGAAGTGCTTCAGGTGAGTGCGCAGCAATGTTTGGGGGTGGTGAAGTAAAACAGCAGCACACAAAAGAGACGAGGGGAGCACGTGCAGAAAGTGAGCGAGACGGGAAAAAAGAAGCCAAGTTTATGGTATAAACACACATCAAATATGAATCAGCATTCAGGACTGGTGCCCACACAAATCTTTGCAGGCACACAAACATGTACGCACAGACTTGAAGCTGCACCTGCTCATTAACTCCCAACAACAGTTTTCCTGCACTCTTCCTCAGCTCTGTCTCTTTCACTCCCTTCTATCCATCCTACACTGCTCTGTGCAGCTAAACTTCAATCTAAATGACAGCTCAAGTGGCTGTGTGTTTTGCCAAGGCATTCATTATTTCATTTCAGGCTTCAGCATCAATCAGAGCCTGGAGAGGCTGCTGTGAAAGCCCTGTACAGCATCTAAAAACAAAACTACAAATCACTGAACGAGGCACAACTTGTGGTGGACGGGCCATATTAGGGGCTGACTGAAAGGTGAATGCAGGATTTAAAAGAAAGTGCACTTTCCCACATAGGTATGGAAGATAATGAAGCTGATGAAAGTGGAGCCAAAGGTAAAACAGAGACACAGAAAATCGACTGAATTCCTTCTTACATGAAATGAGGCTCTCTCCTCCCGGTCCAGGGGTTGAGTGACAAACATGTTGCCGCTGATGGGGTCGATGTTGTAGATCCCACTCGGGGGCTGATCAGCACCTGCTCCTGTGATACTGTAGCGGATTCCAACATCTTTGTCTTGATCTGAGCGAATCTAGGGACATAACATAAACAAGATCAAAAAGATGAAGAAATGTTTTCTTTTTCTTTGCTTACAACGAGGAGCAGGAAATGCTCTTCACAGAGTAACATAAAAGCACACTGAGAAGTACAGCCAAATGTTTTGGAGTGTACAAGGGCTGATATTTGTTAGATACGTTGGTAATACAGTCCTACTGAAAGCTTTCTTGTAAGCCCAAAGGGGAAACAGAAAACCAAGCAATGTGCAGAATTGGCAAAAGGGACACTATTTCAGAATCTGGTAAAGGCTGATGACTTTGACCTTTTTTAACATTTACAGCAGCTTTTCAGCAAAATTCAAACAAGTGTAAAATAACATTTCTGCCAGTAATTGTAACAGTGGTTGTGACGGCTGGCCAAATGATGTGAAAAAGCATCATTATTCCAAATTAAGGCTGTTAGGAGTTTAACATGTAATTGCCCTTTTTTTTACCTTTAAAACATGAGTTTTCAATTTACCCACAACCCAAACTTTTACTCTAAAAGA
Source organism: Thalassoma bifasciatum (assembly GCA_008086565.1). Classification (NCBI taxonomy): domain Eukaryota; kingdom Metazoa; phylum Chordata; class Actinopteri; order Labriformes; family Labridae; genus Thalassoma; species Thalassoma bifasciatum. The sequence continues at coordinate 787,374 of RPOG01000012.1, read as the reverse complement.
GTGATATATTTTAACTTGAACAAGTTTGGATGAGCAGCCCCACTGCTACAGCAATAAAAATATCAATACTTTTGTTCTGCGCCTTACCGACTTAAAGAAGACAGAGGAAGATGAGATCGTATCATGTCTCCTTGTTGTATTGATTTTGAATGGGTGCTTTGGATAGTACTGTCTCACCAGACGATGCTGCAGGAGCATTAATATGATGTAACTCAATTTGGTGGTCTGGAAATATTACCAACATAAGAGATGCAGGGGCTGATCGCTCTTATAAACCTCCAAAATTTTTACCATTCTGTCATTAATTTTATCATTCTAATATTTGTAAAAGTGTTCAAAGGGACACTTTGCAAAATTGGAAATATATGAAAAAATAATGAAAAGCTGCTTCTCTAAGATGACTTGCAAAATATCAACCTATTTAGCCTTTCCCCTTTTTAGTGAAAAAGAGGACAGACTTTGCCCACTAATTGGGAAAATGACATTTTTTTTGTATGGATTTAACAACATCCAGACAATACAGTGCTGACCATGCTCCCCTGTTTGCAATAGTCTGAATGTTGTTTTAGTCTTTTTAGAATAAATCTTTGAGAACTTTTGAGAGTCTTTATTCATTTTATCAACTTATCTGTTTACTATGTTAAGTTTGTCTCTAACTTTGTCTGCACCCAAGATTGCCTTTGGCAGCTACTTGCAACACAACCCAAGTAGTTCATTTGTCTGTAGTCCCATCTCTCACATCGTGTTCACAGTTTAGGATTTTAAAGAGGAATGTGGGCTGATCAGTTATTTATCAGGCAGAACATGGCCCCTGCTTATTTGTAGTGTTTGTCCTGGCTTCTCTTTTCAGATGAATGTTATTTGTGCATTTTATTTGGGAATTGAGAGTCCAGAGTCTATGAAGTCTGGGTCAAGAAGGGAAAGGCACATAATTCAAGTGTCTTGAGGTTCGGAGTGCAGTTTCCACGGTCAGTGTTGGTTTGGGGTGGTGTTGGTCAACTGTGTTTTCCATAGTCCCAAGTCAACACAGCCATTAACCAGGAAATTTTTAAGCACTTCATGCTCCTCTCTGATGTAGAGCTTTATTGAGATGCTGATTTCATTTTCCAGCAGAACTTGGCACCTGCCCACAATGCCAAAAGTACTGAGAGCTGGCCAAACATAACTACACTTCATTAACCAGAAAACTTGCCAGACCTAAAACTCAGTCTATAGAGTAAAATCAAAGCAGTTTAGGCCTCACTAACACCTACACGCTACACTGAAGCAGTAATTTAGTCCAAAGGAGCCCCAACCATGTATTTGAAAAAAATAAAACAAAACTAACTTTCCGGTTTTAAAATAATGTTTTATTGGTCTGTTGCAACGTTTTTACTTTATGAGGTCCTAACTTTTGAGTTTTTATCAAACATTAGCCATAACCATGACAAAAAAAATAATTAATTCTGGAAATATTTCACTTTATAGAAAGTCAGTAAGATAAATGATTTTTTATTATATAAGTAAATAAATAATAATAACAGATTATGCACATAAAGTGCTTTTCTAGACACTCAAAGATGCCACACTGAGGATTCAAAACATTTAACAGAACACAATGATAAAAACAAGAGTTATAAAAATCAGAATACATTTAAAAGCGAACAAGCATTAAAAGCATTTATAACGAGGTGGGTTTTAGTGAAGGTCTTGAAAGCGGATAGGTTCAGGCAATAAAGATCTTAAGACCTGCGCTCCACTAATTTTGTACACACATACACATACAAATGCTATACATAGAACTTGGCTTTAACAAAAATATTTGTATTGGGGTCAAAATCCAAAGGGAGATTCAGAGATGTGTACGAGCATCACTGAGCTCATTGTCAACATTGCTGAAGGATAAATAATGTTTCATTCAAATCATTCTTATGTATAATGCAAGGTAAAATTTCACAAACACTTGTCAAAAGGAAATGTGTGTCAAGTTGTGCTAATACAGAGGATTTTGTTCGGGCAAATTAAATCTTTTTCTCCTTCTCATAAATCAACTTATGACCACAACAGTGAAACTCATAAACAGAGCCAGCTTCAGGGCAATCATAAAATAACTACAAAATAACCAACTACTTGGACAAGCTGTACCTTTGTCACTGGGCTCCTTTCATGTAAACACCCTGATTGACAGGGACTGTTCAATAAAATGAAAGCAGTAGATGACTTTTGTGGAGATATTTTGTATATTTGTGTACCCTAGACCAGGGTGATATGTCTTCAAGAGCAAAATATCTCATATCTTCTTTTCTTTAACCTTGCCCTCTGTTTCTGAACATAACAGTGCTTTGACTCCTTTTTCCATTGGGACTGAACCATCACTATGGTTACTAGTCTGAGAGAATAATCACAGAGTCAAATGGAGTAAAAGGAAGGCTTGGCTCTTTTTTTCTCTCTATCTTTCTCTTCCCCTCCTCTGAAATTTTCCTGGTCTGTGGGGCTGCAGATCATGCATGAAAATGAAATTACTCCATCCGTTCAGCAGTGACGGCGGCTTCTGCATAAAACATCTCTCTGTTTGAACATGATACCCTCTCTCTTAATTTCCGACGTGGTCCTCCCACACAAATGCTATAGCACTCTGCTGCAAGCTTTCACAGCTACAATTTTCATTTCCTGAGCTCTCTTCACACATGATCCATACATGAAGCCTGCAGGTGTAATGTGCAGCATTGTACAGCTCAAATCAATCAGTAATGTAATCACTGTAGCATGACAATGATCCTGATTAACTAATTACATTTATTATTCAAGACCGCCGACCCAAAGTGGGACCAAATCAAGGCATAAATAACGCTATTATTCGAATATTCACCTTCATCATTGTCCTTATCATCATCATCAGTGTCATCCGGTTGAGTTACGCATTTATAATATGGCATGAACCAGACACATTAAATGTTTTTGTAATGAGAACGTGTCCGAGAAATCCTGTCTCACAAATAAAGCAGGGCATCATGTGAAAGCCTCACACTTCAAATCTGAAATGAACTGATGCACACCATGAAGAAGCTGCTTCAGTTGAAAGAACTTGCAGAAGAAGCTGTGGCCGTGTACGTGTGTGTAGTGAAGTGTTGGACAGGTAAGAGATTCTGTGTGTGCACACCAAAGCACGGATCAAGAGGAGTGACTCAGTTCAATAATTCACAGGGCTGTCATGTGGGAAACACATGAAATTTTCACCGGCCACGGCTCTGTGTCTCCGCATTTGGACAAGAGCACAGCTGCGTGTCTGAGTGTGTGTTTATGTGAGACCCCTCTTCCTCCTTGGAACTTCAAAGCACACTCTGTGTTGTTGGCACTTTGGTGTAATGGCCCCAAGAGGAAACAAAGGGGGCTCTTACACGTCATGTGGTCTATGTTTCCAAGCCTGCTAAATATTCCACGTCAAGGCCACCTGAGACCAGATGTCACATTTGCTGGTGTCTCTTAATGAAGAGTCTTTATATCAATAAATTGAATAAATGAAGAAGCAAGGCTTCTCAGAGCCCTGGGAATCCCTTGAGTGACAACTGCTCAATTGAGCCATTTGAATTGAATGCTAATGATGAAAGCTGGGATTTCAGTCCTCCTCTACCTCCCTCTCTCTGTCTTTCTACAGCTATCTTTCATGCTCCTGCTTACTTCAGTACTTCCTGGCAGATAGAATGGCTACTAATCACACTAGAAATAGCAGAGCAAGGCAGATGCAAGGGACTTAACTGGCTGTCTGTCTCCGTCAGATCAGACCAGACATCAGATAAGTGACCCATTTGTAGCTCTTTGAGAGTGATTTCCTTGATTACTGACAACTGCTGGGGTCCTGTGGGACAAGCTATCAGCGTGAGAAGAAAGATGGAGAGGGATGGAGGCTGAGAGACACAGGGAGGGAAACCAGTGGGGAGTAGTGGGGAAATTAGTTGAAGAATTAGTGTTCTGTTTAACTCCTCGGGGTGACGCAAGGCACACAAACAGAGTGGAAGGCACAAAAAGGAATACATTTACATTTATTGAGCGTAGCGCCTTGCTGCCTAATTAGCGCGCTGTGAAGTTTTCAGGCTGTCCAAATTTACTTTAATTGATCCAACTCTGTATGATCACCTTATCTGCATAGATAGCTTGATGCCTACATAAACAGGGAATAATTTGGTATTTATTTGATAATATTCTGACGACATTAGTTTACTTTATTGCTGCATTTTATGCTTCTATAAGACATGACAGGATACATGCAAAGGCAGCATGCGTGGAGCTGCACTTCACTTTCTCTGGCGATGTCTTCCTCCCAGGAACGAACAATCATTCAACCAGGAAGTCATTAAAGGACGGTGTGCTGCAGGCACCCATGGGATCATTAAGAGGTTACTGTGCGCTATGGGCTAATGTCACACAATAATGGGGATCTGTGGTTTACACTCTTTGATAGCCTCTTTTATGTCTCGTCCACGCTTAATGGTTCAGGCTGGTGTTGTAGTGCTTTGGCTTACACCCCCCACCACCACCACCACCCACCCACGCACACACACACACACAAACTTCCCTTTATTTTAAAGCTCTTTATGGGCTCAGTCACCTCACTCTGCCTTTAGGGCACATCAAATGCCCCCCGCAGGTTACACAGACCTAAGAGCCACACCAGGGAATCACAGTCACATTGAACACCAACAAAGAAAGAACAGCCTTTACCCTTCTCAACCCATAGCATATCATCAAGAGCACAAAGCTGCACACTGCTGCTACTGATGATTCATATTTCTATTAATAAAACCCTTGTGGGAAAACCAAATCCTCTACTATGGGTCAAACTTTAGGATGTCTTACAAGCATGCAAGAAAGAGGTTTGTTAAATTAGTCCAAAACATATTTAAGTGTCATGACTACAAACTGAATACAAACCTGTAGCTTATGCAATGATAGTTTTAAAACTTCCACCAGCTTGTAAAGGCTTTGGTGCTGATGTACTTGTTGACCATTTCTTAAGTGCTGTGTGATGGCATTGACATGATGTAAGTCAAGCAATTTGCTGGAGGTTTTTATATTTGTAAGACCAGGCCTTTTTTTATTCCTTTGGATGTGTCATGCTAACAATACCTCTGCAGTTTTCTGCCATGAGTTTTGGTAAAAATGAAAAGAAAAGGAGAAAAAAAAACAATAATGATGTAAATACGTCATGAGAAGCAGAATCAGAATCAGCATTGCGTTTATTGTCAAGCACATTTAACAACTCAGAACTTGTTTTAGTTAAACTTTAAACAAAACACTGAACACACAAGGATATTAAACCAACAAATTGATAAAACTTAATGAGAAAATACATTAAACGGTTATGAAAATCTATATATCTGTTTGGCAAAGTGAAAGTAAATGTATGTGTCTTATAAATATATTGTCTGGTGTTCTTTTGAAAAACCCAGCTGTGTTAAATACTTGATTCTGATATGTCAAAACCACACTGACAACCATGGCAGTCTGATAAATTGGCCCACTGAAAGTTAACAGAAGCAAACAATTTTCATAATCACTTGAAGATACAGTTATTATTTATTTCTACCAAGTCAAAAAAGTTGGCAGTGCGCACAGACGCAGCGGCTTGAGGCTTCCTGCTCCCTCAATTTTGTTGTACCCTAATAGTACAATGACAATAAAGGCTATTCTATTCTATTCTTTTCTAAATGCTGCGTACATGTTACTTCCCATGTCTTCGTTGGTATGAACTAGAGCTGAAGGATATGGACAAAATTTCATATCTTGGTATTAATGCCATAAACCTCGAGATCATTAAGTTAAGACTATGGGTTCAGTAAAAAATAAACATTTCTCAGAAAAATGAAAGCATCATAATACAACAGGATGTATAAAGTTCAGTTTATTGATTTGAACTCAATGTCAGTCATCAACATTAACATAAATTTTAAAAAAAGCTAATCCTCTGCATGAGCTGTACATGCAGGGTGAGCAGGGAAAATCTATATCTTTATCTTTGATAAAGTTGATTTTGGGATATTAATATCTTGAATGTTCATATCTGGATAACGATACGATAAAGATGTAACCTTCAGCCCTAGTATGAATGTTTTCTGGTTTGACAAATGTTTTTCATCTGTCAGGTCAAACTAACTGAGAAAATTTAATAAATGATTATTTAAAATTCCATTTAGCTATTTTGGCAAATATATGGTATGTTAGGACTAACAAAGCCTCCAAAAAGGTTAATATATAGTCTGCTTGGTAATTTCAATTGCACACAGTCTTCCTCCTCCTTTTGATTTGCTGCCAGTCTACCCTCCCACGGTTTTTGCTTCGAAAGGCACTCTGACATACACATCAGAATGTGAGGACGGCACATTTCCCAACCATAGGGTTTCAAATTGTCCCATGGTAGCCAGGAAATCCTGCATTTTGAACTGAATTGATTTGTCTTTAACCTGATTTGTCCCATATACTGGTGTTCAACTGCTATTACTGCACTTCAGTGATCCTAGATTGGATCTAACACAGACCCATCATGCACTAATCACTGTCATCCAATCACATCTCCCCTTAGGTGCATCAGATAAACCCTTAACACCAAAAGTGCTAAATCCTGCTGAATTAAATAGCCAACCAGCAGTGGGAAGCAAAGAAAGCATTGGGTTCAGCTGGTCAGCAATGACTCAATGAAAGCCTCCTGTACTTTCTGTTGTCAGGTGGGCCACAGAGGTGAGCATGATGTGAAGCAGCATGCTGCTACTAAGACGCAGAAATAGGACATGCTTGTCAAAGGTGCAAACATTAATGGCTTTTTCTCACAGACAGCTCGAAGCCACCAAACAGAGTAAGAAATATTCATGAAACAAGAGAACTTGGTTGGTCACGTCTCTTTTGGATCTTAAAATGTTTCTGTTGTCATTTACATTACCAGGATCCAACCTATAATTAACTTGAACATTTTAAGGTTTATTTAAACATCTCTCAGTGTGGTGACAAGAGGGAGTCATAGGCCTTCAAGGATTTTAAACAATTTATTTCTACAGCGATGATTTTTATTCGTGTAACATAATTGCAGAAAACGCTGTTTTTAGTCAGTCTGAGCAGTTGTCTCTAATGAAACAACAGTTACCTTTTTTCTTTTTCATATAAATATAGATCAAGTAAAATACAGATTAAGTTGACATTTCTGCTCATACACATCACACCGACACTGCAGTGGAACTGAAGTGATTTGGTCTGAAAGAGTTGGCAGCCAATAAGAAGTTACCTTTAAAGGTTGCTACAATGACGAGCTGAGGATCCATTTTGTGTTTCTAAATAGACCTTGTTAACGTTTGTTTTATCATTTACTTATTCTGGCAGTGCATGCTACCTTGTAGTGTCACGTTTGTCTAATCTCAAAATTGTGGTTAGTGAGTTAAATGTTGGAAAGATCCAGGTAAAATATAAATGATAGTTTCATTTTCAATGGTTAGTTGCATGTATAGCGAAACAAAGGTAAATAGAGTTTGTCTTTGTTGTATCCTGAAACTCATTTTTTACATTTCTATGCAAGAAAAATGTTGATGCAAAACAAAATAGGTTTGAGAAGCAGCACAGTGTCAGCTATTTATAATTTTGGATGAGAAAATCAGTGGTGTCAGTGATGGTGCCACCAGCCATATGTAGAAAACATCTTCAACACAGCAGCTCCATCAGCTTGCTATAAAAAGCTGTAAATATCCTGGTTTGAAGGATTGTTGATGAGTTGCAGATAAATGCAGTGAAATCTGGCTTTCCCTTGCTGAGGTGTGTTGTGAGAGGAGGTGATGCCAAACACTCAAGGTACAGACAGGATATCACAGATCCCTCCTGGCACCCTCTCAGTCACACTTTTACCGTTGTAGCTGTCAAGCATAATTAAAACAGCGTGTGCCAAATATCTGGGTACCTTTCATAGCAACTACTCACTGACTGCATGCTTCGTATATACTCACAAGCCTGCTCTATTTTTGCACTGTGTACGCGCAGAAGCACATACGACAAATAAAATATGGTTATTAAGTGGGGATAAAGGCATGATTGTGAATTTTATTGCACAAAGTTAAGATAATGATGAAAAGTTCTCAGAGTCTGGATTAGTTTTAGGTGCTGTGTTTGAGCAGCAGATGGTTGATTCATTGTGCGGATTAGGGTATTTAACACTTTTAAAGAAGCTTTTAAAGAAAGAAAATCTAATTTGCTCTCTGATGCTTTTACTTTTCCTCCTTAAATACCTCAAATTTCCCTCAAGTAGAGTAAATTTCCTGTAATTCAGCTCCAAGCTTACATTCATAATTTCTATTGCTTTTCTGCTCATTTTTACTCGACTGCCTGCCGACTCTGGGACTCGCTGGCAAGATGTAGGATAGTTCAAAAATGTGCTTTCACTTTTTATGTTTCCATAGCAGATTATGGCGAGTCTGGCACTTAAGTGAGGCGTTCTATAGACAGAAAAAGATGCCTGGATGCTGAAATAGACTATTGATTTAACTGGAGCATCCTGACTTGAGTGTCACCACTGTTAAACCTTCCTGTTAACATATTCAGATGCGACAGAAAACCTTTGCCCTCATGGGATGCTGGAATACCATCTAACGTGAGTCAATGCAAATAGCTGAATTGCTTCGTTAAACAGCATTATCAAAAGCATCTCAGCGTCTGCACACTACACAGGCATCCTTGAAAATGGCTTCGTTTGATAATGCCTCATCCTTCCCTGCTGTTATACAGTATCTGTTTTCTCTTTGTTGAACATGAGGGAAATGGCAAAACTACATGCTTTTTAACTTCCTCTTAAATTTCAGTTTTGCATTGCTTTGATCCTTCCTGCTGTGTGCTTGTCACTCTTCAAAGCAGATGTGCCCTGTTTTTGATGGGAGAGAGGAATTCAAACAGTCTGATAGGCCATCCACACAAACATCCAACAAAATGACGCAGGAGGAAAAGTGTAGCCGAGGATGAAAGAAAAACAGCGAGAGAGATGGGCTGACAAAATGGAAATAAAATTTCCAATTATGGGAAATGTGGGACATCAAGTTTTTGCCAGGCTTCAAACTTTCCTCCCTTCAAAAATACAATAACAGCCTTACAGGCGGGAGTGCGGTGATAAAGAGGGTGAAACCTGTCAGTTTAGTGGCGTCATGAGAGAGGAAAAGTGCGGATGCTTTTAAAAATAGTCACATAGGAGGTCTGTGGGGTAGAAGCTGCAGAGCGCTCTGGTTTAATATCTCTCAAGTGAGAGTCGCTGACAGGCAGCGTCGCACACAGTTATCCCCGATACTCATAAAGAACAGCAGTGTCGGGGCCTCAGCACACACAGGCATGTTAGTCCATAATGGAACGGAAACGAAATGGGAAATGAACCAAGCCATGTGCAGTCAGAAATACATATTTTTTTCTATTCATTTGTTGTGCTCTGCTATTTTGTTTGTCTGTCCTCTGTTTGTCTCTCTCTCCTTGTTGCTCCCTTTTTCCATCTTTCCCAGAGGAAAGGAAGCAGCAAAAGCTCCATCAACTCCAACAACCAAACCTGAAGGTTTTTCTGCTCCAACACTGACATTGTTTTATTGAGACTTTATTCAGTTATTCCTTTCCACTTCCAAATGTGGTCAACAGAATTGAGTCCTTTGAGGTCTTGAGGTGTCTTGGGGTAGAGTTGATGTGGAGTGGATTTAGATTTAGAGATGATGGAGTCTGACTCGTTTTTTTTGTTCTTGACAATCAAAGGTAGCAAAGCTTTTTGCTCTGTTTTTCTGCCCCAGAAGAGCTTTTTGTGTTGTTTAAGAGGAAAAGACAATCCAGTTAGGTGAGGGTGAAAAAAGGAGATGAAGCTCAAAAGAAAACCCAAAACAAACAAAAAACAACAAAAAACATCAACAAAAGAAAAGGTATCGTCAAGTGATCTGTCTTTTAATGAACAGCAAAAAAGAATTCTGAATGCCGGCAGCAAATTCAATACATAAAGAGATTTGGGCTTTCAAAAAATAGATACAAAGTCTTAAGAAAACGTTTTTTTTGTCCCTACTGAGCTCATAAGGATCACAGGAATCTGAAGGTTTTTCCTTTTTCCCTTCAGTGCTGACCGTGACTTCTCTAATGTCTCTCTTTAAACTCAAATACCCCCATTCTCCTTCCTGTTTGCCATTTATCAATACCCCGAAAGACAGAAAATAGGCCTTCATATTTTAGAGTTTGTGTCTGCTAAAAAATAGATTTGATGCTCTTTCAAGCATACGCACTTACACGCACATCACTGCCTCCACCTCAGACCATTAACCAGACGGAGGAAAGAAATGTAGGATTGGAAAAAGGGGGCAATTAAAGGGAGAACAAATATTAATGGAAGTTAAGAAGTGACTCACAAAACCAATTACAGCATTAGCCAGGCAATTTAGATGAGCTCTGCAAGAGGCGCGAATCCTGTTGAAATGTACCGGCGGTCTCTCTGCATTAACAATAGCATTAATTCCCCAGATTCACAGTGAGGGGAGAAGAATGGAATAAATGCAACCATTCTGACTTTAAAAGAGGAGCCACATTCCCAAAGTCTGTGATGTGAATAAAGAGACTGAGGAAGAGACAGATGACCGTATCTAAGCCTCTCAAAAGAAAAAAATATAAATAAAAAATAAAAAAATGGACCCCTGGAGAGTCTCAGCTCGTTATATTCAGCTGCTTTGACCAAAGCTTCCAAACACAAGAGTTGCAGGTACAGAGCGTCCATGCACACACAGACCGTTGCAGGAGGAGCTGCAGGAAGGCCGAGTACAGAGAAGACAGCAGAGAGATATTAAACAGTTATAGGTGGAGAGTGGAGAGGGGACAGTGAAAAGCTTTCTGCTACTTCCCATCTTCACCTAGTGCTATTGTCAAATTGAATCCCTCAACTCAACCTGCTTCCACAAGCTCCCATAGGGGACACGCGACCCTGACAGCCCGGCCAATCAGCAGCACCCTGAGGCCAGTTGAAAGCCCTTCTGGCATGCCTCAGGCTAACGGGGTCCAACCAATCAGTTGGAGGCCAGGCTTGAAAGGAGGGCCGTGCTTGGCTCGGGGAGCTGCTGAGGCTGCCAATGAGAGTCCAGAGGGGAGGGTGAGTGGCTCAGAGGGAGGCTGCCAGAGGGGTCAGAGTGGACGAGGGCAGACTGACAGTTATTTAGTGAGAGGCAGAGCTCTGTGTCACTCACAACAGCACTCAGCCTTTGTACTGCAGGGTGGTCTCTAATGGGACTGTCACCTTCTAATTGTCCAACCGGGGATGCTGAGACTGACAAACACACAAACACACAAGCACTACGGTACATGGGGACACACACAAATACACGGATACACACAATTCTATTCTGTGTTCTTGGAAAAATCTCACAGGCGAACTATGTAAAACTGCACCAACCTCCATTAACGTCAAAGGCCTAGGGCTAATTCATTAAGTACACCTGGAACCTTAAATCAAATAATAATATCTGAATATGTTTATGCAGTATTTATATCCCATTAATTTCTATCAAGCACTGCTATGTGTTACTTTTACTGGTTTATTTTTGCAGAGAGTGTCTTGTCATGAGTATTTTCAATTGAAAGCTTCTTATAGACAAATTTTACAAGGATTTTTGCAGCAAGCATGAAACAGTACTGGAATATTATTGAAATCCAAAATAAGGTTAAATTTGAGGCTTCTTGTGCATCATATTATGTATCAAGGCAGGACCAGAGGGATTCAGTGAAGTGAGGAAACCAACTGGTAGGGACGGTAGATGGTCAGGTAACTTGGGTACCTTTGGATATTCCCAGTTAAATTCTGATTTCCTGATAAGAGTACACATGAAAACACACTACCATCCTAACCAAGGACAAAATAGTTCAAATCACGTTGTGTTGGGCAGAAATATCAGCACCTTAAGTCCCAGACAAGTTCAGAGCTTAGGTTAAAGTATTTTTAGGACCAAATGTGCTACAAATGTCAACTTTAAAGTTGGGTTATTAATGGTTAAAGTCTTTCCTGTAGTTTTTATATAGCAAGAAAGGACATGTCTAAGCATAAAAATGTAAATTTGTCTTTTACTTTGATGTAATTAAACCAATCTACATGACAGCTGTGTATATGTAACATGGACAAACTCAAAACTGTTAAATTTAAGAGTTTATGTGAAGGCTCTAATTCTTATTATATTATGTTTCAATTGTAGTTTTCTAAAATTTGCTTTGCCTCCTCCCCTCTTCCCCTTTGTATATGACACCCATGGGAGAGTTGGGTGTCTTTTGTACGCTTTAATTCTTGTTTTACTTTATCTATTTAATTATTAATTTATTTTATGAATTATTGAAATAACAGTTTAAGCTCAGATTTTCAACTTTCGACTAACAGTTTCTTCATTGATTTTATTCATATCATGGGAAATTCATGTTTTTTAACCTTGAAATTATCTTTATATTTGGAATAGCACAGTTCATCTTTCATTACACATAACTTCCAATTAATATCAGGCTTTCTTGCTCCTCTTTCAGGTATTGTCTTGTCAATTTTTTCTCCTTTTTAACATAAAATTAATGTCCTTCTTTACCATCAGGGTTTGGGAGGGAAATTCATGTTTTAATGATCATGTTTGTTAAATGTGAAATTATCCTAACTTTAATGTTATATCCATGTCAGAGCTGCAGCAATTCCGTCTGTCTATGTTGGAATAAACAAAGGTGCCAAAAAAAAGTGAAACCCAGAGTCTTATGGTAAAACATAATGATAAATTATTTGGAGAAATGTTGTATTGTCTTGTTTATAAAAGTTGAGTACAATGAGGCTATAAAGTTTGACTGAACTTGTGTGTCACTCTGTCCCAAGCAGTGCTATTTCACTTACAGAACAAAATTAAAATGTGTGACTTTTGGAACAAGATTACAGGGATCTTTAATCCTGGAGACCTGCTGTTGTTTCTGAGCTATTGAATTCCTGGAGAAAAGCAGGATTCAAGCCAGACGAGACAAACTCTGTCTGCTTCTTGAAGCTGAAAGCTAAACTCACAATGAACCTTCATCACAGACTGATGCTGCACTGATGGGGAAAAAAGGAGGATGAGTTGTATGAGACTGAGGTGAGAGGAGCAGCTCATTGAATGAACCAGTGCTTATTAGCTGTATCGACATGAACCATAACTACCATGTAATGAGAAATCAAAGCCGGGCTTATTTCAGACATTCTGAGGCACTGAAATGGCTCTAATGGATTAAATGATAATCTTTACCTGCTGACAGATTCAAGAAAAGAAAACTACCATTCAGATCAGTTATGAAGAAGAGTGCAGTGACAAACAAGGCAGCATTTAGCTTGGTCTGTAGGCCTAAGGCTCTTCTCACACACCTAAAGTGTCTTGATGCACAATACAAGAGTTAATGTTATTTTCTGCCTAACATAATTTTTTTCCACAGTGCTCCCAGTGTTGGGTAAATACCACACACTGCAACCCTGCATCAGTCACTTGTTTAAAACTGAGACTGTTAACAAGCCCCATGACATCTGGACTCTCACACAGATGTGCTAACAAACAATTAAAGGGCTCCTTCAATGAGCCCCAGACCTGCCACTGAAACACAAATACAGAGTAAACAGTGTGATTTTGTGCACAGTACATAATATAGATATGTCAACCAGCAGAAAAAAATAGGTAATATAGATTCAAACCCTTTCTTTGATAGGAAGCTCAAAGGATGCCAGTAAAATGAGTGAAATTATAATAATAATTTAGAAAGTCACTTTCATGCCTGTGCCGTAGAGAATTGTTTCAGAGATTCAAAAATTCAATATATAAAATGAAATGACTCTAACAGTGACCTGTTTTTGAATTCTACATTTTTAAGTGTGTATAGTGGGAGGCTAAAGGCTACAATCTGCTATGAAATGGGTATAAGTCGGTCCAAAAGTCACCTGCTAGACATTTAAAGGACATAACAAGACCTTTTTGTGCCCTGCACCTTGGCACCCAGATGGTGAGTTACTCAAATCAATAAATGAGACTCCATCATCACTGCCGTGGGGATAGACAGCAGTAAAACAGGACTGAAATACTTTAGCAGAGCATGTACACAACTGGACCACGCCAAAGCTCCTGCAAAGTCAAAGTCCCTTTGGTTTGAGGACAGTTCTCAAAACATTTTATTCCATAAAAACTAAGCCGTTTAACCAAAAGCAATACCATGTTGTAAAGTCTTATATGATTGTTTTGTTGTATCTAAAATATGTTGTTAAAATGAAATGTTTTATCATTAAAATGCTCCTTGAAGAGAGGGTATTGTACTCTTTTCTCTTTGTCCCTGTGGTAGCTTTACATGGCTACTTAAAAAATCTTGATTTATGTCAAGGAAGCCCTATTTTTCTTACACGAGTGTTTTAGAAAATTCTTTCGTTCAACTCTGTCTAAAGTGCTTGGTTTTAGTTGCTGTCTCTTGAAAGCTCCTCACTCAGACTCAGATTGGAGTCTTTCTGGGACTTATCCCTGGAGACTCAAGCCTTAACTCTAAGTTAGGGAATAGACTTCATCGCTGCTCCAAGCTGACAAGTCTTGTTAACACTTTTGTATAGGTAGTGCGAACAGTTATCTCATATGCCGTATTAATTCATTACTAATGATTAAAAGATAAAGGGAATTTAAAGTGTTGTTAAAGGAAACAGAACTTGGTTGCAAAAAAACTTTAAATCTCTGAGCAAATCATTAACAAGGGAACTAACAAGAGAACATTTTAATCCTCATTTTTTTTACAAACCAATTGTTAAGAAAACAACAATGGCTGTGGATTGTGATTGAATTTTGATATGCTGCTTTGGTGAAAATGCAAACCTTCATACATACAAGGTACAAATGCTCATGTATGCATAAGTGGCCTCAAGACACAATGTGAGGGAGTGCATGAAAGATGCAATAAAGAGCAGACAAAACGTGTAACCAAAAGCAAATCACAAGCTCATTACAAGCTGTAATGCAACACAGTGTGAAATAACAGTTTGTAAATATACCTCTGTGTTTTCATAGCAAGTACAGTATCACAGAGATCACAATGCACTTAAGATATATAGTATATGTACCAAGCAAAGATAGAGGGGGTGGCTAATGACAAGAAAACACACATGGACTGAAGGACAGCATAAAGGTGCAGATCATAGCTGCACAGAACCAAGATCAGATGACGCTGGTGTTTACCATAACAGACAAGACACAGGTGCAAACTGTAAAAGGATGACCCTAAGACAGGACAGTATATCACAGTGGGTTGGGATGCTGGCAGGCAGGTAGCACCTGCATGGAGTAACATTACCAAGTGGGGGGCATAGTGTTCAAAACATCAGTACCAGGTTTGGGGTAGAGGTAACAGTAAAAGACACCTCCAAAGATGGCAGAATGACCAAGTCAAGCTTCTTTGGGACTTTTAGACCCAGACTGATAAAGTGGTTATGGCGAATGAATCAGACATTGTAGCGCTGGACAAACAACAGAAGAAGGCATTGGTGATAGATGCAGCTATCCAAAGCTACAGAAACATAAAGGCAAGGAACATAAACAGCTAGAGAGGTACCAAAGTCTGTGAGATCAGCAAGACAAGATGTAGGGAAAAAAGCCTGCATGCCTGTAGCGATCACAGCACTCAGGGACTACTAAATTGGGAAAGGGGCTCCAGCAGATTCCAGCAACAACATCTGAGATCTCTGTCCAGAGGCACAACCATTGAAATATCTAAGATATTCTCATGACCCTCAGGTTCCTAGGCCTCTTAGGAGCATGGAGGATAAAACAATAGAAAGAAAATGCCAACAAGTGCGGGGTTTATATATAGTAGAATGTTTTCTGTAGGAACTACTCAGCACAATATATCAAGAAAAAAAAGACAAAGAAGTAAACATTTCTTCAATTTCTAAATTGAGCTCCAAGTTTTCTTCAGCCATAGTGTTGAAAGTTATTTCAAGTGATGGCTGAACTTGGCTATTTGTTTTTGTTTCTGTTTATCTACTTTTGGTAAAAACTCTTCAAAGAGGTTCCCCAGTCATTTCGACTGCAACACATTCAAAACCACACTATGCAGTATTATATTACCCATGAGCACTAGCATAATGGGCTATTCGAAATAACGAGGTAAACCAAATCATTCTGAGATGCACTCTAATAGGCCCGCTCACCCATTCACCTTAAGACCATAATTTCTCTCACAATGTGAATGTATGATAAAGTCTATGTATTATACTTTTCATTATGGCTTCATTCAGCTGCTTGGAAAGGGCACAGAGTCATGCAGAGTGAAAGAAACAGCTAACATAGACATTTCTCTTTAGTCTTTTCCTCGACTGCAGAATCACGTCATATTAAAACAACCATCCACAATGTGCGCAATTATTTCCAGCCCATATTTTTCTTTTCACTGTCCAAAGCATGGGTCAGGGTGGGAGCCAGTGTTTGAGGCCTGCTTAAATGAAAGCAGAGTCTTTTCTCTCCCATATTCAGACTGCTTTCCATCAGTTTTGCCTCATTGGCCCCAGTGTAGGTGCTGCAGGAGACGGTTGAGATGAGAATGCCACAAATGGCCTGAAACTAATGTTGGCCTCTCTCAACCTGCAGATTTACAGCACTCTCCAAAGACTTTCTATTTTTTCTTTTGATTTTTTTTTTCAATCTCAGGCTGTCCCCTTTCTCTTCTTTTCATCTCCTGCCTTCACTCCTTTTTCAAAAAGAGTATCCCTCACCATACACCCCAGTATCCATTTAACTCAAGCTGTTTCCCAACCTCTCTATTTCCACTGCACTTACATCTGTCATGTCAAATCATCTGACAGCTAAAGCTCGGAAGCATTTTCCATTTGAGCACAAAGGCAAATCAATGGCTCAAGAAGCTGCACCACTTGTGATTCTTTATAACTGAATTGCACTTGTCAGCCTTAAAATGACCAGTAGTGCAACGGCATTTCTATACATCATTGGCATGTGTAAATGTGTTTGTAAGTGTATTTTTTTCTTGGAGAAGTGTGTTTCTGTGTTGTGTGAGAGAAAAAGGGAAAGAGTTTTCTTTGTGTGCTCGCTTTGTTTGTTTGACTAAGGAAGTAGCATGGTTCAGAAGCCAAACCACGATAACAGCCTGAGTAAGAGAGCTGGGATGAAAATGGATGGTGGAAACAACAGAAAGCCTTAAAAGAGCATCTTAATCGTGCCATAAATGTGATGTAATGACAATAAAGGAACACATGAAAGCAAATTATCACATTAATTATTGCTTTTGAATTAATCAGCACAAATTTAGTTTTGAACATGGAATTTAATTTGCTTCGGGTCAATCAAATGCTCCAGAGCAGCAGATCCTGATCAGCCTCCTTGTACCTTGCTGTCAGTTCTTTCTCCACTAACACTGAATCAAAGAGAAAACCATCAGTGGTCCACTTCACACCTCTCTGGGCGTGTCATTTGCATCCTTTGATACTTGCAAAGCTGTAATTACACTGTGAAGGTTAATTGGTCCTTATAGACCCAGTGAACCTGGCTGAGTGAAGAAACACAGGTAAAGGTATCTGAAAGAGTACGCAGAGGAGTGTGTGTGTCCTGAAATCAAGTGTGTGAGCCTTAAACTTTGTTCTGGTTCTCTTCTGAGAGCAGTCTGACAAAGCCTGAACTGGCCTCTGTTCTCCCCTTCAGCTGTCTGTCAGGATGCAGAGAGCTGCTGCACAGACATCAGGGGCAGCATGAGTCACATCCCCCATGGTGCACTGCTGTCAGCCATAGCTGAGGGCTGAGAGAGACCCATACTGCGATCACATATATACATGAGTGAAGATGGTTACACACATACACAGATGCACATTCACACACAGCGAATTGTGTGTTTGAGGGTTAACCCAACCTAAACACTCACATGGCCACATGCAGAAAGGATACCCTCCAGGTTTATTCCAACCGTCTAACAGCTGACATGTGAAACAAGGATAAAAGAGGCTCCCTGTCTCCAGCAGTGCAGCACAATTTGGTGCCCCCATTCCCACCCCAAACACCCATGGCCTGACGGTGTGTGTCTTTGTGTGAGGGTGAGTGCTTCCATGGTTTGCTAGAAAATCTGCCCTCTTGCCGACATGTTGGTGAAAGGCGATTTCCGTAATCCGGGATCGTAAGCCTCGCTGTACAAATGGGCATAAGAGACTTTGTGGATGTGTTGCTGTGTGTGTGTGTGTGTGTGTGTGTGTGTGTGTGTGTGTTGCTAGTAAAAGCTGCATGTCTGTCTGGGTTTCTGATAAGAGGCACAGAGTGAGTTTGGAGTAGCAGCAGTATGTTGCTGCCATGGGAATTTGCTATGGATTTCACTTATTTCTTAATGTATAAATGATGCACACCAGCAACAGACCATGGTTACACATAAAATGATGTTAATAAAGGAACATTGGGCCAGACTTCGCATCCCTCGAGCATACTTGAGGACACTCACACTAGCCTCTTTCTGCAGGTTGCCCTGTCTGATTTGGTAGAAAATTGGAAATGAGAAAAATAAGATGAGAGTCCAAATCCAATATGCAATATCCTTTCAGGTTGTGCGTCAGTTCCACTAAGAATTAATTATTTTTACAGTGTGCGCTTGAACATTAAGAATGTGTCTTTTAATGTCAGCTCCTTTAATGTTAAGCTTAGTTGTATTATTCTTTTGATGTATTCTTCCTCTGTGTTTGCCTTGTTTGATAATTTTACTGTTTTTTAGTTTTATAATTTATCTAAGAGGGCAATTTCTGAAGACCAAAACAAAACCCACCCTACATTCAAAAGGATGACTAACACTGCTATAAATAGAGCAGTTTTCAGTTGTTGACCTTGAAGAACCAATCAGTGACTTTAGCAGATTTTTTGTTCTTCTTTGAGAGAGCAGTATCAAAACTTAGTTACCTCAGCAGTTCATTTTACTCAGTTCACAACACAGGGCTGTGCTCATGCATGCATTCATAAACCTTGCACAAGAATGTGTATGCATACATTTCACAGTCATAAATCTAAATGGTATGCATTTGGCCCCTGGTGGTTGAGGGTTAATAATCATACAATTGTTTTATCTCTGGTGATAAGGGGTACAATATTTGCTGTATCCTCCTCAAACACATTTTCTTCTCCTTTCTTGTTTCACCCGACCCTTTTTTATTGAACAATGTTTCTTTTTAAATGTCTTGTTATGGGAGCATAATGATTTTAAGCAAAGCCAAAGTGAAAATATTAAAGAAATCTAACAATGTTCGCAAAATCAGAGAATCAATTTAGGAAATCAAAGACAGGATTGTCATCATGTCCTATGTGTAATGTGAAAGTTTCCACACTCTTGACTGTGTGTAAGCAGCCCTGTCCCTGTAATGCAGGGTATGCCAGTGATTCCACTGGTACAATCAAATGATCTGAAAGAATCAGAATCCATCAAAATAAATTCATTCAATAAAATGAAGTTAAGCTCTTTTGTTTGTCCCAAAATGTTTATTTAATCAAATTGCTGGCTCCCTGAAGCAAGTCTTTACCAAACATTAATTTTAGTTTGAGGAGTGTCTGGGGAGCTCAGAACAATATGGCAGTCATTATCATCAATTTAGGTGTGCTGTAATCCTCAAAGAGATGCTCTACCACGTGAGAAAATGTCAGGCAGCTTTATTAGCTGGTGTAGAAGTACTGCTGAGAGAGAATACTTCTGAATGATCCTCTGATCTTTTCTTTCAAGACCAAGTATGAAGTAAGCATTTGTGTGCTTTTCAGGCAAAGATTTTCTTTTTGTCGACCCGTCTGCAGCGCCCAGAGGCACAGCAGACAAATCATCTGGCATCATGACTTAAATCGGAGACAAGAGCAGTGCTTTTCGCATGCTGGGTTGTGTCTGATAGAAAATACCAGAATGTTGAGTCTCTTGGCCTCACGGTGATTCGCAGAGGTATACCTGTAGATTCTCTAATCTGCGCTCCTGCCTGGCCTGAATAAGCACCCTGAAACCAAACATTGGTTGGCTACCTCGTTTTTTCAATCACAGCTTTTCTCTTCAAAGGCATCTATTATAAAAGTTTCAAGGCACACCAAAGACATTCTGCAAGAGAGGAGAGTTTTGAAGGAATTATACAAACTGCCACTCACCCTGACAAGCATATGTGGGAAGGGCCCTCTGGAGTTTTCAGGCACATTGATGGGTGGGATGACCCAGTCTCTCTTCTGACGCCTTAGCCCATTGGAAGAGGAGCTCCTCTGATGTTTTCGAGGAAACTTGATAACTCTGGGTTGGGATTCCCAGACTCTTGAAAACATTTCCTCAAAGCTTACCTAAAAAGAAAAAAGAACATACAATATCAATCATATCATGTCATACCATTTCACATCTCACACTGAATGTCTTGTCCGTGTTATCGTTTGAAGATGCTATTTTCCCAGGACAAGGTAGAAGATGAATCTTCAAAGTGCTATGAAATGTCAAGTTTTTCCCTCTACTATAGATTGAAAGTAAAGTACTGGGTGTCATTGTTACAATAAAGTCATTTTGGAGAGTGACAGGGAAAAACATGAGGAAATAAAACTTCTTTTTTTTTCTGACTGCATCATATTTCACGAGGGCTTTGGAAAAACAGATCCATTTCAGAAGCTACATGGCTGGATTTTGACCACCAAGGTGCTCTGCTCTGTCTGAATATTTGTACTGATTTTTCCAGCAGAAAAAATATTACACAAGCCTGTCCCTGTCCTCTATTTCCAAGCTCTAGTCTGAAAACAATGTGACACTATGGCCTGACAGGAGCCTGTCATCACTTAAAACAGGTTATGATGAAATAGCAGTGTAATAATGAGGGTGACAGAGGAGCCCCCCCCCCACATCCCCTTCAGTTCTCTTTGTGGAGCAATAACTTGGAAGATGAGCAACTCAAAATGTCAGCCAGGACATGAGAGATATTTCCTCTAAATAAACAATGTACAACAAAGTGTGCAGACTCTTAGGATAACTGTCCCCCATAGGCTTGTACATCACTTTACTTTCTTGCACTCACAGGAAGTTTGAACCACATGCAGGACAATGGCATCATGGGAAACTCCAATGTAAGGATATATGGATGTGTACACAACACCCTGCAGCTATATCTGCAGCAAGAAGATTGTGTTCGTGCTCATCCTGCTGAAATAGGGGTTAGAAGGGTGTGTAAAAGACTGCGTGTTTTTCCCCATCCTCTGTGGTGTCCTCCTTTGTAAGATGGTTGTATTGCTGTAATCCACCTAATCCTATTGTTGTCTCTTGCTCTGTGTACAAACCCACACACACAAACCCACACACACACACACACACACACACACACACACACACGCTGGCAGCAGGCTGCTGTCACCTGAAGCTCAGTAGAAAACCTCCTGCTCATCCCACCTTGAATACACACGTTAGCTGTCATACAGGAGAGACACGTGAGCAGATATCACCACACTCAGGTTTCCATGCCAAACACAAGGCAGCAGTTCTTCCTATCAATATACAACTGTAATCCACACCTGAGCAGACTAAGTGTATATTTTTCCTCTTTTGTTTGAGCTCCTTGCACATTCACAGCTCAGAGGATTGGACAGGCAGCTCAGAGCACAACTCCTGACAGCCAGGGCTGAGGGTTTAGTGACGTGGAGGGAGCAGGGTGAGCGGGTGGCTGGTTAGAGGACAGATAGAGGAACAAGTGGACCAGATGTGTTTCCCAGATAAGATAACTCTCATTGCAGCTCCACTCATCCACAACGCTAACAGGTACCAATTGGCACAGGGGAGGCTGGGTGCTGCCAGCCTCCTGCATGGGCGGCAGGTGGAATTAGTCTCTGTCTGTGTTTCTGCGGCTGTGGGCATATTTGCTGATGCTCATTTGAAACAAACAAACAAAAATCAAGGGAAGACAAACAATGATGTACAAAAACAAACACAAACCAGGATAAACAGCCACTCTCTCTGGCAGATGATGTTGAATCATCAGGAATGATTATAAGTCAGTGCATACGGACATTTATAACATACATGATACCACAGCTCTGTTCCCCCTCAGCCAGTCCAAGTCCGGCATGCTGCTGCCGTGATAAAGTCTTTATCTGCCTCCCCAGCTATCAGCAAAAAGACAAAGAATAATTTCTTTACACAAACAAATGAAGCCTGAATACAGGATGTGAAAGCATCTGACTGGTGGAGCCAAATCATTCCTTTGAAAATGTTGCCAGAACAGAAATGAAGAGGCAAGACAGTCGAGCAGGGAGACATGGAGGGAGAAAAATAATTAAAGGGAGATGGACTTTGTTGCTCGTGGATGATATCAGCTCAGTAGCTGCATGTGACAGTCACTTTCATATGGCATGGCAGACAGCCGGCTGTTGGCAATATGACAATCACAGAAGTACAAAACAAACACAGGATAACTGGATCAGGCTCTCCATAGGCCGCCTGGACCCTAGGTGCTCACTGGAGATGTACATGTGCGGTGTGCTCAGTCATGCCTGCGTGTACATGTGGGAACTCATATGTGCCGGCCTTCATGCAAGCATGTGTGCACACAATCAAATATGTGTAATGCATGAGCATATGCACGAGTGTATTTGTCGTGTGTTTTTGCATGTTACAGACTGTTAATGTGCGTGAACACATGACAAGGAGTCAGTAAGTATGTCCCTACTGTGCCTGCAGCTCCTGAAACCCAGAGGCAGCCCTGGCCAGCTGGCAGCCCTCTGCACCCAGGCAGCCGGCACATTGCTGGACCATTCTTTAGGCCTGCAGCCTCTGAGCCCTGGAGCTGACATCTGGAGGTTATCAGTCTGACAAACAGGCAGAACAATACAGTGTTTGCACATCATTGCCCATTCTCTGTTCAGTAAAAACATTTGATCTAGGCCCTTTGAAGTTATTTTCTGTCTTTAGTGCTGCAGTTCCCTTTGCTGGTTTACCGTGATAAAATAGAGGACTGCAAGTTTTCTGTGAGTAGAACGTTCTCCCATGAGAGCTTTGCTCAAAAACTCAAGTGAAGAAGAGTAACAATGAAACCAAACTTTGTACAGAATGCATTGAAATTCTTTAAGCAGCTGTTTGCTTGTTGAGACTTGGAGCTTAGCAGAGGTGACTGTAAACATAATCAGGGAATATTCACAAAGTTCAAGTGCAGAGCCATCCAACCCTGCTGCCAGGGCTTTTGAGTGACCTGTGGGCTCCAGGGTCCTATGCTCCACCCTGCTGCTGGCCTTCGCTGTAATCTACCTTGAACAGGTGAGGCTGTTTGGGGAGAGTGCAGCAAAAATGCAAATCAAATAAGCACTAAAACCCGGCAACCAGTCAGGTCCAAATCCAGTGGTGCATAACTGATGGGCTCTAAGCTGGTGGAGAAGGCAAACCAACGTGCCATGAAATCAGTACGAGTTAGAGAGCACTCAACGAGAGGCCCTACCTGTGTGAGAAGCGATAGCCTGAGTACATAAACACAGCAGAGAGGGCTCTCAGGCCAAAGATGCTCTACACTTCAATTGCTGTGTATTGTACCCCAGAAAAAAATTAAATACTGAAATGAACTGGTACATCACAGAGCACATTCCAAATGTGCTGATTTCTGCTGCTAAAACAGCACAGTGAGAAAGCAAGCCAGTTATTAAAAGCACATCAGTGCACTCACAGTGGCGCTGCACAACAATGTAGGCAAAGAAAGAGATGAATGCTACATTATACGCCGTGTGGAGTAGAGATGAACCAATCATACAATGTGTTTCAGTACAGTATCTCTCTGCACGTTATCTATCTGTACCCCAAGCCAGTGAACAATGTGAGCCACTATTTGAGCTGTCCGCTTTTTAAACGTCAACGGGGCAGGGAGGATATCCAAGGCTGTTAGTTGCTTTCACAGCCATCGCTGCACTTGTTAAGCAGAGGCACATTGTGGTTGGATGTTGTGATTATGATAACCTCATTTCTAAAATAACAACTGACATTCAGAACAAAGAGATGGGTGATACCAGCTGCTCTCCTTTGTGTTTGCTGAGGTAGAAAAGGAAGGCAGGTCACACAGTTCTATAACAGCTCTGATAAAACTTTACCTCCTGAGAAGTAATTGTACTTTTGAGTTTGCCCTGAAGTTTCTCCTGACGTGCCGACTTCTGTCGAAATATCATAAATTAAATGAAGAAATTTGGCATGACTTGCCTTAACATGCTGATGTTGGCTGTAAACTGTTTCCTTTTATTGTTACAAATGTCAAAACTGAAGCCATTTTGCCTACCTAAGAACATGTATAGTGCCTCATTACAAGATGAAGAAACTGTTTTCCAAATAATTTTAACTCAAGGGACATGACAGGCACAGGCACACATTAATTTAGTCAGTCAAAACTGTGACTGTCGATTAAATACACTTCATTTATCTTAAGTTTAAAGAGGTAAGATATTTTCTGTATTTTAAACATCCAGTTAGAATGACACAAGCGATGTCAATTTACCCTTTATTTTTTTGCTGTCACTGCATCTGTAATTCGATGTATTAAACACTTAAGTTTGAGACAAAAACAACACGCAAACTGAAACTTACTAAATCTTACCCGCATACTTTGTTTCTTTCTGATTAGTCAAAGTTAGAGTGCTGAACTGATATGTTATCATTGGAAAATTTCCTTCTGTCATTGCCATTTTACCACCATAAATTTATGTCTTGGCTCGTGTAACAACTTTGTAATACTTACAGGATTTTTTTTTTCTTCTTGTTGAAGTGTGCGAACTTTGAAACTATAAGAGTAAAACACTGAGGAGGCAGCAGTGAGATGGAAGTCCTGAGAGACATGAACATGACCTCTCCCACAGGGTCCGAGCCTTGTCTGCAGGGCCATTTCACATTAGGACAGCTCACATGTCTAGACCACAATCTCCTGCTCTCTATCTGTTTTTCTACATCCACCATGCCAATTGAAGGAAAATGAATGAATATTCAATTCTGCAGAGTACAAAATGTAACAAATAAAGAGAGTCAGACTGAGGGAGTCTGCAATAAAACCGTGATCGCTTGTGAATGTCACTCTTCCCACTCAGGCCGTAAATAGCTGATGTCAGTGAGGACAACTTGTTTAAAAGTGTTTTTCAGCTATGTGGAGGTTGCTGCTCAATGCTTCACTCTTTACATTTTGTGTACTTTTGTAACCTTGTCTATCAGAAGTTCCAGTATCTCCCTTTGCTGTGTGTAACAGAAAGAGGTGGATGAAAGTGGATGAAAGAAATTAATCACCA
Organism: Thalassoma bifasciatum; assembly: GCA_008086565.1. Lineage (NCBI taxonomy): Eukaryota > Metazoa > Chordata > Actinopteri > Labriformes > Labridae > Thalassoma > Thalassoma bifasciatum. The sequence goes on along the minus strand of RPOG01000012.1, from coordinate 762,151 downwards.
GTGAAATTGGTTTTCTCAATAGGTACTGCTTTAATCCTGTTGCTATCTTACGCTGTTATGTAGCCGACATAATTTTCTAATAATTACAACAGTTTATGAACATGCAGCGACTAATTTCTTATCATTTGGCTTTATTAGCACACTGGGATTCTCCAGATACATTTTCTCATGTTTTACTGCATTTGAGACTGAAATGACACTGAAAAACACATTCACTACCCGTGTGTTGAGACGTGTGATGTGACATTTGTGTGATGTCTAAAAGCTGCTTTTAAAGTTTACATGTGATTAGAGAAAACACATTTATGACTTGTTCAAGTATTTAATCTTTCTCTGGCTGTATGATACAGAGAACATAATTATACAGTGAAACTACATCACCTGGTCCTTGCAGACTCCACAGAGTGGAACATTAGCTCAATCAATGTCAATTATTTTTCAGTCTCCATTATTGCACTGCCAGGAGTGGGCAGAATTTTAATCCCCATGCTGCAATTGCTTTAGCTACATGAATTCTTTCTTTTTGTCATGATTAGAAACATGACTGAACATTAAGCCCTGTGGCTTTCAACAAGTAGAGCAGCAAAAATGATAACGGTTTAGTGCTCAACAAAGTGCTGTTGGGTAGTGGACATCAGTTACATTGGGTCTGCATCTGGTCTTGTGTTTTAATTTCGTGTCAAATCACTGAGCAAAGTTAGAAAACAGATCAAATATAAACCCTTTTTAATTTATTCAAACTAAAACATCTTTGTCTTTTAACACTTGCCAGTCACTTAAGTTGAGAACAATTAAAACAAGAATCTGTAATCTCTACTTCTTGGCTGAGTAGGCACAAAACGATCTTTGCGTGGCAGCCAAGGTAATTTTCCACAAACCAGTTTCTACTATTTGAAGCAGAGCAGATACTGCTTGACATACTAATCAAGAGCACTAATTTGATTGCAATTCCAATATCACAGATGACCTGTACCTAATTTTTCTTGTACACCATATGCTCCTTGCTTTAGAGACTTCAGGTATAAATGCACCCTGACCACTATTAAGAAAATAAGGCTCAAATGTTGATATGATAAAATACTCTGTTTTCTGAACCTGAAGCCCACAGGAATCACTAGCAGGGGTAAAATCTTTTCCTTCCTCACAAACTAACTTTCATTGCGTGTGCTGGCAACACATTAATGACACAAAATCAAAAACTTAAATTTATCCTTAATGAAATGGCTTTACATTAACCACAGCTAAGATTTCCATCATTTGATAGTGATAATTATCTGTAATGAACTTTTAGTGGCTTAAATGAGAAACCTGCAACCTGAACCTTCTCTGCATTAATCTCTGCTAATGGAAAAGAGACAGAAAAAGTAATTAAGTATGGGAGCTTAATGCTGTTATGCCAGAAAAAGGAGAGTAGATCTGCATCCTGGTAGAAAGTGAAAGTTTGTTTGTTAGAACAAAATTTTTTGCAAGTTATATCAAAAGATTTTTAAATAAGTAGTGAACTGAGAATTGTATTTTCATTACATAATTTAATAGTTATACTGAATGCCTGATTTTGAATACATAGCACAATACAGGATACAATTAGTGTTGGGGGCTTCATTGAGGTCATGCATGGTTCCGATCACATTGTGATAAAAAAGAAAAACAGTTCAAACTTTGAACATTTTTCATCAAAAAATGATTTTACAACTAGTTCAAAGGAAGCTCTTCTTCTCCCAAAATAAACTTGTGTTGTTTAAACTTATATGTTGTGGAGAGATAAATTGTACTTGATCAAAGAAAGCCCAGTTTATTTTTGATATTTTTTGTCATTACATGGTAAATCTGTATGATGTAATAACATGAAATATATGTTCTTTATGTGAAAACTTTATGTGCAATTAAACTGTTTATGCTATGACACATACATGGTAAACTGGGTTAGCAGCAGTAAGTTTCTGTTTTAAGTATCTGTTATCTTATTGAAGCCTACCCAAGGGTTGAGAATAAAACCAGCGACTCAAGTCAAATGATGGAACAATTAAAGGAAAAATGTGGCAGCATAAATGATGTCATCTTATAGCCAAAGCCCTCAACCACTGAGAAGTTCCCTTCAATGGACTCATTTATGGACATGAGTATTATCCTAGCTGTTTCATCTCTGTGAAATGATGCCTTTCACTCCTGAATTTGTTTATGCAGCTTACCTTGGTCAAAGCTAAAGGATGAGGATGTCCAGCCATGGCCACCTTAACAGTCGTTTCCCAGATGTGTGGGTCGTGGAGTCCCCGAGCCGTCACCATGAACTGAACGGGCTCTGACAGGTTGGCTACCTCCTGCTCAGTGTACACTGTCCCATCAGGCCTCACACTGAAGTTGGGGTCGTTGCTGACAAAGCCCACCTCCCTGCTGCGCTGACAATCCTCAAACTTCACTGCAGAGATGCACAGGAAGACGAGAAGGAGAAAGAATTAGAGAGCAGCACAGTGGGTTTCAGTCTACAAGGTATTTTGCAAATCCTTGACACATCTGGCAGGATTAAGATTAACCTGCATCCATCAAGGAATATCTTGAAATATCTCCTCCCTTTGGCTGTCACTTTTGATTCGCCACTTTGACGTCTTTGGCAAAACAAACTGCTTATCTGTTTCTGAGCCAGAATACACGGGAGGAAACCTAATTCTTTTACAAATCATTCTTCACCAAAACTAGACAGATAGCGATGTCAAAACAGCATTTCCCTTGGCTTCTCTGGGGAGAAAGCATGAAAAGAAGGTCTAAAGCACATTAGGCTGACTGAGCTGGTTCTGCTCCATGCTTTGCTGCCAAGCACAAGAGCAGAGGCATGAAGGCATTTAGAGGGTTCTGCAAAAACCACACTGCTATTCCTGTTCCCTGTGTCATGTAGCATATGCGTGTGTGTGTGTGGTTGCGTGGTGTTTTTTAAAGAGGCTGATTGCAGTCTTTGCATGCCACTTATGAGTTGAGTGTTGGGGGCAGTTGAGGGGATAGATGAGTGACAGCCGACTTGAATCCGCCGTCATGGCACCCAAACAGAGAGGAAACTTACTGCGCCTCAGACAAGGCTATTTAGAAAATCTTTTCATTGCATTGCCAAATTTAATTAACACTCAGAGCATCATTCACCCATGATTCACAGCGTGATGCAATGAGTTGAACGCTGGGAATGACTGATTATTGTTTTCAACATCTATTATGTTACGTTCACACATACACCATCCCTTGCTGGTTTTACCCCCAAGTTGAAGCGCACATGCTCTGATCGTATCTCACAAACACTGGCTGCTGATAACAAGACAAAATGATTTCATAAATCACAGAGGGAACAGATCGCCTGTTATGAGCGTTGGCAGCATGATTTCTCAAAAATCCAGTGTGAAGAATTCTGCTCAGCAGGCTTTTTATCAAGCCATCTATTTAATTTATCGCCCAGCTTCCTGTCAAAAGCAGCTCCAGAACAACAGGCTAATAAAGCCCGAGATCTCCTGGCCACTGCAGCTTGTCGTTGCACAAATGAGGCCGCTTGTTTCCAACCTCTGAGTAATTGCTTGCGTAATGGGACTGATGGTAAACACAGTTATGACAATGTGTGCATCTATGTGTGTTGACAAATGCAATCCATATTTTCATTAAAAGAGTACAGGCCAGTGGAGAACATCCTTATGTGACTGATAAGTGATTACCTTGCTTGGGGGATCATTTATCAAGGTAGGGACTGTGGGTGCGGATTTAACATGAGGCTAAGACAATCTGACACAGACCTGCTTGAATTGTCCACAGATGAATTGTGATGGCAGGCATGTATTATGTAAATGACTTCAATTAGCTTGAACTGAACGGGCTAATTGTTGTCACTTCGACAGGTCTCTTGTGGTGCAGCAGCAGCAGCAGCAGCAGCAGCAGAGCTTAAGGACACTGCAAAGCGCTGCTTATGAATGCCTCTGCTAGTGTGTGTGTGTGTGTGTGTGTGTGTGTGTGTGTGTGTAAGAGTGCACACGTGTAGGCGGTGTTTGAAAGCACAGATGCTTTGAATGTGTGGCATAAATTAATTTACATCAAAATTCTACAATAAAACTGGTGAGGTCTCTGAGGGTCTGTCTTTCCTTTGTGTACGGTGTCAGTTGGCATGGGAACACACATGAAGCCAGTGTGACATGAGCGCTGTTTTGCATTGTTAGCAATGTGTCTCTAATTCTCTAAGAAGGCACAAGGCCACATTTCAGTCTACCATCTACTGCCTGCTGGTCCATTCCCACCAGGGACTGGGACCGCGACCCTGATTCAGAACACATCTACTTAGTCTGGAGACATTCATGAATGCTTAGCTAGTCATTAAAAATGCTGTTCACAGAGCACATTTGAATCAGTTGGTGGGATCTGATCTGTCACGCTGTTAAATGGAGATGAAAGCAGCAGAAAGACACAACGCTGCGACGAGATACTGATAGAGAAACTGTGCATGCGTATGTCACAAAGAGAGGGGGAGAAAGAGAGAGATCGAATGATAAAAGGAAGCAAGAGAGAGACACAAATACTATAGCACACTGAATGTGAGAGATAAGTTATGGATATACATCATTAACGCAAAAACAATCTAATCCTTCAAAATAAGAAGTTCTTTGTGTTAAGACCTGAACACAGGAAGAGAAAATGCACACTGCAGCAATGCAGATTATTTATTACTGTCACATCATAATGGAATAGAAACAGTGAATAAAGATGAAGCGCTGTTGATATCTAATCTTTGTTTATTTATTGTGATTGTTCTCTGGTGCATGTAATTCATTTTGCCATCTTATGCTTGACAAACTGCGGCATACTTTGTGCAGAAAATTGAATTTGAAATGTAAAACTGCAGATGAGGCCTCAGGGTGTTTTCTAAACTGGGGACCTTGAAGGTCAGTGAGCTCACATTCCTTCATGAATTAAATAAAAAAAAGTCACATAAATATTTCACGGCAGGTTCAATCAATGCTGCCACTGGACTTAAAGTGATCATCAGGTCACTTCATCCAGAGAAGCAGGTCTGAGCAGAAGAGACAGGATGATGAGCTGAGTGCATCTTAGGCCTTTGGCTAAAGTGAGGAAAGTGGCAAAAGTGAAGACATTTCTCACATCATGTCATTACCTATGGATGCATCTGGTATGATTATTTCACAATGTGAACTTTGCATTTTTTCCACATCCAATCATGAATTTTATTTTCCTGTTCTAGTGATGTTTTCAGTGAGTTCTGTCAGAGGCTTGTCTCTGGTATCAAAATTACTGTAATTTCCGCACTGTAGACCAATACTTTTTTCACAAGCTTTGAACCCTGCAGATTTAACAATGTTTTTCAAGCTGACAAGCTTCACAACGCCAATAAATCTAGACCCTGTTAACACGACAACGTTTCATAATATTTCACCTGAAAACGCAGAAATCACAGTGAAAAAAGATCTGTGTTCGCATAGAAACATTAGGGGACTGAAAAATATCGCAGTATGTATCTCAGGCCTGTAGGTAGTGATTTAACTGTAGGAGCTGTGTACACATGACAACAGTTTAAAGGCAAAGAATGGGTGGGTTGATCAACTGGTGTATGTATTGAATGCATCTTTGCTGATTGTAGAAATGGTGCAATAGATGCAAATTTTCTTGAAAGGCAGTCAGTAGATTCAGCGGCACAAAATGTTTGTCTGTATTGTTAACACTGTTGTTGTTGTTGCCTTGGTTCTCGTATGGCCACGCCACCATGAAAGTTTACTGCTCACACACAAAGCAGAGCTGCTGTGTAACCAGCGGTGTTACAGGCATTGTTCAGAAAAAAAGCATTTCTTTAACCAATAGTTAAAGAAATCTCTGTGTAAAATCTTTATCTGTGAATATTCCATGTTACAACCTTGATACCTGCATTTTATCAACCACCTTGTGGTGAGCACAAGAATGACTTCTTTTTCTGCCAAAAATTCTCCATTCACATGTATATTCTTAGGCTTTGGGTTTCCAAGTGTTTTGTTTATTATTCCAACAGATACAAGCTATTGGACAAATTAACTTTAACTGGGTTGGTATGATTGCCTGATTTCAACCTGTCTGAATGGAAAGTAAATGTAAAAAATACTAAATGGTGTCCTTGTTTACATGAAATGCATCATTTCAAGAACGTAAAAAAGTAAAGTATATTTAGCTTCATCTCCATTCAGACCATGCAACGAATCATAGACTGCCATATTAATCACAGCATTTTAATACCATATCATAATTGTATGATACTTAGTTGTACACATGGGTTATTGGATTGTGCAGGTGCGGCTGAAAAGCTCTATGGAAAAACTGATTGGGTTGCTTAAACAGCTGTCTCAGCAGTTCATCAGAAAGACTCGTAAACGATGCACGAGTATTGTGTCTTATTGCTGCAGCCTCCTGACACAAAGATCAATTCTGTCAATTGCTTTCTACCTCCAAAGGTGTGTAAATGTGTGTGTGACTCTGTGCTGTGAGTTGGCAGTCAATGCAGAAAACAAAAAGGGTATTAAACCACCTGCTCAAGCGACAGCAAGTGTGTGTTTGCCGTCTGTCCTCTTATTTTGCGGCCCAGATATTTGTGAATGTGTGCGTGTGTGTTGTGTGGTGTTGCAGGGTGTTGGTCCACTTCCGTGTGAAAGCTTCAAAGTGAGTGTGCATGTCCTGAATGTGTACGCTCCAGTGTGGGTGTGTTCGTTTAAGTGTGTCCTGTATATTTTAGTGTGTCCTGCCATCCACAGCAGTGTTTGGCAGGCTGCTGAGGCTGGTGTCATTCTGCTTGGCTGCTCTTCTCTGGACTCGGACGGCAGAGAACATGCTGTCCAACAGAGCGGCTAGCGCGGCACACACCCAGCTAAAACAGAGCGGGCAAGCAGCCGTGACTGCCCACCACCGAGTGCACACACGCACACATGCACACACACCACTCACCTGACTAAAGAAAGAGAGAGAGAGAGAGAGAGAAAGACACATTTATGCTCTTTGTCTCTGCCTGCTTGTAGATCCACGACAATACCCCCGAGGAGGCCAGAACAGCTCTTGAATGGAAACATTACAGGTGCATAATGTAGATGGCAGGTGGTACATCTGCACAGTCTGCTCTGTGCATCCACATGGAGCGTGCATCTCTCATCGCTGTGCACCCGCCTACACCGTGTTCACCTGTCGACTGTGCACGCCTCTTCTCTCCTTCTTGCTGATCCCCCCACTTCCTGTCACCTACTCCTTCTAGCCTCTCCAACTTTCATCCTCTCCTCCAGGATCAACTCTTTACCCTCCTTGCCTCTTGCTATCCTATTTCCTCTGTTTTTAACCCCCCACCTGTGCTTCCTTCCCCCTCCCTCTCCCCTGTTCCCTGCAGACTGAGGCTCTGCCTGTGCATGTAAAACCAGGACAGCCAGTCTGAGCCAGCAGCTCAGACATAAAAACAGGCACCCTGGTGGGTCAGTTATTACCTTTGTTAAAAGGAGCTGAGACACTCTCACAAAAGCAATGGAAAAAAGACATCACACAAAAGGTCAAAGCCACATAAGTCTGATCTGAGCATTTATTTACTTGCTTTTTGAAACAGTTTTATGATTTTTCAGGTGAATAGATGAATCTTTTTATAGACTTCCCTTTATCCAACACCTTTATCACTGTTCATAGCCTCCTTTTTATGATTTCTGCTGTTTTTTCTGCATGTCCCAATCTTTATTTATTGCCTGTACTTTCATGTGAGTTGAAGTGCTCTAACTTTTGTGATTTGAAGAGTCTATAAATAAGGATTAGGGCTCTGGTTGCAGCAGCTAAAAGTAGAAGTCTAACAGCAAACACACTGTACATTAATAGTGTGAAATAATCTGCTACCTTCAGCTGATGCAGTTGTTAAGTACATTTTGTGTTCAAAGTCTGACTGTGGCACGCGTTTTGCAGTGAGTGCATCAGGTAAATTACAAGGACTACAATCCAAATGGAGCATATGGAGCTCCTTTTGTTAAGGAGCTGTTCACCCCAGTCATGTCATAGTGCTAAGTAAACATTCCCTCTGGTGCCCTGTCGCTTTGCTCAAGCCAACAGGAAAATCAACGCCACCCACTCAATTTGCAAATAACAGTATTTTTGCCAGGCTGAGGCTGTGATAGACAGCAGAACAGCCGAGGAGTAAACCAACTCTGCTAAAACACAGAACAAACTATGTGTAAGAGGCTACAGGGATATCTTACAGAAAGAGATAAACTTTGGTCTAACTGCGATTTTAATAACACAGTGTACACTGAGTACTTCGCTTAATTGTTGGCCTAATTTAACAAGTCAAAATCTCAACGTTTGAAGATTGAAAAAAGATTAATTTAGTATCATTAGCAATCAAACCAAAAGAAAAAAAAATCAACTTGATAGTAAATCATTTCTATTAACTACTCTGATAATGAGCATCACTCACAGCAAAATTAATAGGTTTCCTCCCTTTCCCACAACAGATGTGGCTCAGTAAAAATAAATGTAAGAACACAATTTGTTAAGTAGACGAGACTACTGAATTCTTCATGAAATTCACTGCTTCCAGCGATGAACTCAAAAAATCTGAGTCCTGTGAAAAACCCATACTTTATCTTCAAAATGTCAGGGTTTCACAGGGAGAGACAGAGAGAGAGAGACAGACAGACAGAGAGAGAGAGAGAGAGAGAGAGAGAAAGAGAGAGAGAGAGAGAGAGAGAGTCATACTCAAGCTAGACTGCCAAGAATTCTAAAATATCCTCGTTGGGGAAATAAATGGTTTTGATGAACTCAAAAAATTCCCTGAAGGTGCATTTAATCCTCTGGTGTAAGTTTAAACATGAAAAATGACTGAGCGTACAAGGTTTACTTGACAGTGACATTACAGCAGCTTAAAATCAACTCAAGAGATGTTTAAGTCGCATTAGTCTTCCAGCTACTGAAAGCACAGGGAATCAGAAAAGTTTACACCATTGAGTAGGCGACCGCGTAACTGCAGCAGAACCAGCATGATTGGCAAGTAGAGATGTAAAATCTATTTCCTGATGTTGTTTTTTATAAATGTGCAGCTTTTCGTGAATCTACAGCCAAACCAGAAGCACCCTGTGCAAAACATCCACAATCCGTTAAACTCTTTTAAAACCCAACCCACTGAGACCTGCAGGAATGCTTATAACTAATGCAATTTACATGTTGCTGTTTTTCAGACACTACAGGTACAATGTGACTTTACTGAAAAGGCTTTTTTTTCTGTCGCAGTTGGAAATGAATTTCTCTGCCTCTGCAGTTCTCTGTTTTAACAAAAGCCCACACAGTTCCCCCTGACAGCTCGCTCTTACAAAAGGAAACCACTGCGACTCAAGTGTGTGTGTGTGTGTGTGTGTGTGTGTGTGTGTGTGTGTGTGTGTGTGTGTGTGTGTGTGTGTGTGTGCATGTGCGTGTCCGTGTGTATGTGTGTGCCGCTGTGTGAGCTTGTGCATGCAAGGCAGCCAGAGTGAGAGAGATAGAAACATGGAGTGAGAGAGCAGAAAGGGACACTGGAGTAGGAGTGTTTGACACGAGCTCTTTGCATATACGATTATTACAGCTGATGCATAAATGGGTATGGATGACATCGACTCATTGCGATCTCATGGGTGCGTATGTGTGTGCGTGGGAGAGGAGGTTCTGTCAACCTGCATTTGTGTGCATCAGCGCTCATGTTTCACTTTTTAAACACCGCATGCTTGTTATCTGGTGCCAGCGCACTTACGCGCTGAACAAAACCTTGTCTCAGTCTAAGTGCACTGTCACATCTATAGGGCCAACATCCACCCACCAGCCCCTCCGCCCCCACCCCATCACACCTTTGTTTTTCCTTCTGTCACCTTGCTCATTCTGCGAGTATGGAGCAACAGCTGTGAAAGGCCCTCCTGGGTTGGCTCCTACTGGGCTGTCAGGCTACAGAGAGACTCTTTTCACTACAAATACATACAGCATGTTGTGTGGGCAACACATTCACAGAGGTTGTCACAGCGTTTCAATGGATTATGAAGATTTCCTCTCAGATATTTGGCTTCCCTCTACACACCGCCTCACCTGCACGTTATCACATTTCACAGGAAGCTTTCCTCTACATCATAGCTTGAGTCTCAGCCCGTTAAAGTGCATTTCCTGTCCTGTGAGTTTTTGCCAGGGCACTTTTCTGGGTAGAGTATTTTTGGTTTTTTTACAGCCTCGGCCTTTTCCTCTTATCTCTGCATTAGCCTGCTCTCATGGGGAGAGGCGTGAGGAGGCTTGAGGAATGAGAAAGGGGAAAAGAGGCGAGATAAAGAGGGAAAGCAGGAGCAAAGCAGAGCGGATGCAATTAAAAGACTGGGTCACAGATCGCAGTGCCAGGCGTCACTGTGATTAATACACCACCATTCAGCCTAGGAGCTGTTCTCCTCTTTGTGTGGACCAGTGTGTGTGTGTGTGTGTGAAGTTTTGTTTGTGAAGCTGTTATTGTCCAAGCTAACTGCAGCTAGGGGGCACCAGTGTGTCAATACGTGCTGGCCTCAGGTGGGGCAGGATTGACCCTCTTTAAGGTCATGTCAGGGATCTTGGTGACCTGAACAAACAGGTTTGATGAAATGATCCGTCTCTGTCTGACCTCGTTCAGTTTGTTCAGAAGATAAATCAACCCAACATCCATTTTTTTCCATCCTGTTTGCTACAGCTAGAAAAAGCATTGGAGTAAGGGGATGGCAAATGTGTAATACTAACTACACTTATATAAATTATAGTCTATAGATCATTCTGAAACCAAAATGGAAATTGTTACAGAAAGGAATTCACACTTTTGCTGTCACTCTGTCTACATAGCATTAACCAATAACATCAAACAATGCTTAGAAAAATAGATAAACACGGCTTCACATCCCAGTCAGTGGAGAAATCAAAGCATCGGAAACTTCCATGTTTGGACCCATACCATCATATGAAGAAGAAATATTCGGTTTGCATCTCAAACAAGTTAAACAAATACATTAACCATGTCTTTTGGTTGTTTCCTCTCCCCCGTCTGCCACTCAGCAGACCTTGCCTTCAAGGCTTCCCCTACATTTTAACAGGAGCAGAGAAGGAGCCATGCTTTATCACAGCAATATCTTCTTTAAGGAGGTGAAGCGAAGAGAGTGCCTCAAGGCAACACGCTGTCTGTTATCTCCCAGTACAATATAATAATTTCACATGGCCCAGAGCAAGGTGGGGGGACCTCAGCCAGCCAAAGTGACAACCAGGGGAATGTGAGCAAACTGGGGGCAAGGATCCGGGGACAAAGGGGGCTTATGGGAAATATCCATGACCCTCACTCAAGCAGATAATGACTGTAATGAAAGCCCATTATTCTCAAATCAGCTTTTTTTTCCTGGTTGGGAGCAAATTGCCCTCACTGTACACCTTGTACAATAAAGAGAAGAGATTTCAGGTTGTAGATTAAAAGCAATTTTTTGATATAATAAGAAAATCTCCCAATTAGACTCAGTAAAAAAGCAGCTCGGTGAGTTTTCAGAATAGAGAAACAGTACATAAGCAGTACTCTGAGTGTGTGTTTATGACTGTAGCACCTTTTAGCTGGTTATTTTTAGCAGCTCTTGATTACTCCAGAGACTTGCCTTAATAAATACTATAAGACTCAAAAACAGGCTCCCCCCACTCTCCCATCCTCAGAGAAAAGCAAAGACTCACTCACAAGGTAATCAGCTTTTAATTTCCTCCCTCTTTCCTCTTACATTCTCACATTTTATCTCCATCCCCTTTCATTCCCCATCCCCCTCACTTAACTGAGTGGACGAGCAGCCCCTTTCATCTCTCCAGTTTCTCCCCTCCATCTTTTTCCCTCTTTTCATGTTATTAGCATAAAAGTGTTTGCATCTTTCCCTGGTGATTGTTTAGCTGCTGTGTTCAGCATCTTGATTTGAATTCCCCTCGATTTGGCTAATTAGCATTACAAATATACACTTAGAGAGGAACAGAAATATCTGTTACGGCTGACAGACTAATTTAAGAGAACTGAGGGAGAGGAAACACTATATTTTATGTGATAAAAGGTATATCAGAGTGCCTCAGTAATGAGGTGTCTCATTCAAGTCTGCTGCAACTATTCACCACCTTTATGAAGACCAGCAAATGGTATTCCTGCTCAGAATAAAATGGCAAACCAAGCAGCTTACAATGGGTTCATATTGGATGTTCACTGGTGATAAAAGCTGTAATCACAACAAGAAACAGACCTCTTATCTGCTCTCACCTCCTCTCAGCAGCCCAGATCATGTCCTCTAAAGCCAATGATTAGACCTAAGACAGATCTCTCTCATTATCCCTGCTCTCATCCATTTCTCTCTAATCCTGTCTCGACTACAAAGACCCCTGGGCCAAGTGAGAGCCCAAGGCCAGCCATTAGTCTCCAGGCCCCAAGACCAAGGACCGACTTGCTTGTATACTCATCTTCATCAGAAGATCACAGCCGCCTTAAAGGTCAGCCACTTGGTCTGCTATGATAGAGTTGCAGCATTGCTTCCTCATTCTTTTCCTACTCTTAATTTGTCCATGTGTTTGGTATGTAAAGAGATATTTGACCTTCCACCACAAGCTGTCACTCATCTGATCTTAGATTTGAATTTCTGGGGTGAAAAGAAGAAGCCAAGGCGCTGTTTAAGTCACTGCTCAGACAGATTCTACAATCTGAAGCCATGAAGGTCATCCCACTGATCAATAAGCCAAGTAACTGATGAAAGTAATTGGTCTCATTGCTGTCAATAGGCATTCAAAAGTGGTAATCAGATGGTTCCTGCGAAGGGCCGAGCCCTGAGAGAAGATGACGGCCATCAGAAGAGCACAGCTCTTGTGGACAACAGGGACAAATTGTTGTGAGCTGGGTGCTGATGCTGTCATTATGCAGGATAATTGCTTCACCAACTGAAAGCATTGGGCAGTACGGCACACAAAACTGTGATCAATCAGGAAACATTTCACACTGAGTGTTAGACAAAAAAAGCTCTCAGAGGAACGTCTGTGTACACTTACAGTCTAAGCCATGATGTACAACTATAATCATGCAGAGCAAATGTTATCTAAAGAATGAAAACAAATAGATAAAATTAAAATAACAAATAAAAAGCAATTACATTCATATTTATATTGACATAAAAAAAAAGAAAAAAAAAACATAACCATAATCAACAACAATTAATCTAACACCACTGAGCTCCTTCTTTGGGCTTTTATGTGAACTGGATCATACCTGGATCATAGAAATATATTCTTCTATCAGTAAAATTCCACATCTTGTCCTTCCATAAATTGATTGAATATATTCTGTCCTTATCATGAAACAGTTAACTTAGTTTATAAGGGACTAACTGTGTGGCTGGATAGGTTTTTAAAAGCACTGAGAGTTAAACAGCAAAGCTGCTGTCCATAAATCAAAAATAGTAACCAGGCAGGCTGTAAAATGCTTGACAAATTATGTGATACTGTAGATATGTTTGACACTATGACTCACCTCCTTTACAGCACATGTAGTCCTTTTATACACTATAAAAAGTATTACACTTTTAATTCAAAGTCACTTTGTCTACACTATGTGCAGAAAATATAAAGTGTACTCAATGTATACACTCTGACGGAAGCAAACTTTTATCATCAGCTCTGAAATGCCACTCACCAATGAAAACATTTCTCTCCCTTGTTGTCTGGCTGTACATGATCCCAGTTTGAGCTTGGCTCTGTGGATGGGTACTTGAATCAGACAAATACTGTCTGAGCTTTTCAGAGAACAACCCTCTCTTAAAAGCAACAAATCTCAGTTTCTTTCAAAAGCTATTTGCTTTGAAGTCACCTTGGCCTGTTCCGGAAAATCAATTAAAAACATGACTAATACATTTGCACCTAACATTTTCCACTTTTCCGTCTTAAAGCGTTTGATGTCCCTCACTGCCTAACACTGTGTAAATGCTGAGATCACAGAGATAGTGATGGAGATATTTCAGCAAGGACCCATTCACACGCCTTCTCTGCTTCAAGCAGAAGCAGACCTAGGGTGAAATGAAACAACGAAGAATATCAGTGGACCCCTACTGTGCTGTTTTTGCACACCTACAAAGCCCATCAAACGGATATTTAAGTATATTTTAAATATAAACCCTCCCTTCTTTCTCTCAGGCTTTCAAAGAAATTTCTCTGTCAGAGGATTTTGTAAATATTCCAAAATAAGGCTCATTTTTCCTCCCACCAATCTGCCCTGTATAAGTCCTCTGGTGACACTTATCACAGAGATCAGCAGTGGTCCCTAATATGAGAATTCTGCTATCCCTTAAGTGGGCAGTGCTGAGCCTCATTGTGTGCTATAGATGTAGGATGAACAATGGGAGAGGCTGAACCTTTCAGCTCAACTATCTACCAGGAGGGAATGGGAGGTGGGTCTCTGTAGGCCATAGCACCAAAACCATTATTCTTATCACTGCAGGACAACTCACCGCAGGCCAGAAAAAACCCTTCTGAAAGGTGAAATGAGTGTGTCTCCCAGTGTATGTGTGTTTACCTCCGCCCTGCCTCCCTCACACCACACATTTCTGCATTTCTCATTAACTGATAATACATCACTCATGACCTTGTGATAAAAGTACATTAGTTGGAGACAAGTCATTAATCTATAGAGAATCAGGCTGTTTAGGTTATCAGTTGAGGGTGGTTATATGTGTTATCGCACAAGTAATAGAAAGAGTCTTAATTGCCCATCTGAAACGAGTTACTATATATACTCCCCACTATAGATGAGGGCTTTATGTGCTTTTGTTGAGCTATGTCAAACACTGAAGGCTTTGGCAGAGACATGAGGGGAAAGTTCATCATGTGTGAATGGTCATCAACATGCAGGAAGTGTAGCCGCATAGCTGCTGTTCTTGGGTAGTTTTTTTGGAGAAAAGTAGGATACCTTGAGAATAAGAGTCAAGATAAGGAGATAGTGGAGGTGCCACTGTTGGAATAAGGCCACGATGCATTCTCAGAAATATTAACCAGTCATAACATTGGTCACATAATTGGATAAAATCAAACAAATCCTCAAATTTGTTTTCTTCAAAGATGATGGACAACAACGACCTCCGGATTACCACACTACGTAGCAAGAAAGACAACAATATCAGCTGCCAAATCTTCCCTTGCTTGGCTCTGATTCCTATGTCACTACATTCACTTTTACTTATGTTGGAAAGCTATATCAGCTTTGTCCTGCAGAGCAGTAGACCCCATGGGAAACAATCATAGCTGGACATATAGCTGTCGCTTTTTCTGTGGCCAATAAGTGGATGGGAATATTGATTCAGCATCCAGGCGTCCATAAAGAACTTCTTTTTTGCAGTCCAGGCAGGGCAGACACCGTGGGATGATGCAAAAGCAGCAAAAGGTCTTTACACCCAGCAAGCTCGGTTAGTTATAATTCTTAAGGTGTCAAATGTTGACTCTTTGTCAGACCCCTCTGTGTCTCATGCAGATCTACAAGGTATGTGTCAGCCTCTGCCTGAGACTAATCAGACTTTCAACCCAATGATGCATCAGTATCAGACACTGTAAAAAAGCTGCTCACAGTGGCACAGTGGAAAGCCTGGAAAACTCATCTTTGGTTGGGGGCCAAGCTCGCCTGATGGGTCAATCGATGCAAGAACTTCATTTGGGAGGAAAAAAAGTTTAAGGTATATGCAAAGTCCAGTGATTGATTTAATTTACCAGACTAAGTTTTTCCCAAACTTAAACATACAGAAATGAAAGTTAAAACATTTTTTGATATCTGCTCACACTCTCTGTGTTTGATGCTGGAAATAAATTTTGACTTTATTGTTTTTTGTATACACATCAAAGGTACATTGTGCATCAGAAAGAGACCCCAGAAGTAAGGTTTGTCACCAGCTGCGATGAGAGCGTGTTTTGTGAATTACACCATGATGTGTTTCAGAAGTGAACAGCCACTACACAGTCTCTATGCTCATATTCTTTCATTTACTTTGACAGATTGCTGTGAGCATGCAGATGCCTTCAATAGATGTGCGTTTCACAAAAGAAAAAGTCTTCATCATTTTCTTTGATGTTGTTTTTGCTTTTAAACAATAGAAACGTGGGACAAAAGAGTCCAAGCTGAAGCAGGTGCTGTGAAATTCAGATGGACTTAATCTTAATAATCAAAAGGGCTTATGGTGGTAGTTGTGGTTACATATTAATTATGCAGCAACTTCTGGAGAATCACTTTTGGGAAATATTTAGGATCATAATCCATCATTAACAGATATCAATATGATTAAGACTCTGTATCATTGCCAGAAGCTGGCAATAATTGACGCAAGCTATTGAGATTACCGTAACTCTTCAACAGTCCTTAAAAAAGGAAAATTTTCAGGGTATGTTGTATGATATTTTCAAAAGCCAAAAATTATAGAAAAAAGTCTAGGTGGCTTGCATGACACTTGGTGATAAAGGGCTCAGACGGATAAAAAAAAGGTGGAGGGCGGTGTAGAAGGTCTTCAAGTTGTTCAGAGGAGCTTACTAACTGTTTGACAACACTGTTTGCTACATTCTTCAACAAACAAACATGCTTTCTTGTTATTTTTTTTTTCTTATCCACAAATTCTGTTGCTTTTTTTCAGCTTTTTAAATTGCCCCACTAGAAAGACATTGTATTATTTTGCTTCTAATAGCTGAAGAGACACTATGTGCATATTTCTCTGTATGTAACACAGAGCAGAGCACTAAGAAATAAAATATGTTCGTAATGAGGAAAATATGTTCACTTATTCTAGGTCTGATTTCATTAATTAAATATGTTCTATAATTACACAAAACTATCATTTTTTCTATTACAAACAATTAAAAGACACCATCCATTCTGTCCATTTGGCACCAAAACATGATGGCTGGTTGCCAGCCTGGCAAACAGCTTCAAAAATTTCCTCTGCAGCCCTAGGGAGGTTTGCTTAATTTTGTTTTCACTCATACAAAAGCTTGAGAATAACAGATCCAACCAAAATAACTGTACTGAGTACACCACACAAAGGAGCACCAGGGCCTCTCTCTCCAGCTGGGGCTATAAAATGACCAGTTTAACTGCACTGAGTACCAGACAGAACAGCTCTTTCCTCAGCCCACGGTCAGGTTGGACTATTCAGGGATGTACTTTTTATATCTTTCACGGAAACAAACCAGCTTCTTGAGAAAACAGACTCACAATACTTACATGTGTACAATGTAACAGCCTCAAAACAAAAACTAGGCACAAGCAAGATGACTTTTGCCAAGTGTGTGAAAGCTGCTGGACGAGTGAGCTATGCACTTTAAACCTTTTGAAAGAGTCCCAGAGCAAGAAGACCAGTCAGTGTAAGATCATTTCTGTTTTCATTCATGCTCTTGGCAAGTACCAAGTAGTTATTTCTCCACTCTGTGATTATAACTTGAATGAATTTGTTCCTGTTTCAAAACATTTCCACACACACTTGTGGCGAAAATGTGGCACATAGAAAATATCAGGCACTGATTACGAGTGTGAAAAGTTTAAACCTGGAAATCATCATTTAAACAAAGTCTGTGAAGGAGGAAATGTGCACAACAAGCCAACATTACTGCAATCACAGTTTTGGCTCAATTTATCACATTTAGTTCACAGTTATATTCTCATGCCAGATCCATGTCCGTGTTAATTTTGCCAGCATCTATTTATCTGTGTAGGAGGTAAACTTTCATAACCAAGCTATCAGTATTTCTAGTTTCATGTGCTTCCTAACCTATAACATATGCTTGGACTTGAGCTGTCTTCTATGCATAAATCTCTGTCCTGCTGCAGGCGAGGAGGTGACAGAGAGGCAGATGAGGACATCCAGTGCAGTATGAAAGATGGTGGCAGTCGTTCCCCTCAGGCCACGGTGATGGCACTACATCGATCCAGCCACTCTGGAGCCCAAAGTGCAGCGCCTTTTGGCTTTGTCAGCACTGTTCAGCTCTGCAGTGCCGCTACTCCCTTGCTCACTGTCAGAAACCGAAGAAGAAAAAACCCAGAGAGGAAGCGGCAGAGAGGAAGCGGCAGAGAGGAAGCGGCAGAGAGTGCGCCGATGCTCTCAAAGCCAGACAGGTGGCAGGGGATTGGCTAAACAACTGCCAACTATTCATGAAGCGCTTCTTCATAATTTTCTCGCTGTTTGGGACTCAGGTAAATTAATGTTTACAGTCAGGCCAATGAAAAATAAAAAAGACGAGGAGATTTCAGGAGCTGTTCCTCCTTCATCTGCCTTTAAACACCGGCACCTGCTTGTCCTGTTCAGTTTGCCAACTGCCCCCCCAGGAAACTTAATGCTACTAATCCACTCATATATTTACTCAGATGGAGGCATGCTGAAACTACTGAAGGTGTGCACTGTCTTCCTCAGGTGGCAAGTGTTTGTCTTCACTCTCTATGTACACTGGTTTGTATGAAGCATCATTAATCTATGAAGTCACAATGGATGCACCCGGAAACTTTCTGCTCCCTCTCGCCTCTTCACTGGCTGAATAGAATCAATACGAGCCAAACCTTCGACTTTGAGCTCCCTGTTTTATCATCCTGTTTCCTCTTTATCTGAGTCAGAGCACAGAACAGCAGAAGGTCTGCAGAATCAAAAGCATGAGCCTTGGCACTGAAGAGGCCTTGAAGTCACCAGACAGAGAGACTGAATTGGGTTGAAATCTCACGTCCTGGGGTTAGTCTGGAGTATTCTGAGTGTGGCAGTCAAGGTTAGGTAAGATAGACTTCAGGTACCTGCCTGAAGTGAAGAAACATTCGGGCTCATTTATTTGTTTGTTTATTTATTTTTAAAAAACAGACGTGATATAGTTCTGTTAAACCAAACATATAAAGTCAAAACATGTATCAATGAACTCTATGGATTTGATGATCAATTTAACTTAAGCATTTCTTTCTCTCCTATATTCCCTTCTGCCATCTTAAGACTCAGCTTGGCTCAGGTCCAATCAGTCTTTTCAGCAATAATTCTTCATAAAAAAAACCAACATTTTTCTATAAACAAATAAACACCATTCTGCCAGGACTTGTAAAAGTAAACTTAGTCTTTCTGCTGTGCACAGGAAAACAGCTTTCATTCACTCCATGACTATTTGTGTGTTCAGCAATAACAGAGCAGTGAAATCCATTAGGCACAATTGCTATGTTGGCATGGTTACTGTTTAGGTGGGATAAGCAAATTCCTGCGCACACAGGGAAATTTGCAGGGCTGTCAGATGTGGAAAAAGACGACAAATATCCATCTCTGCTGCAATGCATCAACATAATCAAGCTAGTTTGTTTAGGAATGAGGAGGAATTTTGTGTCTCTATCATGATGCTTATAAAGTATAACGAGGCCTGTTAAACTCTGTATAATTTCACATTTACCTACTGTTTCCCTTCGAAAGGCTGCAAATACTCATCATTTTTGTATGCAATGATATTCTACCATGTCCATTCAAATGTGTTTAGAACAGATACTCCATAAAAAGATGATAAAAGTAGTTTACAGACATCCTACATAAAACATGGCAGCATATGGCATTTTCCTGCACTGTGCGTGTAGAAAAAAAGAGTTTGTCCTATAAAAAGCTTGCTGGGAAATGTCAAACCAGCTGTCATTAAAGATATGATGACATTTTTATTCCATCTTTTAAGGCTCTGATTCAATCTCCACCAACAGCAGACCTAATCTCTGCTTCCACCCAACAGACAGAAGCCAGACAGATTAACTCAATTACACTTTGACTGGAGTGAATGAAGGAAACAATACATTTCTCATTTAAGCCTAATCCTGTGTGGGAGCAGCGGAGGAGTGATATATTTCAGGTGGAAGGAAGGCAGACATGGTGAGAAGACGGGAGTGTGTGGGGCTTGAAAATGAATTCTGAGGCAGGCGGGATGTTTGCTCATCTTTTTTCATGCTTTCTCTTAACTACAGCTGGAGAGCAAAGAGAGCGAGAGAGCAGGCAGACAGATGAAGAGGAGGCAAGTGGGAGATAGACAGAGAGATAGACATGATGGAGTGACAGACAGGAAGAGAGTCAGGCAGAGGGGAAGCGAAATAAGAGAGACAGAATGAGGTTTGAAGCTTCAATATGTCAGAATTAGTTTGTAAGATGAAGCAGCAAAATCCACCAATTTCCACAGTGCTGACACACCCAAACTAATACCCTGCATGGGGCATTAAAGTCAGCCCTGTGTATGAAACACAGTGTGACACATGTGGCCTCTGTGTTTTCTGCAGCATCTGCTTCCTGGGCACAGATGGCTGTGGATATCCTTGCCACTGCTCCACCTCGTGGGAGATGTTGTGTGTGATGACGTTTCACCAACAGAGTGGGCCATCTGTCAAGATATGACAGCTTGTTTTCAACTTCCTTTTTTTCCCTTTCTCTTAATGTGGATCTAGATGTGTTGGGGTAGGATGTGAAAAACTCAGTCGCCATGTGAAGGATAGATATTTGTACTATGAGCTTGAAAAGGTCAGGGCTGGGCGCTTACTGCGGCAGCAACATCAATGAAACCCTGGAGCGGCAGCAGCGGTGAAACCCAGGATTCTCGACAAAGCTCTGTCAGACTGCAGGAGAAAGCTGTCAGTGCAGATGCCTAAACCTTTACCGCCCTTCCCTCTCCCTCACACTGGCTCTCGCCTCGCTCTGACTCATTGTGTCAGCTCTTCAAACACTCCCCGCTCTCTCCTGCCTTGAGCGAGACGCAGAGCGCAAAAGGGAGAATGAGTCTGACTTTGGCTGCTGTAAACAAAAAGGAACACAGTGTGGTGTGTGAAATCTTCTCTCTCCAGTCAATGTGCCACATCAAACTCCTCTCTCAACATGCAAGGCGGGATTCTCCCCCCTCCCTTTCCTCATTGGTATTTTTGCTCTTTTGGTTCTTCACAGATAAAAATAACTGGAAGGAAGGAGATAATGAAGATCTGATGGGGACGAGGCTGAGACAGTGATCCAGGAACACTGAAATTGACTTGAGCAGCTCCACAGCTTTTTGCTCTTGCTCATTTAGAGGGGTGATACAGACTCATTAAAATTTCATCACGCTTCTATGAAAAGAGCGGACGTCTGCATTTTGGCTGGACTGAGAGACAGACAGACATGTCTGGACAGTCTGAGGGTTGGTGTGTGAGATCATGTCTGCCTCTACAAAGACTAACATCTGAGTTTCAAAGCACAAAATCAATACAAAAGAGATCAACAGTGCTCAGAAAATGGTGACGGACAGAAAGAAAGACAGACAGTCATTTCCTTTGTTGGCATGGACATAAGATCATTACTTTTTTACTGAAAAATAATAGTCCCTCCATAAAGAAGCTGGTATATTGTAATAGAAAAAAAGTCAGTGGTCTCGAGGGACCATGGCCATTACATATTCAGAACAAAAAAGACATTTCTCATACCTTTCATTTCCTTATTTTCCCTTCTGAATACCACAGAAACTAACAAGGCTACCTGCTGAAGTGGAGAAACTGGCTGCTCGAGAGAGAGAACTCTTTGAAGGGCTGCATGATTGTTCTTAAAGAGGCATCACAGATCCAAATGTCCTTTACAGCTCCTGCGTTCTGAAGTCTGGACTTATCGTAGATCAACTGTCCCTGAGACTGCAGAGTTGCCCAAAACAGACCTGCCTTACCAATATTATGCTGAAAGGGGCTTCAGCGGGCTCGTAAAAATAAGCTACTCATACTTTTTTTGGAGAGGAGGGTTGGAGGGTTTTGCCTGCCAGCAGAGTTCCCCAGTGAATGTGTTATTTTGCAGGTGGAAAAAGATCAGAAATCTAAATTAAGTGAGCGATCCAATTTTGTGAGCTCCTTTGAAAATCCCCAGCATGCCATGTTCCAGCTTTAAAAACACTGAAAGTGAATACTGTGGCTGATGCCTTTTCTTGGGAAACCTTTCCACCTCTTCTAATGCTGAAAAGCAGAGACAGTCTCAGTATGAATACACAAGGACATTTCTCTAAACCTACAAACGAATGTGGTCAAATGAATTGCCTGCACTTAACACTCAGCACTCTGATTCTCTTTATATTGTTCAGGGGGAGTGCAGCAGGAATGAGCTAGACTGATGAGCACTTATGTAAGTGTTTTATTCAAACACGGCCTCAGTGTAAGATCTTTCTGGTATTATGCAGGCATTCCTGCAACTGCTGTATTAAATATTAAAATCTAAAGTATTTTCTGACATTTCAGAGGTTCCTACGAATATTGTAGATTTAGGCTGGATATCTACGTGACATATTAAGAGCTCACTTTTGAATGGAACATCCTCTACATTTAATGATTAAGCAAGATGTTTTTGAAAATCTGAAGGAAGCACATCAAGATTGTTTTTCACACTCAATTAGAGCAGTTTACAATCATCGATGAATGTAGAACTGACATTATAGTCACTCCCTTATTCAAAGAACCCCTGATGACTTGAGACATATTCTTGAAACAGTGTCACTTTTATGCATTTGCCTGTTTATGACCTGTCCATAATTTGAAACAAGTTTATTGGCTGCAAAATTGGTTGTACCTAAACGTTTTCTGTGGTCAGGTCAAAATTTTCTGGGAACGGTCATCCATGTATGACACGTTGACCTAATCTAGGAGCCAATGTGTAAAGTTAGGTTTCGTGGAGTTGACCAAGTGAGGAGCAAGCTGTGTCCTCTTTCTTGAAGAAAAAAAATTCTTGTTTCTATTTTTTCTTCTTTTTCTTTGTAGTCATGGTGGACACTGGAGCTGGACTGACACAGCATAAAGCCCACTTGACACACTAAACATCTAGTCTGCTAAGTTACAAATTGAGCTCAAAAAACTTTTCTTGTTATCATTTTTCGAACAATAGAGCAACATAGCTACACTGCCTTCTAGCTTTTTATCCTATAAAAAGTTGTCTTGAAGAAAAATAGAGTTTAAAAAACAGACCTGCTGTCAATTCATTTTCCTCCAAAACATTGCACATCTAAGCAAGAGTCTAATCTTTACACTAGTGGGTAGTAGTGCTGATGGGAAACAGAACAGTAAAAGATAACTGATTGTGGCTAAGGGTGTCACTGCAATCAATTCCAAACAAATAGTCCTTACAGTGCCTTGAAATTCACCTTTCAATACCCAATTCCTTTTTGTTCAAATGTGTTCATTAAATCCTCCTTTTTGTGAAAATGTACATCAATAATAAACAAAACATTTGAATTATTTGCATGAAACATTTAGGTGCCTGTGGTCGGGTTAGATTTCCCATGGAAAATGAGTCAATATTTGGCACTCACCCTGAGACGGCTATGTTTAGAACACAGAGGGTAGCGTTTGGCAGTGAGTTATTTTCTCCAGTCAGTTTTCTAAAGACAAATTATTTTGTAGCTATGGCTGATTCTGATGTAGGATTAGCACCAAGTTGCGTGTTCACTGCATCAACAGCCAGGGCCATGTTTGACAGAAAAGTGGAATCACAGTGAGCATGAATTAATGGTTAATCTGTCTGTCTATTTGAAGTTTATGTCTGTCTGCACATCCTCTCACCCTGGGCTGTCATGACATCAGACTTAGTATCCCAGTTGTCCTCCAAAGCTTTGACCTCCAGCTTCTCATGGGAGATTCCCCTGGAGTTTCCACACCAGATGAGATATATAATCCCTTCAGCGGTTGTGGGTCTGCAGAGGGGTCTCCTTTCAGTTTGAAGAGAGCCAAATACCTCCACAGGGAGAAAGGTGTTCTGATTAGATCCCCAAAAGGGCCTCGAACTGGCTGATTGTGGATATTAGAGCTCCGCAACTGAGACAGCCTTGGAAGGAAACTGTTTAACACACCTTAAGCAATGAGATGACCTTTGAAGCTGCATATTGGCAGTTTGGGTACAGGTGAAGGACACAGAAGCTAAGTATGCCTTATGATTGATCAAAAAAACTTTGATTTTAGATAAATAATGTTTTTCCCTAAATCTTAGTTTTATTGAACCTAAAAGGTATAGGCTAAATATGCTTTCACATGCTAATAAGATGCCAAGCAGCCTCATAAAAGTAATGTCTGTGCACATACAGTTCAGGCAGGCTGATACAATAACTAGATTTTCTGCAATAAATAACTAAACAGAAACACATGATATCAGAGACTCACAGTGTTTATAGATCCTATGAGAAAAATCACCATGTTCACATGTTCACGGCCAGATGCACAGCCTGGTCACAGTCAGTTATGTAAAAACAGAAATCACATATGATCACAGTGCACTTTTGTGCTGATACTGCTAACATAATTCTGGTGCATTTTAACCCAGAGATGAGGTCGTGACCATGTAATGTATAAAGCATGGACAAAGTCTCTGTGACGTCACCCTTTTGTTTTTGAAACAGAGTTTTGAAGCCCATCACCATTGAGTTTCAAGGTGAAAATGTTGAACTCAATCTCTCCTTGGTGAAGGAAGTGTGAGGTGAAGAGGCGGAGGTGAGGCTGGCGTTGAGCTACAGTGTTCACGGCTGTCAGACAGGTCAGCTGTGCCTCTGATCTGGCAAACTCATAAACTGGGTGGTAAAATCACCTCATGTGCAGTGAGAAAAAATTAGCCATTCAGATTATGGCTGAAAAAACACTTTTTTAATGTGTTTATGTGTTTTTTTCAGTGTTTCCAAAGTCATCCCCAAGCAGACACATGACAAACTGATTTTAGCTCCTCATCAGCGGCTTCTTGTCGCCAGGGGGCTACTGCTTGATGTCAAATAAAAAAAGTTCTCAACATTTATGTCCCAGTCTGAGCATCTCTACAGAGCGCAACACTTTCAGCAGGTCTCATATTACTTCAGGTAGTGTGAGACTGATCACGACCTGATTCACTTTTTCCTTTTTTCAAACCACGTTGTAGAACTCTCATGTAGAACAGTCACTTGATGCTTGATTAATTGTGCATACATTCTGGATTTTTTTAAAAAAAACCACTAAGAAAGAACATTCGAATCATTATTATGCCACTCGGGCTGTTTCAACTTCCAATAACTAAGAGCACAAAACTGAGAAGAATCATGAAGCCTCCAACAACCTGCGAGAGATTGGGCTCTTTTCAAAATATTACGCAAGTGAAAATTCCAACCTTATTTTTAAACCAAATATGAAAGCTGTTTCCTTCAGTGTTGAAACAATAGAAGTTGAACACATCTGAAGAAGCAGCAGCTGATTTGGATCTTTGAATGCAGGGGGAGTCATATGAAGTAGCCAAGAATAATCTTAGATGTGGGCGTATGGAGGGCAACTACTACTCAAAGGCTAAAGGCTAAAAATTGATTTTTGCCAAAACCGGTAAAACTACAGATACATACATTCAATTCATCAGCTTTGAACGTAAATAAATGACTTCTGGCAGTGTATGTTGATTTGGCTTTACTCTTGCAGAATTCTGCATAACAGAGAATGAGTGTTGCTTTGTACCAGAAATATAAGGAGTGATGCTCTGCCACTGTTATCGTTCTGCCCATACTCATTCTGCACACAGACACACCCACGCAAACAGCATCAAACACCATACCTCCATGTCAATAGAAAGAGCTAAGCTATTGATTTCCTTGAAAATCTTACTATATGTTCTAGAAGCAATCAGGTTATCGGTCCCATCATGACCTTCACGAACACATGAGAACACATAATTTACATAGGGCTTTAAAAATAGCTTTCATTGACCAAGATATAGTCAATACCATTATGATTAAAGCACTGGGGTACAAAAACCCTGTCAGGGTGAAACATATGCATCAATTTCCAATGTAGGTATTGAATCTCTACTTGAACTTGTTAAAATACAATGAGAAATATAAAAATAGTCTGAGTATTGCAGAGGAAGTAGTGTGAAGAGTGTTTTTCCTGTCACACCAGCACTGACTTAATTTCAGCCTGCAGCAGGTGCACATATGCTGACCTTCGCAGGTTGAAGGTGTTCCTGAGATTATTTTTCATGCAAACAGACTTTTGTTTGTTTGTGCTTCTTACCATAACACGCTGCGTGTATCCTTGAAGTTTGACAAACACACAAATTTTTCTTCTGTATGGGCTTTGCAAGCAGAAATATTTGTTGTGTCGTGTTTGTGCTGATTTGTTTTTATGGTGTAAAAAACCCTGCAGTTTTAAAAACTGATTCATGGCTCAGCTGGTGGTCAAACACCCCAGTGAGGATCTTTAATTATGAAATGGATTATGAGTTACAAAAATCTGCCAATCCAAATGAATCCCAAATGTTTGTATGATAGTTTTGGGCCAGTTAAGCCTTGTGCAGTGTGTCTGGAGTCTAATCTGATAAAACCACTCAGGTTGGAGACTTCATTAATTTCATGGATGCCAAAATGATCTAATAAAGATGTGTACATGCATAAAGCATTTAATCTAAATTTAAGAAAATCTGTCATAGGAGGAATCTAATCCAACATGTATACAGAAAAAGACAATAATTTTTTTCCCTCCATTAGTTCCTGTTGCACCACTGTTGCGATATGTTTTTATTGCCAAGTTGTAATTTCAAAGTATGCACTATTGTTTGTCTACTTGATACTTGACCAGAGGTGACATTCTCCTCCCCTTTCAAGTCTTTGAATTTGGATGTCTGTATTCATTCACTTTGCCCTTATGGACCCCTGGTGATGCCTCTGGTTGGAAGCATAGAGCTATGTTCATATGTACTGACCTCATAATTTCCCACTGTCCAACGTCATGCCTCTTTAAGCCACTTGTAACTTGCTTTAGCCTGTTGTAAAAGGTTGTGTGTGTGTGTGTGTGTGTGTGTGTGTGTGTGTGTGTGCGCGTGTGCGTGTGTGTGTGTGTGTGTGTGCATAAGCTTCAGGGGTAACAAGCTGCTCTTTTTTTACAGAGTGCGAAAGTTGAATTTATATTTTTGAGGATTTAACTTCTTGACTTTCTCTGAGGAGATAATGTATCAACATGTGTGACCGTGACAAATAGCCTCAAATTGGAAAACGTTGGTAGGAACTGCTGTAAAATACAGACAGACTTTAACCTGACATTTTTGCAGGTGCTGCTCTGGCTTAGTAGTGCAGTCGGTTGTTTCTCAATTATAAGGTTGAGGGTTTGATCCCTGGCCCCTGTATCCACATGTTGAAGTTGAAGTGCCCTTGACACTGAACCCCTAACAGCGTGTGAATGTGTGTCTTGATGCAGCTGCTTTACAAAACATACATGCCATCAGTAAATGACTGTGGTGAGGATGGGAGAGAGTAAAAGCACACCTGGTCAAAACTTAAAGACCAGTGGAAAAATTGCACAAATTTACATTTTGCACTGTTAGATCTTAAAAAGGTTTAAAAACATTTTCAATTGTTCAACTGGTCCTAAAACATTTTTAAGAGGTAGCAGTTAGAAGCTAAGAGAGAGTGCTTAACAGTAGTCAAATTATCAGTGACATTTTGATATAAATTAATGACTTTCTATCAAAATGACACCTTTTTTTTCTCTTCAAATGAGGAGTTTCTATATTACACCAAGCTGTGATCTAATGTATCTAATAGAAAGTATTTTATTTTATAGTTTTCCAGAAAATCACTTGTTGAATATAATTATCTGTTATAGAAGAATGTGTTCATCCTTTTTCTTCAATACTGTTACAGCTTTGGTATGACCTTTTGAAAGGTGCTATCAGTGACCTTATATCACAGCATTAGAGAAAGACACAAATGAGAAACACAGAGAGAGGAGCAGAAGAGAGAGAGAGAAAGCAGAAGAGAGAGAAGAGAGACGCAGATAAATAGAGAGAGCGATCATGTATAATTTAAGGACAAGTGGTTTTCCCCTGAGCACTGCTGTCAGTTAATAGGTCACAATTATTAACGCAAAATGCTGCAGCCTGAGAGTATGTTACAGAAAACAATACAGTGGAAAATGAAAAGCAAAGAGGACACAAAAGACAGGGAGGGTTTCATATAAGAGACAAGAGAGGAAGATAAAAGGATGAAGAGAAAAAGAGAAAGGAGAAAGCATTAAAATTAGCAAGGACACAGAAAGCTGGTGATAAAATATAAATAGACAGAAGAGAGAGGGATGGAGAGGAGTCGTGTTCATGGTGAATTGTGCAGGACCTAAATAGTCCTAATGCCCCCATGCACTGAACCACTCATGAAAGATGGTAAGCTTTATAAAAGCACTGACACAATATATTTTACAAAAAATCCTGTTTGCAGTTTGTTTGACAAACCTGCCAACCTCACTAATTTAAGAATCACAGGTCAGCTATAGTCTTAGACAGTCTTAAATATTTCCAACCAACCAGTGCCGACGGAGCGTCCAAACTATTATGAGCTTTAAAATCTACATTGAATAATGTTTGTGAAACACCATGAAATGCTTTTAGGAGGTCCAGCGAGTTATTGGCAAGACATGAATAGATCAAATAAAATAGACACATGAGAAAGCTACTTCCTTTCTTTTAATTCATAAATGAACCCTGGAGTGAATAGTCTACCTTTTTTTTTGTCCCTGTTTTAAGCTTTTTTGTCTCCATCTAACACATTGAAGATCCAGCTCATAAAGGATTGTGTGGCCAAACCTATTCAAATATGGCATAAGAAATGCTATTGGACTCACAAAACACATGGGCAGGGTTTGAATATAAATTCCCAAGCTTTCCTTTAGAGTGCAAAGGGGCAGGTAGCTCATCTAAAAAATTAAAGTTAACTTTATAAAGTTGCAAAACTTCTACTGGGGTAGTTTTCTTTAAAATCCAGACCTTCAGACAGAGCCAATGGAGCTGACAGTTGATATCTGCTTTAAAGTGTGTTTCTTGCCCTTAGGAGTGATGTCGGAAAATATATGCTTTCTTTTATTAAATACATGTAAACATGTCATTTAATTCATACCTTGATTTATCTGTGAAAGCAGTGAACACCATGTACTGTAAACTGTCATTATGAAGCTGTTGTCTGTTGACTGTATTTGCCACTTATAGGCCAGTCTGCCAAGTTACTCCCAAAGAAGTGAGAATAGGTTCAGGTTTTGAACTTTTTTTCTTCTCAAGTGAAGAGAAACTCAAGTCAAATGTAGGTGCTATACACAGAAATTTGCTTGATCATCATTTTCCCCTGAATCTGGGAAAACACTGTTTGATCATTTTGTTCACAAAATTAGTGAGTCAAATTGCACCTCACTGAAAACACGATGATGTGCTCCATTTATTTTGACCATTCCACTTGAGCTCTGTCAATATGTAATGCTTTACACTAAAGCTTTGAGGGTAGCAAGACTAAATGTCTGAGAGAAACCAAAAATACTGTCATCACTGGTTCGGTCATGTTATAGGATCAAGAAAAAAGCAGTTATTTGACAAACCATCATGTTTTGCTCAGGTAAAGTGCTGTTGCCTAATAATGACAGATTATTAAAATGATGCACATCATTCATAGTGAGAGTGCACTTTAAAGATAGGAGGCATACAGCGAGTGTTGGCTGGAGAGGAGAATTTTAAACAGCTGATTTTAAATAAACAGCAGGATAAAAACGGATTCTTATATCTGAGGTGATAATGAGAGTTCTCCATACATAGTGGGTTTAATAACGAAAGAGTTTTTTTTTTTTCTGTTATGATGTGCAACACTTATTACAAAGTTCGAACCAGCTACGTACACGTTTTGTGCATCTGATAAAAAGACTGTTGATGAGTGTGGGTGATGAGGGTTATGTGTATGTTCCTAAATTCAGCCAGGGTATTTTTAATGTCTGCCTCTGATTCTAGAAGCATTCATGCACGCATGAACAATCAGGTAACTTCTCTTGACATGTTATAATCATGAATGTATCTCAAAACCCTGACATGCTCGATCAAACATTTAAGCCCGCCCAATATTTTGCTGCCCTCTGTAATCACAGTATTTAAGACATTCCAGTAAACACAGAGAATCCCGAAAGTAACCTCTTTAACCGTTGAGCTGCCTGTGTGTCCACTGAGCACCTGCTCATCAAAGCAGTACGGGACACTGTAGGTTGTATGAGAGTGCTCAGATAAATGCGTCTGCAACAGTGGTAAGCCAATTACTTAATAAGTCTGCAGAAGACATGCTCACCAGAAGCCTACGCTCAATGCTGATAAGTAAGAGGCGACGTGTGTGTGTATGTGTGTGTGTGTGTGTGTGTGTGTGTGTGTGTGTGTGTGTGTGTGTGTGTGTGTGTGTGTTAGAGAGAGAGAAAGCACAATGCGAATGACTGAAGGGTTTTGGCAGAAGGAGGTCACTCTGTTCTACCAGGTAAAATTGTGTGTGGGTGTACAGGATAAGGGGGTATGTGTGTCCAAGTGTGTTTATTCAAAAAATTGATGTCTTAAAATGACTGCCAAAATCTGTTTTCTATGATCACCTTTTATTTATTTTTTACTTTTATGATGAAAACTGAGCTCATTTAACAGTTCTTCTCACCTAAGATTGTGGAAACTTTAACAGAACATAGCCAGCATCAGAATTACTTTGGTGCACAGAATGATTAAAAGATGCATTTTTTCTTGTTTTAATCTGATACCTCTGAGAGTGGTATTTAATCAAAGAGGTCCATAGAGACTTAATGCCAAATCATTCCTGTTTGCTTGTTCATCTCTGCCAGCTTCATTACATCCAACTCATCCACAGACTTACTATTTTCATTCCTTCTTTTTGACAAAACTATTCTCACATATGCTTTGAAGCACTGTGGAGCTGATACTTGCATGCCGGAGCCAGTGTCGCCTTCTGTAGACACATGCAGTGATGAGATGCCATGTGAGCACCGTGCTGCTTAATGAGAGTCTCAGGAGGAGACAGGCACATGTCTTTTGTCCCTCCAGCCACCCCAGAGCTCTGCCCTTCTCTCTCAGCATCATTAACTCCTGCAGTTATGATGACAACATAGCACACACACACACACACACACACATAAACACACACCCAGACACAGAGGTTTAGAGACAATTTTTTGAGTATTATGTGACAGGATGCCATCTTGGTAAAAAGTTAAGATTTTCATACAAGATTGGTGCCAGATGGTTTTTACATTAATACCTGCAGACGAAGATTTCATCTCAAGAGAGGACCTCTCATTGTTTGATTAATCCAGTTAAAGGTGTCTGTGAGCCCTGTCTGTATTTGTTACCCTCCAGGGTGCATTTTGTTTTCTGCCACAGACAAACAGCCTTTTCATTTATCACATGGCGTGCTAAAACGACACCTGTCGCAGGTGCTGGCACCTGAGAGACAGGAAAGAAGAGCCTGAGGAAAAAATAATGTTTGGTGTGCTTCATCCCAAATATTAACCAGGCACCTCCTGCTCTAAACCTGCTGATGGTAGACACTTTTGGATAGACGGCGCAGGATGCAGCCCAATCCTCTGTGGACAACACTACCCTAGTTGTGCTGAGGTGACCCCCATGTGTTCTACACAGACTGAACATTCACTGTTGTTATTTATGAGCTTGCAAAGGTGTCCTTTTGCAGGGAGAGCATGTACCACCTGTTTTAGCAGGGGGTTGAAGTAGAGTGCAATGTGCCCTACAAAGGTGATACAGGAGGTGGCTAGGTAGAGCTAGGCCTCTCGACAAATTGGGTTTTGATCTTGAACTTGAGACCACAAGTTTTTACAATGGGAATGGCTGCCAGACCCTTTTAACAGGCTTTTAGGAAGAACTTTAGATGTCAACATCAGATCAGGTGTGATGGATATAATTGTCAATTTAGCCAAATTACGAATTGGTAAATTCATTAAACTAGGAAAGAAAAAAAATTCAGAAAATGGAGACACCCTGCTGTCAGAATCAGGACTTCATTTCCATTTCAGCCCTAGTTGGTTGGTGTTACATTAACAGTTTCATGGAGTTATTATTTTTCACAACAAACACTACAATTCAGCCCATGGATTATCAAGGGTTGACATTAAGGTCAATTTGCCACTGACCTAGAGGGCATGCCAACAGATTTATTTACAGACCAGAAAAGAGTACAAATTCATTCACACAAACAAACCACAATCTTTTATCCATTCAACGTACTGTCTGCATGTGCTGGTATTTTTAGGCAAATTTGGCAAAAGACTTAATTATCATCTGCTTTGTATCCCAGCCAACTCCAGCTGGCTCTCGATTGTGACCGAAATTTCCTCTGCCTCTTGTTTATATTCTGGGCGACCTTACCCAGCTTTTGACCAGAAAAAAAAAGAGGCTATTGAAATATTTTACCAGTGAAATATTCTGCCCAGTAACTGGCTTGCTAGGGCACCAGGGAGCAACACAGGAAGTGGACGTGTTTGGGCTACATGACAAAAATGGATGAAGTATGCAATTGTTAACTGTTTTTGATTTTGTAAGGTACTTCATGATCCCCATCAACGTTTTATGACCCCCCAAGGGGTCCCGCTTTGGAACCACTGCACCAAAGAACAGTGCATGTAGATAACAGCCATGTAGCTTTGCATAATATATTATGGAAATATGGGGATTTAACTTTTTTTTTCATCATGGGGAAAAAAAGCACCTAAGCAGTCAAGTCATGTCTGTGTTGAACTTTATCTTTGTTTTTCTATAGTACTTTAGTAGAAAACTGGGACTAGAGAGCAGAACATAAGTCTTTCTTTTCAAGGGACACCTTGAGAAATCCCTTCATGCTGATTTTTATTTCTTTACTTCAGAACGTTTCTCACTTGAGTTAGTGGTCAGGCGGAGAATTAAGGATATAATCAGAAGTGTAGATAACCATCTGGACTGTATTTGAGATGTAATGTAAAGGGTATATGTTGGCAATTTCCTTATTAAGTACTGTTGTGCTGAATAAGAGCCCTTGGGGTTTATTATCTGTTCTTTAAAATTCATGACATTGAGGAAAACTACAACAAAGACCCAGATCAGTCAGCAGCCACTGCAGCTCTCAGTATGGCCGACTGTGGGATGGAGGTTATTAATCAGTTTATCCTCATGGAAGTTAAAACAGCTTTCAGGGAAGATTCTCCTCCCTTCTTCTGCATTTAATGATGTTGAAGTATATTTATTCAAGCATCCACTTTGTTGCTGCTGAAGTCCAGGGGTACACAGTTATATTGGCTGGATGTGTACACATGCTCTTATCCCTGTACAGGTGTAAGAGTGAGTACAATAAAAGCAGATAGTCAGTGGACTCTGAATGAACTGTCGGACCACTTCAAAGCAATAAGGAGGAGCAGAGGACTCTGTTTCCTATAATGAAGAGGAGATAGTTAATCTGGCATTAACGCCTGGCTTCCCATGAGAAAACACCATGATTCAGGAGGTGTGATGGGCCTGCAGTATGCACACAGGCACTCATCCTCTCTCATTTTATATGACTCTTTCTATCTATCTCTCCATGGTGATACAGACACACCACAAGGAGAGCTTGAATAGAAGGCGTGTCAAACGAACATCGATTTCTAATAGGAAACTTTCTGGATCAGCATGGGGCATGGCCTGGGTCACGTCTGTACCCCAGTCAAGGACACCATGTGTGGGAGCATAAACTGGACTGGTCTCTCTCCACCAGGCACCAAATGAAGCGCCACAGCAGGACACAGGGATCAGAGAGCAGTGGGAGTCTCCTTTCATCTCTGGGGGATTAGCACTCCCATAGGAGAGAAGTATACATGTGTGTATGTGCACTGAGTAAGACTCTAGTAAGAGTATCTACCTTTTAGCCACAGGCTACACACTTCCTGTTTCTGCTGCATGCTGGGAATCTCCCCAAGGCCACAAATATATGAGGCTCCATAGGCAAGAGAGAGATGAAGGAAAAGACATCCTCCTCGGGCGTTTTCTTAAAATAAACATGAAACTCTGTTTGTGCACTCTCTCCTCATGTGCTAAAGTGGCGGTTATGAGCTGAGTTATTCCGTTGTTGGTTGATTACATTTAAAATATTCGGCGAGTAGAAATACTGTTTAAAGCTCTAATGTTCAAAAAGCAACCAATTGGTGTGAAGCACTTCACAGAATAACAGTCACACAAAATATGTTGACATTTACTGGAGAGAGCCATCTGTGGTAACTCTGGTACAGGCATTAAACATGCATGAAAACGATAAAGGCTTCACTGGACTGGATCCACTTAGTTCTATTGGAGTAGCAGCACCATGTGGGAGAAGGTGAGGCAAAGAGCAAAGCCATCTGGGAAACAGGATTGCGTGACAATTCACGGGTGCCTGGATCACTGACCACTTCACACTAAGCAACACCTTTAGTGTCACTGCTGCACAAAGCTGCCAACAGCACAGATACTTTCAATCTACACCCTGTTTCCTTTTTATTCTCTTCCTCACTCTTTATCTTTACACTCTTTATACACACACAGAGGGACCATTCCTCCTGCCTTCATTAATTTTGACCACACAACCTGACACTGATGGCTGCTCTTCACACACTGTCAGCAGAAGGTGTCTGTGTCTCACCTTGCGCAGACTTGTGCCTTTATTGATGTCGCTAAGAATAAGAATGGCTCCTGCTGCGCTCTGTGTCCTGGATACCGAGAACCACTCAGCTCTAACTCTTCAAAGCTGCCCGTCTGCCCCTATCAAGGTGCTTAGTCTCACCATGGAGGCAATTTAGCAAGATTTATGTCCAATTAGAACAGTCCAAATGTGAATATATCATATCGTACTGCCCGTTTACTGAGAAAAAAAATTGGACAGCTTACACTTGGTGTTCTGCGATAAGTGATCCTCTCGGTTTTGATGACTGTGTTGTTTTCTACTCCTTTCCATTTTTTCTGCAGTAGATGTCACCTTCTGTAAATATGACACTAATCAAAAATGCAGAATACAATTGCCTATATCTACAACTGCACCTTGGTACTTTTCTGGAGAGTGAACCTGCAAGGCCCACATCAACACAGTATTTTAAAACCAGACATGGCCTACCACCACTGATTGCTCTGGCACAGCTTTCCACCTGCAGTGCTACCATGCCAGCCTCGGCCCGGACACCAGGCTGTGGGCAGTGAGCAGCGGGCAGCTCATAAATGAGTAATGGCAGTCACATTAACATTCGTTGGTAGGGCAGGCTAAGGGCAAAAAGGAGGGGGTCCCAAGGAGTGCAGGCGCTCCCTCTGTCTTATAAAACAGCAGCTGATTAATGTTTGATTCTCACTGGCCTCATTCTTCCACTCGCACAGTGTAGAGCTAATCTACAGAGTGGGTGAGGGCGAGAGTGATGGAGCTGTAAGAGTGCGGTGGGTGAAGAAAAACAGTTTGTTCAGGTGCTGTATGGAAAAGGTTGAGCCAGCAGTTTGCTGTCTCTCCTTCAGCTTTTAAAATGAAAAATATCAGTGGTGCGGAACAGTGCAATCAATTCAAAACGAATTGGGGCATTGATACGGTGAGGACTGAAAATGATGACGAAGGATCGAGAGAGGAAAACAAGGAGGTCATTTTGGGTGAATCCAAAAAACACAGACTGTTGTACAAGAAAAATCCAGCTCATAAAACCTTAACACCTGCAACATAAAAGGTTATTGGTGATAACTGTGTCATTTTTCTTCCTTTCATTGTTTGGCTCCACAGCACATATTTGAGTGAGATAAAGATGTTTAATAAAAACAATGCACTCTGCACCACATCTATTAACCTCTGGTTTCAGGATGGTTTGTCAGCTGGTAACAACCAGGTGAAGTGTTGTATTACACTGTTCAGACAGGAGCAAATAGAGCAGTCACAACATTTCAGATATAAGGGGGATAAGTTATGTGGGTTTGGGATCACAAAACAACAGAAGTCTGCAGATAGGCTAAAATCTCTGTGTGCCCTGTTCTATGCTTAATCCTAACATACAAACGTGCTTATTTTGACATTTAACTTCTCTCATTTGTTTTATGTTTCACCTTAAGAAAAACAGTATCCTGTGTGGGCATGCCAACAGGCATCATTTGAACCTCAAGTCTTCACTGACCCTGATTAAAAGCGCATTTATTCCCCTTCGAAACACTTTTATCAGCCCACAAGTAGCAGCAAATTATCTTAAATCAACACAAGACAGAAGCAGGAAGCATCAGCTGCCACTGATTTAGTCAATGTATTCATGATTTTTTCTCAATACATACATAACAATTCTGTTATGTATAAAGCAGTACAGATGTGATCACTGAGCTTATCTAGTTAAATCTTTTGGAGTATGCCACGCCCCTTTTTATTAGCTGCAGCACAGGGAAATGAACAGTATCATGAATCTCTGTTGGTTACACTAAAAGCTTCATTTAAAGTTTGAGCATCTCTCCCGGCTCTGCAATGATCAGTACATCTCTGTAACCAACTCATCTCTATGTCTTATTCTTAGCTGTGAGTCTACACATAGCAGTTGCATGGGTACATTTACTGCCAAGACCATCCACACTATCAGTTTTCTAGTGTCAGAATAGACACAGGATCAGATTCTATCTGGCCAACACTGGAAAGCCATTTTTAATAGGAAACAGAAGGAATGATGGTTTTGAATTGGGCTGGGTCAAAAAAGAATACTCAATGGATTTTATTTTCAATAAAAACTCGCTATAAATGCAGACACTTCTGAAACTCATCACTCTTGCAGGTGTGCTGTAGATGCTGCTGTACAGTGAGTAATGCTGCAGATACCCCTCTTGACTAAATAACCATTGCTTAGTCAACAAAATAGAGAGAGCACATCATTGCAGCTATAAAATGGTTTTATCTGCTGGCCACTCACTGAAGCAGCTCCCTTTTCCTTTTTTCTACTTTTCTCTGATCTTTTAAGTTGCCTCTGATGAGGGTGCAGCCTTTTGCTCGTTTGTTTTATTGTTACATTTTTTTTGAAACCCCCAATTTGCAGTCAAAGCCAGGCAAGGTTGCTCAAAATGTAAACAATAGAAAATCAGTGGAACAGTTGAGGGAGAATCACATCACATCTCACAAAACATCTCTCTCTCTCTTCTTCATTGTCAAACCTCAAAAGCATTTACTATAAACTTGAGGTCTTTGGGGGAGAAAGAGCCTGGGACATGTTCTTCTGTGCATCGTGAAGTAAAAGTCTTTTTTAACTTTATTTAAAAACTCAATGATAACAATAAAATAAGAATTAAATGAGGACTATTTGGTGATACTTAAATTAATTGGACAAAAAAAATCCCATCTTACAGTTTGTTTGAATGAATTTTACCCTCTTCTCATATGCATGTATGACATATTTTGTTAGTTTTAAAAATGTAATTCAACATTTGAAGAGTAATCTTTTTTTTTTTACATTAAATAAACATGTTTAATGTGTTTTTTGCTCATGTGCTTCACATTTACCAACATGCACCAGCCTCTGATGTTCTGGCCTTCTATTTGATATATTATCATTGTGGTGTTTCTTACTATATACTTCACTGTTTGCAGCTGTAACCAGGTGAATTCCCCTATTGTGGGATGAAAAGGTGTGTCTGTTCTAATCTAATCTTATCTATTGAGAAATAGTTATATAGACTAATGACTTACCATGGCATTTTTTCATTAGTGCACATTATGAAATTACAATCAAAGCATATAGTATAGTCAGTTAGCAAACCAATATGGCTTCTGAAGATATTTCAAAATTGAAATAGATTTTGATATTCTAAACAATAACTTACAAATGAAGACAGTTTTTTGGTTGTTGATTTGTGGTCGTTTCCCTCTTGTTGTATGATAATGCTTTTCTCTAATTCAAAAAGCTAAAATTATATTTCATTCAACCCCATAGACGTCGACAGACTAACCTACCAACAGTTTGCTTTGGTAACCACAGAGTCTTGAGGCAAACATACTTAGTAGCATCTGAACAACAGTTCTGGTTGAACATACACAGGTGCCAAAAATGTTCCAGAAAGAGCAGGAAAAAACATAGAGGCTCATTCCCAAACAGTTAAAGTGGACAAGAAGAATTTCTTAGAAAATAATTTAGAGGAAAATTTTCTTGTAATATCGTTGCTGTTTTTGAAGTGTGTTCAGTGCATTCTCAAGACGCCATCACATCCAGTACTATTTTTTTTCTAAATGGATACCCAGCAACAAAACCCATCCCTCTTTTCTTCATCTGATCTCTAAAGCCATATGCTGCCCTGCGTGCCTGACTCATACGTAGAAGTGAGTGTGCTATTTTGGATGATCAGGGAGAAAACTGTAACACTAAAGTGATTCTGACAGTTATGTGACTAGGGAGCAGAGGAAATTAGAGTTTGTCATAGGTGAGAAAAAAACGCCTCTTCATACTTTACAGAAAGCACTCATTTCATTTTTCTTTTCCAGAGAGAATACTTTACAGAGTGTTTCACAGTTCAGTTCCTCTGACTTTGCAAAATGGAGTGGTGAGACTTTGCATTGCATTACAGCAAAGTCCTGAAGCTATTTCAGTGTCCAAGCACTTTCATTTAAAATGGAACATCCTGTTTTTGGTGGCCTTTTCCCCCTCATTATGTAAACATTTGCTCTTTGGTTTTTAAAAACAAGAGAACTTTCTAAGAACAGACAACTGAATAGTTTACAATTGTGTCAGTTTCATCTCAGATTGTTTCAACTTTAAATAGTATTTGCTTGTTAAAGGATAACAAGATAAATGAGATACTTCTCAACAACATGGGTATGCCTGCAGGGCATGTTGATAAATCCTGCCTTTGTTGAGAAATCAACTAGAGAACCAGTGTTGAGGCTATCAGTCACTGCAGTTAAGATCAGCTGCACATAATTTGTTTCATTCAACCCTTAAAACTAAACACCAATGCCAGAATGATTATAATGAGAATAATGAGAATTTTTACTGTACTCAGTTAGTTCTGAGTACCTTACTTTACACCAGAAAGCACACTGCTTTAGTCCTATTTTTGGATGCTTCTCACATGCGTGTTCTTCTACCTGCACAGCACTGATCAGCTGCTTAGGTCTCCGGGCTTTGAAGGAGACAAAAATACAAACAACTAAAACCTGAATGATTCTGACAGCAATGATGGCGTGCTGTGTACTGTGGGCACGCAAGGACATCTTCAGGAACCAAAGTTTGCAGAGGAAGAATGAGGCTCAATGGACCGAGTGCCGACTTGACAGCAGGAGAGATCTCAAGAAACCTGGTGACATAGATGTGTAAACTATGAGTCCATGCACCCAAACCAAGAAAACAACTTGCTGTCACGACTAGGATTTGGTAACAATAGTAATTTGGGGCCTTTCTGACTTGGAGAGAACGAGCAGCTCACACACAGCTGCAGTCTGCATCAGTCACCATCCAGAGAGACTGAATAAATGTTAACCTTTAAAGTTACATTTTGACACATACTGTTTTTTGTTGCTATTTCACAAAAACCCATGGTCCACTCTATACTCTGCTTACCTCACTGAAATACACAACGTTAGCTGGTGAGGGAAACAAACTCTTAAAATCATTTGTTTGTCAGTTAGATGATGTTCATTTGTTACTTCAGAATAGTGTTTCCTAACTGATGAGTTCAAACCCACAAATGGGTTGGGGAGCAGTTTTCAGTGGGTCATCAGCCTTTTCCTTTACTAACACAAAACAAGTTCAGATAAATTATCCTCAAACCTGTTATACCTAGAAGAAGACCGACAACATGAGACATCTTTTTGCTAAATTTTAGGATCGTGGTTTGTTACTAAAGGGCGATGGTAGGTCCAAAAGCCAGACCAGCTGAGAACCTCTGCTTTAGATCGTGTTAAAATGAGATGCAAACTCATCAAAATGTGACTGTTACATTATAAATTATACACAATACATTAAAGTTAACTCATCAGAGGTGAACATTCAAGGCTCCTACGCTCTGACAAGAAGCTTAAGTGATGTCAGAATAATGTTTAAAAAGTCTCTAGGTCTAATTTTATTTCATCAATATTAATTTAATAGAGTGTTTCTGAGGAAATACATGCTTTAAACGTGCCTTTTCAGTTTATACTGAAATGTAAATGTGGCAGCATAACCAGAGCTGTTGCTGGGAGGACAGGGTAATGCTCCCAGTACTATGATTGGTTGGTAAAATGAGGGCCAAGAAATAGTTGTTTGATGAGACAATGATTTGAAATGACAATAAATCAGAGCCAGTACTTTTCCACCTTCAGCAGCAGCACAGGAGAAGCCACGGTAATGGGAGTTTGGATTTTTTTTTTTTTATTTCATTCATTGTTGTTATAATAGTTATTCACATGGTTCAAATGAATTTAATTTGTCTAGTTTCAGTTGTCAGAAAGGAATATGCATTAAACATAGAACAAACACAAAGAAACAGGAACTCTGCAGGTTTTTCAGCCAGGAAGTTGATTTGCCCAGCATGGAGCCAGCTAATACAATAATCTTATGGAGGTGACAAATCACTGCCTCTTAAACGACACTGTGTGTATGAGAAACACTGTATATGTACAAACACACACACACACACACACAGAACTCTGATAGACCTCACCGTAGCAAAGTAATCTGTGTTAGGAACACCGAGGTAGTTGTGATTGACAAGCAAATCGCCTCAGCTTCAGCCGTTTGACAGAAAGAAACACCAGATACAGGAGTTTAAAGCTAGCCGCAGAAATCATCCCAGTACATTACACATGAAAGCAAAAGGGAAAATTTGTGTGCCTTTGAGGAGCTGAGTATCTGGGGCAAAATATGAAGTAAAGTACATGTTTTTTTCAGAATGAAGAAACTTAATGCTCTTTGTGCAAAACATGACTGCCAATCATGTGTGTGCTTTTTTTTTGAGGACAAAGCCTCATGTGAATGTCAGCTCGGTAGTACATTATAATTCCACTCCAGATCCTGAGAAATGACACAGTTCCAAAGCTGCACTCGCTCCAGTGCGCAGCTCTGCCAGGGAGGAAAAAAGGGGGTAATAAAAACCACTTGCCTTTTTGTTCAAGAGACATTGTAATTTAACTGTTGGTAGCAGGCAGTGGCAATTGGCTTTAATAATGGTCTCTACACTCTAATTTGTGCTGGGATTTGCCTGGACCAGCCTTGTCTCACAGGCCCTTAATGCTTCTTTGGCATCCAGCCTCTTTGCTGAGAGAAAGGGAGGATGTGACTGAGAGTACTGAGCGGATGAGAGAGAGGAGATATAAAGGGATGGGGGAAGAGCTGAAGAAGAGAAAGTCTCCCACAGCGGGAGGTTATGATGGAAGGGAGAGATAATAAAGTAGGCGCTACCATTTCCTGTTCCTCATAATATCACATAATGTTGCTACAATTAACTTAGGAAATGCAGTTTCATTAGTCCCAGTTGGGGTGATAAAATGAAGCGTGAACTAATTGGTCAAGTGTACACCATCGCTGTGACAGTATGGGAATGCGCATCAATTATGGCACTAGTGGTGTGTATAAACACTGAGCAACCCCTGAAGCTGGTACAGCCTCCCCAAAGAAGGAGGGCTTTTTAAATCTCTTACGGCTACGTGCCTAGTCTGGCAGGTAGCAAGTGATACACAGCAATCCTATATCTGCCAGATGACAGAGCTGTGACGCACCAATTTAGCATAGTGAAGATCAAGCGGGACAGTAAGTAACAACTTTCTAAAAAGAGCCTGTGACTTTCAAAATAAATGACAAACCAAGGTATCCAGTGGGGCTAGGCAAGGAGTCAACAGTGGCCTTAATACGAGTCATCGTCACCTGACATGTCCTGAAAAGTGTTTTCAAGACATTATCAGACAAAACAATGCCTAACAATCATCTGTCATTTGCAGGATAAGGAGATGAGGAAAAGTGTTGTCTAGGCCTAGAATGACAGTGATATGTGTTAAGTTTAGTTAAGGTGGGCTTCATGTAATAATTAAATCACTTCAAATCACTACACTTTCTAAATAGCACAAGCATACAGAGATATACATAAATCAAGCAAAGCCAAAAACACTTAAAACAAGACACTTGACACTCCAAACCAAGACTCTGACCTCCCTTGAGACCGTCAGGGCAGAGAAGAAGAACAGTAACAGACTTTTCCAGACATGACTTTAGCAAAGGCTACATGAAAATGTCAGTGGCTGAGAATTCATGTTGAATTTGATGATTTTGCTCATCTTGGGAGATTTGAGCAGGGGTCCTCCAGTTGCTCCAGAAGTTAGCCCTATGTGCTATGTGGTCAGTATTTGGAAACAGCATCTTACTTGGAGACTGATATTAGGTAGCTGCTGAGATCCTGATATTGCCTGAGCCACACTTAGCAGCTGTACCTTTGCAAGGCTTTCTATTCTAACCACACTTTATATCACATTACTTCTCAAATAAATTTGTGCAATTTTGATTAACATGTTTATGAAGCTTTATGATGATGTGTTTCTTTGAGTTTCTGAATGGACTTCTGAACTTGTACTGTCTGCATTTTCTGCATGTTTCACCAAATTAAGACTGTGTAGGTTGCAGCAGATCCTCTTAATTTGTCAGCCACCACACTAAGATGACTCCTTAAGCTTGCTTTGTTTTTGTTTTTTCA
The DNA here is from genome assembly GCA_008086565.1 of Thalassoma bifasciatum. Classification (NCBI taxonomy): domain Eukaryota; kingdom Metazoa; phylum Chordata; class Actinopteri; order Labriformes; family Labridae; genus Thalassoma; species Thalassoma bifasciatum. The sequence goes on along the minus strand of RPOG01000012.1, from coordinate 719,744 downwards.
ATCATGGAATAAACTGCATAAGCTTTTAGACACTCATTTATTTCTGACAAACCACAATGGTTGATGTAACACTTGCTGATTAAGAAAGAGGTCTGACCGTGAAGACAGGCATGCTCTGTGAAAATTCTCTATTTTCCTGACTGTATGCTCTGTAACTCTCAGTAAAGCCCTGGACACCACTGGATGCAGTATGGCTCCTGTCCTCATTCATCTGCATCAGAAAGTGAGGCTTTTCAACAGAAAAATACTGATCAAGCTTTATCTTTTGGAAACATGTAATCCACCGAGGAAAGTTAGACTTGTAGCCATCAGGCACTGTCCTCTGTGCCTTGACTCTCTGCCGTCTCTGGCTTTGTAGCATAAGACGAGAGCAAAGCTTGAATCCATTCAGCTGGGAGAAGTGGTCAAAGCTGGAAGATCAAGCAGCTCCCGGCGCTTTTTTTCCCTCGCTCAGACTACAGTCGTCTCAATAGTTTTTAGAAGATGGTGTACAAAAATTCTCCACAGAATAAGATTTTATGTTTCCCTGCTCTCCTGTAGTTTGACAGCATTTTTGAGGAAAAGTTTGAAAATTTGGAAATGGTAAGCCTTAAATTGGGTAGAAAATAGAGGCGTCTCACTGGGGACGGGCTGCCATTTTTATGCTTATTTGTTTCCTTCTTTGCAGCTTCTTCCCTTTGCACATACTCTTGCATAAACCATCTGCCATACAGGTCCTGTGTGACTTTCCTTCAAGAGCTCTGAGTGGCTGTCTTCATCAGCTCAAGATCTGCTGCAGAAAAACAGCTTTAATTGGTTCTGAAAGGGAAGTGAAGCAGTGGAGGTCACAAGCTTCAGCTCATACGAGAGAAACGCTTTGAACAATCAGAAATTGTGTTCTGTCCGGCTTTTCCTCATAAACCTGTTGTGCCAATATTGCTGAATGGTTATCGATGAACTTTTTCATTTTATTAAAAAAAATAGATATATGAAATTAATTAATCAAATAATCAATCAGTTATTTAGAGGCATAACATTTAAAGCATCATTTGTTCAACCCATAAAAAAAGGGTTTGTGAGTCAAAGCATCAAGGTGAAATATTCAACCCAGCCCTGTCAATACCTCAGAGCTTTGACTTGCACGGTGCTTTACAGCAATAAAGATTAAAACAGCAAATATCCAAATGCCAAAGAGCCAGGTACCACTATGTGACCTTGCATAGCACATGGAAAGGGAACTCTGCAGTGTCCAGCCAACATTGCAGCCCGATCTATTCCAGCAGGCAATTACGCCATTTTACCAAGGCCACTAGGAAAGCTTTACCTCAATTAGGCTGACAGAAATGGCCTCTCTGACACATCAGAGGGAAGTAGGGATGTTTTCCCTCCCCTTTTCTTCTCTTTGCACTGTCAGGGTTATCCGCTGCTTCTGTTGTTTCAGTGGGGCTTTGAGACATTAGCTTTTGTTGTTGCCTTAGCTCTGGAGACATTTCACAGACCATTAGCTGCTCTTTCAGCCCCAACCACTTCACAAAACCAATGAAAGAAACAATGGAGGAGGAGGGGGCAGTGACAGGGAGACAGAATTGGGGGTTTCAGCATTACATAAAAACCTTAATCAATAGTTCAAGAATGGTTCAACATAACTTGCCCAGAGCTATATGAATGGTAAATGTGAAGCTACAGCCGTGGTTCAAAAGCTAAAGAACAATGTTCAACCTTTGACCTTTCATGAAGTCCAGAGGCAGATAAAAATAGGTATCCCCCACTCGGTGCTATAAAATTCAGCATTATTGAGCTCTCTTGTCTATCAGTTTAAGTTTAATTCATTTCTGGTAGCGACAAGTTGTAGCTCAGTAACGTCCTGGGTCCAAACCAGGGCATTGATTTGTGCAGGGGTAGCATTAAATAAAAGTACATGAAAGGCATTTTTACCCTTCATTGAAACTGGTCAAGTTCATTTTAACTTAGAACATAAAAGAAGTATAGGGAAGGCAAAATGTAGAGAATGCTGTCGAGCTGTGATGGGAACATTTTAGAACTGATACATATTGTTGTTACCTTAGTTCAGACAGCAAGAGGTCGCCACCAACAAACCATGATACTTTTGAATATAGAAAAAAAAAGATATCTGGCAGGCTGTTGCAACAGCCCAAATTAATGATGTCAATATCAACTCTGCCTCTGAGAAGCCAAAGGGCCAAATATTTGACAGGATTCTGTGGAGAGGTCAGAGAAGATTGTAAAGGACACCCATGGCACCACTGCCATGCTGCTGGTTGTGCTGCTGGTTCTTGTTCTTTTCTTCCCAGTTAAAACAGTCTGAAATGTTTCTGCAAAGAACTTTTGGTTTGCTTCAATCTGACAAGGCTTATCTTTTTTATGTTTTATGGGTTATAATGAGCCAATCAATTTCAAATCCTGTCTTTTTCTTAGCCAAAAAAAACTCTTTTGATAGTTAGACAGTAAAGAAATGCTTGTAAACAGATTTTCTGAATACAGTTGGACTGTTTGCTTGTTGTTTCTTCTTTTTTTTCTGTTAAACATAGTTTAAAGTAAGCAACCAGCTACTGGCTCTCATAAGTGCTGAAAGTGATGCTGAACTTCTTATCACATATCAATTAAGAGTTACAATAATATCTGATATTGGCTTTGATTTATCTTGGCTAAAAGAGGCAAACAGATATTTGAAATTGTGTAAAACAGATCAACAAGGAGAAAATATATGGCTTTGATTTCTTAGACCGTAAAAGTACATTTCATGGGTCATTCTACACTCCATCTTTTCTTACAAGATTCATTTTGCCTTGAGGGGAAAAGCCTCATAGCACCACATAAGTCATACATCAAAGTTTTGAGAAAAGAAGAAAAAATACATTTTTGTGCCTATTTATCATTTCTTAAACTTCTATTTATAATATGATGAATGTATTAACTGCATTATTATTGTTAACTAATTTATTTGGGGGTTTTTTTTGACTCAAGCAGTTATGCTATGAGGCTAACCGTGCATCATAGTTAAAGTCAGAGTAAACAGTCAGTGGTCCGATCATGACACATGCACTGGCTGGTTAGTAGCCTGCCCCTGCATAGTACAGTTTGGCAAGGAAAGAGTTAAGCTGGTTTCCAGTGCAGTTGATGGGGTTGAACAATTTGCACGGCTGGCAGAAAAAAACATAATCAATCCGGGGACTATAGATAAGGACCCTAAAACCAGCCAAGCACAGCGTTTTCTCTTATCGCAATTACACCTTGCCCTCCTGCCTCAGGTACAGCCAATTAAGCAAGGAGAGGATGCACCGGCAGCCACTTCACGTTGAAGAGGCCTATCAGCTGGCTGCAAACACACCCCATCACTGCAGAGGGGCCGAGTGGAGCTTGTTAAGCAGAAGAAGACACCAAGAGAGCTTGGAAATGAACTGTCTTGGACTGCAGGAGTACAGTATGTTGCATATTTATGTGCTCCCAAAAACACCAACACAAACATGAATGAAGAGAGAAATTAAACAGTTTGCATAATGTTTGCTCGAGTGAGAGAAAAGCAGTGTACTGGACAACTGCCTGATAGTTACATAAAGTGACCAAGGGCATGGAGACCTTGCTTTAACACCCTCCTCTGCAACTCTCTCATCTGCGTTTTAATCCATTCATTACTTCACTCTACTTTCTTTTTCACCTTTCATCGAAGAACATCATTCACATTATGTGACGACTCAGCAGAACAGAAACAGTAGGGTGGTGTGGGACAAAGGAGAACTTGTGTGTATTTTAAACTGAGTGCCAGGTGGGGATTAAGACGGGGCGGATGAGGTTAAAATCGAGGATTAGACTCAGGAAGAATACAAATCTTTGCCCAATGTGGCCTCTTATTTTTCTGGTTTTTGTTCCAGTCCATTAGTAAAAGTGTCATAATGTTGCTAGCGTTGCCAAGAAGAATTGATCACAGAGGCGTCTCTGAGCAGCATATACCCTTTACCACCTCCGTCAGACAAGGATTAACCACAACTTTACACTCTCCTTCCCTCTCGCCCACTTTGAGGTTTCCGAGACCAGACACATAGCATGCAGTGTTTTGTCTCCACCGTGTGATGCCACAACACCAATTTGGCGAGACAATTTCCCCCCAAAGCGCCATCCTTCTTGGAGCTGAGTGCAAGTTCAGCAAGATATGTCTATTTGTCACAGTGCAGCACTAAAACTGATGGAATGAAGCATGTGGAGGCAGCAGGAGCCTCCATAACTACAAAAAGCAGCGTTCAAAAGCAGGGTGGTTGACGCAAGTGCCTTTACAGCGCAAACCATACGACTGACCCGAGCACACACTCACACACTCACACTCTGACGCATTTGCACCATAACAAAATAAACAGAAAACGTTCAATGAGGGGTTTTCTGTTTCAGCCTGTGTCAGAAAGTGATTAAAGTGCTCCTCTAAGCCAAGGAAGCTATTAACAACATCACAACAGAGAGGAGTCGAATTGAAAATAAAATGAAAAAAGAGGCTGAGGGGATGAGTCCATCTCCTCTCTATGTCGACAACACACTATTTTAGTACAGCTGGGATAATACAAAGTGAAAATGATTCTCCTTATTGGCTTCTTATTGAATAGTTTTTGAGTCAAAAGGGGGTAAACTGACTAAGTAGGTTGAGGCCAAAAAGCATGCAGGGAAAATATGCTTAATTTAAATTCTGATTGGCCACATGGGTCTGTGGATGCTGCTTTCATAATTGCATTTGCTTGAGGATTTTCTCCACATTTTAACATTTGCTGCAACATGCAATGTGATGAAGAGGAAAATAGCTTCCTGGTGATGCGAATGATGTTGGTGACTGTGCGCTCCCCCACTGTCTCTAACATGCGAGAATGGTTTCTTCCACATCAACACAATCAGCCAACCCACTGTTGCTGGCAGAGTCCACGCGCAGATGGCTCTAAATCAAGAGAGTGTGCAACTGCAGTACTCACCACGCTCGCTGGACAGGGTGGTATCTGTCACCAGGGGAGAAACAGAGTGGGAAAAAGAAGAGAAAGAAGATTATTAGAACATAATAGGTTTCAGTACATGTCACAAAGCAGGGCTAGAGTCACAGTTAAACAGAGAGAACAAAACAGATCAATTTCTGAGGATTAATGGAAAGTCACAGGCAATAGCCAGCGACGGTGACATATACAGAACAAAGAGCCGCTGTTAAAGAAAATTTGCTGTCACAACTGTGTAGATGCTCATATTTATCTGTCTGTTATCCAGGCAGCACTGTTTAACCAGAATACTGCTTATTTTTTATCTTATATATCTTGTCATTGCCTCATGTAGTGAGATTCAAACTCTAGTTGTGATGTCTGTATTGCTCTCTCAGTGAAACAGGAGAGTTGTGGTGTGCAATGCCTACTCCTGAGTACATATTCACCTGGTTTATTTAGACCAGGTGGTGACATGAAGAGGAGAGACAGCCAATGGGGGTTTGATGTCTCTCTCCTCGTTTCATACCCTCCTCATATCCTTGGGCAGTGTTTCTGATTGAGATGTGATCAGAAAAAATCTCAATGGCTCATTTTTGCATTCTTTTCTTACCCTTTTCAAGCCCTGAACATGACTGAAGCATCACTCAAATACACTTGGTTTCTGAACGCTGCATTTCAGACAATCCATTTTATTATGAACCACAGTACCCCAGTAATGAGAGTAAAAGAAATTAATGAAAGAGCTAAGTAAAAAGCTCTCTGGTGGACTACAGTCTACCATCTCACCGGGGTAGTTCTGTTTAAAAAACAAAATGATAATTTTGTGTATTAGTCACTGAAACCTTTTCCGTTTCACAAAAGTTTAGCAAGAAATGCTGGAAGTCACTGAGCTATGTTGTTTTTTTTCTTTGCAATTTCCAACTAGTTCAGTTTAGACTACAGCACAGTAACAGCTGTTTCATCGATCAGTACAGCATACCCCACAGTCATTCATGCTCCCGAGGCATCATGTAACTCCTCCAGAATAATTGACTCGAGCCAGTCACAGGTTGATATTTGTTGCTCTAAGTGAAATGTGAGGGCATCCATTGGATAAAATGCTGTTTAATTTGACGCAATGAATCATCTCCTCCATATTCACAGCATGGACCTCACTGATCCCTTAACTTTCACCAACCACCACATTAACCACTTTGGTTTTATAATATGAGCAACACTTCTGTGCATTAGGCAGTGCTTGAGTGGCCACCAAAGTCCAGAAGACTGTGCCTGTCTCTGCCTAACGTCAAAAACCACAAAGGGGACATAAACTGAAGCAGAGCTGGATGATGACACAGATCTGAGTTAATTCACTTCGGTCTGTGATTTCCAATCTGAATTTATCACAGCTAACAGGGAACTTTCCAGCCTTTATTGAAGACATGCCGAGATTCTTCATTGCCTGTGAACCACAGGCCAATATAAATAGATCTTTTCTCACCCCAAATCTTAGAAATAATTTAGGCCTATCAAATTACTGCCATGTTTGAGCAACATTACGTTATGAGAAGTTTTAGTCTGGTTCCAACTAGAAATTGTTCTGTGTAAATTGTCCTTGACACAGTGCATCACCAAGAAGACAAGGATAAGTTAAATTGACTATCATTGCTCAATTTGGCAGAACTTTTATAGTCTCTGATGGAAACCTTCTCAAGATCCTCTCATGGGGCTTTGGATGTACCACATGGGTTAGTTCTAGGGCCTCTTCTGTGCCCCCCTGAATTCCTTCCCATTGGACAAATCATTAGCAACTTTAATATTTCAAATCATCTGTACGCAGATGACGTAAAACTGCTTTCCTCATCTTATTCCTGTGAGGTCTCTAAATAATCTATCTTTTTTTGCACTGCATTAATTCTTTAAAGACCTGGGCTGAAAATTATTTTCACTGCTTTATACTGACAAGACACAGGTTTAAATCATTGCCAAGGATAAGATTGGACCAACTATCTTATAAAACACTGGGTCCCTTTTACTATGCTGTCCACTCCAGTCAGTATAATCTTGGAGATGCATCTGACCAAACCTTATTTTTAAAAAGCTCATGGGGTCATGTTACTTTCACTCTTGATTTGTTTCAACTCCTGAACTTGAGATTTCGATCGACGCCTTTGTTTCATCCCACATTGACGATTGCAATTCTCTATTTTCTTCTCACTCAACCAGCTGCAAGTTCAACAAAGGTCAAACTAAGGGTCTCACTACCCCCCTCACTGGTTCCCCATAACTCTTCGATTTCATTTCAAAACCCCTACACTTGCATACAGATGCCAACATAGTCAGGCTCCAGGTTATTTGTCAAAACTCGATATTTCCAACCGGACAACTCGCCCACTCAGGTCAGTCGTCTTGCCTTTGCTCTGTGTTTTTTTTTTTGTTTTTTTTTTAAGTTATTTTTTTGGCCTTTGTGCCTTTATTGATAGAGGAGGACAGTGGATAGTGTCAGAAAGGGGAGAGAGAGAGTGGAGAGCGACATGCGGGAAATTGGCCACAGGTCGGATTCGAACCCGGGCCGCCCGCTCGAGGGCAAGCCTCATGGTGCGCAGCCATATCCACTAGGCCATCCGCGCCCCACCTTTGCTCTGTGTTACATGCACACACCTCAGCACTCATGGTGACAGAGCTTTCCAGGCAACAGCTCACAGACTCTGGAGTACTTCACCTGTATTCTTATCCTCCGAAAGAATCAACAAGCCAGTGAAGCTTTGTCAGAACATACTACACTGTGAGTTGATTGTTTTTTGTATCCTGGACTGTTTCTCAAATTCCAACACGTGGACCTATGGGCCATATAATCACATTACTTTTCATGCTACCTACTTGTTTTATTTTTGTCTTCATATGTTTAATTAAACTTAGCATGATTTGGTTTGTCTGCTTGTTTTTCACTCCATTACGGCTATGTCCTCTCCTATCTGTGCCTGCCTCTGTTGTGTGCTGCTGTTTTCCTCACTCTCCAGTAAGATCCTCAAGCCATGTCTGATGGCTAGCTTGCACCAAAGCTGTAGTTTGTAGGCTTAATGGTAAATGGCAAAAAAGAAATAAAAGAATACTGATGCAAGGGTTTTAGAGTTTATGTTTGTGACACAGTGAAGTAGTATTTGGAATAAATATGTTTCGAAAATCTTTATTATTTGCTGCTCTTTAATTAAATGCAGGAACTCAGCATGAAATGTTAATTATTTTCTTACTCTGGCTGGATTATACACACCAAAACAAATGAACAAGGGGAGTGCTGGTACATTTTCAGTCAACGCTACTGACACAAGCTCACCAAAATGAGCACATTTATTTTGAACTTACTTATTTCTGGTGCAAAGGCAACTAAATAAATCAATGTGCAACTCATAAACCAGAGCATGAATGTAGTTCCCACACTCTGGAAGTGCTGAGAGTTGTAAAGAGTTGCTTACCACGGTGATTAAAATGGCAACTGATGTTGGACTAACAACACCCAGCATGAATTTGGCATTATTGATGCTGCGAACAGCACATTAAAAAAAATCAGTTATAGACATATTTGACACAAGCAACTGATGTTTAAGATATGTAACTTCATGAGAATGAAGAATAATAGAAGAGTAATTCACATTTTGTGTGTGATGTGCTCCATTTCTGCCATGTTTTTTTTTTTTTCTTTTAATTCATTTTTGGGAACACTTGATGCATCTCATTTGATCCAGTCATTTCAGAAACAGACTGTATTCTTGAGTTTTAAGCCTATGGCCAAATATTCTGCAAACAAATGCTGAAAGACTCAAACTTTTACGCATAAATACACAGTTTAATATGTGCTATTGTTTTTTGACCATAAAATAACAATAGTTAATTTTCCATACTGGTCTTTTCAAAGCTGTACAGCTGATATTACACATTAACAGCTAAGGGGCTCAAAATAGTAACATAAAGGTGCTCAAGATTTTGATACTGAACTTAATCCAAATTTTAAAATGATGAGTAATTTAAATTAAAAAAGGATTTGTCATTATTTTAAAATAAGGTTTTAATTTCTGTAATTTGAGTATGTGCTTACACAAGACTGAAAAATAACATGTCCATCCATCAAGGATATACTCTGTGTTTGTCGCACTTCAGCCATACTAGCATGCTAACACGTGGAGCTGGCACGCCAAACATTCAACTCATTTAACATGACAATATTTGCATTTTCAGTGTGACCACAAAAGCATCTTGAGATTAAAATTCTACTCCAGCACTGTGGCTAAACTGAGTGCAGCATCACAGAAGTGCCAGGACGGCTGCAGACTCTTACATAACAGAAAAGATCTGCCATATGGGGAAGGGATATGTTTAGTGGATTTGCTGAAGAAGATGATGCACTGATTGATGACACACTTCCACAAATGGCTGCCCTGATTGTAATGGGAACTTATAGCATATGTTACATATGGGAAAGTACCTAGTATCCTACACATAATCACCACTTTAAACCTGCGTTGAATAGAAATGACTGTAATTTGTTGTCCACATGCCAAAAGTCTTTCTGGTATTTATTTAGGGCCTGAAAAAGCTTTGTTTGAATGTGTTCTGTAGATAACTATTCCTTTTTCACTTGTGAACGAGAGATTTTAGGTGTTTTGTTTTTCTTGCATTGCATCAGTAAATGATGTAAAAATTGCAAAATGGCTACAACGTTCACTCCTGTCTAAACCAAGAACTGAGAGCTGTAGAAGCACATAAACTTTGTCTCATTTTCAAGATTCACCCAGAGCAAGTTTGGACTGTTTCTGCTCCATTATCATATTTTGAAAATCCAAAGCATGCCCACTTTCTTAGTAACTATACAACATGTTTCAACTAAACATTCAGTACTTTCAGCGCATGTTTTTCATTTCTCTGTTTTTTGAAAATACATGAATGCCAATATGAAGTGTTTTTATTCCGTTTATACCACTACATCATTCCAGTTCATCTTAAAATCCGTACTACTTCTTTGACCTGTTTACAAACAGCAAACATATCACAATCTAAATGAGAGTTTTGCTTGAAGACTGTCTCCATTCCTCCTCCCCATGTTTAAAGGCACCCCGCTCTATCTCAACAGAACTTCGCTCCGCACATGTTCAATTATTCATCTCCCTCTGTCAAGAATTCAGCCTTGCTAGCACTTGCCAGTATCCCCCACAAATTGGCAGGCAGGCTCATATTTGGCATATGGTGCAGAGCAGTGCTGCTTTTCCTTCTCTCTTCACTTGGCGTGCAAGCATTCCCAAGGATATTCACCGACAAACACATACACACACGTGCATAAGCGCACAAACAAACGCACAGGCACGCACACACACACCCTCACACTCACACTACATGCACAATGTACATGCACATGCAAACACCAAATGATGTAACATGTCTGTCAGTTTGTACGTAAAACCCCGCCCCCTCTTGAGTGTCTGGGAATGTGTCCATGGCGTTTTTGCAACAGGTTTCAATGTTTTCAACAATAGCACAAAGCACATAGTGTAACTGGCAAATCAGTCAAAGCTGGGCACCCAGATTACTCAGATACTGAAGTACATGATTTGGTATTTAGAAAACACGTGCTGCTAGTGAAACACCAAGTCTACTCCTGTGAGCCGAATGTTTCACCATACACAGTATTTCAGTCTTTGGGATCAGGTGAGGGGAAATAACTAGTTTTAATGCAGTCTTTGCATTTATTCATTTGTGTTTGAACATATTCTACTTGATGAGAAACAGAAGTGAACAAGATCAAAAGTAATCTGTAATCTGGGCTAATTATTCCACACTGGATCCTTTATTTATCCCATTCATTACGGAAAAATGAACATATGCCTTTAATGTAAAACATGAATCTGTAAAGTGTTTTACTGAAGCATAGACTGACAATGCACTAAAATACAAAAACTACAGAAGAACAGTGGCTTCATTGCAGCTTGTAGTTCTTCATTTCGTTTTAATTTATTATGAAGTGCAAAAGGTGAGGAAAACAGTAGCTGTTTGTTATGAAGCCTGATAGCTGATAAAGTGGTCACAACTGTGTCCAAATGCACAAAGACAAATGGCTTAAGTCTTCTACAACACTGACAATAAAAAAAAACCTGTCCTTTCCTCAAAAACAAATTAAGTTTGTTTTTCACTTTAAAATGCACATAAATTATCATTTATGTCATCTTAAATATCTTTTTAAACATACAGTAGTTGTGGCCAAAATTGTTAGAACACCAGAGGGACCTGAAAATGTTGACCTTTTTTTGTCTCCAAATCATGATCAGAAAAGATGCAGAAACAACTGAAACTTCTTATATACACCAAGTGTTGTAATATTTTAGCCCCCACTATATGCATATATGTATTTGTTGAGGGATGAGGTAACTGATCGGCTACACCTGGTTTACATGAAATGCAAATAACAGCTTTCCAAAAGTTTGTAGTTTTGGAGAAAGTTGTCACCATTATATTCATCTTTAGAGCTTATAAGATTCATAAAGATAAACAAAATAAAAAAGACAACATTTAACACACGATTAGGCAGCAGCACTGAAGCAGACCTGCCACTGTGATGATCATGTGACACATTTGTTGCTCGGCTCCCCAGTAAATAAATTAAGAGATTAACCTTCAACATTCTTGTGTATGATTAAGATTTAACTACACTATTTCTTTACAAACTGCCATTGTGAAGATAGTCATCCAAAATAAATGGCTGTGCCATCTCGCCAATTGCAGTCACTCATTAGGTCACAGCTTCTAATTTCTGCATCAATGCTGCAAAGAAAATATTTTAAGCTCCAACAGAGCTCCAAATTGCATTAGTGTTGTCTATCTGCACTTGTCAAAAGAAGGTTATGGCCTCAAAGTATCCGTTATTAATGTGAACTATAAATGCATTTTATATTTCCCCAATAGAATTGCTTTGGCTCATGAACGCATAGATCTAAGTCAAATACAGAGAAAAAAAACTTCAACTGCTTTTACGATATCAAAGATTTAAGGGATGCTGTGTTTCAAAGGTGTTCAAAAACTATGCTGAAAGGCAGATAAAAAGAGTCAAAAACATCCAGGCCTGCTAAATCAAACACATTCTCGTTGCCACCTGCCATGTGCATGTGTTAGGATTGATGTTAGCACGTCTGCTTACATGCAGATGTGTCCTTATGCCAAGTGTTCTTGTTGCCCTTGTGCTAAATAATAACTGGAGAGCATTTTCAGCTAATAAATAATACATTTAAGAGTCTAATCAAATTGAACAAATGAGTATGTCTAGAAAACTATTAATCAGAGTGCAAACGTGTATTTACAAATATAACACTGGCACAAACAATCAATTATTCATAAAGTGAATGCTGGGTAAGTGGGCTTCTTCCCGGGTGAGATGCTGCCATAATTGGAGTGGGACTACAGGAGTGCTGGATGCTGTGTTTGTGTGTGTGCTTATGTGCTTGTGTGCCTATGAGTAGTGCACCCCCATCACACTCAAAAACCCACTGACAAACACACACACACACACACACACACACACACACACACATGCAAACCTCTCTCCCCATGCGCCAAACTTCCCCCAAACACGACAAGCACAGGCAGAGTCGGCTCATTACTGCCTAATGAGTTGTCTGATTAGTGCCGAATATAAAAGCCTTATTGTCAAGCGCTGTATGTTTATTTTGATTAATTATTGTACTAAAGTGACTGAATGGAAGCACAATGACATGGAGCATTAACGTTCAGTGGTAATAGGGCCCTTGTGGAGGGAAAAGTCGTACATTCAACCCTCAATGTGACACATACACCATGGCCACCACCCAAAGAGGTTTTAAAGACTAACACATACATTTATTTAGGATGAGCCCTGAGCTCTCAACATGTAATTCAACCATATGTTCAGATGAGGCTGCCTAATCCAAGGTCTTGCAGACACTAATGGGTGATGATAAGCAGACAGGTGGCTCAGACTGAAGAGGATCAGTCCTTGTTTAAACTCATCAGGGGGTTTTCCATTGATTGTGTTTTTCCCTTAATTAGAAAAGAGAGTGGGGAGGTTCAATTTCCTTTGCCTAAAGATGGACATGTATTGGTCAGTATAATGAAATTGCCGTGTGCCATATTTAAGAAGTGGGTGTGCCAACAAGTCAATCAAGCAACTTCATCTATCTCTTTCAGAGTATTTCAGATTCATCTGGTTTATTATTTTGAGCCTGCTGCGCTGCTGTTTTCCTGAACCCTGACCCCCGTAACAATGTTTTTGTGTTCTATGCTATGTAGCTGATGTTGCATCCATAAGCTAATGTGCTTCATGGACACTTGGTTACACTGCTGTGAATAAACAATAATAAATACTAATTTTTAATAACAAAATTTTAAAATATTGTCATTAAATGTATGATTTAGATGTTTTTATTTTTTGCATTGCCGTTCCATTTTAATGATGCAAAGCAAATCTTAGCAGCTATTTTAAAGCATATCACCGTCCCCCTCTCAGTGACAGCACTTGCACTTTTCAACACACTGGTTTAGTTGCTTTCTTTCTTCTATAAAGTCTGGTTTGCAGGTTAATACTCCCCCCCCTGCATGGGTAACATGAGTTGCTTGTGGTCTGCAAGGGATGTTTGGTCTTGACATGCCAGCCTGAGGATATCCCTCCAACCCTAATTCATATCACTGAGATTGGTTTAAAAAGAAGAGTAAACAGTCTGATATAAGCCATTAATTTGCAGACTCAAACAGCCTTTTGGTTGTTATCACTCATTTACACACAGCCTAAAAGTCCCTAAGAGTTGGGATAATATGTTATCGAAACGTCTCATTAAAAACAGACTTTGACGGTCATTAAATCATTTAAAGCCTTTATTCAAAAGAAAATGGTGCAAAGACATTATGTAAAATGTTAAATTGACCAGTTGTATTATATATGAAAAAACACATGCCAATTATATTTTGATGCTGGCCACATGTTTCAAATGGATTGGGGCATGTTTAACATTGTGTTGCATCACCTCATCCTGGTCCCAATCAATCAATGCCGCACATAGTTTTGTTCCCCCAAATTTCAAGTCTCCACTGTCATATGTTTGTGCCAAGACATGCCCAGAGTTATCAATAGGTGACAAGTCAGCATTGCCAGCAGGTAAAGACTGAACCCACAGTTGTTTCACATGCAAACTGAAGGTATTCCCTGAAAAAGGCATTATCTGTATGGCAGCAAAGGCTTCAATATATCATTTAGCATAAACCGTGCCTTCCCATGTTATGGGCACGTATGTTTCCTTATAGCACCAGTAGTGCTGTCTTTTAAACTGTTTACTGATAACAGCTTGGTTGCTTCTTCTCTGAATTCCATGATTCCCTCCCAAAAACGAAGAAGTTGTTCTCTCCAATGAAATAGTTTTTTCTATTTTTCTTTTTTTCTGGCAAAGTTTTGAAGTACATTTGTGAATGCACATTTGTGAATGCAGTGTCAAACTGTTTTCACAGACATTGGATTTTCAGATGTGGTTTTCACTTCAGAGTTGTATGTGTTTTTATTTAATGTTGCCCGATGGCTCTCTGAGACCAGCCATTGTTTTTTCAGTGAACTTGTCTTATCATGGAAATTTGTGCAGATTCTTGTACTTTTAGTGGTATGTTTTGATGAAACTCTTAAATGCTTGGGACCATTATTGTTGCTTAGCTTTTCAGTCATTCTTTCTGTCCAAGAGTCTTGAAATTCTCTCCATTTTAACTTCTTTATGACTATGATCAGTCTTTAGTTTGGACATTTGACATGTTGTCTTCACATTTTATACAACATCCCGACTCTTTTATGATCAGGACTGTACTAAAAACATTAATTAAATTATCCTCAGTGGTTCATACAGTAAAAGTCTTGTGGATGTCATACATTGGTGAGATCTTATTGTAATATTTTGCAGACAAACAATATCTGAGTGTTTTCTGCATTTGAACCTTTGTCATTTTCTACTTTGACTGGTGTGATCTAAGTTTTGTTACAGTAAAACTTATTTTGTCAGTTGTCTTGGCAAACTTACAAGTACTTTATTCACTTTGTAATTATTCACTTTGATCACTCAGACAAGCATGTTTTTAGTTCAAAAGAAATGCATCATCCCAGTTAAGTCGGGTTGACACGCTTTGAAGTGCAATTTGCTGTTAACATGAGAGCTGTAACTACTGTGTGACTATGTGCATGGAGAAGTGTATATCTGTAACCAGAGTAGAGAGCTTCCAGTGTGTCTCATCTTTACATTTGATTTTTATTGAGCCAATGTAGAAAAGAAAAAGTTTCAAAATGTTTTAAATAGTAGAAAATTTGATTCACTGCCTGTGAACAAGGCTCATTTTCTTCTCCATAGTTCACCTGATTCTCTGCAGCCTTAGTGTCCGTGAGCTGAATGCCACCAGTATCGTCAGAGGGGGGCCTGTATTGCTTGGCCTGTTGCTCTTTACACACTTTAAATCAGAGGTAATGGGGCACTTCAGGAGACTGCTGTTACACACACCAAACTGCCAATACACTGTAATCACTGAAGGCTCCCTTTTTTTTCCTCAGATAAGCATAGCTTACGTGAACTGCACTCCAAACTACCACAACACAGAGGGAATGTAACTCAGAAAGCAGGACTTTGTGATGAAATGCATTTTAAAATAGCCACCTTAGCTACAGAAAGAAATCAGGCCTAGATGAGGTTTCATCTTTTAATATAGGAAAAAAAGGACAGAACAGGTTACAAAGTGGCATGTTCTCTCAAAAGTCCCATGTCTTATCAGATCTTTGCAAGATCCTCTCAACTACGAAGCTTTGAACTGATCAAAGGGTTCAGTTTGTTTCTAACAGAGATGCCAACTCCTTCAACTTGTTCACAGACAGCCTATCAGGGACTCATCTACTACTTTTTCCTGTTGGATACAAGTTATGAAGAAAACTGGGATGACTCAAGCCAGGGTACTCTGCCAGTAATCTTGTCAACACACACATTATGTCTTTCCAAATAAGCAGTGATACTACAGTCTCTCAGACACTGAACAATGTGAGGATTACTCAACATGGTCAGTGTTGTTCTTGTTAACATAAGCAGTCTTTGTTTTCACTTCCACTTTCAGCAATTGTCAGTTACATCAGCTCTAGTGTTCACAAAACCAAAAGGCAGTAACTCAATAAAATCAACAGAGGGAATACTAACAAGACAAGAGAGCAACACTGTCTTTATTTGCCTGGACGCACAAAAAACGATAAGAAATAATGAGTGAGGGTGTGTTTTGAATATTGTGTTTTGAGTATCTTATTTTTAGGCCTAACTTTTAAGTGAATCATAACTGATGTGTGACACGAGTGTCAAACCTCATAAATTAAGCACTGCCACACACAGAAAAGTATCAAAATAGGTAACACACAGTATTGAGGACTCACTTTGAGGAAAATGGCCACTTCACAGAAAGATGGAAACCCTGATGGAAATGGTGCACAACCCACAAACATGTTACATTTCCTGAGTGAATGCTGTGAAACCGAAATGTGAAACGAATCCGGCCACTTTGGAGGTATTGTACTTTCTCTCAGCTCACATTAAACACTTTCCCTTGAGGCTAGACACATTTAATGGGGTGACTCAACCTTACTGTTAATGCACTGTAGGTAGCAGCCGATTAACTTTTGTAGCCCGGTAGGTGGTTTCATTTCAGCATGTAAACATCTTATGTGAGGGGACATTTGGTATTCATGGGTGTGTAGCAGAATATATTTATTAGCTTTGTCCACTCAAAGGCAGCATTTTCAACCTCTGTACCCTGATTAAATCCAAATGAATATGCATGTACAGCACTCATAAACACTGAAGCACCGTGAATCACAATGTGTAATGCAGTGACTTGCACTGAGCGCTGCCTCCCAACATGCAGAGACAGACACAGAGGGGAAGAGGGGGGGTTGGGGGTCCCCTCAGTGATGAACCGGTGCTGACACAGCCAGATGTTTAGTTAAAATGCAGAGCCCTGTTGAGGGATGGGAAGGAGATGACACGCGCTGCAGGGTCTTTAAGCAGCCAAGTGCTCTTCTGCAACGGCCTCATATCTCTGTTAGCAGAGTTCACGCTTCTTCTCATAGGATTTGCATTTGGATGATATGCATTTGTGCCTGTCTGTGTGTGTGCCTGTGTGTGTGTGTGTGTGTGTGTGTGTGTCTGTGTGTGTCTGTGTGTGTGTGCATCATCACCTGAAAACCTGGTACATGTTAAAACAACAGGTAGTATGTGTGCATGCCCCCATGTTTGTGTGCACCACATGTCTGAACAGAGGTCTGCGGTTTCTTCTCTATTATGTGTCAGAGCCGACACACACACAGACATACGCTCAGACATAAATGACTCGTCTCTCCAATCCGCACTGTTTAGAGCTGCTGTTTTTCATGGAGAGCAATATCCAAGCAACACAGCTGCAGCAAATAAGTTTAAGTAAGAGATGACGTTTGAGAAGCACTCAGATGAATCTTTTGGACGTAATCACATCCCTAACCAACAGCGTCAACAGCCTGTCATCATTATCATCATCATCATCATCATCATAATCAACATCATCTTCATCACCACCATTAACATCATCTCTGTCATCATCTCCCTGCTGGCTCATATGGGCTCGCTGCAGTGAGCCGTGATGGAGTTGGTGACAGGATGACAAGCGATGGACTGTAATGCATTTAATGTGTTGTTTTAAGATTACTTGAGCTGCAGAGACAAGCAGGTGGCGAATGATGGGCTGAGACACACACTTTCCCACTTTCTTCCTCCCTCTTTTTTCCTCTGGCTCTGCTCCCTGCCTCTCCCACCATCCACTATCCAAACTAATCTCATTTCCCAGTAGCTTGAATTGAATAAATGTCTGTCATTAAGAGCGGTGAAGGATGGCAAAGGGCCTGGGGAGATCAAGAGTCTGTCGGGCCGGGGGAGGACTGAGGGTGCTTAGTGGGACCCTGTGGATCCACAGGGGACGGGCAAGAAATGATGAGGGTGGATGACAGAAGTGGACACTGATGAAGGGACTGCTTTTTTTAAACACTTCCCTCTCCTTCAGTTTTGTCACTAAAAGCAAAAATAGCAGCTAAACTGTCATGTTATAAGAAGAACAGAGACAGAAGCACTGCAGCAGCTCGGCAGTCTTATACCGTTTTGCTCTGTGTCAGCTTATCATCCTCTGCACCACCCCCTCCCCACCTTTCTGCAACCCCGTTTAACCATTAAACGAACAAAGAGCACCTCTGCCTGTTCACCAAGCAACCATCCGCATTGTTTCCTCTCATCCTCCCTCACTTCTATTGACAACCAGCAGCCAACAGGCACTGTGAAGTATTCCACATCCACCTGGGACTCATCCTTGCAGTCCAATCCCTCCAACGTATGACTATTAGGAGGCAGCAATAGGCTGCCATCAATCCCTTTGGTGTCTATTTGATGATCCCCTCATGGGAATGCTTCACTGCTAGTCTTAGCTAACCTGCCGCGCTATTTTAACAATCTCCCCTGGGTCTGTTAGAGGTCTATTATGTCTGCTGCAGGAGCAGTGCGGCACATTATTAGATGCATGTCGACATGTAGACACTGCTTTATCAGCAAGCCTAAAGCTGGATTCAAAGCAGGTTGTTTTGCTCTGATTCCCGGGGAAAGAAAGAAAAGAAAAAAGGGCACAGCACCCTCTGACCGACCTCCCGTGCTGATGTGCTTTCTGGAGACGTGAAAAGAAGGTGACAGACAGGGAGTCTCACTACAACTGGTTGTCAAACTGGTTCATTCAGACATCCCCCTGAAGAGACCAGTGAGAGCATTTTGACAGCTGGAGGCCCATACAAACTGGCAAAATGAAGTCAGACTTTGAAATGCAGCATCACACCAACCACCCTCTTTCACTGTGACCTCTCACAGCTTCTCAAATGTCAATGGCTCGTAAATGTCACCATTCCATAAATACAGCATTAACGTCATTGATGTTCTACTTATGAAAGTAAATACTTGTAATCGGATGATGAAAAACAAATCCAACTTCCAAAATTCTAAATATGTGACTATTGATCACAATACGCACAAATTTGTCTGAAGTCATGTAAAAAATAGCTAAGTCTGTGTCAGTTATTGAAAAAAACCTTTAATAACAACACGTCCTCAAGAAGCTTTACAAGATCAGGCAAGTGGAATTACACTGCAGGGTTAGTTTCTTTATCAAAGCGTTACTGTCCCTGTGCCATTGTTTGAGTTCAAGGGAAATGGCAGCAGGCAAACTTCACAGAGAGGCTCAAATCTGTAGGAGGTGATGAGCTCTGTTCTGGTCACAGACGCAGTGGGAAGGTCAAATAGAGCACTTGGATATGTGAAGGCACTAAGTGGACAGACAGCACACTTTAATCGTATCTGAAGGACTAAAGTAGCACTCAGGGGCTTCTGATTTCCAACGCTTTCAAGAGGCCAGTCCAAAAACACAGTTTGTGATCGTGTGTCTATAGAGTTGAACGAGTGAGTAACCAACACCAAACAAATGCAACAGCACAAACAACATCATAGTCTATCTATAAATAATCAATGTGATCATTTCTAAAAGGGTTTGGATGTTTAGGAGAGATCTCAATACTTACTCAATACTCTCAATACTGTTTGCTCCCAACTCTGACGATTCACAAGTGCCTGGATAAAAACTTAATGTCACTTACCCTAATGTACAGCAATTGTAAGAAAAAGGAACGTTTCAGTCACATCTATTCTGCTATACACTTCCTCCACCCAAGAGAACCAGCTAATATAGCTTACACCTTGCAATGACATCAATTTATCATTCTGTTCCTGAAGGAGCATCCTGAGCACCATTGTACAGAAGTTTAGATGAAAACATTTGCATTCTTTCTGTAATTCCTTAATGCTCATGAATTGATCAAATTTTCAAGATTTCTGATCATAAAGCCACTTGAGTGCTTAACCGCAATGACCTAGAATGCTACCTTGCTAATATCCGAAATGCACAAGAAACAAACAAAGAGTAGAAAAGTTCATAAAGGAAAACTTCAGACAAAAATGACACTAATGGACTGAATAATCAAGAGTTGAACTTGCTTGGAAGCACAATTAACTTTATCTACATTTTGAAAAAAAAAAAAGTGCAATAAACTGTGAATCAACTAGTTCCTGTTGAGAGTTTCCCTCTGGGTTTGAATGCACCAACCTCTTAAATGCTTTCTTCCATGAACTGACAAGCCTTAAATAACCAGAGATGACACATGAGCCTTTGAACATAGCGGCAAAACCAACAATCTGTTTCTCTCCGATGTCTGACTCTCATCCTTTGCTATCAAACTCCTGTAATTTCCTCTGTACTTTGGTCTCTCACTCTTTCCTTTTGCTCTCAGATTTTATTCCATATGTGCTGTATTTGCATTTTTATGAGCAAGCAATAGACTTGAACAACAAACACAATAAAAGTACTAAGCAATTATGCCATCTACTAAAGCTTCCATAGGGGAGCAGATGCTTGTATGTCATGCTGTCATCTGTCGACATAACCTCGGTGAGAGGAGCTTTTCAATAAAACCACCCTCTGTGGAGCAAACACAACCACTCTGTATTATGGGTGGCAGGAAGCAGTAAAATTCCATCGTCTTCCAAACTCAGTTTTGTGTAAAAACCATAAACTACAGCCTGATCTTTTCCAACACAACTGCAGGAAATGGCCTCATATTTGGTTGAATACAGTTGTCATCATGTCCCTCTGGAGGAACACTTGCATGCACTCAGATACAGAAATAAAAGGCCTTTTTTATTTGATACACCTCTTTATTTGATGCACACCATGCAGCACTGCTGCACTGCTGTTCGTACCACCAGAGGATTTGTTGGAAAAATCTTACTTTTGCTTTATTTTCTGTGTTCAGGAGACAGAAAACAAAGATGTGGAGAACACCTTAGCGAATAAGAACAGGAGCCTGTCAGCTCCCATGTCTATTTACTGCTGTGGTTCAACATTTCAGAAAACAATGAGTACTCAGCTGAATATAGCGAGGCTTCATCAGTAGCTACAAGTGTCAAGTATTTGTTTATTCTTAAAAGTTTGAGCCAAGTAAAGTTTAATTATTTGACTTAGTGAGTCTGGATCGGAATAAGCAGTTGCTCAGGGTCACATATTTTCCTCAGATTGCTGGCTAGCTGTACACAGGCATTTATTCGTCAACACAGGACAAACTAAGGCAGACAAACAAGCGCTCCAGCCCTTCTAATAACAGTGGGGCTTATCAGCCGCCTCTGCCTCCTCTAATTTTCATCAGTTTTGACAAGCCCATTAAATGAATCTGGGACCAAAAATAAACATGTTTTGTTGAGCTGAAGTGACAGGCAGTGATCACACCTCCCAATGTTGAACGCAGAGATACGAGGACTTTTAATTAAAAACACCCCCCCATGTACATCAGCCTGAACATGATAAGCAGGACATTTGCCTCCAGCTTGCAAACTTGTGCAAGAATACGAGGACAGAGCTTGATCCAAGACCCAGCACATTACGGGTGCTGCCGATCATTAACAACAATAGTGGAATATTCTGGAAGTGAATACGGTGAGAGTGTTGGTAGGAGGATTACAGAGCAATCCTTCCTCTAATCCTGAGCTAATAGTAATGA
Organism: Thalassoma bifasciatum; assembly: GCA_008086565.1. Taxonomy (NCBI): domain Eukaryota; kingdom Metazoa; phylum Chordata; class Actinopteri; order Labriformes; family Labridae; genus Thalassoma; species Thalassoma bifasciatum. The sequence goes on along the minus strand of RPOG01000012.1, from coordinate 698,144 downwards.
GATTTATCATCCCTCTCCTTCACTATATTAGCTGTGTGAACACAAGGACTGAATGCATGATCACAAGGTCCTCCTCATCCTCTTTTGCATTTTTTGCTTTTGCTATGCATAATCATTCACCTTCATAGACGTATTGTCAGAAAAGAAGAGTAGAGCTGGATCTTTTCTCCACAGTTCATGACACATTGCTCCTTCGGTCTCTGAGTATGTTATCTTGAACTGGCTTGTCTGTAGCACTCTCCAAATTCAAAAACCACAGCTACACACAGTCACAGCCTTTAGAAACCTCTGTGGACGGCACAGGACAATACAGCCGCACGAAGGCTATGTCAGCACTCAGGGTCATTGACAGCCAACACCTATTTTTCTCAGGATGACATCTTTATCGGTGGGCATTGTCATCCACTGGAAAAACACAAAGGGACCCCCCACTCCCTCGTCTGTCAGCGGCACAAAAATCTGTTTCCATGACAACACCGGTATCCAAACTTCCAAGTCGATTCTGTCACAGATGCTGACATAAGGTGAGCTATCAGTGCTTTTTCATCCTCACCCTGCTTTTGCTACTTTAACTTTGACGTTTTTGCCTCCTGTTGAGTTGTCTCATACTATTACTGCCACTATCATTCTTTTTTAGCTTTGTCTCCTGCTGTCTCTCTCATTTCTTCCTCTGAGAGCTATTTCTTAACAAAAAAGCTGGACTATTGAGTTAGCTTTGAACACATGAGTGAGAAACCAGAAGCACTGTTTACCTAGATGGCAAAATAAGTCATATATTTTACATAAGTTTAAGGGTCAACATTTTAATTCATTTCTTTACAATGGAGCACATTTGTTTTGCACAATACTGGGCTTTGCATCCCCTTAGACACTTTTCAGACAGTCTTTTAAATGTTTGCTGGGAGGTGCCTCCAACTCAACGAAAACAGGTGAAAGAAAAATACCTGAGAAGTTAAATGTGTGCGTGAAAAGATATGAAGAAGAAGGAGGTGGCAAAGAGGGAGTTGAAGCTCCTTGGGCAAATATTCTCCTATTTTTTCTCTATCCTTGTTTGCCCTGCACTGAGTAAATGTCAGACTGTGCTGGCAGGAACAGCTTATTATAAAAATCAGAACCTGAAGAATCATGCCCCTTCTACTTCCAAATGCACCCAAAGTAAAATATGGAGAATATGCTGCAGTGTAAGAAGGTGTGCAGGGCAGTCTTTGCCCACTTCTGCAGCTGCTTCTTGCTATCACTGCCATGACAGTCTACATGAATGTGAGCAGGGCAGTACCTGTTGCCCACTCGGTTTGGACAATAATGTCAGCCAACACAGAACATGCTACTTTACTTAGTAATGATGTCGTCGTACTTTCTTGTATTAGACCGGGGGAAGGTTGATAAGGGGATACCCTCGACTAAACACTAGCGACGATTTCTATCTGACACGTAAGTTAGTTGTCACGACGAAAGCCGAAAGTCCGGTGGGGCGACTTTTCGAACAGGGATACAAGAGATCAATAGAGATAAATTAATTATAAGACTGCCAAATGGGAATTCTGTGTGGCCAGAGTTACTATAGAAACACAATACAGCAAGACAGTTCACAAAATTGTTATTGAAGCTAATACCTGCACTGAAGCAACATTGGGGGTAACAATAACTTGTCATAATTGTTCTCTGTAAGGCTTACATTAAGAGATGCCACTGATGTGATGCAGAGTAGCAAGCGATGTAAGTGATGAGTGTCAGCTGTAATGCATGGGTACAGGAGGCAATCGAGCAAAAAATAACACTGGCATGCCAGAGAGGTTGGTGACTCATTAATGTGAGTGCTACTCATACAAATTTATGATATGAACGCAATTAAGACAAGGCATAAGCTTGATGAAAAGCAGAGAGGAGAGAGCAGATATGATGATCTGCTGATGCACTTATCGCTACCAAGCACACACGCACACATACATACAGATATACCCTCAGACATACAGTACATATAACCCCAGCCCCAAGACCTCCACAGCTTGTTCCACAGTGAGTCCACAGCAGGGCTGGGCTACAGACTCACTACCTTCTGGCACGCTCATTTATAAAGAGTAGCTGTGTGCCGGCTGCCTGCCTGGGGGCTACATTTGCTACAACACTAATATCATAGAGGCAACCAATGAATTTCTAAAGAGTACAATCAAGGCAGAAACAACCCCCGCTGCTGACATGGCCCCAGCACTTGCCTCCCTTCCTGCTACTTACACAAGCAATATTCCAAGTTGTTGTTTTGCTTTCATCAAGTTTTCCATTAAAAGTGGCATTTCATCTAAATCAAGCCCTTAGGGTGGTAACCCAGACAAAAACNCAGAGAACTTCTGCAGATGGCAGGTGGGGGACAGGTGGGAGAAGTCAGCAGTGTAGAGGGTGAAGAGGAACGGCGCCAGCACCGTTCCCTGTGGGGCCCCTACGCTGCAGAGGACAGTCTCTGACACTCCGTCCCGGGTCCTCACGTACTGTGGGCGGTTAGTGAGGTAGTCCATAAGCCAGTGTGTGAGGTGTTGGTCCACGCCAGAGTGCTCCAGCTTGTCCCTCAGGATGGTCGGCCTGATGGTGTTGAAAGCACTGCTGAGGTCCAGGAAAAGGACCCGAACAGAGCTCTCTAAGTGATGAGTGTCAGCTGTAATGCATGGGTACAGGAGGCAATCGAGCAAAAAATAACACTGGCATGCCAGAGAGGTTGGTGACTCATTAATGTGAGTGCTACTCATACAAATTTATGATATGAACGCAATTAAGACAAGGCATAAGCTTGATGAAAAGCAGAGAGGAGAGAGCAGATATGATGATCTGCTGATGCACTTATCGCTACCAAGCACACACGCACACATACATACAGATATACCCTCAGACATACAGTACATATAACCCCAGCCCCAAGACCTCCACAGCTTGTTCCACAGTGAGTCCACAGCAGGGCTGGGCTATTCTGAGTGATGGAAGACCGTGCGAGTAAATATTTCTCATCGACACACGGCCGACGGACGGACCCCCGATGTAAACGATGTTGTGATTATAGTATCTCCGTTGGTTACTTAAAGATTTCTCATGTTAGTTCCGTCTTTGTTGGGGGCGACGACTGTACCGGGGTCGTGAACGGAGGGAAGGACGATGAATGTGTTCGTTAATTCCAAGTTGTTGTTTTGCTTTCATCAAGTTTTCCATTAAAAGTGGCATTTCATCTAAATCAAGCCCTTAGGGTGGTAACCCAGACAAAAACTATGGGAGATGAAGGATGGGGAAATTCTCACGTACAGTCACATGCACGAGCTGAGTCCGCGCATGTAAGCCTGTGTGTACGCCTGCAGCACCTAACTGACTCCATAATCACAGAGAGTGCCATTATTTGTTGCCATCAGAGCGACATCAAAGCAATTACATGTGTCTCTGCATTCAGTGTGGTTATTAAAGCAAACAGCACGGCCATTTATCTGTGATGTGTAAACATCACAGCTTTCTCTCCCTCTCTGTCTGCTCTCATGCTGCAGGCTTGCACTGCTGAAATCAAATTCATAACTATCCCAATGCAAGGTGTGTGTACATGAGTGTGTGTGTACTTGTGTGTTAATGTGTGTGTATGTGCGTGCAGTAATGTTGCAAGATGTGATGCGTGGTGGCAATGAGGGAGGGGGCAACTGCAGTCACAAGAAATGGGCTCCATTTTGCACTCACTGCATATGAATCATTGTTCACTTGTCACATTGTCAGAGACTGAGAGAGAAAGAGAGACGCCGAAAAGGAGAGAAAATAAGAGTAGTGAAGGAGGAGGAAGGGGAATAGAAGGAGTACAGCTCTTGACCAAACACTCCTCTTTCAGGAGGATTGAGTCTGAGAAGTATTCGTTCCCTCAGGCATCCAGTCAGTGAGTTTGCCTGGATTCACAGAGGTCCAGGGTCTTTTAACAGGCAGGAACACAATGAGCTCCTGAGAAACTTCATCATATTTCCCACCAGAAATGAAAAAAAAAAAGGTTTGAGACATAATATCAATCTAGCACCGACAGCAATATTCTTAAAAAAAAAGAAAAAAGAAAAGCAGTGTTGCCTTGAAGTGCAATGTGTGCATTCAAGTGCCATCTCCTGTTGTTTTCTCCAGTTTGCAGAGTCCCTGTGATATCTGAACAACAAGTGTTGAAACAGTTATAAAAGCACTTGATGCACTGTCCACTAAAATAAAATATTGCTTCTTGACAGATGTAGCTTTGTGGCAATTGGCCGACTCACTTTTTCCCATCCATTCTCTATACCCACTTATACCTGCTCAGGGCCACACAGATCTATCCCAGCATGCACTGGATCAAGGTCTGCACAAACAACTGTTTTTCTCACGTCAGGGTGAAAATGAATCAAAGACTAACTCTCTTTGGCGCTTGCACACTAACCGAGGCTTTTTATTTTATTTCTCTCAGTCAAAATATGTGATTTTATAACAGAAAGGGGAAAGGAAGGTGGGTGGGGACTCTACCACTATGACACAGATCTCAGGGCTGCTGTGGCTCAGTGACTGGATCAGATGTCTCACAATTGGAAAGGTGTTGGTTTGATCCTGCCGACTCCAGTCGCCTGCCAAAGTACCCATAAGTGAAATATCAATCCTGATGCTGCTCTTGCTGATGGTCAGCAGTCTGTGGATATGTATAAACAAGATTTGCCAATGCCAGTGATTCTTTACTCTAGAAGACTCTGCAAACAGTGTATAAATGAGTGAATGTGACTAATAGAGCTGAAGTGCTTTGATACACTTAAATAAATAGGAATGTTGTTGGAAAGTTCAATCACTTATTCGATGAAGCTTAAATTGTGTACATTTGGACTCATTACATTGTGACATGAACGATGGGGCAGCTTTGGCTTGTAGGTTGTCATCCAGTTGGAAGGGTGGCTATTCAAGTCCTGGCTTTTGCAGTCGAGGAGTTAGATATTGGTGAATGAAAGTGCGTTCAAGGGTGAGGTCTGATCAATCAACCAATCAATGTATCAAGCTATGGACCTGCTCCATTGATCCCAACCAAAACATGGATATATGGCATATATTGATTTGTCACTTGTTGTGAGAATAAACTGCAGCAGCGTCCAGAAAGCCTCAGAATTTTGAGACGTTCAAATAAATCAAAGTCTACTATTCTACGCAAGAAATAAAATCATGTACAACATGAGTGTGCTGCTCATACATTTTTCAGTGTTAGTCACCGTACTCACACAGTCCCAAGCTCTCTGTTTTTCTGAAGTCATACTAACTTTGATTTACATCACCGCACTGTCTGCAGTGTGCAAGTCACCACTGTCATACTATATTGAGAGTGTGTTAGGAACCGCTGGGGCGTTTTTTTTTTTCCATCTGCTGTGACCTTTACCGTCTACCTTAATGAGATTTCCATCGATTCACTTTCCAGAGAAAATAAATCAATCGGAAACTCTATCAAAAATTGACACAACACCTCTGAACGCATCAGTGGTTATGTCTCCAACAAGTCAATTGCACTTATAATGAAACAACTTATAAAACAGCCAGGTAATTATGTCTTCCAAGAGTGTGTCTTTATGTGTGTGTGTGTGTGTGTGTGTGTGTGTGTGTGTGTGTGTGTGTGTGTGTGCCCCCTGTGTGCCAGTGAGGAGATGATTTGTTTTATAGGAGGAAAAGAGGCTGAACTTTTCACCTGCCAGGGACCAATTAGCCTAATCTTCACACACTCCATTACAGTTTAGGCGGGTAACAGGCTCAGGATGAGGAGGATCAATACAAGTTCAAGTTCAAGTCAATTTTATTTATTTATTTATTTATTTAAATACAACGAGGAAGTCTTGAAGAACTCCACCAAGGAAAGAGTTGGAATGAAAAAGGGAAGAGAGTAACTCAAACTAATATGTGCAAAGGCTAAATTACATAAAGTAGCAGCCAGGGTAGTTTTCCCATACATACATGTTTCAAGTAGGGTTGGTGCAAAAGCAAAAGTCATACATACCATAAAATAATTTTCAGAATACAGACATATAACCCACTACAATTACTTTTAATCTCTAAAAACATTTGCAGGAACTGAAAGCTCCTGACCAGTAATGGGTAGTATGACAAAGATGAAGGCCATTTCACAAGCATGATGCCATAGAAAGAGAAAACAAGCTGGCATCATTATTGTTAGCCCGGTTCGCATGGTGAAGATTCAGCCTTTGCTGGTTTGGATTGTGCGTTATTGCACTTCAGATTGATTTTGTTGACACTTGAAAGGAGACAAAGCACCAGTGGCAAAGTCGACATCTGTCAAGGCTGTTTCAAAAGCCCTGAAACAGCCTTGACCAGCAATGGTCGATCTCTGCTGTCTGAAGCATGAAGGCAACAGGGATTGTCAGTGTTCTTGTCTTAAAAAAAGCCCCTTAATTAATTACAGCGAGATGTATCCTTTTCAAACTGCTTTAGATTATCATGAATACTTGTACTTATACTCTGATAAGAATATTGTGACGCACATGTTGTACATACATGTATAAAATTTAGTTTAGCTAGGGTACATTCTCAGAGACTTCTTCTGTTTCAAAAGCTGTTACAAGCCTGATATCCACTGATATGTTCAGCTTTACAGTGTCACTCTTTAAACTGTAACATCCGGACCTGAAAGAGACACTTTCACTCTACCAAGCTGATAAACATGATAGTTTGAGAGTTGTTTGGCCAAGTGAATTGTCGCTGTGTGTAATGTTACTGTAGATGAAGGGTTTCCTTTTAAAAGTAAGTATCAAGGACTGACGTGTAATAGAGGTAAATTGAACTGATCAGTGAGTAAGTAGTGATATGTGAGGTCCATCTTTTAGATAAGATGCTGGAAGAAATTGGGTGATATAAACAACCTGCAGCGTAGGTTGAACACTGGACTGTGTTAACATTACTGAACATAGTTGCACTCAAGTGTTGAGTTTACCATGACATATTTTCTATATTTTGACGATGCAATTTTGGACTTATTCTAGGGAAACATTTAGACATTATTTGTCATTATCTTGGATTGCTTGTTTATAAAACATATACATCTGCATAAAGCAAGCATTTTTGTTTACTCCCATGGTGATAAGAGCAATGTTAGCTAAAAATATATACAATAATATCCCTTTAGAAACACTTGGAGACAGAACATATGCCATTGATTCATGAATAAACCAAAGTAAACTATAAACATCCACTGAATAAGTAGGAATAAAATACTATTGTTTGACGATTCCAACAGAAATATGAGTGGTAATCTCTCTTCTGTGTGTGTGTGTGTGTGTGTGTGTGTGTGTGTGTGTGTTTGTGTGTGTGTGTGTGTGTGCTTGCGTTTGGACAAACAGTGGAATATTTTGGACAGCAAATACGTGGAAGCACTGCAACTAGGTGGTTGAATTGCGCTGATTAAGGATGACAGAGGCAACACACTGCATGAAGCCAAACACAGCTACACATACACACACAGGGAGAGAGAGAGAGAGAGAGAGAGAGAGAGAGAGAGAGAGAGAGAGAGAGAGAACGCAGAGAACACTTTGCTTCATTTACTGCAATCCCAAATTGGATCTGATAAGCAATTAATGGTGTAATTGGCCGTTGGAGAGGTTGTCTTCTCCCTGGAGTCTGCCTGGTTCCACTGAGCGGTGGAGTGTAGAGGGAGGATGTGTTACTGATAGTGTTCGGTCAATAGAAATAAAATACACTGCAACTTGTTAGCAAGCAGAGAAGAATGATGACACAAGTCCAGCACTGGGCAACTGAATCACTACAAGATTCAAATTGCAAATAAGAACAAATCTCATAGTCTGCTCTGCTCTATTTTTCCCTTTTCCTTCTCAGCACATTCTGTGTTGACTAACTGTACAAAGTCCAAAGCAAAGTGTGGAGAAGAAGGTAATTACCTGCTGCCACCAAATGAATAAATGGCAATACATTAACCTTAGTTTGTTCAGAGAAAATGCATTACCTAAGTACAGTCCATTAATTTACAATTGTTCAGTTTGAGTCATGTGTTTTAATAGTTAAACACAAGCAGCCAGACAAATGTAACTCTACTTTGCAATTCTTGGCTATTAAATGTGTTGGACTTTGCTTTTTGCCAGGTAAAATTGGTTGTTATTGAAATGAAATCACCTTTAATAAGCTTGTTCTGTTTCTTTTTTTTTTTTTTAAGAGAGACGATGACCTGCTTCTGATGAACACACACACACACACATATATATATGTATATATAGCAATGAACATTCAGTGGTGGCAAACTACATATATACATAAATATATATGGAGAAATAGTTTATGGACATAAGTGAGCCAGGATCTTTAAGATGACTGACAGGAGAAAACAGAGAATACTTCAGAGGAAACATTTCTAATAAGATCTTGTGATTGATGAAAAGTGTGCCCCAACACACCCAGCAGCACTGGGCTATACATTCACCCCCAGGCGTTCTTAATGGAATTGACCTTGTAATAACCCCACTCAGTCTTTCCTGATACCGTCCTTTGTACCTCCTGCTTTCCCTCTTCTCATCCCCAAGAAACAAAGAAGCATTTTCGGGGCAGCATAAAAACAAAACCACAGATGTTGCCCCCTGCTGCAGCCACATTGTATTTCCCTGATTCAGCAGAATAATAAGTGCAGGGTTCATTATTAATCTATCTCAAGTCCCAGGCACCGTTCCAACTGGGAGAAATGTTACTTTGTAATGCAGAGTAAAGATTCTTGTACTACTTTTTTAAATCTCACAGCATATTTCATTCTTTTTTTTTTTTTTGCATGTTTCTTCTTACACTTCAGAGACATGATAACCTAGACACATAGATGTGCACAAATCAATATGAAATCATCTTACTAGCCTGACTGTATTCTTGCATTAACTACATCTTATAATGGTTAATGAAATGTAAGTACTTAAAAATCTTGATAACCCATGAATTTATACATTTGTCTAAATACACACCTCCACTACACGACACAACTCTAAAATAAAAACAGCCATTGCTTGTGTGGTATGTTTTATTTCCAAGCAGAACTGCAGATAGTTTTCATCTTAAGGCCCAATAATTCTATCCTCACATGTAGAGAGAATATGTCGACTGTTAGTGGATCATTTCTCCTCACTCTTCTGGAGGTCTTGGGTGTTCAGCTTATTCTGGTTAATTGTATTCCCATGACTAAAATCCTTCAGCAATCAATCATTCCTTCCTCTTGTGTGAAAAAATATTTCAGCTGTTGGATGCTGCATCTTACTACTCTAGTGGTGTGATCATTACATTTTCATTTTTTCCTAAAACAAACAGATGAGGGAGCTTCTCATCCTACTCAATCCAATAACAACAATGCCTGTTTCCTGAATTCTCACAGCCACACCAGTGAAAATGGCCACACAGCAATAATAGGATTCTCTGTCTGTTTCACACTCTTTGGAGGTGCTGTCCACAGAAACAGAAACATGATGCATACTTGATGTGTTGAACAAATTCCCTTTAGCCCGCAGCATGTCGACCATATCTCCCTGGAGGGAAGAGGAGAGGGAACACCAGAGTCTGAGCAGGCAAACAGAGAGAGGAAAGAAAGCAGCAAGAGGAGACGAGATGGAAAGAGAGTGGTGCAGGGTGAAGGTAGAGCTCTGCTTTCCTGCACAGACATTTGACCACTTTGCTTTGATGTCCTCTATACAGGCTTTTTCTCTCTATACTATTCCCTGCTGCCTGTTTCTTGGAACTGAACCGCCCACAGGTGCGCTGTCTGCATGTAAAGCATCCACAATAGGACACATTCAAAAGCTCTGTTGAATTTTCCTTTCACATTTACAAAACATATCTCCCCAGGAGAGCCTCTGTGAGCTTGTACTACACTCTGAGCAACAGCAGGGAGGATGTTGAGCTAAGAAGAGTGAGAATGCATTTTCAATTTTGCTCAGGATGAATATTCTTCTTGTTGTTGTGTCTTTAAAGCTGCCTTGTGATTGACCAGGGTTGGAGATGGGCCAGAAACTCAAACAGCAGGTCAGGAGTTTAATCTCATTTCATTCAGGGGTATTTTTGCACTGTGCATGACCTGTTGGAGGAAGCCCCAGGTTTAACCAATCTAACTTTCAGGTTTGATGTTAGTCTCAGTGGTTAAGTTAAGCAACCTGAGAGGCTTTACCCAAGGCAATAAGTTTGCTTTAAAAATTCTGCCTGCCTCTAATACTGTTAGCAGGACATCTGAGCAACTTCAGGTCTTGATGATTTTTTTGTCTGGTTCTCTTTTCCTCTCTCCAGTTTCGTCTTACTAGCACATACTGAAGCTCTTCTTATAACTGAAACTGCTGTTATAAGCTGTGTACCACAATCAAAGAGCGGAATAAACATGGATGGTCTATTCTACATACCCTTAGATGGTAGAAGTATGAAAAAAAAAACTATTATGGAGCAGTTAACTGAACCTGACTGATTTATGTCATCTCTGGCAAGAACTCCCGGTTAAAACTCAGGGCACTCAGGGCACAGCAACATTTGATGCAGTTTAACACTAATCAAGTAAGAGAACAAAATCAATTATGTGTCAAACATTTAAATGAAAGATAAAAACATGAGCCAACTGAACTTGAACTTTGCTTGAGTCTAAAGCTACTTTAAGTATTGAGAACTGAGCATTTCAATTATTGTCAAGAAAAAAAACAATACACTGAAGTGAGAGGCTCACACATCAAAAAAGTAACAGCTTATGCTCCTTGTATAAACATCTTAAGCACCAACTCTATTCTAACTCTGCTGGTGAAATACGTGAAAGAAAACACTTTATTTTTCCTTTCTGAGAACAACAAAATAAGTTTACTTAAAATGTCAGGTTGCTGACTTCCCTTCTCATAATACTTTGTTTCCCTGTCTGTGTGATCTAGAATAATTTCTTATAACTGAAAAGTATGATAATCATAACTTCTCACTCAATTTATGCAGACTAACTGGGTAGACAGTGGGGATGCACTTTTATTATGTATTTGCTGTCTGATAATGGCCAGCCATTGTGAATTAAATGTTTTGTCAAAAGTTGCCTCGAATTGAGTCAGTAAAGATGTCACGAGTACAACGAGCACTCAATCTCGCCGAGTACCTTCCTTCCTCCTCTGCTTTCTGATAATAGATAAATTTGAGGCAGGAATGCTGATGAGGAATCCCACAGAGGATGATCTAAGGATGAAGCTGCCACAGACACAACCTGCTTCCCTTCTTTTATCCTACATTTTCCCTCCTCTCTGTTCTTTCCCCTTTCAAGTCCTATCATAGATTTTCACAAGCTTTGTGTTTTTGCTGCATACCTCTCCATTGGCTTCTACCTATCTTTTCTTCTGTATCTCAGTCTGCCGGTCCCTTTGCCTGTCCTTCTGCCTCTTCTTTACGGTCTCTCCTTGTTTCCAGCCCCTCCCGTACACCAGACATCTGAGACAACAATCAATGCCATTTCATTCTGGTGAGGGAACAAATGGAATTCCAGCTGAGAGAGTGGCAGCAGGCGGCGAACAAAGGCTTTTCTGCACTGCTGTCTCCTCTCTCAGCAGCGGAGGGGACCCAGCTTGCACCAGGTCCCTCTCACCTCACATGCTGGTTAGCTGAGCAGGGAGGAACCTTTACATTCACATTTAATGAGAGAGGGTCATCTGCACATGCTTGTAAACTGGAGAGAAACTGATGAAGGAGATACAGAAGGTATTAAAAGTTTTTCTTCTGCAACTTGTTCTTGGATTTCCCAAATGTCAGAAGTTAATCTGTGAATGGTAAAGAAAAGTCTAAAGGCCTGATCTACTAAAGGCATAAAAGTATGAGAGAACTTGATAGCCTGATTTACTGGCTATCAAGCTGATTTACTAATCAGGTGCACTGTGCATTGCATTCACCAAATGAGCAATTTAGCACATTTAACATATTTACCTGTTATCAACTGTGCACACAATCATAGTAGATCACCCTCCCTTTTACATTATTATTGATTGATGTCTGACTTCTTAGAGAATTCAAGTGTGCCAGCTAAAGTTCAGGAATAAAAATATTTCAGTTTGAAATTCCCTACTCCTGTTTGAAACAGTAAAGCCTCTCTGGGAACTTTCTGAGAAAGACAGAGTTTGAATTAAAGCTCTTCAAGATGCTCGTTTTAATGACAGGTGGTCGATTAAATTTTTTGAGCACTTCATATTCTTTAATGTCTGAGACAACCTCAACTGTTATTTCGATGATGTAAGAAATCAAACATGTCACTACGCAAAAAACAACCAAAACAGACGCTAAAAGTTCACACACATTTCATTAAAGGGGATCGAGGCTAATATGACAGACTACTACGAATCTGAGGAGGCCACAGGGGTCACACATCCTAACAAGCTAAGCTAGTGTAGCTGCCTGCATGGCTGGAGTAAAAATGAGAGAAAAAACAGGGCCAGGAGACAGAACACAAACATTGCCAGCATCAGAATCCACTTCATTGCTAGATGTGGATCATCCTAAACTTCTCACTTGCATGGAGGTGGATTCATTTGAAAAGACGGATGTTGGTCAAGACACCAATCTGCAGACTTTGCGGGAAAGTATTTGGTGTGACAGACAGTTTGACAACATACTTGCACACACCCCATTTCAAAACAGGGTAATATTCATGCTCATCCTTAAGCAGCAGTTTGACGACATTTTGGCCAGCTCTTAACACACTTTTGGATGTTTCTCCTCTCATGGAAAAGCTACAGGGTAGTCGTCAGGATTTCTTGTGTATGTGTATCCCAAGTCAGGTCAAGTTCTGAATACCTGAAGCTTAAACATTTTATTTTTCAATTCACAGAACTTCAACTCACAGCATCACAAATCTATCAGATTCTACAAGCATTCTCATGGCCCATTCACACAGGATAAATGACGCTGTAAATAACTTTATGTCACTGATGCTTCTAATTGATGAGGCTGCAGCAGCACCCTACAGCCAGCCATACACTCTGGTAAAAAAAAGACATTTACATCCAGCTTCAGTCAGACAATGGGCATTTGAAACTTCTGGATATGCATTATATAGTCAATTATGTTGTGGTACACTGTAGACAATGGTTCACCACCCAGCAGTGGTGTCACTTACAAATGAATGGTCCACCTGGGTATTTCTGTTTTTGTTTTTCAAAGATGTGTGGTTACATAAAGTACCATAAATTGGCTTGTGTATGAACTATTTCTCTTTGAATAAACATTCCTTGTTCCTCTTTGTTACCTCTAATCTCTCTCTATTGGCTTGAAGAACATATGGCTGCTTTTCTTGAATTCCCCTGGATCTCAGTGTCCTTGATGAGACAGAGGACTGAGGAGAAAGCTACACCAAAGCACAACAACAAGCAGCACTTCCTGTTAAAACCAAGACTCATTTCTAAATGCTGGCATTTGGATGAAATACAAGCATTTGGTTGAGAACGACCTTAAATTTTGACAAACATATATAAAGATGCATAAGTCTTAAACTATATAACACACAGACATTTGAGTAGCAATGCTATAATGTTGCTGCTGGAGAGCAGGGAGGTGGCATTTCTGATTTTGCCTTCTCCTCCTATGTCTACCATCAGCTGCTTCTGCATCTGAGTGGCCTGTTTCTCTGCCTGGAAGAAGATGAAAATGGAAGATGGATAAATAACATATTAGAAGCTGCCGCCCTGACTCACAGCACAAAGATGTGTTTCATTAAATCTAGCCAGAATGTGTCAATCAGAAATAGCATCAAACAGAAGCAGGAGAGGATGAACGTATCTGTCAGACGCTGCAGTTTCACAGTTCTCAACATCCTCTCAGGAAATGATACACAAAGTTAGTCTTCTGCAGCAGTTTTTATGCTGTGGATTACATCTACAGGTTTAATCTTATATATACACAGGGTTTTCTCATTCTGTTGAAAGAGCAATGAACTTAACGGTACACCATTTCTAAAAACATAGCTGCAGACAAGTTTCTCAATCACCGAGTTCCTTAAGAAGTGTTTTATGATTTGATGTCCCCATAAAAAAAAACCAGTTATTCAGAGCATGCACTACAAGTACAATAAACCAGGCAAAATATTTTTTCTAGTAAAAGTATGTACGGTACTCAATAAACAGTAGTGGGCCGTCAGAGCCAGCAGGGCCTGCTCAGCTGGTCCTGTCAAAATAATAACCTTTTTTCTCACAATTATCTTAATGAGTGTCTGAATTCGCGGCTGCACTTGTTAAAATAATCTGTGGCTGTGTCTGCTGTATCAGCACCTCTGTGACAAGTCTATGTGTGTGTGTGTGTGTGTCCTGTTGGAGTTTTTTCATAGATCTTAAACATGCTTGTGTTGTCTGGAAACTGGACCAGTAAGGTCACCTGTGGCGATTGCACAATTTTTGGGGATGTATTCAGTAAGATGCGCATAAATGATCAAAGCAATGAATGACAAGACAAAGATTGATAGTTTGGGGTAGCTGTTGTAGAAAATCAGTGCTTGTTTGAGCCAAACTAGCTGGTATGAAGCACTAACTTGCCAGGTAAAGATTCTCATCAACTTGAATACATGTCACCAAAACACACAGTGTATTTTTTCTGTCATTATCACGTCTTGTTTATGTTGTTCAGACACACAAACACGCACAAAAAAACACGCAACATTGGTTTTCATAGAAACCCATGGTCTGTTATGAAGCTTTTATAGTAGCAAAATCATTTGTATGTGTGTGTTCCCCCAAATGCATGAACTGATCCACAAATGTAGAAACAGATTTGCAAATGTGCATAAGCTTAAAAGATACATACAAAAATCCCCAAATGCCTGCACGAATCCACAAAATATGTGAGCTGATCTACACATGTGAGGGGAAATCCAGACGTCTAGACTGATTATCCAATAAAAGTATTATCTAGAATGGCTGACAAGTCCATATTTTCCAACAATACTTTAAAATATACACAAATCATCAAAAACAATTTGTGAAGCTTTTACATATGTGTGGATCAGTTCATGCAATTGTGGATGCATTCAACATACAAACATTTTTTTTCTAAAATTATAGCTTCATAGTCTCTGGCCAGTAAAAACTTAGTGGGCCACTCCATAATATCCACTCACTGCAACCAACCACCCAACCCCCTGCCCAGCTTCAAGTCCCACACCTCAATATATGCCAGCTGCATGGGGTTCCCTCAGGCAGTGCCCTGCCTGGATGTCTGGCCAGCTGTGGCCATTCCCCCCAAAGCAAAAGAGAAACAGTGATGGAGAGTGGTGAGGGGAAAAAACAGGCTGAAAGAAAAGAGAGGGGTGGGGGGGTGACCAGCTGTGAGAGCTCTTTCAACCTCTTATACTGCATGATCCATCAAGAGTAAACCAATTTAATAAGAGGTTGAACACACACACACACACACAAACACACACTTAACAACACACACACACACACACACACACACACACACACACACACACACACACACACACACACACACACACATACACGTATAAACATTGGAAACACAGGAGAGTGCCAATGTTAAACGACTAGTGAACAATTCCGAGATGCCCGATATGACTGAACAAGCACAGTGAGCACGGTGGGTCTACTCTGTGGAGTTATTAATGAATGCACTGACATTTCTTTTAATCACCATGCCCTGTTCGATGCTGTCCAGCACAGTGGGAGGTGAGAGAAAGAGAGAGAGAAGGAGAGGGAGACAGGGAGAGAGAGTGAGGGAGAGAGAGAGAAAGGGGAACACACCAAAATAAATACCAAAAAAGGAGAGAAAGAAAGAAAGTGAAAGAAATTGAAAAAAGTGACAAGAGATGATGAAAAACATAATGCATCAGCGTACAGTGGATTGTGCAATGGATGGCAAAAATAAGTCCGTGATCCCCGAGGGAAAATACCGCTCTATGCCAGAGCAGCCCAGGAGGTCCTGCTAACATTAACACACATTATACGCTAGGCCAGACTTACAGCAGGACACCCATCACATGCTGTTAGCATTTCTGATTTTTTACTTTGTTCATTTGAATCTGTAATCAGCTGCGTGCTTTGTATGTTCCAGCACTAGCTCGGTGTGGTCATGGAGCTGGTTATTTTCCATTTGCATGGTAGGTGCTTCGGGAAAAAAATTGACATGTATTGACACAAACTTCAAATAAACCCTATTTAGATTCCAGCAACTGTGCGCGAAATGCTCATATGAATATGTTAAAGCTTACATTAAAGATATGTAAATGGCCATAGGCAGTGTTCCTGCAGGATAGGCACATTTCTGTTTTCCAACTAGCATCATCTACTTTCATTTGACAGCAGCTTCCTGCAGGGCTCATTAATAATAGCCTTTAGTAGCACATGCTTGAGATATTTGCAAAATATATTACAATAGAGGTGGGATAATCTGCTCCTTGATTTAAACTAGTCACATTCAGAGATTCAATTAAATCTCCATCACTTTGCCAGTTGCATTAAGTGCAATCAACAAGGGAAATGGAAATTACATTTCCTTTAACCAAATTTGCATATTTCACTGGCACTGGTAATGTATTCAGCAGCTCCCTGGCAAAGAATCTGCTCACTCGTTTCCAACTGCTAAAGACAGCTGAGAAAACTGTTCCTCACTCCACAATTTGTTTTTTCAGAGTTTGTGTTTTTCATGGGAATACATTATCCAAACACACATTTTACAGCCATTTCTTTCAGGATGGAATTACGAAAGTATTTCAGTTTGTAAATCATAAGAGGTCCTATAACTGGGGCTTACTTTAACACGTTGGTCTGTGTAGACTTCATGTTGTGTATATGAGATTAAATTAAGCCTTCTAGCTTATTTACACACTTAAACATGGGCCAGTCAGGCACAAAACTAACAAGTATGCACTTAAAAACACTCCTGTGTGACTCATTTGTAAGCGATAGGGCAATGTGTCATACCTTCAACAGTTTTGGCAGGGTTTCCATAAGCATTCTAAAACACATTAATGGTGACAGGCAGGAAAAGGCTTGTCATGTCTCTCTGTCACAAACAATTAAAATCCTCATTCCTTGAGTGCGCACGATTCAGGCTGTGCATACAAAATCAACTCAGCCATACCTGAGCTTCTGTTTTGCCTCTAAGCCACACACAACGTCAAAGTGAACCTATTAACATACAAAAACTCTGCTTTTCTTCCCCCCTCCTCCCTCTCTCCCTCCCCTGCTCTCACCTCTTGCTGTCAGCTGGAGTCCACTCCTCACTAACATTACCATCCACAAAGCCTGCTACTCACTATACTTCATAGACAGGCAAGCTGACATTAAGGCAGATGGATTTTCTCTCAATCCGCTTAAGACATCAGACGCTTAGTGACTTTGTTCCATTTTTTAAAGAATCATTTTAATACTGCTGCTTTCATGTGTGAGTGCCTCCCTGCTGCTACAGATATTGAGTCTCTAGACTGTTTCATGACAGGCAGCCTGACACTGTCAAATGAGAGCGATGAAGTGATGCTAAACTCCGCCTACATACTTCAGTCGGATAGTCAGTGTATTAAAAAGCGATCTGCTGATAGATCTCGACAGGTGTATGTGGAGGTAATATATGGAGTTAAAGAGTGTTTCAGTGGGGAAAATCAAATTTAACAGCACATGGGGTCACCTTACTGATGAATTCATGCTTATTTTTCCTCAGTTTTTTTTTGGAGCTTATTTGTTGTCTGTAACAGTTTTGTTAGCTTTGTAATTTCATCTGTCTTCTTCATTAATCATGTTTGAAAGGGCATAACCTGTGTTGACCATCATGAAAACAAAATTTCAAATTCAGAAGGACAGAAATAGTGACTGGAGTACTGTTAAACATTTCCAAATTTTCTTTTTGAACCATTCTGTATGTTTAGCATGCTTGACATTAAAGAGGAATGATTGTCTGAACTCGTTTGTGGTGGGGCTCAACTCCACAAAAAGCTCATCTTCACCCCTCGAACCTTATCCATTCACACAAGACACTTTCTCTTCTCTTCCAGAACTTGAATTTCTTCCAAACTCATTCCACCACAGAGGCGTGCAAATCCAAACTTGTCACTTTCTGACTGTTTTTTCCTTTTCAAAGGCCAGAGGAGAGGAAGAGAGGAGATAGTGGGAGGCCAGGAGTGAGGCAGTTTGTCTGATGTGAATGTGTTTTCCTGTTATCACTCTGAGTGGCTGAGTTCCTATGTTGGTCTGATAACACACTGCCTCTTGCTTGCTTTTCTTGCTCTTGCCAGAATTTCCAAGTCATTTTATGTCACACAGCTCAGTTCCTGTGGGCCAGAGTCAGATGCTGTCCACACTGCATGGTGAAGGGTCATGGCTATTTTCCTTCATTGTCCATACAGTAACCGGAAGAGGAAGACTGCCAGTAGCAGCACCCCAAGGTCATGACCACTGAGGAATGCCTTGAGCAGACACCATGCTGTGTTTCCATGAAGAAAATGACTGAATTCTTTGATCTGTTGCAGTGTGCTTTCTAACTGCATATGCAGACATAAATCTGACTTTAGTACTCTAAGAAGCTTTTTGGTTTCATGCAAGGAAAGCTGTTTCTTCTTTACATGCAGCACAAGCTTGAATTTCTCAGCAAGTGATGTATAACTATAGCCGCAACATTCATCACTCTGTGTGACAGCTGCAAATCCTGTGCATGGCCTACCCAAACATGACCTTTACAGGTAATTACAATTTCTCAAAATTTAATGAAATATAACATGAGGAAGCAGGAATAAAATATCGGAAAACAGGAAATGGTTAACTTTATGTTTCGCCTTGTTGCTCCTCCTCTTTGTAAAAGCTCAAGAGAAAAAACACAGAGAATAATGCAGGGATTAGACTCATAATCAATCAAATAGATTAGAAGCAGTGACAACAGTGCAGGCAGCGGTAACACGTCAGGTCCACAGTCAGTCGGCAGGAAGTGTTCAGTGTTTTGGCTGTGATTGGCTTCAGGAGGGGGTCTGCAGGAGAGGAGCAGCGCTACATCGTAAATCATGCTCCCAGCTCCTTAGAATTGGTTTAAATCGAGCTTCTCTTGTGGGCCTTGGCTGAGTCCCTCAGCTTATTAGAGCCTCACGCTGAGAGAATAACCAAGCCTGCTATTCATCAGGAAAGCCTTAAAAAAGAAAGCGAGGCCAGACCTTTTCATTTGGATCATCCATTTATATATGTATCCCCTTACATAATACAATAGCATCTTAAACAGTACAGAGAGCAGCATAGCTGGATAATAGAGCACAGGCTAGACGAGCTGTTCTCGCCTTGGCTTGAGCCCTGAAAATCTTGGGCCCAGAACATCTTGAGCAAAGCCCAGAATATAATCTTACATTTTTACCTTCAGATTGAGATTCACCTCTTTCCCTCTGCCACACTTTAAACCACACTTTTACAGAGAACTGACTCACTGTTTAAAGTAGAAACTCTGATCCTCAAACAGGGTGGATTGATCAGCTCTAACTAACCTAAATTACAGAGTAGAAGAGAAAGATAATTTTCATTAACTTTCCAAAGGAGGTGGGTCTCATTTTTGATACTTGAAGAATTTTTTAGGAGTGATGAAGACCTCCAACTCTGTTCAAAATAATGTGCTTTCTTTGATTAGTTCATACAGTATACTCTTCAGATTTCACAATTTATGTTATGGACTGACAGCAGTGAAAGACAAAAATATTCAAAGCAAAATCCTATTGCGTGCACACAAGATGACCGGGCTGACAGGTAATGACTGGCTCCTTAAACACTTAATTTGTTCCATCAAAATAATATTATTGTGTGCACTGTAAAACATCACATTTTGTGGGGACTTTGAGGGCCCAATTTATGGACTCTCACTGGCATGATAGATCGAAGACTACATGGGTCTGAAATCTTGCAAAATAATTTTTGAACAAAGATGTTTTCAAAAACAAGGTAGGTTAAAAGACTTAGGGTGAATTCCAATTCCTGTCTTAACCCTCAATCTTAACCCTCAATCTCAAAATGCGCACTCCCGCGAAGTGTAAGTGCTGTCCCGATTCTCAGAATGTTAAGGTTGAGGGGCAAGACTGAGGGCTGTATCTCCCTCAATACTGAGATTCTCCGACACCACCCTTGGGAGCAAGGGCTACCCAGAATACATTGCATATTTTCGGTAAATAAACATGGCGTCCAAAGCGGCAGAGAAGGCGAGCTACAAATATAAGTATTTTCTTTGTTAATGGAGATATAAATATTACGAAAACCATTGTATTATCTTAGTTTAGACCCATTTTATGGATTATTTAACTCATTGTTGCATAACATTTATTTTTATTTTACGATCTTTTGTCAATCGCGTCCGGTGCGGACAAGCCATGTTGCTATCGTTTAAGTTAGTTAACGTTACAAAATGGTCAATTTTTCTCCGTGGTAATGTAATTGTTTTATCAAGATACCAGCCTACATAACATGCTTGTGCCAATAATGGTATAAGATGACCGGGCTGATGTCATCTCCTGTAGCCGCAGAGTTATGTAACGATAGTTATAGCTGGTGTTTACCTTTCAATAAACTATGGTATGCTGTGACAGCTGAATATGTCCGTGGTTGTGTTATTTATACTGATTATTTTTTTGATAACGCTAACCAAAGGAAGAACTGACAGACAGTCCACAACAATTTCATTTGCATTTAAGGGGTGTCCCATTTCTAAGTCACAAAATAGCCCTTAACACTTGGTTTTGAGGGCTACCAAGATTGAGGGTTGAGCTTGAGGGTTAAGATTGAGGGTTAAGACAGGAATTTGAATTCACCCTTAATCTCAGTTTCAATATTGGCTACAGCCACTTTTACTTTTTAGTCACTCTGTAATTTGCGCTTTTCTTCAGTTTTTTTCTTCTACATGTCCAGTAATTCCAAAGCTTGCACATTTGCATGAGCACAGGCAAAAAGACCTACAAATGGTACATGTAGAAACCAGTTACCTCTGCAAAACACCCACTCATATTCACCATCAAGTGTGAGTAGAAACAAGAAATTGAGGTGAAAGCTTTGAGAATTAAACTCAATAACAAGCATCGCTGCATCAATAGAATGGACACTAAATCTTCAAAGCCTTGCAAAAAAGACAGCATCTTAACCTGAATATGTTTTAATAGATACTATTTCATCTGATCAATACTTAGATATTGCTTTAAAAAAATTCAATGGTCATAAAGAAACAATCCTAGAGGAGGCTTTTCAACACTGAACTTTTTTTTGGAAATGTCGTTTGAGAGGCTCCCAAACATTTTCTAGTGTTTTCTTTTCTTTTTCTCAATGTGTCATTAGTAGTTAGAAGATGATTCTTTTAAAGGGACTGAGGGGGATTTCTAAGTGATCTTGAAAAAGTCTAGTTCATAAATAAATGACGGCTTGTAATCAACAACTTTAAACGAGATTATCAGCTCCAAAATATGTTATTTCTTCATGCTATTTCTCAACTTTCTGATCGGGCTGGACTGGACTGAGTTGATTTAAAGTAAGTCTATGAGAATACTCACAAAGTTAAGCGGTGAGAAGAGAGATCTGTGCTTTTCTCTGCTCAAAACAGTTTCTGTGATTTACTAAGGAATGAAAGTGGACACTGGAGCTGGACTGTCTAATAGAAAAGGGACAGCGGAGCAGAAAAAAGCCAAACAGAAGAGTGATGAAGCACAGGCTAAAGGCTAAAACACAGTCAAAGCGATTTATGATCATGTTCATTCCAACCCACATGCAGCAGTTATACTGCAGTGGTCTGTTCAAACTTGAGAGTATGTCAACAATATGAAGAGCCAGGTTATGCTTACTCTACTTGGCAGATGGGCACTGGCAGGATATAACCAGGATTCACTAATGTTACACAGTACCAAAATGCCTTAGAGCACTAGGCTCTAAATGGAGCCAGCTGTGAAACTACAGCACTAACTTATAAAGTTTTCTTGATTTCACATTTCAAACAACAGGAGTACTGCTGACAAAGACATTACTTCGTTGCGTTTTTAAAAAGTTGTCTTAAACAAAGAAAAGCAGCATTAAAAGGAAGATCTGAGCTCCATTAATTCTTCAAAACAAATACACGAGTCATGTCACCATGACAGTTTGCACCTTCGGCAGAGGCAGTGGCCGCAATCCATTACAAAGGGATAGTCCTCACAGTCCCTTTATTCAAGGAAAAAGTAACCATCATGTCACACATCTATTCTTTATCTAATTACTGTAAAAGACCTGCCTTTTTCACACCTAGTTCATTATGATGGCAACACCCTCCTTGATATATTAGGCTAAAAGCTCTATAGGGTTTCACAACAGTGAAGAAAATTGCAGCAGAGAAATCCAATAGCCGTCATATCTCATAGCTCATCATTTCGATGCAGCCACTTGGCTTATCTTGGCATGGTGGCCTTGGGAGCCATTCATAAACACTGGCAGCTTTACATTACTGACAACGGCTCCAGGCACATTCTGCTCAGTCAGCAAACCCCATTATGTTCTGCACAGATTCTCAGTAACACCCAGAAAGAAGGAGGGGAGGAGACTGGAAGAACAAAAGGAGGCTGGTGAAAAGTTTTCTGATCTTTATGAAGTAGTTCTGGACCATAACCATTTGATGTAGTACCATTTATTTCCTGATTGACAGCAGTCGCAAATGCCATGATGTGCATGTACGCACATAACAGAGCACACCATGCAGAGCGGTTCTCGTGATCAAATTTATCAATGACTTATCTTGACATGGTATTATCGGCACTACGTTTGTTTGGTAAACTGCACAACCCTAATGCTGCATTGTTTACTGATGCATAGATATAATTAAGATTTTATATTAAAACAAAGTCAATAATGGCATATTTTGTGTTCTCTTTGTATTTGAAAATGTATTGAAAAGTATTGAAATACATGGTGGTAACGGTATCCATACCAAAATATTAGTACTGCGGCAACACTAAACAGCACACAGTATTTAAGGCATTGTGCTAAATAAACATGTTTCTTAGACCATGAGGGCCCATTGACACAGCTCACATTGATTTTTTCCTGTCTATTTATTTCTCCTCCATGCAGAGTCTCCTCCAGCTGAACCTGCAGCGGCTGATAAACACAGACCGTCGATGCAGAGTGAGGTGATGGGATTAGGCAGGGACATCCTTCAAAAGGTCTCAGTCTTGTTCACAGGGGGAAAGGTCAACGAAGGCACAGAGGATGGCCGGGATCGTCCTGAATCTGAGACGAAGTGACAGTCGAGGAGTGGCAGGTGATAAGCCCACCCAGGAAAGGGCACCCATGTCGTCGTGTTGTCAGAGATAATGAGTTCAAAGGTAGGCCAAAGGTCAAACAGGAGACATTCATGAACGTGGATGCAGTGCTAATCACAACCAAACATACACAACACACACTAACAAACAAACAAAAACATTTCATGGCACAATTTGGCTGCAGAAGGACAAAATAACCTTTAAGGAGAAAGTGGTAGTAAGAACTGGCAATATAAGGCCAAAACAACTGCACTGATTCCATTTCACAAATGGAGCGAACATAAAACCAACCAATTCATAAAACATCTACAGAAGAAAAAAAGCTTTTGACTGAGGCTTGAAAACCTAGACACACCTGATCCAAACCTTTGTACTCGAAACTACAGATATTCAGTTATCCAAACAAAGCTAAAGAAAATCAGGATATCCTGCCAGTCAGTTAAACGGTCCACCATTTTTAAAAAAGTTATGGCAGAAGCCAATCAAATTGTAGAGAAGATCGGGCCTGTGTGTGTCATAGTCTCTTGTTTTCCTTGCTGCATGGTGCCTTATACCAGGATGATACCAGAAATGTTTAGTTGTGTGTTCTTTCTCATCGGTCACGTCACACAACAGGCTTGAAGCAGGACCTTTAAACAGCCAGAGCCACAAGACAGAGGGGTCCCCATGCTTCCCACTCCATTGATTAGCCTCTCCTCATTCATTTTGGGCTGTAAAACCTGTCGACCCCTTGACTTCTGGCCTATAGGCGTGCTCATTATATCAGTCTGTTGTTATAGTCCAGCTGGTTTTGACACAGTTTGTTTTATTTTGAAAGTCTCTTGACATTTCTAGGTGGTTTCTGTGTACAACTTTCAGGATGCAACCAGACCATAACGGAGCAGGTCCAGTGTGAATATAAACACAGGCGTAAATAGAAACCTAGATACACACAAGATGCATCTGATGTATTTTGGCCATTACTTATTTCCTGTTATTTAGTGCTCTGTCTTCTTCCCTCCTCTTTGATTGAATCTCATCAGTTTCACCTGTGTCACTGTGTCACACCTTTCTCCTCTTTCTAGTTACTCAGTGTAGAGTATCTGGGTTCCCGTGTTTTCATCAGTTCATCAAATGTATTGTAAGTAAGGGAGTCCTGTTGGTTTCTTCCTTTGTACTAGTGCTTGTCTTTGAATGTTGTTGAGGAAGTTTCCTGTTTTAGCTTTTGCTTTGCTTTTGTAATTAAGCCTTTCTCTTAGGCTGTGCTGTGGGTCCTCCATCTTTGTTTGTTTGCCACGACAATGTTAGCTTGGGACCTGGGTTTATACCTGTGATTGTACGTGTCATCCATTTTTATTTTTTGCAGTAACTGGAGACCTACCTGCGACTTATTTTTATCCACAAACTGTCAGTGTTGAGGTAGCCTTTGCCTGAACTGTATGAAGTGCATCTTATATCTCAGAGGAAAAGCCATCCAGACATGATGCAGGGTTTAATGCAGCATGCCAATCTGCTGATGTTTTTCAATTAAAGTGCTGACGTGGTTTAGGCAGTGGGGCTGTCTGGTTGACAGCCCAGTAATTACAGGGGCTCTATTTGAGCTATCACTCTCCTGTAATGGCAGACCTGTCACATTCAGAGGTCTGATGATACAAAACATTTATCACCGCGACTGCTTGGACTCTCAACCTGCATAGCCAAAACACAACTTCACAACCATCACAGCACAGACAGCAGTGCTTAAACATGCAGATGAGAAAGCAATGCACATTGTGACAACTGCTTATGTGTTCCAATTATCACCACACGTCTTACACTTTATGATCCTTCAGGTTGATTGTTGTCATGTGTACTGTGACTTTAACTCCTTACATCCCAACCTGATTCTGGCCAGTACAGAACTGTTAGCCGATAAATAAGCCTCCTAAAGGGCTTTAAGGCAAGACCGCTGTGCGCTATTGGCCCGTCAAGCAGGGATTGCCTGTTGGCTATCACAAGCTGTCCTGGGATGAAAACACTGCTTAAAACTGTGGTTCTTTTTTCTATTTAGCTGGAACCCTAAGAAAAACAAACACTTTGCCAGATTCACATTGAGGAGGAAATGCTATAAGACTGCCAAGCTGCTGAAATACATGAGGATGGACTGAATAAATTTTATGAAACAACACTTTTGATGTTTGAACTCTGGATCAGGTCAAAAGGAGGGTGAATATTCAGGGTAAAGGCTACAGATGCAACGTAATGAAACCAAACAGGTAGAGGTAGGACGCCATAGTTATTGTGATCACTATCTGAGTGATTCTTTCACTATTTACGTTTTGTTGGTCAAGGAAACTGTAACAAAAACACACACACAAAAAAAAAATCAGGGAATGGATTGCAAACCCTATGGAATGTAAGCGCTTAACTTGTTATAACATTTAAGGTTTTACATATGATTAAAAATGATTGAGGGAAATTTTTGACATCATCTTGCAACTGTTTGATCTAAACCTGTCAGGAACTTAACCAGCTGACAGTAAATTTCTGCTGCACAAAATAATTCAGAAGATGAAAAGGCCTTCCCCACTGCCTGTGTGTTTATGTTCACAGGTTTTCAGATTATCCAGATCGTTTACACGTTGAATAACTGGTGCGGTAACAGAAGCTGTTCAGTACAAAACAGAGGCTGTGACAATGAAAAGTTAGAGGCATATCTACAAAGATTGTAAGGTTTCATAAAAAAGGTAGAAACTCCAACCAATATTTTGTCAGCAGAATGCTTTCAGTGGAGTATGATGAATTCAGACTTGGACAGATGTCTCCTTGGAGCGCAGACTTCTCTGCTCTGCTTTGTTTTTCTTGTGCTGCACAGCCAATATTCCAGCGCCGCACCAAACCCTCTAACCCCAGAATCGTAAAGTGGGGGAGGGGGATGGTTGGAGAGACAAAAGTGAAAAATGACAAATCTGCAAGAGCAAGCGATGCTTTTCCTGGTGGAATCAGATGCACTTTACAGCATCAAGCAGGAGAGGCAATTCTCCCAATCGGGCAATTTGAAAACAATCACCGTGAATTGTCGAGGTGCTCTTTTTCGCAAGACCAAGGCAATGGTGCCATTGTTCATGTCAGCAGCACTAAACATGCTGGTACAGAGCTCTCATAGGAGGTATGGTATAGGTGAGGGGACTAGAAACAATATAGAAAAAGCTAGATTGGTGCAAGTAGTGAAAATGTGTGTTTTTGGTCTCAGGCTTTTTGAAGCTAAATTAACCAATGAATTTCCCCAAAGCCTAAATGATCTGCTCTTTTGCCCATCTTCTCAGACCGTCTTAACACTCGCCTTTCCACAGGCAGCCCACAAACTAATCCATCAAGATCAATCAAGTCACAAATTGCCACCTGATGTACCTGAACCAATATCTGTTCAACAAATTTACTGTTGATTCCATGTTCAATACCACAGTTTTCACAGTGAACACATGAGGCAAATGCACTTTGGAATAACAGACAAGGCTTCCTGCAAGGTTACCATGACAAGACTGTAAAGAGAAGGAAAGGCCATAAGGAGTGAAAAAGAAAGGGAGTGTTCATTATCTCCCTCTACCTCATCTAGTACACTGACCCCGGTATTAGGACCTGTCAGACTGAGTTTAACTTGGGCAGGTATCCATCCACGCAGCACAGGATACTTCATTTCACCCATGAGTGAATGGGCAACGGTAGAAAAAAAAACCCTGCTGGCAGGAGGGAAGAGCTTTTGAGCCCTGTGAGAGTGTGTGAGTGTGAATGTGTGTCTGCATATTGAGTGTGAAAGTGTACTGAGTTTTTTTTTCAACAGCCTTCAGGTGGAGGTTGGAGGTGGGTTATTGGTCTTTGATTTGAATTCAGCTGTGGACTAGAGAGCTAAATGACCATGTAAAGCCTCAGGCAGGCCTGCAGACATGATTGCATGAGTATGCTGTATAAAAAGATGGCAGTTTAACTTCATGTGCTCTAATTCCTGGTTATTTCTGCTTTTGAACATTACCAAAGACTTCACTGTGTGGAAGTTATTTGTGGGGAAACGACCTCCATTCTTTTGCTGAAAACCTAGGCCTTGATGCGAATCGGCAAAGTGATAACTACCAATTTCCACTGCTATAAAAAATATTTTTAAAACAAGTAACTTACAAATATGGTACATTTTAATCAAAGGTATGAAACTGAAAAGGGATCACAGGCAGATACTCAGGCTCACGTGACTCTATTTCATGGTAATAAATAAAAGAAGAAGATGCCTCCTTTCATTTTTACAGGTGATCAATCTAAAGAGCCTTCATGAATTCCCAGGGGTGAATTATCCCTCGATTATCAGATGAAGGTGTGGTATGATCATTCTAATGAACCAATTAACACAAAAATAAAAATAAACAGCAATTAAATGTGATTGAAAAAAATAATAAAAATTTTACCATGACAGTGTCTCAAATAGCATCACTAACCACCACAGACACATAATGAGTGTCATATTTATCATTCTCCTTGTCTTTCATACTCAGCACAAACAGAAATTATTCAACTTGGAAACAGGTTTTATTACTGCAACCACCAAGACCTGCAAAGATATGCTCATGATCTTGAATGAAATCTGTCAATATAATAGAAAAGGGTGTGCATGCATAGGCTGGACTACTGAGTCTTCATATCAACTCCCTCCCTTTGCATTTACATTCTCACGCTATATCCAAGCAGAGAAAAAAGTAACACAGTAACTCTGAACACTCACTCAAGCTTGTTTATAGTTATCCTGGAGGTAAACCACAATTCATGTTTTTGCTGTTACTGAGAGCATTTCAGGGTCAAAAAGGCTTTTTCTTTTCTCTCTGTTGTAGATCAGCCTCATAACTCGTGCTTTAGGACAGAGTTTGGTTCAGAGAGAACACTTTGTCAGAAACTTCACTTACTGACCAATCAATTCCCCTGTTAACAGAGGTGTTAGCTGATCAAAGGAGAAAGAAGAGAGACTACCGAACACTTTGCCTTTTCTGCGCGATTTTGGAACATGAAAACATGAAAGACAGATCCAACCTCATCTTAAAACAAAGAGGGTTCAAAGCACTGGAGCCTTTTAGTAGTTGTACTTCTAAGATTTAAAATTGAATGTTGTTGCTTAATTAACAACAAACTTTATTGGGGGCACAAGGCCTCCAATAAAAGACAACACAGTTTATCATGGCACAGGACATCAACATCTATAAAGACACATGAATTTCAATAATCACTAAATAGCATACAGAGACAATTAATAAAAGAACAACTGTTATTGTACATGACTGTATCTAATGATAAAAGGATAAAAGGGACCAAAACAATCTCATTCCTTTTGCATTTGATCGATCAGCATTTGAATTTGTACACAAAAATTCAACGACATGGCGCAAGAGAACATTTGTGCAAAACCCATATGAAAGAAATAAACACGGGTTAAATTGTGCACCGTATTGCCAAAATATGCACTTACACTCTTTTATTTTGGTTACTCGACTTGGTAATCATTTTCCAGCTCTTCCAACAATTAGCAAACACAGCTGTGCTAAAACACAACAGAGTGTCCATTTGAGTAATCTGTTTCTCATAACATAGTTTCAGTTTCTTAAAATAAAATGAGCTGATTTCCCTTGTATGGTGTGCAGAGTTTGTCAGGTATGCAGCCTTCATTCGTGCATTGAAGTCTTACAGGATGCAGTAAACTTTCCCCAATGCACACCTCATCTCTACTGCCTCAATATCTAATATTTTGTGGCTGTAAACTTTGAGTTTTCTGTTTCTTTTTGAGCTGAATTTATTTCATTGGTTGGGATAAGCTCCCCCTGCTTGTGGTAACTGCCCATCATATCATCACCCTCATAAACTAATGACCCAAGACATGTTTTCAAGTTTTTCAGGAAACAGAATAAACTGAACCAAATAGAGTGCAATATTGATTGGGATCATTAACACACTGAGGCAAAACAGCATTATCTTTCCAAGTAGGATGTTGTCCATTTTACCAGAGGTGGGGAGCACCCTGAAGAGCTGACTAAGGCAAAAATATCATTTTCTCGAAAAAGTGACTTAGGCCATTAGTTTGAGAAAGCCATGATTTGCAGTTTACATTTGAAAAAAGTTTTATTTGACACTGAAAATGATTCGGGGAGAAGTGTACAAAAGTTAGACTGAGATGGCAATGACT
The DNA here is from genome assembly GCA_008086565.1 of Thalassoma bifasciatum. Taxonomy (NCBI): domain Eukaryota; kingdom Metazoa; phylum Chordata; class Actinopteri; order Labriformes; family Labridae; genus Thalassoma; species Thalassoma bifasciatum. The sequence goes on along the minus strand of RPOG01000012.1, from coordinate 668,760 downwards.
GCATCATATGAGTCAGCGGATAAACATCATTTAATCCTTTCCCCTGATTTTCACGCTGATAAGGAAAAGGGACAGTGATGATCCAATGGTGTGCATTTATGTGCTCAGCAGATGCAGAATGTGAATTTTAAAAGTGACAATTAAAATAAATTGTTCATAATTTTGAGTTGATCAAACATAACACCATGAACTGCCACTATAATAAACATTGATTTTGTGTCTCTGCTCTGCAGTATCTACTTAAAAGGATGCACCATAACTATAAAATCAGAGGGCGTTTAACTGGTTTGAGATTGCTTTTGAAATTGAAACATTACACTTTCATTGACAAAACCAACCTATAAAAGATTAGTCTATGGCCTCACCACGAATCCCTCATCCATTGTTGGGGTAGTGTTTATGAGCCTTAATTAATCTGTTTGACACATAAAAAAGCTTTTTTCCAATAAATGCTGTTTTATTACAAATGTAATTGTATAATGGCAGCTTGGTAGATGTGTCCCTTCACATATCTATACGATTTTTGCTGGTACTGAAATAAGCACAGGAAGTACTTGAAGTATGGTCACAATCATCCTCATAAAGATGATCAGTTTCTGGAAGCCACAAAACTGCCTAAACACTGGGCGCTGTGACAGAAAAGTATAATAACTTGAATGGCTCACCGAAAAACTTGCAGCTTGGCTTTTCATGAAACACATGGGCTCTTTCTTATTATACTGATCAAAGTGCTATGAGCGCTCAACAAGACTTTTAGTTCAAAGATCAGCTGCGGTATCTCCTCTTTGAATAAAGTTCAGAATCTGGTGTGTGTGTGTGTGTGTGTGTGTGTGTGTGTGTGTGTGTGTGTGTGTGTGTGTGTGTGTGTGTGCGTGTTCTTCATCAAACAGCCAGGTATTTTTACTGACTTCAAGGTCTTGGAGAAAGTCCAATCTTATGAATTTGATACAACTTTTACACTCATGATTGCTTATGAAGACTAAAGCTGTCTAACACAGCATTTCACCTGAGCTCACCGCCTCTACTCCTGCCAACACTGTGTGGCATCAATCACTGCAGGTATGTGTCTGAGCATCTGAGCAGTCTTTCGGATCCCAGCTTTGATCACGTCTGTACCTTGACTGAGTCAAGGGGTTGGAAACTTCACTTGAATAACCCTGGCTGATCATACTGTGGCATCTCAAATGGATTCAGGTCATGGATTTAATTTGGCCAGCACAGAATGTTAAATGCTTTCTTCCTTGATCTTTTACAATGTAAGTTTACTGAGCCCTAACAAACGCTGAGAGCTTAGGGCTTGTTTGAATGAAAGTTCATGTGTTGCCTGGACTGTTCCAGTCCACACAGAGAGAAAAAGGGTCTTTTTGACCATAAACACATAGTTTAGCTTTAGGCTGAGAAGTCCCAACAAATCATCTTGCTTATTAAGCTGCTTACTGGCAGAGCTTTAAGGAAATTGTTCACAACATGCATGTTAGAGGTGATTCATGACATGTGATGCAGTCACAGGGGCAGCAGCATCTACAAAATGATATTTTTTTCTTGTTTTGTTCTCTTAATAATTTGTTCAAATTCCCATTTTGAATCTCCTCTCTCTTTTTTTGAGGGGTGGAAATAAGGAGACTCGCCAGGTTTATCATCAGTAGGGATGGAACAAAAAAAACAAAATCTACGATTCCGTTCGTATCATGGTTTTGTGGTCACGGTTTACGGTTGGGTTCAGTTTACACTGTTATTGTTTTTATCACCCCAAATACCATATATTCTAATGATTCACTGCTAACAAATTATTTTTAATCTTTTTTTTTCATTTAAAGTCATGTAAAATCTGGAGGAATTAGGCTGTTTTGCCATTTTAAATATCATTAAAGCTGTGTGAGACACTGCTTATTTCAATTTCAATCCTGCACCCTCCACCACGTCATAAGGCTGAATATCTTTGGTAATGAAAGGCCCCAGAGCTTTCGATAGTTTTTTTGCCCTGTCCGAGTCACCACTGAGGGGCTGTCTAAAAGCTGCGGGTCGTTGTCCTACCCGAGTCGCTTATTGCACTGCCAAGTGACACACTGGGATGGTGTCTCTGCAGATGAGCTAACATGTTGGATGTGTTAGCGTTAGCATAAACAATGCGTGTTCTACAGTGCTTACACACAGTCACAATTTTGTCCACCACTTTCTTACCGCCGTCATCGTAGGTAACGTTAAATCCAAAGTGATCCCAGACAGGAGACCGATAGGATGTCACAGGGGCATCCTCCATCTCTGGCTGCTTCTCCTCTCCGCTTGCCATATCCACAACACACAACGGCACACATGCGCCCCGAACCGCGTCAGGAAAACCGAACGGTTCGGATTTTTTTCATAAATCGTTCCATCCCTAATCATCAGTGTTTTTAGATCATGCACAAAGAGCTCCCAGAAAACTATATTCATACATGAACATTCCTCTTCCTGTTTTCCCCCTTTCTAATTGCACTTGGTCTATTTTGTTTTACATGTTCATTAACACGCTCATTAAAACTATTGCTACTGTCACACCCTCATTTTTCACTCATATTGCCTCATACTGGTGGATCTCACATCGTTCTAGTGCGCGTCAAATACTGGTGTAAACTGGATAACACATCAAACTGGATAAAATTAAAAGTGAGAATATCAATCTGACACTGTGAAGCGTACTCAAATGGCATGATTAAAACCTCTTTCCTTAAATATGTCAGTGCTCATCAGAGTAAGGCAATTCTCACCAAGAGAATCCTGCTGCAATGAAACCCTAAGAACAAAACCAAAAGTCCAAAACAAACTGAACAGAAGAAACACAATGTAGTCATAGAAGTATTTCTGCAAAAAGACCAAACATCTAATGTGTATTTCTGAGTCCCTGTGAGGACATTTACCTGATTGTAATCCAAGATTTACAATGAAATTATCAGCATCAAAGTAGGTTATTTCTAAATGCTGTATCCAGTTTCATGGTTCAGGACCAGATCGATTTATTATTATTATCATTTTAAGTCTCTATGACAACGCCATGCCAGCTGATGAAGTTAGGCAGTAAGAAGAGAAATCTATGTTTTTCTCTACTGAAAACAATTTCTTCGATTTATTTTGTAGTAATGCCGGACAGCTGGAGCCGAACTGTCCAAAAGAGAAAAGGTCATAATAGCAGAAGAAAGCTAAACAAGCGAGTGACAGTACAGGCTGAAGGCTGAGGCACAGGCTAAGATGTTTGTGATAATGACAATGCAGAGCAGCAGTTATACTGCAATGATCTGTTCAAACCTGAGGGTCTGTCGATAAAATGAAGAGCAAAGTTACGTTTGCTCTGCTCAGTGAGGTTGTGGTTGGTAAATGAGCACTAGTTGGACATAACCAGGATTAACATGTTACATTTTTAAGATGTGTCAAATAGCACCAGGCTGTGAGCAGGGCTTAATGTAGCCGGTTTCTGAGCTTTGCTACATACTGAGCTTGAAAAGATTGTGAATTGTCAAATTTAAAGCAACAGTGCTACGTAACTGTAAATATAGACATAACCTCAACGCTTTGAATCCAGTAAGAAGTTATCTTGAACAAAAATTAAAACATCCCCGTTCATTTGCTCCAAAACAAAATCATGCCTTGGTAAATTTACATTATCAGCTGCATCTGTGAACTCCTGAAAGTGGCATGAGGTCCACAAGCTCCTTTAGCTGTTAGTGCACCAGCAAAGCCTCACAGGACCCCAGCTTGGGTTTCCAGGGGTGATGTTTGTCATCCATTCCTCTCCTTTCCTCTTTTCTTCTATCCGCACAATTCAGCGCCTGTTCCCGTCCCTTTTGTCCCATCAGCAACAAAGACATTTCACTAAGCACTCCTGGTGTTAACTAACAAAACTTTTTTATTGTTGATTGTTTTTCCATCATTTCATACTATAAAAGAAGCAAATTCACCAAATGAAAGCAATACAATCAGAAGCACAGCAGCTTTGCATGACGGTGTGATTTTTTTCAGGCTTGATTTGTAGGCTTTCTAACCAGTTTATTTTATGCTTCTCCTGGTTTGCACCAGACTTCAACATGACCAGCACTTACACTGTGACCTGTCCTGCACCTGTCAGGGGACCAAAGATGGGTCACTCACAGGTGATGGGTCTTACATGGTGCTACATCCCATTTCTTTCCATTCTTCTGCCTATCTGCACCTCACATTTACTGACCTTCCTCTTCCCTCCCTTCCCCAGACTTTGACTTACTAAAGCAGTGAGAGAGCACCGATGTGTCTGACCGAGGTCTGCTAATGTTCCGACACTAAGGCTCTAAATAATTTGACTTGTTTCCTCATCAGTGATCAGGAAATGTAATGTTCATGATGATGTCCTCTCCAGTAAATTTTCCAATTTCATGATTCACGTGTTTTTGTGTACTTTTGTGTGGTTGTGTAATTTGAGTGGGGTGGTTTTGAAGGGGTGTGGGTTTTTGTTTAAGTCGTGCAAGCGGTATGGTTAAAAGGCTGTATGCCATGCTGTGCTTCACTATGCTATGGTCTGCTGTTGTAATTTAATGGGTAACCTATTGCAACATTAAATGACTGGCACCCAGTCTGAATCTAAAAAAAAAATAACTTGGAGAAGTTTTATTTAAAACAGGGATGCTCACCTCAGGAATTAACAAAACAGTGTTCTCTCTTAGTTGTGTTTGTATAGCTTTAAAACCTATATTTTATAAAAAGCAACAAAATGATCATTTTGCAGCTGTTTTTCTTTGAACTATTTGATGATACTACAACGCAAAGTGATACTGAACTGCTGTGTTGGATAGATGGTGAATGTTAAGATCTCACTAATAGGTTTTTACAATGAGGTTTCCTATTTCACTGAGAGACCTTGTCAGGTTGCAGGTGCCCATGGATATTGCTCTTCAATCAAACCTAAACTCATCTCTTTTCAAAGACTCAACATATCAGCATTGAATCAGATAAAATGAATTTTAAAAATCTGTTCATTTTTCTCAAGAGGACTTGAAAAGATTATCAGTTAACTGAAAGACTTGAGAAACTCTGCCTGTTGGTTCTTGCTGCTTTCTCAAAGCCTCACTCTAAACCCCAATCTTCTTCAGGGCTGAGACTTGGAAATAAAGGAAAAACTGAAACTACTGTGAGGGATCTAGCAAACCAAGATAATATGCTGTTAATATTGCAGAGATTTACTCTACGCAGAAAACGAAAACAGTGTGGCCTGTCGGTCTTCTAATGTCAAATGGTTGCACCAAAGTCTGAGATGCTGGCGTTTCATCTTAGCGACAAAAACTGTGTCTGTGGATGTATTCAGGTTTGGGGGTCACACTAAATTGAAAATGATCCATGATCCGTCTGCAGATTGAAATTCCCATCGGCCTCAGATGTTATTCTTGTTCAGCACTAATTAACAAAGTACACGCATGCTTACACCTAAAACTGAGAAATGGTGAACAATTTCCGTGTCTGTGTGCTAATGTATAAGCAGTTTTCTCTAAGTGTTGATGTGAATCCTCCTGGAGTCACAGAAACTTTGTTATCAGTGTGCTACAGTTTTTAAGAACCAATGTTGTAATACCTAAATGAGTCACAGATGAATACATGTAATGGGGGGGTTGTAAACTACACATATTCCTCATAATTAATATCCTCCACTCCCAGTCAACCACAGGAGAGAAATTAGTCTGTCAGAGGACACATTTCCCCTCCCTCTCTCGTGTTTTTCTTCCTCTTTCAAATAACCAGTCTGAGAGGAATACATGCCAATTAATGAAGACGAAACACAGGAAATAAATATCTGCATGCAAAGCTTGAGAGAACAGGAAGCAAAGCAAACACAAGAAGTGCAGGAGAAACAACCAGGTCAGATCTGTGAGCACTAGTCAGCTTCTCAGCAGCCAACCAGCCAGCGGCAGGCTAACGTGATCTGCATCTCAATCGGTTGCAACACAGCACTTGTCCTCTGGCACACTGGCAGCTCGCAGCCTCCTTCAGAGCGAGCTGCCAGGAGAAAGAATGAGCCTCTAAAGCTTCAAGGTCACATATAGGATCAGGATGAGGAATAATAAACATGTTCAAACTGACAGCATTGAGCCTGAACCTGGACAAGCTTTCAATTACAGATTGACAGTGTGCTAATTCAATGCAAGATCCAAGTGGCTGATTGAGTTTGAATGGTTGCTGCTGGTGGGATTATGAAACATGACAGGCTTTTTATAAGGTGTAATTAACGCTCTGATTTTAATGGGGACGTGACAGATATTAAATTGGTTTCGGATCTGTGTCAAAACTAAACTGTTGTTTTGTGACTGTTCGCATGTGTGTTTGCGTGTGTGTGTGTGTGTGTGTGTGTGTGCGTGTGTGTGTGTGTGTTGATTAAATATTTGTTTGTAATGATAGCAAAACAGCTGAAATGTTATTCAGTCAATTTCTCTGGATTAAACCACAAATGTATTGCTTCATACATAGATTTAGGAAGCCGATCTATGAAACAGACACGTTGACAAGGAATATGAACTGGTATGCTCTTTTCAAGAAGGTTGTAACTTTCAAACATCTCTCCTCAGCCCTAATGATGTCTCTGGGTATCTAACTTTTGTTTTCATGTTCAGCTCAACAGCTTGCAACAGAGCCCAGCCATATGGCTCAAATGCAAACGCAGCTTCTACTAAAATGTCCAAGGAAAAGGAAAAGGAAAAAAAATCTGCCAGAGTAAGATAAACGTTTCTCATTAGCCTGGACTGTAGAGTATAATACTGTACACATCAGCACTTCATCCACTCATAGCCTTTCTGACAGAACCTAGAAAATATTTACTTAGCATTCACAGCAAATCTCAGACTGTGACTGTGAACGTGTGCATGCAGGAAATGTCAAATTGGACTTCTGCACCATCAGACATCTCCATCATTTTTTGTCTCCCCCTCCTAACTTAAACCCCTGCTGTTCCTCTCCATTGTAATTCCACAGCAATACCTGAAACAGCACTTATGTGCAATCTTCCGAGACACGTCCCTTTCTTCTCCCATCTTTGTGAGCTCCAGCTGTAGCTACCTCCCTGTCTTTCACTGCCATAAATACCGGCAAATGGAGTGTACAATAGCCAGTAAAAACCAACAATTAGACAGCCCATCTTCCTGAGGGACTGCTTGTCAGAAGAGCTCATGCCTGTCTGCAAGATCTTCCTACATGTTTTGATCGTGCAGATGGAGGTTAGTAAAATACTAATGCATGATATGTGCACCTTTCTTTGCGGTTGCATCACATGAAGCTGTCAAACTCTGGGAAACCATTAAGCATAAGAAGCTGCAAGAATCTCCTTGACTGCCTGCTCTTGTCCTTTGCGTGCTCTTCATCTTCACACATGATACATGGTAACTCAAATTTCAAATACTTGACAAATGGCATTTTCTAAGCTTGTTGTGGGTTTAAGTGGACATGTGAGACCAATTGGAAAGGTGATGCTATCAAAACTGTCTGCTTTCACTCACAAGTCATCAAATACCAAAAACTTGTCATCATATTTTGATATCGGCTGTTATGTAACTCAAATGTAAACCCATCTGTTACGATATGATTCACTATAAAGACTCATTTATGCTTAACTTTAAATATTGATACAGACGGGGCCTTCTGTCCATGTTCTGGATTCATTTTGTCCATATTTTTGCACGCTTCTCCAAAACTTATGGGTACAGACCAAACGGAGCAGTATCACCACAAGCCGTGGGGGTAGTGTTCCTGTTACAACCTGAGATTTGTAGCTCGAGATGGACAGGAAGAAAAAATAACAATGGCAGAACTTTTGAAGAAAAACGCAATGTATTTAACTGCCTCACCAACCACTGCTTCCAAAAACACTGCCTCCATTTTTGTCTTTTATGGAAGAAGTACATTGGCAACACCTCCTACAAAGTCACCATCTTTGTTTTTGAGCTTGTGTTGTCATAAACTTTTGACTCTGGACCACTTCAGCTAACCATGTGATAAATAAGAAAGAAAACAAAAGCTACTTTTTGCATCTAACCCATATTTTAATGATCAGGAATGAGGCGGGATTTTCAATAGTTCCTCTCGCACAGTGTCATAGTATTTGGAAGAGAGACTGTTTGTCTTTGACATTGGTGTATTCTTGGACAGACCTAACCTTTTATTTTAAATGTATTGTTTTAAATGTTTTTTGCATAACATACCAACAATCTCACTGAGCGCAGTCCTCACAAAAAAAGCTGAAACGGGAAACATACAGTCAGATATTCACTCCATTGTAACTGTGATGCAACTCTGGATCACAAAATGAGAAGAAGGAAACTTATTTGCATCCTTATGATAGAGTCTCAGACAAAAGCACATTAACCCTGATACCAACCCGGTGGAATGTGAGGAGGAGCCCCCGATTCAGCCCTGACCCTCTGCCTCCATCAATGTGTAGAGTTGCATCACTTTTCCCTCTGGAGGGTTCATGGCTGCAGGCCTGCAGCTTGTCAAAAACAATTACATCCCTTGGTCTCCGGGACGGCTTCCTCTTAATTTGAACTGATAAGCATCTACTTGCATATTAGCAGTCGGGCCCAGCGGTCATCCTGCTCCCCACAGATAATGGACTGGGCTGGCAAACAGCATTTGTCAGGGACAGCCACTTACCTGGGTTGTGCACGACATGCTGTGCAAAGCTAATAATAGCCACTCAGCCAGACTAACAGTTAGCAGGCCGCGAACCCCAACCCAGCGGCTGGACAATCAATAGTCATTTACTCTCAGTCTCCTTTCAACCCAGCAGAGAAGAAAAAAGATGTATAACTGAAACTCCTTTCTGTTGTGTTAAAGCTGGACAGTGAAAAAGGACTTTCTTTAGTTCCCTCAGTTCGTTCAAGAGCTGTACTACAGCACATCCTCTCCGGCCTGAATGCTCAATCGTAAACTTGCATCTTCTCTAGTTATTCCATGGCATGCAGGAGAAATCCAATATAAGTTTAAGGAGTACAATGAAAGTAAAATTGTATTATAGAGCTGGAAGGAATTATGATAATACAATACTGCATTTCTCTTCATCTACTGGCAATTTATTTGTTCGTAATGGAGGCCTGGGGTCTGCAATATCCTGGCAAAGTAACCAGCGCCCATCTTTATACAGCTGATGAGTTTTTACCTTGTTTTTTCATGACTTAGACACAACATCATTACATAGTAAAAGAGTCTAATAATCACAGACTAATAGCTACATAGACTGGTTAGAACATCTATTTGATATGAACAGCAACTAACAGAGAGATGGCACAGGTCAAGGATTCTGTAATGGAAAGGCGGAGATGGGAAAAACCTGGTGCAACAGACTCAGAAGTCGGTAGAAAAAGAAAATGTGATTAATTCCTGTTCGTCATCTCCATTCATGCAGCACACAAGCAATAATGGCATTCATTTGACTGGCAAGTCTTCCTAGGTGGGATGTTGTTTCCTTATGGCCGCAGGTTGGCATTAGCCCAGCACACTTATATCATTAAATCACTCATTAGTGGTGGAATAAACGACATAATTCGATTTACAGAGCCGATATCAGTCCCCCAGCAAACAGGTGAGTTGCACAAATACAATTACATGTCAACAATGACTTCAGGGTGGCGGAAATTAGCAAGGGACTCTGCCGGCTGTCTTTGTGCATAACTGCACATCGACATTTACAGGAGGATGCGAAGCAATCCAATTTATGCATGTTAACATTCTAATTCTCTCTCTTTCTGTATGATGTGAGGCTTATTTAAAGCAGGGACACAGATGTTACTATTGAAGTGTATTATTCTCTTCATGCCAAAGACTGTTTCATCTACATGTACTGTTTGGATGATTCAAGTCAAAAGATTTACGGTTGGTTTTGCTTTCCTCTTTGTAAAAGTTACAAAAGCAAACAGCATGTTGGCAGTGTTGTTTTGACAAAAATATAAAAGCCGCAAAAAGTACAAGCTGATCATACGTGTTTCCTTGGCTGAGTCACTAAAGGGACTGTTTTCATATTAAAAGTGTTAAATTTCTCTGCAGGGCCTCAGAAAAAGCCATTTGCCAGAGACGGTTAGATCAAAGCAAACAGGGTTGATGTCATAAGCAGTTAGAGCCTCGATTGAACAGACAGTCCATGAAACATCTCTGCCTCTAAAGAAAGACTGCTTGTATAAAATAAGAGGAGGGGAGAGGGGGCACAGAAGTTCAGCAGAGAAGGACGCTAAGGCTAATGTTTACACACTGCTGAGCGTCTAAAATGGGATCTTATCTTTTATTCTGCTTGCCTACAGCTAATTGCATGCACATCTCAATATGTCAATGAGAATAAATGATGTGCACAAATACAGCAGCTATTGTGCTGGAGAATATAACTCTGTCGAAGTATAATACTCAGGTCACAATATGCATTCAAACTAACGGTTTCAGGAATCCAGTGTAATGCAAGGGAGGTTTGGATGGATTCCAGACAGTCTTTACTCATTAACATCTGAATGGAGGCTGCCATTAGTATGGTGAACATGCTGTAACACATGATAAGCACATTTAGGAGTGAACACACTCCAAATTAGATCAAAACAGTTGCATTTCACGTACCCCCAGGAAACTTTCTCCCTCTCACACAACAAGCAGACATACAAACCAAGCAAAGCTGGAGGAAGGCTTTTGTACCTGTATTTCATCCTGATCCTGAGGGGCTTTGCCTCCCCTCTGTGTAAGCAAAACTGACATCCTTTATAAAAGATTTATGAGCCAAAGATGCAAACGATAGAGCGTGAACTCCCATGGGTGCAGCCTCTTCCATCTGTGAAGGATCACCTGTTCTTAGGTGGGCTAAAGCGCTTGTTCCCTGCCAGTGTACTAACAGGCGTCGGGCCGTGGGGAGCAAGCAGGGGGCTGCAGAAGGATGCTGTGCAATTCGACAGCCTCCTGGCAGTGGCTGCAGCATGGCAGAGTGATGCTGCTTCAGCAGAAGATGTTATGAAGTTCTCAAGCAGCTGACACAACTTTCTACTGGCTGTGGCGTTGCTTAAATACATGGCCAGAGGCGACTGGAGAGTAACTGATAGAAATCTACCTTTGATCTGAAAGAACTAGAAGAGAATTATTCAGCAGTCTTCACATGGGTTTTTAAGTACATACTGACCTGAGAATCAGTTTTGCTTTGAGGATTCTTTGTGAGACATTTTCAAAGAAATGCAAAAAATTGGATCTTTCAGTAAGGTAAGACCACAAGGGAGTACAAAGCATGTGATGTGATGCTCTTAGTCTTTAATATCTTTGATATCAGCAAATGTAAGTGACAGTGTGGAGTCAAAAATGCTAAATAAAAACCAGTTGTAAAGAAAGAGGGGGGAGGGCTAAAAATCTGCAACCACAACCTTATCTACAACTCTATCCCTCTTTTTAAACTCACAAATAGTCTGAGGAAGACCAACACTGCTGGTCAGGCCGATGGCCCTGCAGTGAAAACATGTTCACTCTAGGCTACAGCATGATCAGTAACTGTTTCATGTCAGACCAACACTGTTTTCCCACCTGTACAGGCTCAACTTCATTCTCTGCCTCATTCTGCTTCTTATTCAGATAAATGAATAGCTAAGCACAGTTGCCTTGAATGAGTTGTGCTTCTGGGTAAGCACATTCAGCCCAGTCTCCCACAGGAGTGGGGGGTTAGGGGGGTGGGGGCACTAAAATAATGCTGGGCTTTGTGTGGGGATCTTGCTTCATCCCCCTCCCTGCCTATTCACTCTCTCTCTCTCGTGGCCTCCTGGGGCACCTCTCCGTACCTTCTTCCATCACTCTGAAAGATAAATGTGCCCTAGTAAAAAAGTGGGGTCACACTTGTTGCTTTTATCAAATTTTCAATTCATCCCCTGTACAAACTTGATAGTCCTCACCCTGACCAACCCCCCAGGGGATGCTGAAGGCTCAGACAATGTGAGCTGCTGTCTCCCAGAGCTGCTTGCTAATATGGAGGGCATGTATTTTGTCTCTTCAGACACATTTAATTGCCGACCTTGTTCACACGCCACGCCCCTGGTGCTGTTCTGTCCCTGGTTTATCTCGCTTGCCCTCTGCATGCCTAATGAAAATACTGAGGCAGTTGTAAAACTTGGAGCTGATACACATGATATCTCATCAGTGGGTGTCCTGGACTGCATGTATGTAGAAGTAAAACTTGTATGCATCCATCTTGAAATTTAGGAGGTCCCAGGTCACTACATCAGCAAGAAATGAAGTTATGCATTTTGGTCACCAACAGAAGGAAGCATGGCAGACGTGCATGCTCAAAGTTTTAGTTATTTCTCACTTTCCTTCTGTCACCACCTTCTGTTTGTGGTGCACAGTCATCTCACACTTCAGCCACAAAGCATTAAAACTGTGAAAGTCCACGTCATATTGTTGTAAAAACTTTACTTGGGCACAACAGTGGGATGTTCTGTGTTCAATCACTGGTTATGGTGCCATAAAGTGTTGTTTTGTGTGGAAAAACACCATATTTAGTTGTACGACACATTTGAAAATGTGTTGGAAAAACTAAGTCAAGTCAGTGCAAACTTTGTCGTTATTCATAGCCTGTAAGATCATTTCCACCTTGAGAATACATTCTGAGACTTTGACAGAAAAAGGAACTTAGGCCTGGTGATAAGGAGGACATTGTCCAAATGGTCATTATCATAGCAGACAGCTGAAAGAAATTCCAGCTGTGGCCTGAATGAAACTACTGTCATTACCGGGCTTTGCTTTAGAGAAGCCATCAGATCAGGAGGAAGGTGAGAGCAGGGAGCCATTATCCATTTGTTAATTGTGTCAGGGAGTCATTAATCATCCACCTTTTGACCTTATAGGTTTCTGCAGGACTTCACTGTCAGTCAGAGGTGGACCCAAATTGGTTTTAACTCAAAACTAAACGGAGTAAATACACCTATTTAAATCATCTGTTATTTCTCTAACATCACCACCTTCCCCCTCTTTTCTCTTTACTGCTGACCCTGTCATTTCTTAAAGGGGCACCCTGGATTTACACATCTTCTGAGTCACCATGAGGAGCAGCACTCAGTCTGTCCAACATTGTTTAATTCCCTCAGCCGCTCATGTCTGAACAATTCACTTTCAAAAAATCTGTGAAACACATATCAGCTTCATATCCCTTCGAGACAGTGGTATTTGTTGGTCTCCTTCAGCCTTCTGACAACAAAAACTCTCCTTCTGTTTCACTGTGTGCCTACATGGCTCTCCTTCAATTCTGCAGGAGGAAACAAAAAGCGAAGAGAGGAAAGAAATAGCAGCCTCAGTGAAAAACACCTGAGCTAATGAAATCTTCTGCTGCTAATCTCCATACCCGTAACACAAATAGATTCACTTTTATTTGTCTTTTTCTTCCCCGGTGGCCTCCAGACTGAAAAACCGAGTCCATCAAAGAACTAGGCTGCATCTTTAGGGCCGTTCCCTCCCGCTGGCTGCTGCGCTTCTTTTAAAATACCAAAACAAGGTGTCCTGAGGCATCAGACGGGCCCTTGAGCGAAAAGCTTTCTCACGCCCTCATATGTATTTGTCGAAATAATGAGCACCCACACACACACACACACACACACGCACACACAGTTACTTACTCCTATATATAGCTCCTTAAAGGGCAGCTGATGGACTTGTCATACATTTTCTTACCCAACATATGCTTGACATGTCATAATGCATGTGTGAGGAGGCAAAAGAAACAGAGTCATTCATCACACTGCTTCTCTTGCTTTGTCCAACTTAATAGGGACTGTGAGGACGTTCTAAGTGGTCTTGAAAAAGTCTCATATCTTCATATATGCCTGATCATACTCCCCAACCTAAAATGAGATTATCAGCGCTGAAGTAGGTTATTTCTAAATGCTAATTCCTAGCTTCCCAATCGGGTTGGACTGGACCGGATTGATTTACAGCATGTCAAAGTCTACATGACAACACCATGCCAGCTGATGAAGTTTAGCTGTGAGAAGAGAGAGCCAAGTTTTCCTCTGCTGAAAACAATTTCTGTGATTTATTTAGTAGCAAAGGTGGAAACAGGAGCTTGACTGTCTGACAAAAAAGGGACAGAAGAGTAGAAGAAAGCTAAACAAGAGAGTGAGGGAGCACGAGCTAAAGGCTAAAACACAGGTTAAGCTGTCTGTGATAATGGTTATTCTAACCCACCTGCAGCAGTTGTACTGCAGTGATCTGTTCTTACTGAGAGACCATCAATAAAATGAAGATCCAGGTTATTTTTGCTCTGCTTGGTATGAGCACTGCTAGGACATAACCAGGATTTGCTAACATTACACTCTATTGATAAGTCTTAGAGCACTGGGCTGTGAGTAGTGCTGTATGTAGCCGGCTAATACTATGGTACAAACTGAGGTTGCAAAGTTTGCTTTTCGTCAAGTTTCAGCACTGTGTAACTGTTGATAAATACATTACCTTGATGCTTTGTATACGGTCAAAAAAATTCTTGAACAAAGGAGGCGTTAGAGGAAACATCCCAATCTCATTTCACTTTTAAAGCAAATACAACAGTTTGCGTGACTCCTTCGGCCAACAAAGTCGCTGCAATCAACTACATACGGATTCTCCTCACAGTCACTGCAAGCTTCTTGTTTTATCTCTCCACATAAATATTAGATCAGCAGCATTTAAAATATTTGTGTCTTATGGTATTATCATTTCCACTGCTCTCGGGTTGCCCCAAAGTTTCCATTTATTCTTGTTCAGATCCCCTTTAATGACTCTCCTGATTTAATGAGTCAAATCTCAACTTCATGAATTTCGTCCAACTTTAAGTAATAAATTGTGCCCCTCTGCCTTTACATCACCTGTGAGAGAATGGGAAAGTGAATGCTGCATTGTGGGCAGAGAAGACCAGCAGTGGGGGAACAGGTGCTACAGGGTAATTACAAACACAGCAAGCTTTTAATTACGCTCTCTAGTATGAACTGTTAATGAATGTGAACCTCATGCAAATACTGATGAGTTCCCACTGTGTCTTCACACATGTGCAATCAGCCACACTTTTTCTCTTCCTCCATGCAACACAGACACACAGACACACACACACACACACACACACACATAATGTGTAAAAGGAGGATAAGCAGCAGATAGGACTAGGTCAGTGCAGCCTCCTCGTGGTTGTGAGTGGGTCTGACTGTTCCTGATCCCCTCTCTTGTTCCTCCAGAGTTGCACTAATAACACGAACAGGGACAACTGCAAACTCTCAGGGCTTTCTCCTCCAGTGTCTTCAGTGTTTTTACAGCAGTGCACCCTAACTGGACTTAAAGAGGAATTAAGGCAGGTGACCTTTTGTTGGGACATCCACTACAAACTAAGCCTACATGTTGCTGATGGTCTACAGCCTTTACTTTCTAAAGCCTAACCCTCTAAAAATGTTCCTTTTGAGGGCTTGGTCAGCCTCCTTCCTTTGTGGCTGCCTTTTTCCTCCAGCTTCTCTCTGTGGGATCTAATCCCTGTAACCTCACATCCTTTCGGCTCACCTCCAAGCATGATCCTGCCTGACACGGATGAGAGCACTGATAATTGATTCACTGTGAAATCCCCTCATACGTTTTGTCTGTAATCTTTTTTATCTCTGTTTTGCTGTGTTTGCGTAGGCTTGTGTGTTTAGTGTGTGAAAGCTATTGTCTACTGGCATGTGTTTTTCATATGAATGGTAGATAAATTATTGCTCAGGCTTTGCAGACTAAGCTTTTCAGCCTAAAAGAAAAGCAGCAGCAGTGGAGAGGCTGTGTAGTAAATGCAGTGTCTGTGCGTCTTGTCTGCATGCTGTTTTTTTCCCTCTCATTGGCAATGCTGCCTTGCTGCGTTACATTCTGTCCCTCCATGTCTTCTTCCCTGTTCTTCTATCTCACTGCTCCACTTTTGCTTGCTGTCCTCATGTCATCTCTGTTACCCAGATCTGTGATGCTACAAAAAAAAAAGAGTAGCCAAGCCAAGCGGGAGACTTTAAGGCTTTTCTTAGGCACACAAATAGGCTGAAAATCGGATTAGGGCAGAGGGGGGAGCCTTTCTATTGAGAATCCATTTTGTGATAGGGTGGACATTGTATGTACAATGACAGGCAAGACATACACTTGTCTCAAACTGTGTGAGGGTGACAAGCAAAGAGAATGCCACCAATCTGCATAAAAGAGAAAGCTTTCAGAGTACAACAGAGAATGATGCTGCATTTGATGTTTGCACTGAGGAATCTCCCAGATTCTTTGTGGTCCACTGTTATTATCCAAAGGAAGGAGATTCGCAGTGGTAAAGGGTCTATGAGAAACAGTAAATACAGCCTGATACTCCTCAAATGCTCATATGTAATGGCTGGTGCCCTTCTATGTGGCACTGGCAGGGTCTTCACGTACATGCATGGGTTCACGTGGTACTCTGTCTTCCTCCCACAGTCCGAAAACAAGTGTTATGTTAATTGCTGACGCTCAGATTGCTTCTGTGAGAGCAAAAGATTGTTAGGTTGTTTATGTGCCAGCCATTTGACTGATAAATTGTCCAGGGTGTAATTGACCTTTTGCACAGTGATAATTTGGAAGTGGCTCCCTTGATAGATTGGAGATGGATTATTTCACTGTTTATCACGCTGACTTCATCTGATATCTGTGGATCTTTTTTGAGTCTGGAAGAGATCGACATGTATGCTCAAAAGCATAATTTTTGAGAAGATTAATCTGTTTTAAGGTTGGTCCATTTAGCTAATCAACCTACAACACAAACAAAAAAAGAATTTCACAGATATTATTGCAAAAATCCATCGTTATATTGTAGATTAAGCCATGATTAGGGGTGGGCACCAATCTGGTACTTTTACCAGTAAACTCCATCAGTAGTACAGATCCATGTAAAATCAAACGGTGCCATGTTTCAGTACCTGAACACTTCCTTATGACTGCAAGGGAGCAAAAGAGAAGGTGATTTTCCATTGGCATGGAGTACAAAAAGCTGGGTTTTAATTTGGGCATTACAGAGGAAATCACTGCATAGCTGTGGGTTATTTATTGAGTTGTAGTCAATTTTAGTTAAAAGGTTTTCCTGTTGAAGAAATTTGCAAAACAACTGTGATGTTATAAAACACACTGTTAATTGTTGTTTTGATATATTTGTTGAAGTTTAAATATTGAGAAATAAATATACTACACTGAAATAATTTGACATGTCATTATTAAACAAATTAAAATTTATTACCACATAAACACACAAATTACCAAGAATTTGAATCTTTGAGGACTAGTACTGAGTCACAGGTACTAGCATTGGTACCGTTCAAATGCGAAAGATAACCTATTCCCAGCTCTGATCAAGATTTGCTACAAATAACATTAAAAAAATATCCCAAACACATGAATTCAATCTCCTCAAAAACCAAGCTCAAAGTCTAAATCTGCAGTTTCATGTTTAGTAAAATACAAATTAGTGCTTTGCTAGGTGTAGAGTGTCGTTCTAACCTGACACTCCTCAGACAGAGCAAACATAGCACATTTGAGTATTTACTGCAGAAGGATATGTCTGCAGTTGACTGAAAATAAACAGCACCAGTTTATGTTAACGTGGGAACATGTCATTAATGAGGCACGGATTAAATATATAGTATTTAAGGTTACATCTCAGCTCGTTCAGATGAATACTGAGTAGAAACAGACTTTACCCTGAATAATTATAAAGCATCGTCAGACAACAGAGGTAACACGTGCAGCCACAGCCACAGTGGTATGTTAGTGTTTGTCACTTGTTGTACACCACATATGACACAGAGACCTGCTGAGATGCACTCTTTCCCCAAAGACAGGCACTGGAGGGTATGAATGGACCCCTGTGGACTCCATTTCTTATGTCCTTTATTGTTTCTGGCTATCCTTGTTCCCTGAATATTTTTCTGTGTTGAGGAAAAGAAAAAAAGCAAGAAATGTGCCCACAAAGCCCGAGTAACAGCAGCAAAACAGCCCACTGCCACCATGGTATTTGTGCTCACACGGAGAGAACAGAAGCCTGCTTTCAGGGCGTTACATAAAATGTAATTATGCTGGTATTTCAGAGTGACTGTACTGCATTAAATGCCAATGGTTCATGTGTACAGAGAACAAGGACATTACAGAGAATCTTAGTGCAAAACAGGAAGCCTTTGGGTTGTCAAAAGTTTCCAAAATCAGACAGTTGATATTTTGTTGCTGGCTGAGATGCTCCAGTGCTTCGCTAAAGCTGAGCAGGCTCCAGTTGATAATCATCTGCTTTGTGGCGGGAAGCAGGGGGAGATGGAGCAGATGGCACTAGTTTTTATTTTGCCGCGGATGCTTTCTCTGAATAAGGAACGCTCTGCTGAATGCCAAGCTCTGTGGGAGAGGAGAGGCAAATTGAAGCCCTCCTGCACCATGCTCCTCATAAGGGAAAAAGCTATTGTTGTGTGTGTGTGCTCCAATTCCAGAGTGACAGGCTCGCTCTGCTCATTCATTAATGCGTCCAGCTCAGGGATGGACAAGCAAAGCGGGAGTTTCATGACCTCGCTCACTCATGCTCTCCTTCTTTCCCCCCTCACTAACTCGTTCTCTTGCAGAGATGCCACACTGATGAGAAACAATTCTGTTGTTCCAGCAAATAACCAGGAAAAAAATACTGCACCTCTGATTCCATTAAACAGCAGTAATTTAGAAATTCAGTTACCAGTGACTTTCACCCTGAGAGGAATCGGCATTTCTCTTAGGAGGAAAGGCTCTGATTGAATGTATCCTGAAGAGACAGCGGGCTCTTACAGACCCTGCGTGTACGCTGAGAATGACTACAGCAGTTTAATCATGTAAAATCGGAACCCATTTTACAGAAGCGTAGCACTGCTCCAGTGGTCTAAATGTCACGTTTAGTGGCATTTCAGTGAGCAACAGT
This sequence comes from Thalassoma bifasciatum, assembly GCA_008086565.1. NCBI lineage: Eukaryota > Metazoa > Chordata > Actinopteri > Labriformes > Labridae > Thalassoma > Thalassoma bifasciatum. The sequence continues at coordinate 649,862 of RPOG01000012.1, read as the reverse complement.
GATGAGAAACCAGTGTGAATTCATGTTATGTATCCACAGTAGTGCCCTATTGCCCATTTTTAAATGTCATTAAAAATAAGATGGCAGAGGTATAACTCAACCTTAACACACTCAACCTTAAAGGGCCGCCATTGAGTCATATAGATTAAATAACTCTCTTTAAGGAGTGAATTGGTGCTGAGAAGAGGCTTGGAAGGTGAAAGGTCAAGGGGCATCTGTGTAAGACAGGAAATAAAGCAGAGTGAAACAAGTATGACAAGAGAAAGAGGGTGAACTCAGAAAAAGAGAAACATGATGTTCTTATTATATTTGTGATCACTAATAATGCTTTCAGGTCGCTGCATGTCACAACAGCCCATGACAACAGACCCTCTCTCTCTCTCTTTGTTCCCATCTTGGGCTTGTGTAGCTACTACTCAGTTCACTCTAAATGCTCTGTCACTGCAGCCCAACACGTCACAGCAATCTGTCGAACGAGCCAGCCATTTTACTCAAATATCCCTTTGAGATCTCACTGTTATCATTTGTTATCAATGGAGCCCTCTGTGTAAATGGAAGCAGACCGCCGTGCAGTTTGGATCCCATTTCAAGCTTGTAGCAATCAAACTGAGGTAGCTGAAGCACTTCCATCTTTTGAAATGACACTGAAAGAGCCTAATCAATATTATCTGATTCAGAAGGTTGCTTTAACTGTATAGACAATGCTAACAGTTTATGCTGTCCTGCATCATACAATATGTGATTTTTACCACCCTGTGCTGATTCATACATATGTAGTGGAGCCATCTGAAGAGCAGGCTGCTACCTCCTGCCCATGTGCCATCTTTCTGTGCTGGACATGCACACTGGCACTGGCCAGCATAAATGATTGAGTTGGATGTTGGACGAAAAGCTCTTGCCAAGAGACCGCAGCATCCATGCTAATGTGCTGACGGAGCCTAATCTAAATAAGTGTGAATTAAAGGGCTTTTACTGTGAGTGCTACATCTAAAGCAAATGACTGCTATGAATTGCTTCAACTTAATCAAACAGTAGTAAAAAAGGTTTCAATTAATCAAAGTTTTTACCATTTAGCGTTACCTTGACACCAGCTGGCATTGCTGGCAACTGTACGTTGGTGCGTTTAAAATGTATCACACACATCTTGTGTGGGCAGTTTGTTTGTTTAGTGAGCCCAAAGTGTCAAATAGTCCATCTGAGATCAATCACGATGCTGAACATGATGGAGAGGCCTGTCACAGCTCAGTGCTGTGGCCTTGATTCAGTAAAACAAATAAAATAAGCAGAGGCATCACAGAAAGGTTCAGCACAAGCCAGACAGGAGACCACACCAGAGAGCAGTTAGAGACTTGGGTGAATAATGAGGAGGGGGATAAACGTCAGATAGCTAGGCAGGATGAAAAATGATGATTTGGGAGAGACAGAGCAAAGCAAGTGTATACAGAGAAAAAACTGTGAGACAGACTGGATCGGAGGCGGACTTCCTGAAAGCAGCAGGCACAGCACTGATGTCTGCCTGAGTTAGGCCAACTCAGCGCTTCATCCTGTTTCTTTCTCGACAGCATGTTATCAGTGCAGCCCTCCTCTGTTTGGACCCTGCTGAGGACGCTGCAGTGCAAGACCATGTGATGAAAGGGGGGAGCCCTGTGAGACATTTAATGCATCTTCCCTCACACATGCTTTATATTCCATTATGTCAGAGCACATCAGCATAGTGCCAGCCTGAATTATACTTTTTCACTGACAATTATGTTGGCCGTGTAACCTGAGCGCTGCAGCACTCAGCTTGGCTCAGCTAGATTTGATTCAGCAGCATTTACAAGACTACATATGACAACGCAGCGTTGCTCTTTTCCCCAACATAACATAACCGGAGGAAGTCATTATACAGCCCTGTCAGCACTTAACCTTCCCCCAGCATTTCAAAGAGACATTCATGAGTGGGTAGCTCTGAGGTGCGCACCCCCTGGGAGGCCTCTGCCAGACCTCAGGCCCCGGACTCAGCACCGTCAGATACAGCACCGAGCTCACACATCAAACTTCCTCCTGCGGTTCATCTCTACCTCACACTGACAGTGCCTGGTCAGAGCCAGGTAGAGGTCAGAGGGCAGCTCTGCACCAGCTGCGAGAAACTTGGCAATAATACAGAACATATTCTTTGATTCCTCTCTACTCTTAGAAAAAAAGGAACTATTCTTTGTATGAGAGCGCTCATCTCGTATGCCGAGAAAACAAAGAAACATACATTTTGTCCTTATTCAAGAACAAGATCCAGTGGAAGCCTAATGAAAGAACAGTGTAAGATATGGACCTCAGAGAAATCGACAATGACTGGTTTAAATAATTCAGATAAGTTTTATCGGTAAATTGCAAAGCAAGACTTTTCCATTATCCAGTACAGAGCATGCTGCAGCAGGAAAGCACAAAGGATTTGAATAACCACTTGTTGGCAGTTATGACAGTCGGGTGCAATCTCATGCTTAGATTCACATCTATAGTTTTTCCATTTCAACAAACCTTTTAACAGTTTTAAGTGTTCAAGTTTAACTTTCAGTTGCACAAAAACTCATATCAGCTCCTTTTTAAAGAATTATCTCTCACAGTGTTTTGGCAACATAACACAAAGATTCCCATCAAAAACAGTTCTCTTAAGCAGACTGCTGAAATAACTGAAGTGCTGCTGTTATTATCACTTCTCTTTTTCTCTGTTTCTCTATTTCTCTCACACCTTTCCGGAATTAAGTCGCGCTATTAGAAAGGTGTCTTCAAATTTGAGTTGTCATGCTGGTTTACCATGACACTTACAATGAGAAAGTGTATCATTTCAGTCCCATTACCTAGATTTCTGGCTATTTACTTTTAGTTTTAGTGGCAGCCATGTGCTGCACAAAAGCAGCAGCTGGACAGAAGTCTGTATATATATTTTTTTGTTGTTGTGTGGGAGGAAGTCTGACTTTTTGCCTTTCGATTCCCCTGAAATCCATTTTTGGGTTCACATCCACAATAAAACAATTTGTGCTTGACTTTTCCATTGCTCTGCTTAGCATTTGCATACATTTTAACAAGAAACCTGACACTTGATCTAGCAAAGAAAATATGTCTTTTAAGCATGGGTTTAATGGGTAAAATTTTTGCACTGTAAGCTTTAAGAGTTTCGTAGTACTCTTATGGTAACACTGACAAAAGTTCCTCAGTGATCATAAATACGCTGTCTGTGTCTGTGTGGCAATATTTACACGGTGCCTGCATAACACATTACAGTTCATGTGCATTTATTAGCCCTGAGGGGTCCATTCATTAACCGATTCAGCCCTGGTACAAAGCACTCATAACCCTGTTATCAGGCAATGCTGCACCCCTGGAGGTAACATTAGAAGTATCCTGCTGAAATCTAACTGCCCTCCTGCTGGATCCTCCATCACTGCAGTGTTAGTGTAGCTGAGTCTCTGACCACACACTCACTCCTAATAACACTGGATGGCAATGAGGAAAAAAAGCTGTTAGGTCGCTTGAGACAGAGGAAATGGAGGTGTCATCTAATTTAATTTGATTTACATTTCATCTGTGTATTCGCAACTGTCGCACACTCCACACTCCAGTTGTACGTGGGCTGTTAGCTATTCATTAAGGTGCCATGTTTGATGTTGGTGGTGCCATTAATGATTCCAGTCAGGGTTTTATAAATACATAATGATGTTTACTGTGAAACTGGTAAGATTTTCTCTTTTAAAACTTCATAATGTGACCAAGGTTGTTGCCCCCGAAAGGTTTATGTTGATATTTAATCATGCGTTTAAAGCAGAACTATAAAAGTAAATAAAAACTGCTGATAAAAACACCTCTACAAATCAACATACAACAGCAATTTGCACATACTGACAGACACAATGACAGTGGGAGCTAATGTCAACTCTCCATGAAGCACTGCATGTGAATGGATGGAGTTTGGCTCATCTGCAGTGCGTCGGAGTCTCACACACTGGCAGGGCTCCAGTCCTCTGCTCGCTTATTCATCTCTTTCTCCCACAGTCAACGTAGACTCACACACACAAACACACATACACATACACAAACACATACACAAACACACACACACATTTGGCAACTTCTCAGCAACCAGAACAATAACACTTGATTCACACAATGTCATTAATCTAAAACAAACTAAAATGCAGTGGCACCATATGATTGCCACCAACACAAATTGTGCTAATTGACATTTCAAATTCAGGCTCTTTGTGGATAAGCTCAGAACAATGTACAATCAAAGCCTACCAGAATAACAACCTGGCACCATTTGAAGTCTGTTGGTCTGATTCATGAAAATGCTACAAAAACAGTAAACTTGACATCCTAAAGAAAATATTCATCCATAAGAGTAAATTATGCATACAAATGTGCCACAGGTTCGAGAAATGCTATGTAGATTTGCCAGTTAGGTGGTTCAGGGTGCAGAGGAAGTAAATAAATAATCCTGTTTAATTATTCATTGAAATTCATGTTGCTTTGCCTCCAGCCTTGAGAGTATTTAGAATGCAGCCTGCAAGGGCCTTGCTTATGACTCTTAGTGCTGCGTGGTGAAGTTTTTGAAAATAAGGGCCAGCAAAGAGCCCGTATGTGCACACATATGTCCACATTCACATAAAGATATACCTTTGAAACACATGATATGTTCAATTTGAAAAGAAAAGTGAAAAAGGACAAACACTGTCAACATCATATCCTCTGTTTGTTCCATTTCTCCCCGTCAGATGAAATCTCCAGAGTGTGAAGAGAAGTTCACGCAGAGCTTCAGGCTGCTGAATACACCCAAGCTCAGAAACATGGCACGCAGGGACACAGAGTATTACAAATTGAATCCCAAAGTCTTCTTGAGAATGAGAGAAGGAGAATATCAAACCCGAGAGAAAAAGAGGAGAGCTGAGAAAAGAATAGAGGAGTTGGGAGGAAGAGCTGTGAGGAGACACAGCTGGTGACCCATCCTTGATGATGTCTTTGTTTGATAGAATTATAGCAGCAAATAAAATGATCTTGTCTCTCTTTCAGCTCTCTTTCAACCTGTGTGTGTGTGTGTGTGTGTGTGTGTGTGTGTGTGTGTGTGTGTGTGTGTGTGTGTGTGTGTGTGTGTGTGTGTGCTTGAGAGAGAGAGAGAGAGAGAGGGAGAGAGAGAGAGAGAGGCTTCAGAGTAGAGTCGATCTCTCTCTGACACCTTAACAATATCTGATGTCATCTTTAATGAAAGAATATTTCTGCATATCTGTAAAGACTCAGGTTCCTGCAGAATTCAGAGCATAGCATCAAAATGTTGTTACAAGTGGCTGTGGCTTCTGCATATTAAATATGTGAATCACTGGAGGGGGGCAGATGATTAACAGAATATTGTGAACTCAGGATCTTCAAGCACTTTCACAGTACAGCTTACATTTTGGCAGAGCTACCAGTTTTTGTTAATGCTTATTAGGGAGCCAGATTCTTTCAAATTTTTCGTATCTGTCGGCAGCTAGAAAATGAATTTTAAGATGTGATTGGATTACAATGATAAAATACAAGCTGTGGATTCGGATTTAAGTGTAAGGATTGCACACTTGCAATGTGAAATAATAGCAGGGAGTATTTTGTGACACCTGTGCACCTTCATGACTGAGTAAACTCAAGCTGCATAAAGCTTATTCATATTACACAAATCAGTGTTAGAAAAGGTACTTACCACAGTGTTTTGACTAAAAGCTTTTTATAATTCCTCTTTTGTGATACAACAGTTATCAACATTTTACCTATGCGATGAAGACACCCACCATGACAGAGCATAGGATCACACAAAACACAGGCAGGTATTTCAACCACAGGGGCAGTCTACATACACAGTTTCTCTGTGTATAAAGATGCAGCCAAAAGACAGTACTTTTGGCTGCATCTTTATACACAGAGAAACGCAAAAGCAACAGCATGAGAGGCTGTAAACTTGCAAACCAGGTCTCTAAACGACCCTTCAGTGTTTGTCGTGCACAAGGTTTTTACTGAAAGCTGAATTATTCACAGAGGTCTCCTTCTCTCCAAAACAGACGGACCTGATAATGATTTACAGTAAAAACGCCGGAAAAAGCAGTTTTATGTTGAAAATGACTGTTTCTCCACTGGCCCTCCTTCACTGTTGCTCTGGGGGCTCAGAGCTGACCTGTCGTTAAACGAAGCTCATCCTTTAACTAAAACTCCACATTGTAAAACTGCCGGAAAAACTGCCAGAAAGGAATTTGAGGCAACTTAAAAGGTAGCTGATATCTAGCCTAAAGTTGTCCAAGATCCTTGTTGTTAAAATCCAAAGATAAAGACTGACAACATTTCTCAAATAACCACATCCAGCTCTTTTTGTATGACAAGATGCTTTATATACTAGGAGAAATGTGTCTATCAGAGACTCTCTGAATCAATGACATTGACAGAAGATTAGTAGGAACTGTTAATTGGCACTCGTATCTAATAAAGAAAAAGTTGAGTGTCTGTTTAAATGTGGGGTAACATGGTTTGGCTCGTATGATCAGCTGAATTTGAAGATGGGCAAAGACGGGCGCAGATGGCCTAGTGGATAGGTCGCACACCATGAGGTATGCTCTCGTGCAAGTGGCCTGGGTTTGATTCCGGCCTGCGGCCTGTTTCCCGCATGTCTCTCCCAATTCTCTCCCCCCCTTTCCAGCTCTATCCACTGTCCTTCCTCTATCCAATAAAGCCACAAAGGCCAAAAGAATAATTTAAAAAAAAGAAGATGGGCAAAGAGAGAATCAATGCTGACTCTGTACCATCTGTAAAAGAATTCAAGAGGTTACTTTTGCTTTTTTCTCTTCAGATTGAGGCTACATACCAAAGTGAACACTGTTTGTTTTCCTCGCTGTTTTCAAAAGAACTCTTTTTGGGAAATTCCTGTCTGCACTGGAGCTGGAAACATCTGCATAAGCTTTCCAGGCCAGCGCTCTTTGAACTGTGTACAGAGTGTGTAATAGGAAAATATAAAGTGTAACACATGAATTCCATCAAGCTGTGTAACAAAAAGCAAGATTTTCTTCGAACATGCAAGCAAACCCAACAGAAATGAACAGAGCTAAGTAAACCACTAGCTCACCACAATGTGCAGGAAAGTCACATTTCCCAAAACTTTCAAACTTCTTTTGCAACACAAACCACAAATCAGATTCTGATTTTTGAAGGAATTATGCTGGTCCCAATTAAATACTGTATCCTAGACATTTTATTAAAATAATTCACATTTCAAATAGAAAACATGAGCTTGACTTTAATGTTATGATATCTGGTCTTGTAACAGGATTTATCGAGTATTATAGATCAAATAATCTTATTTGCCTAAACTCTATTACAAATGGACTATAATAAAACATCAAAAGTCAGTTCGACAAACAAAATCTGTTTTACTTTACTCAGGTCACAAAGCCATGCTTAAAAACTTTTTAGGGCAATCAGTTTGCATGTTTCAAGTTAAGTTTACGACTTGGGTTTGCTGTTTACACAGCAACGCCGGCCCCGGCATTTAAGAAACACTCCACTCGCAAGGCAGTTTCCATTTTAGGTGGGCCTAAAAGCCATTCCTGTGTAAACAAGAAGTCAGAATGCAGTGATACATCTGCTTTTCATCCAAAGTGTTGTTGTATAAACGGCCCCTAAGGCTTGTTAAAGAAGGAGACCAACAAGCACCTTTGACGTGTGCAGTTGGCCCCACTGCTGACATGAACAGCTACATTTATTTTTGAAACATGTAACAGTTCACAACTTCAACTGATACAGTATTTCCAAATAAATAAACAAAACTACTTAGATAACGTTGTGATATTTGTTTATTCAAGCTGACCTCACAATGCAAATACTTGAATAACAATATTGGCAGCCACCTGTCAATTGATCCAACCTCAACATCTTTACAATTACATAACAGAATGTAATACAAGACCACTACCAAGAGAAAATTTCCACAACAAATACTTAAATGTCATAATGTCATGAATATGTTTAATGTATTTGTAACTTTAGCAAAGTTAAAGACAATTCTGTGCTTTTCAGTATTCACTGTTGCAGCTGGCTATGTTGATCACACACAAAACTGCACTGACGTTCAGGCCTGCTTCCAACTCCTTGCATTTCATCTCAGATGCTGCGGGGCCTGAAGGTGGAAGAGGGGATTGTTTTGTTGCCAACAACCACCCCAGCTCGACAATAATGAGCTCTGCAGACCCTGAACCTGACCAAAGCATGAAGTTATCTTGTAAAAATAACAAACATGACTTTCAGTGTGGTCAGAGCATCATGTGCTGTTTCAGAGCTTTAGGATTAACTTAGAGAAGCAGAACAAAAATGCTAATCAAGCTGTGAATCACCACTTGAAATCAGAAACTCTACCACATATCTCTGGATGGGGGATGTTTATTCATGACAGGTGAGTTATGCGCATTAGGCACATCCCTGCAGGGAAACAGAGCTTACACAACCAGGCCGTTTAACTCTCAGCTCTATGATGATACTTTTAGAGGGCTGTTCAAAGAATTCTGTGTCCGCTGGTTAGAATGTGGACAGGTTGATTTAAAATGGCTACTGCATGTTAAGCCACACATTGGGCTGGAAATCAAAAAGGCTTCATGTTTAAGCACAGACAAGAGCGATTGTATGCAAATCCCTTCTACACAATGAACCTCTCTGCTTTCAACAAACACAAGCTCAACAATAAATAAGCACTTGAGTAAAGAACTAGTGTTCAACATCTTTCATTAATCTCTTCCATCTCTGACAAGTCATCATTTGGATTAGCCTTGATGTAAGCTTGCTTTACACAGCTATAAATATGAAGCTGCATTTCAAACAGTTGCCTGGATGCAAAAACCATCATTCACTTTGTCTCTGCCCTGTGGTGGCTGTAATCATGATGACACAGTAATGTGGCTGCATCCGTTTTCCTTTCACCAGGGCTAAATTGCTGTTTGTGGCAATAAGACGGCTTCTATTCCCAGAGGCCACAGTTAGTCTGACTGACTCGCATTGTCTTACTGTCGGATTGTAGTGCAGGGCACAAACACTGTCACCAAACTCCCCCTCCCTTTCACACACACACACACACACACACACACACACACACACACACACACACACACACTTTCTGTGTTTTCAGAGCTATTAAATTTTATCTGAAAACCTATACAAGGCTACAGAAAGAAAAGAGATGTGAGAAAAAGACGGAAAAGGGAAGAGAGACACACAGAGAGACAGAGGAGAAAACTCTGATTCTTCTGAAGCTCTGATCGATACTACCAGCGTGTGTCTGCAATGCACGTTGCCAGCACAAAGGAGGCCCCTATTGATTTGCTCCTATATTTCAATCACAAAAACTGGGTTCTCAACCCCTTTTTCCTTCTTTGCTTCTATGAATTTCCAGCCTCTCACTAAACAAAGACGAGAATGCCAAATGTCAAGCTTAAACATATTTGAAAAAAACTCCATCTTGTTATGCCAAGACAACAAAAGACGTGTTTGTGTTAGCAACTAGGACATCCTTAGCATGGTAATGTTGTTTCATGTGGGTTTCTGAATGTTGCTAGCCGATGGCTGTTATCCTCTCTTGGGTACTTGCTGTGTGCCTTTATCTTCACAATTCAAAAATATGTCAAGAGGTAAGAAAGCAGTTCAATTGGCACAGTAAGATTCAGAAATAAATCTTGTATTTTCATGGCAATTAAACTGTGAGTCTTCTCCTGCAGTGTGTAAAAACACACAGGTGGTCTACAGGTGGATGATTAGAATGTAGGAGAAACCCACCTGAGGGTCAAAGCTAATAGTATAATGGCACATTTAACATTTGTTCAGATACCTACAGGGGCCTCTCGCTGCAGCAATGAATTAACCTCTGGAGTAAGCGTCCAAGTGTGTGTCAGTGTGTGTAGGTGCATGTGTGTACAATACAAGCTGTGCATGTGAACTGCTGCTGTGTGAGCACAGTTCCACTTATAAATCTCACGTGCTAGTTGTGCTTTGTTTGGAGTCTTTTAGAGGAAATGGATTCATACAAGATTCAGTGAGAGAATGATGAGCTCCCTCAGGTTTGGAGAGAGCAAGAGAGAGAGAGTTAAACAGACAGACAACTGAGATGATGTGATGGTGGAAAGAAAGCAAAGTAAGCAATAAAAATGTAAAAAGATTCATTTCTCTACAGACGTTACAGCTGCCGATGAGAGAAAAGGGGGAAGGGAATGGATTAAGTAGTATTACGGTCCTGCAGTGGAATATCTTCGTTTATTCTGGTCAGCAAAGCATATTTGCAAATGTGTCTGCCTCCCACAGTGAAATCTGCATCACAACAGGACAGTACATGCCTCCGTATTGTGATTTCCAAATCAGCCATCTGAATCCAAGCCAGAATGAGCTCTTTAAAACCGTCTGTCTGTGGAAAGTATGACTGAGTTTTCTCTGCATTATAGTGACAATAGTATTTTTCCAGAAAGGCAGGCCTGACATTGTTTAAATTCAACACATAGCAGGAAATAACACTCACACACTTTGAATGAGATATAACAAGATTAAAAGCAACTTCCTCATTGAATTCTGACTGGAATAGTCATGGCAGAATATCGAATTGAAAGCTGTAAAAAAGAAAATCATCAACAAGAAAACCTAAATAGATGAGGTGATATTGATGAAAATTTTTAACTATGGCTTGGTTAGTTTCAAAAATAAATGAGCTGAATATAGATGCATGAGATATAGTTCCAGCGGTAGGCATCAACAAGTCACCCTGCATGAGCAAATAGGCAGGCACACAGCCGGCTTTTTAGATGAAAATAGACAGCAAATTGATACAATCAAATCCGAGCAGCCTCACCACCATAGGAGATGCAATTTACCCCCTTTTTCATGATGGAGTCAGGATTTGTGTTTCTATTTTCTTTTATGGTGCCATCGTTTCCCAAACTGTTTCTTTTATGTGCCTTAGAGCCTGGTGAAAAATGGCAGAGACGCTGTATATCTTTCAGCACCAAGGCTAATCTGCAGCACACACACACTCTTTTATATGTTGCTGTACACGTCATCGTGGTTGCACTCAGTCATTGGCTGCGTAAAACACAGAATGGCAGCAACTGTGAAACAAACAAACTCTAGTAGCACTTGGCTTATGAATTTTTAACAGCAAAAGGTGCAATAACAATGTGAATGTGGGTAACATTGTGAATCATTGAGATGAGCTCGAAAGCATCACTGCTTTCCTTTGTATATCAATGCAGAGTTTAAGCTGTACCAAAGCAGCTGAGTACAAGGCACCATACTTTCATACACATGCATGTTTAAGGTATAATCAGGGGGGGAAATATCCTTATTCTAAACACAAAAACTGATATGTGGAAATTTCTGTTACTTTTTTGAAAACATGGATGAATCCCAATGAGGTTTTCCAGAACGTCGTGTAGAACGGATGTTTTGTATTCATACAGTATGTCAAGAAATGATCTTTGGTAAAACCCAATCACAAAACGTCTCATCTTGGCTAGTGTAGTTTGATCAATGCCTCTGTGTTAGCAAGGAAGTGAAGTTGTTAATTAAACCCCAGAAAAAGGGAAAACCTCTGATTAATTAGCAAGTTGAACCTCTATTACTCTTTACCAGGTAGGCCCCTCCCCTCTCTTCGCCTCCCTGCCTCTCCTCGCTCTCTCTCTCTCTCTCTCTCTCTCTCTCTCTCTCTCTCTCTCTCTCTCTCGCATCATTTTTTTTTTTACCTCCTCCCTCTCTCCTTCAGAGTGTGTGTATGGAGTGTACCCCTCTCTCCTCTTCCTTCTCTTTTGCCTACTAATGAGCCATGAGATTGACAGCTGGATTACTGGGCTGGTTTGTAATCCTTTAATTTCTCCATTTAAGATAATCACCCTCTGGATGGAGCAGTGGCTACAAACAGACACAAACAAAAACACACACACTCACACAATGCGCAACACATCCTGCATCCCTATATATAAAAATAAATGCCTGTTTACGCATTAAACAAAAAGGAACAAGAGAAAATTACAAAACAAAAGCAGGCAGGCACCCTGATCAAATATAGATTCTGGGCTGAATTAATCCACAGGACAAGTGGAGCACAAGCTGCTCTCTGGCGGGGGCCCTTTTTGATATTAAAGTTTGGAGAACAAAGGCATCTTGACAGTGTAGTCTTTTAATTAAGGAGATAGAATAGCAAAAGCCCTGTGGCTTCAGAAATGACTATACAGTACAATACAGAGCGGCCCTCTGGAGATGCATTTAGCTGCAGCTTAAAAGGATCTATGTGTTGAGTCGAGCTGAACATAAATCATTTTGATTGGCCCATGTTTTTCATCTCCTCCAGAGCTGCAGACTGAGAGTATGGGTGTCAGAGAACATGTGAGGTCAAGTGGCAACACAAGGTCAAACTCCTTGGCTGTATGTCATTGATAAAGTGAAGAGCTACATGTCACTTTGAGCCCATGACTCAGGGATGAGGACCAGGTGGGGAAGGACAACAAGGAGGCAGAGCCGAGGAAGAAGGCAACAATGACAGTTGGAGATTCTCACAGATCCTTGGAGCTCATCACTCTGTTACAACGCCATAAAATCTGAACATAAAAAATGCATTACTGTGCCGAGAAGAATTAAACTTTAAGTCTGGTTCAAACAAAAAGAGCAAGCCTGCAAAAACGCACATTTCTGTTGACATGCTGGAGATGGTGTAGTGTCGAGTTGTGCTTCTTAAGTGCAAAACAAACCACTTCAAAGTAATGATGCACAAAAACACTTCCATGAGCACAGTCCTCATCAGGGGGAGTGATCTGGCACAGGGTAACATTACAGTATTGTGATCACTTTGAGTATGGATAAATATTGTGTTTTTACATCATGGTGGCTGATTCCACCAAACCTTTGAGGTTTAAGGAATTCTTGTTAACTGTATTTACAAAAAGTCTGATACACAGTCATTTTCAGTGTGGCCTCTGACTGACGAGACGGATGAGACTGAAATTTTCCCTGTCAGACAGGAGGCAGGGCCAGCAGGCAGGACGCTTCTTAAGTCATGGTATGATATTCACAACACATCCAAGATGGGGCGTAAGGCAGAATCTATCTCTGTATGAAAGTTTCTTGACAATACATTAGTGCTTTGTGTAAGAAGTACAAGTAAAGTAAAAACAAAAGAAAGACAATAAAAATAATGCAGACAAGCAGTGCAGCTCAATGAGCAGCTTCATCACATGTAGATTGTCTCAGATGCATGACGTTAATGTCCTGTCCCCTCCATCAAAGTGAGATTTCACCTGCTGCATCCTCACATTGGTTCACCCTAACTTCTTGTGGTGATTGCACCTTAAGGTTGGCTAGAGAAAGTGAATGGATCTGCAGGATTTCAGAAAATGAAACAGGCAGGTCCATCTGTTGTGCAAGGTTACTTCTTTGCATCTCCACCTTAAGTTTGTTCTAATGCCTTTCTATGCATCCTTTCAATATTTGTGGGCGTATTTTTTCCTACACCCTGCCCGTTGCAGTTTTTCTGATCAGTTTCCTGTTTGCCCTCTCTCTTGCTCCTTAAAATAAAATGCTGCCTGGTGGGTAAACTGGCTTTTATAAAATCCACTCACTGTCATGACAGTAGATACTGTTGCACAGTGCAGAGTAAGAGGTGTTTGGTCTTTGTCAAATGCCAGCATCTGATTGACAACATTCCCCGTGATTGACCAAATTCTTAACGACCTTTGATCTCTCATTGAATAGTTGTTTACATCCAAAGGGTAAATTGACGCATAACCTTTGTGGCTAAAATTTTTTTAGCTGTTTAAGTAAGGCTTTTGTGGATACAGACTCTCACCAAGGTGACATGCCCATTATAACAGGTCTAGACGAGCTGCATGGGATCACTATAGATGGATAATTGAAAAAACAATTCCGTTAGTCTTTCAGGAAAAAAATCTTTCCCTGGCTCTGAGCTATTCAAAAGTTTGAAAAGCGAAGAAAATAACGAGATAATTCAAACTCGGCTTGTTTTCATTGTTGCAGCAACAAACAAGGTTTGCAAAAAGCTCTTATGCGACTCCATTTAGTTCCTTTTCTGAAAGTGCAGCCCACCCTTTTCTTTTTGGTTTGAATAACAATCATCTTCCAAATAATCCACCTAAATGACTCTTAAGAGTTTATTGTCATGACATTAGAAACAAGAAGGATAACATGCCAATGAATAATTAGAGCCGAGGAAACAGTAGTTTAATACTAAGAGCCTGATTTGTATTCAGATGCATGTAAATCCTGCCAACCCAGAGGAGGAGGGGGAGGGCTTTGTAATGAACTGGTGGATTCTGGGTTACACTTACAGCTGAGAGGTGAAACAGAGGTCTCTCAGTGGGAAAATGGTTCATTTCTGCACTGCAACAAAAAAGCCAATATGGTCTTAATCGAGGCCACCGATCATTAGAGTGCACTGAGATGCAAAGCACTGATACACATTGATTGTGCACGGGATGCTCAATTAGAAAAAAAAAAAAGGTTTTCTATAATGGATGCAAATAAAATTCACTGACTACAAGGTCATTAATGTTAGGAGAAATGTTTATTTCTTTAAAAGACAGCTTTTTGCTACTTCAATAGTTTATGAAAAGCTCCATTGGGAAGGTTAAGCCTTAATCAGGAGGCAGCTTCAAAGAAATAAGATAGACACACCACTTTAAACTTTGTCCATGAATTTTTTTTCTGAATCTGCCCTTGTCTCAACACCAGGAATACAGTACTTAGTCTCCAGTTCCCTATCCAACAGTCTCTTTCTTATCCGTTAATCCCTCACCAAGGACTCTCTTTTTTGGCTTACACCATCAAAAGTGCCTCGTTTTTTTTTTCCTTTTCTCCTTTATAATCACTGCATGATTTAACCCACAGCCGCCAGCCCTTGCAGATGCAGGCTGCGATCTGATCATATCACAGTTCGCTCTGTTTGAAGGTCAGAATTCAGGGCACAATTAGCTCACCTCTATTTTGTCAGGAAAAGTGGATTTACTGCATAATCGCACCCAGTGGAGTGCAAGCAGAGACTGTGCTCTTTCAAAATGCAGCAACTGAGTTTGCCTCTGACAGCTTCCCAATGTCTGTGCGAAGTCAGGAGATCAGGATGAATCACACCTGTCTCACAGTGGGCACCATTCAGGGAAGCTGTGGGACTAGCTTCATTGTTATAAAACTCTATGAGAGCACATGTCATGACCCAGTGACCAAGCATCAGACTAAAGCTAATACCAGAACACAGCAAGATAAGCTAGCATCAACTAATAAAATTCACATGGAAGCACTGACAAGTGGCAGTAATATTTCTGTCTCCCGTCGATCAAAACCTCTTTTTACTTACTTCCCCCACTGAGGAAATGACTACAAAACAGGATGAAAAGCATTGTGCCGTGGCATGTACTATATCTTGGGTGGCTTGCTTGATGGAATTGGCTCAGCATGTATGTCATGTTATGGAGGGTTTGAGGGATACAGGAGTGTAGCCTGGGTTTGGTAAGAAGGCAGGAGAGATAAAGAGAAATGATGTGGCTCATCTTCTGCACCTGTATTCTATCAGCTCACCACAGACTGCAGGCCCTGGCTGCACAGATGAAAGACTCTCTGGAGGACAAGAGAGACGTTCGTGAGTCAGAAGGAAAATGGCATCCCGCTTATCAAATGCCTGGAAACATAATCCCCCCACCACCACCCACCCACCCCCATAGACACACACACTCTTTAGTTCTCAGGTCTGGACGTACTTATGAAAGCCCTGTCACTTTGGATAGCAGGTTAGGAGTCAGAAGTTCCTTCACAGCGCAGCAAACGCCGAGCTGGCTGTTTCAAAGCAGATATGGCTCCACGCCAGATTTCCCTGCTGTCGTCTAATTGGGGTCATATTTCGAGTCATTTTGAATGTGTAACTTCTAGAGATGGAATTAAACAGGAAGAAATCCAAGCTGAAAGCACATCCCCAATGAAGACATTATCCTCCTTAAAATTAATCTTTTAGATCAAAGATCCACTATAGGCTGTTTTTGTTCCCTGCACACACTGCAGCGAGTTATACAGAAAAACCAACTTGTAGATTAAGAACACACTGGGATGATAGAAGTAATGAACAGACAGTAAATTTTAGATTATTTTCGCACTGAGTAAGTTGATCTCCTGATTCAAAAGTCAACACTGTGAATGAAAGTATAATAAAGGAAACAAGTTATTTCTATTTGAAAAGGCAGTGTGAACTGAAGGTGACAAAATCAAGGCTTTGGGAAAATAAATGATTTATTTGTTTGAGGGAAAACATCTCCCGTGTTGCTCTGGGCAAGACAATTTTAACTTTATCATCATCATGTTTTATCTCATATAATGAGAACAAAGTGGCTCTCCGCTGCTTTTTCTATGGCCCTTCATTTAAAAAACAGATTTACTCCTCAGAACAAGGTTTCTGCAATCCAAATATTCATCAGAGTCATTTTCTCTGACTAAAACTTGGCAAAATAAGCAGTCAAGCAGGCATCTATATCACTCAGGGAAGTCTCTTTCTCTGTCTTTTTTTTGCAGCAGAGAAGACCAAAGATGATACTCACGACAGCTAGTTTTCTTCAAACAAGTACTGACAGTAATGCTGTAAAACTTATCTGACTGCAAAGGCAGTAGTAACATGAAAAAGAGATATTAAAACCTTTTGTGTGTGTAACCACACAAAGGTTGTGATGTTCTGATTGTTTGTAGGCTGTTTGCTTATACCTGCAGCTACTTTAACAGCTTGTGTGTGCGTGTGTGTGTGTGTGTGTGTGTGTGTGTGTGTGTGTGTGTGTGTGTGTGTGTGTGTGTGTGTGTGTGTGCGCGCGTGCGTGCGTGTTTACAAGTAGCATATTTCTCTCGTAACATTACCAAATACAGAGTGGTCAACTGTGATGCCATTAAACAGGAGCATTATCAGCAAGCTGACCCTGGACTGTTTTTTTTTTTTGTTCATTAAAAAGCTGTTGTGTGTGGATATTTTTAGTCCCACAACGACACAGACTTTGCAAAACTTTGACACTTAGCAAAAATTAGTTCAAGTGTATAGTTCAAACATAGGTCAAGTCCCTGACTACAATTTGGTCACCCTAAAACGTGGCAATATTGTATCAACACCCAAAAAGGCGCATAGAGAAGTGTAACAAATGCATGCTTGTGATGGCCTCGGCAAATACAGAAAAAGACAGAAGGACTGCTTTAAGTCATCAAACGTGTGCCTGAGTGATCCAACTGTACATGAGCAGGTCTGAGAACAATTACTTATACTTAACATAAACAAACATCTCCAGCAAGTCTCAAGTGAGCACTTGTTTCATTGTCAGAAAATTACTTGTTTATCATTTCTTCTACTCAATTTTCACATTCTGAACTATGTTTACCCGTATGCACATTTTCAGAACTATCAACTAAGCTTGTTTGTGCCTTGATTATCAAGTGAGTAGACTTAAAACACCATTTAACATGTTGCAATATAGCACTCTAATCACCATCCTAAAACTTCCACAAATGTCGCTGCACTAACTGAAAGTGACTCGAAAAGACACCATCCTGACTGAAGTATATTTCAGATCAGTTCCTTTTGTGCTGTGGCCTCATCTCCATCTCAAGTCCGTGTTCGGAGGTGTCTGTTCCGGCTCTTGGAGCGAGGTGATGGTTTGCACAGCCATGTGCAATCACTGGAATATTTCTTTTCATGGCTTATCTGCCCACAGCGGGAATCTGCACGGACCGCGATTTGAGGCCCGGCTGTCTGCTTGCTTCTGTGCCTCAGCCTCCCCCTCCAATCCCGAGCCAGCACCCAGACAAACATCTCCATGGAAGCGTGCGATGATTTATTCAGCACAACTTAGCGGCAGCCCTGAGATTTGTCAGTTAGTTAAACAAAGGTCTTTTATGGTCAACCACAAAGCCCTAACACCCTCTTTAACCTATAAAGCCAGCCAAGAATGACCAAAGGGAGAACTGAATGATGCATTACATTTCAGATCTGACCTTTCAAGTCCTGACTAGAAACTTCACTGTTCCTTCAGGTAATAATGTAAAAGGATAAGGCTTTGTTTTAGAAAAGTTTAGTATATGCACAACTTTGTCTTCATTTATCTAAATCCAGCCTCTCATCATTTCTCAAGGCTTTGGTATTCAATCATTTTATTTTCTCCACTGCCAGGTGAAAGCTATCTTCAAGGCTTTGACAAGTTGGAGCAGTTATTCCCTGACTGGGTGCTGAGTGGTGAGGTCAAAACACAAACAGAATCTCAGAAGTGGCCTCAGTTTAAATTGTGTTACACAAAATATGTGAATGTGTCTTGAAAAAAATAAGTGCACATTTTTGCTTAAGCTGATGAAGTTTTACCATTTAGGGTCTGATGTCTACACTAAAATGACACAACTCAGTACGGCTGCTGTTGAGGGAGCACTTTATTTGAAATGAGCCCCAGGTGGGTTTGGGTTGTCAAGTAGTTATGGCGCAAACATCTTCCAAGCAATGTCCATGTCCTCATTAGTTTATTCATCTGAGGGAGGGGGCAATGTGCACACAAAGGTTGACCAATACATTGAGTGCAAACAATAATTGCTGGACAGTGTCTCAGGCAGGGCAACACGATCACACCAGGTCAATGGCTGTTTCAGCACTTTCCATTTAAGACTCACAGTGAAGTCAGATTAACCACTTTTAAAATAGATTGGGGGCGGGGGGGGCTGCTAAATGACTCAATGTTGTGAGGTTGTGCAGTGTGCTGGCATCTTTAGACTGAATTTGCGCAGGGAGCACACTTTCTCTTTCAGCGACAGAGTGCTGGAGTATGATATTTTCACAACACAGATGAATAAAGGCATCAATTCATGAGTCAAAGGTACAGCCAAGGCCTCATGTGGTTGATGTAAGAGTTTAATCCTACTGTTACAATGGCAGAGAACTAATGGTGGCAAGTACTGTACATGACATCAGAGACTGACAAAAAGCATCATCTCTAACCGTGTCACAAGCCAAAAAGATGGAAAACTGGCATCAAGAAAAGCATTGTAAAACAGGTCTCATTTTCAATTATATAAAACTGATTTAATAATATAAAGCCACATAAAGTATAAAGCAAATTGATCAACCTCTTCTCCATCTTTGTGCCCTCACATATCTCTATTGTCAACATTTCAACGGTCAATCTCAATTTATACAGCATATAACTACAACAATGTTATCTCATGATGTTTTCTAAAAGCACTGCTAATGTTATGTATCATTAAATATTAAAGATATCTAACACATAAGACTGACAATATGTACAAAAAATATAAATATAAACCACACTGAGGTGCAATAATACTTTTGTGGAACTAAACCAAGTAAAACTCCCTGGTTACAAAGTGCCCATTTTGACACAAACATAAAATAAGTCTTCGAGTGCTGTTGGGCTCAAAATCAAATTGATCAATATGTTGCCGAGCAACAGTAAATGCAAAAACTGGGAACGGTGTACAGATTCTACCTTCTGCTAAACACCCATGATACTGAAAATTCATTTCCTTTGGGAAACAGTGCAAAGAAAAGCAGTCATGGCACTATAATAAAACTCCAGTTTGACCTTTAAGAATTCAAAATGTTACATATACAACCAGCGGTTTACATCTACAGCAACAAGAACACAGTTCTTACATTTTTAATTAGCTCAGACTGCTGATAGTCACTTTGCCATCAGCACATCACACAGTCACTTCTTACACTACCCACACGCGATCAACATAATAAAAAGAGGAAAAACATCTCCTCCTTCTTCCTCGGCATGGAAAGAGCTGCACTCCACACATTGTTCAGGGTCTGGAAACAGAGGCCCGCTTCACACTGCACCTGCTTTGCCACAGCTTTTCAGCTCTTTCCCCATCGCTCACTGTCCGTCTCTCGGGGGAGACCGCAGGCACCACAGCCCACAGCGGTCCAGCCACCCCTTATAGCCTGCCCTGGTTCATCCCAGACCCTCCCTCATCTCATCCCCTGCACATTCATTTTCTGGGAAAGTGACAGTTTCAGGTTATACATATTGTGGTGTTAGTATTAAAGACTTCCTCCCACTTAGCAGATAGAAAACAGCCTGTATAAGGCTCGCCCCTGCACATTCATCATTGCCCGAGGACTTAAGCTTCTGTAGCACAGATCCCTCTGAGTGGCCAGTTGGGAGGACAGCGCTCCTCTTAGATTGATTTTCACAAAGAACAAACACATAGACAAAATGAAAGAGTGACACTGGAAGCAAAGGTAATATGGGATCAGAGCCAGAGCCGATGTTCCACATAAGCTCTATCAAATTGATGCAGCCCAGCTTTGCTGTAACCTTATTGTAAATGAAAGTATCAGCTGCTATTATGTACACAGGAACGTGTCCAGTTTGTGCACCACCCCATGAGACACATCCACATATCAAACACACATAAATACCAAGGAAGAGGAAAAATATTTTATCTATCTAGACACATCATCTCCCTCTGTTAACATTGTTTGGGTCAGTAATGATGCCTCAGCCCATTTCCAAACAAGCAGAAACCTTGAGCTCCTGAGCCCCCTCAGGCATATTCACTCCCCACTGACCGGCTGCACCGTCCTTGTCAGCCTCCTAAATAACAAAATAACCTCCAGAATAATTCAATTGTTTTGCTCACAGCCAGAAAGTGCTCAAACAGCTGTTACAATGAGGATACCATTTCCTCACAGCAAATAGCATTTCACATAACAACAGGCAAATATTTGGCTATAAAAGCAAAGTGTCAGGGGAGAGCTTAGCTTATTATCTGCAGTTATTTAGATGTTGCATGAGAGTGTCAGTAAAAGTGAGAAGCAGGGAAGAAAGATGAAGCTCCCAGCCATCTAAGTAACCAAGAAGGGATATCAAGCTGGACTTTTATATCAAAAATCCAAAGCATTTGTATAAAAAAAACAAATTGCAGTACTTCTTAATCACACATTCGAGGCTCAGAGGTTTGATCTTTGTTAATGTAATGGAAACATACACCAGCCAAATGGTAAATGAAAGATTTTTTCCCCCTACAACAATATTTTTTTACCTGCCAAAAAACAAGACCCCTAAAAGAAACTGCAGCATTATTTCAAATGGCAGGAGATGAACCTCGCAAGAGATTCACTACATTTCCGGCTCTCAAAATAAATGAAGCGAATGAAAACAAAATTGAATTCCTCTGAAAAACAGAAGGAATAAAAGGGCTGGAAAATGTATTACAAAGAACAGTGGAAATAAAATGAAAGTTTTGGGCTTCCAGCTGCAAACAAGTCTGGAAGCAGCAGGCCATTTAAATGAGTCTGCCTACTGCTTAGTCAATCAAAAAGAGGAGGAAGTGTATTGTTTTATTTCACCGCAACCGGTGTAATGACGGTGTTCATTGATCAGTGACACTTCATATTAAATGACAACTCTTGAGCAGAATGCATTTCACACCTGCTGCCACGTCTAATTTTCTCACACTGCACATTTTATACCACCCAAGCTACATCAAGATCGGATCTTTACACTCATGTATCTGCATTTATGTGCTCAAGATGAGCTACTTTAACCAAACCGATGCAACCCGAGAGTCTTCTGAAATGCTTCAGAAATGATGAAGGGCCACTCACAATATTAAATGTCCTCCTACACACATACATAAACACACTCTCCCTTTTTCCTAGACATGAGGTGGGAGACAGATCCAAGCAGGGAGGAGAAAATATCATCAGTGGGTAAATAAGATCCAGCGCTGACAGACTTACCTTTGAGAATGCTCTGTCCGTGCAGAACGTCTCTTGGGACAATCACTGTGTAGAAATTCTGGGAGAAGCCGGGTCTGCACGGGGCTTTGAGGGGCTGGCCTGCCTTACTCCCCTGAGGAATAAAACAGACGGCCTCTTAAGCATTGGCAAATTGACTTGTGGCCACAGGGTCATAAGTTGGCCTCACAATCTTTTCAGGCAGATACTGAACCTCACAGTCTCTCTGGCTCCACAAAGAGGTTTACTGCAGACAATACCATGCAGCATACAGTCAGAGACAGAAAATCCACACCGAGGGCTTCATACACCTGCTTTTACTCCCTCAAGAGGTTATGTGAGCCTCACATGAGACCAGCACGAAGCAAGAGTGATTCAAGTATCTTTATGATGGCAGTCCTCCTCCTCATCATCATTATCCTCATTATCACAATCATAGTTGGTGACACTCATGAGTTTTTGCCATCATCAGAATTCAATTTAAAAAAATCAGAGTGCAAGTAGTGATAGATACAGAAGAAAGACAACTCCAGCAGACGTATTTGTAGGAGCTTGCAGGGTGTGTGCGTGCGAGAGACAAGGAAAAGAAACGACAGAGGTTTAGATTACAGTTTATGTCTAGTTGCAGGTGCAAAGCTCCTACATACTGCACTGTCAAAGGATGCTTCACATACATGACTATCTTATAGTTAAATAAAGAAACATTTCATGAACAGCTGAGCTCTCATCTCAAGCCTCATCATAAACTCAATTAATCAGCTGCCACAAATTTATGAATCTATATCTGATCATACAGCATAGATTACCTAAGTTTGATAATACTGTTAGGTAACACACTCTGAATTTTGGAACTCCTTCTTCTTTGAATCACCTAAGAAACAAAATAATTACTATGCAACTGAGCCATCGGTTCCGGAAACCTAGAACTGAGAGGTACCGGTGCGTAAATGTGTAAACCAAGTTGATCGCAGCCAACAAAAAAGAAAAGCTCATCCACAAACCGCTGTCCTCTGCACTGATGTACTGCAGTTCATCTAGAGTATGAAGAGGTTCATGAACAGAGTTCCAAGTGACTCTTTATCCACAGTTAAACAAAAATATTCTTGACCTTAAATGCCGTTATATTTGCTCGATTACACGCTTCATGTTGCCTTTAGCGCAGCGCTGCGGGGGGAAAGTGAGCCTCCGTCAGCCACTTTCAGAGGCGCAGGCAGCGCGATTCCTAACATTGAGCACTACGGCAGTGCAGCACTTTCGCTCTACAGTAAACCGAAAAGACAAAAATTAACTCATCTTACCGAGGATGCGCCCACGAGGAGAGTGCACGCCAGGATGATGCAGGCAACGTTCATCTTTCCAAACCCGCGTGTTGGATAAGATGAGGACAAGTGGAGTCTTCCTCGCCGACAACAGCTCAGTAATTCCCGGAGCCCTGGTTCCTCTCCTCGGATGCTGAGTAAGAGACCTTCCTTACTTGTCTGGCGCAAAAGTGCCGCTGAGACTGAGATGCTGAGCTCCGTCCAGAGGAAGCCGGTGCCCATTGGATGACAGCGTCACTACAACCCCTCCTACCGCCCGGCGGAGCAGCCACAGGAGAGAGTATCTGCGCTTCAGATGGCTCACTGCGATCACAGCCGGTACACTTCTGGGATCTGTGGGTAGAAAAAAATGCATTTTCCGGGCTATTTAGATTCATATTTTAACTTCAAATGCAGCAAAGGCGGGTCTGGCTGTGTGAGTGACAACCAACCATCCGAGTCTTTTCATGTGTCCATCAGCCAACTGGAGTCTATTTCACACCCCAGTTCTCCCCTCTGCCACTGATCCGCGGTATAAGTGCGCCAAGACCTGCAGTTATTAGCTTTTTATTAAAGCTGCTATGATAGAGCACTGTGGGATAAGCCCGTGATTGTGAATGTGAGCTCAAGATGAAATAAAGTCCAAGGAATGATCAGCCTGTTTGATGAGCTGCAGGAAATGTGCACATTTTGCCGAATCATTAGGTTCAATGTTCAGTCTTAATTACAGGTGAAAAGTTTGGTTTCTAGTTAATAAATTGTATCTTATATGAGAAGTTTTCTCTCATAATGTTACTTTATCACTCTGCCAAGACAGAGATATAGTGAGAAGCTTATTATTTTGCAGGATATCTTTGTTGAGCTGTAAAAGATACAGTAAGTTAATAATCTATTCAGAGTTTCTGTGCAGTGGTCTGAGTTCAAACCTGGTGGGGGGGAAAAAGTGAATTGCGCCTTTAGCTGGTCTCAGAATTTAATAATGTTGGCATTTGTGAAACCTCAGATCAGTGACACAATTTCCACATCTGAGGGGTCATGACAATTTAATCCCATCAAAAGGAAAAGGACAGTGCTGCAGTGTCAATCAGCTCAGCCCAGTGTGTGCCCTGTCCCTGCTGTTCACTGTGCTGCTACATTTCCACCACCAACTCCTTCAATATTCAAACAAATGCCTCTGAACTGTTTTTTTTTTCATTTTCCTTCCTTTGAATGGTATCTTCAAAATAAACTGCTGGAGGTTGATAATTAAGAAGTACTTCTAGTCTAGATGACTGCAGCTTAGTGGGTGTTTCAGTCCACAGGGCAGGATTTCTTTAAGGTCAGAGATATCAGTAATACGCTCCACTCATCTCTCTTCAGGGTGTTGTGCTTCTGCTTTTATAACAGCCAGGAAAACTTGGCAGAGGGACTGTGTGACAAGGATTTAAAGCTCA
This sequence comes from Thalassoma bifasciatum, assembly GCA_008086565.1. Lineage (NCBI taxonomy): Eukaryota > Metazoa > Chordata > Actinopteri > Labriformes > Labridae > Thalassoma > Thalassoma bifasciatum. Next base: position 625,344 of record RPOG01000012.1, on the reverse strand, counting down.
TGCCTTGTACGATAAACAATGACTAATAAATAATGCCACTACTCTTTATCAGTCACTGTCACTTCCTCACATGGGAGCGGCTGCTGACAGGAAGGACGGTTCAGAGGGAGAAGAAGAGAAAACGTCTGTGTGCTGAAAACAGCACTTCCTCACATAGAAAAGACTCCCACCCAACACCGCAACCACATTCCCCTGCAAGCACTGAACGCCATGCACATGCTGTCTTAACTTTTAACCTAATTAGCGACAAAAAAGAACAGTGGAAAAAGTGGCCTGATGATCCCCCCCATAGTCCATGTCTGCGTCTGCTGCACAAACAATGATATTCATTAAATGATTGTTTTGCTGGGGTAAAAGCTCACGGAGGGGTCCAGCTGATTCCCAGCTCACTGAATTCATCTTGGCTTAAAGGTATCCTGCCAGTTTCAGAAAGCAAGTAAATTATTCCACTCAAGTATTGAACATGTCTATAATAAAAATACCATCTGGGCACTTGAAGTAAATTGGTTTAAGGCCGTCCTGAATAATTAAACAAATCTTACAAAATGGCTCCCAGTTCTCTTTTTATTCGAGTAGTAAGACATTACTGAATCTAAAACCATAAAATTGCCTAAATAGACTGTCGAATGCTTCTTCTTATTTGTTACGTCATGATTTGACATTTCTCTACCAGCGGTGAAGACTTAAACATGCCTCCCCCGTTTTTTTCTCTTTTTCTCCCTGCTCCTTTTTATTCACTTTGTCGGACTTTATAAACCACATTTAATAATTGACAGTATTGTCTTTCATATTTTTTCTGCGAATTCAAAGCAGTGCCAACAATTGCTGTCCATTACAAAATCACAAATTTTATAAAGGTTCACTGGGAATTAAATAACCTTGCTCTGATTAAGTAGATGTAATTAATACCTGATCACCCAGGTTTGACATCAGTTTCATATTTAAGAAAAATTAACTATATGATATTGATTTTTCATGATACAATTGTTGTTCAGCTTTGACCAGTTTGTCATTGTTCACACTTCTGCATTTCACTGGTTTAAAAGTGAAAGTGGCTCTTTAGTGAATGAAATGTCCCATCAGTCAACCAAAGCTTGGTTTAAACAACATGTGCCAATCTGTTTGATTGTTTTTTTTCTTTTTATTATTTTACTGAGACAGAGCAGTAAAATACATACCCCTCTTTGTGTGATTATTCACCAACAACCCAAAACTTTTAGACATGTGTGACAGAGTTTGACATGGTTTCAATCTCTGTAAAAAAGTTTCATCACTTATTTATGCAAAGGAAACTCGAAATAGTTGTTTACTCATACAGTATGAATTAATTTCCTGTTTTATCAATATTTTATTGCGAGTAACTGATAATGCTGCAAGGCTCTGAGCATAAAAAGTTTCTGTCAATTTCACTAAAATCATAACAACTCCACTGAGTTCACTGTACTGGAAAAAGCTTTTGTACTTCAGAGCCTCAAATTCTAATAACATGAATCCCATCAGTTTTCTGAACCAGAACTCAATGTGCCTTTGTCTTATAAAACGGGTTGATCATTAATATCTTACTATTGCATCGAAGTTAGACTTTTTTTTTTCCTCCAGTACATTTTCTTTTTTTTTATTTTCTTTCTTTTGCACTGGAAGACTTTTAGTCTTCAGGCTTGTCTTCATTTCATCACACAGACTGCTGCCAAAGAGTCCTATCTGACAGCAGTACATCATCACCAAAGCATTCTGTTCTAAAACAACAATGTATTAAAGCTTGTCAAATAAGGCCAGAGTCTAAGTAGATAGTTCGTTGTAACCCTGAGGGTTCATGAGTCATTAACATGCCAAATAAATAAACAACACTCATTAAATCTAAACCTTGAAGTTTGATCATTTCTGAGCTGGAATACTGAATACATCACTTTACTGCCATGGATGCACCATGTGATAGACTCTGTCCATGTGAACTGTTCTTTGAACAGACAGATCTACAAGATGTAAAAGCCACACAGAGTTCATCTCTGCACAGTGATGTGACTGATGATGCAACTCTTGCAATGTTGTCAGCTGTGGAGAGAAGAGTATGACTTCTCCTCAGTGAGAAACTTCCCTGATTGCTGACCAAGGAGAAAACTTCAGGTTTGAGAAGCCCTATGACAGTCTGGTGAAATTAACCAAACTCTTGAAGTTAATTTACTCTCACAAAGGAAGGAAAAGACCAGTCAGTTAATGAAATATTTGGAGAGTTTCCTGTTATTCCCTGCAAGGACAGGCAAAAATCAATCAAACACAATGGTGAAGTAGATTCTTAAATGATATCTCTCAGCAGTTTTAAGTTACTGTGGGAAACGTTGAATTTTCTAGGGGTCTCTCGGTTTGTCTAAACTTTGTGGGGTGCTTCACTTTTCAGTGATGAAATGACGGCAAAATTTGTGACCTATTCAGAATTACATTGCATCTTCTACAGTGCTCACAATGTGCAAAACAACAGGGCTGACCAGTTAGAAACAGCTCTTCTCATTTTTCAAGGAAGTTGGGCTTTGTATTCTGAAAATTGTTTGTTTTGCTGTAAAGATTACCTTTTAGAGTGAGTTTGTCTGTGCTTCTGCAGCCAGCCTCACACTGAAACTCAATTAACTTCAGTTTCTAATTCTTCTGCAATGGCTTCGCTCATTAAATGAGGAGCCAAAACAACAAAAGAAATTCAGAAACATCAATTGCTTGCTTCTTAAAAAACACACACACTTCTTCATACGATTTTGCTTGTGCACATGAATGCCAAAACACACATTTAATCTAACATTTAATAAAGGAAAAAAAAATCTTTGACTGGAGACGTAGTAACATAAGTGCTAGAGGGCACTCCATGAAACAGCTCTTGTATTACATAAGATGTTAAACTTTCATCTTGCCAAAAAGAGGAATTAAATTTATTTAATTGAAAACTTGTTCAGCATAACAAAAAGGAACAATGTTGAAATTAAAGCAGCTGCAGGACAACCTGAGCTCCATGAGTCAGGAGCACTCTGTTTTAAGAATCCAACAGCTGGAAGAGTCAGCTAATAGTGTTACTCGCAGCCAGAGTCCGATATAACCCATCTCACTCAAAAGCAGCAGAGCCAGATGTCCATCATCGAATCCAATAACACTTGCTCAGGTTTCTGGTTCTGTTTTTCGCGCAGTGGTCAGTGAAGCCCTGCCCTCACAGACACTCAACTCTGACAGTATCATCCGTTATGTGGTATTATAATAAGTTCACTACCTTACCTCACCCACTCACTTCTTTTGACAACAAAATGTTATAAACCATTCAACTAAGTCCCCTCACAGGCCTATAGCACTTCAGTTGTGTCAGTTATGTGTTGTCATGTTTGCAGCGTGTGTCATTTGCATGTGTTTTCTACATTTGTGCAATTTTTAGAATTTGTTGTGATTACATTGAAGCACATTTCTACTGTTGCATTCTTTTAGAATTATGTATGTGTTTAGTAATGTGTATTGTTTTTGAATTTGCAGCACGTCTCCAAATAAAGACTCTTTGGTTGAACATTTGCCACTGTAGCACTCAGTGAGAAAAGGCAAACTTCAGTGCCAACCAGTACAAGACTTCTTAAGTAGTCCTTTGTAGAGAAGTCAGCATACTGTGAGTTTCATGCTGTTAGAATAATGTGTTTTTTCCCCCTAAAGAGTTAGACTGACATATTTTCAGTGAGTGAATATCAAATTTGTGAACACAGAGAAACTGAAAAGAGGCACAAATGCAGCTCTAAAGTAAAGCACGAATGCTTTAACTCTGCAACATTAAATCCTCAGACTTACAGGAAGCTTTATTTTGTTACTTGCTCCTCCTCAGTGAATGAAATATTGATATGTGCACAGCAGAAATGCCTGAAGACAAGATAAAGCAAATTGTCAATCAGTGAAAGACCAGAGTAAGCATTTTAATAACACCTTGTGAGGAGCAAAGGATGTGAGATGTATACAGAACAATTTCACCCATGATCTGCTTTTTCAATTTAGTTTAACACTAGATAATTATTCTTTTCTTTGTTCAAGTAAGCATCACACATTCAGGAGTGCGGTCCAGTAGAAATACAACCTCCACAGGGATCAGACTGTACAATCAAGATAACAGGCAGAAATCAACCATCAGCAGATCATTATTATGGGAGACGAGAAAGTTTTGTTCTTTTTTCCAAAAAAAGAGGTTTGAGCTCCTGTGAAAGCCTGTATCACTAACCCTGCCACTGCTGTTTAGTGCACCATGATTGCCTGGTAGGTTCATGGAGAGCGGCTCGACAGTGATGGATGATGAATGGTCGAAGTCGTTTGATTTTGATTTGAACTGGAACATCAGAATCTACTTCGCCTAATTAACCCAGCCCCCCTGGTGTTTCCTCTAAATAGACTTACACAGAAGGGAAAAAAAAACTCTACAGCAACTCACGCACAACCTTATGTGCTACACAGGTCTTTGTTGCAAAAATACATTTTTTAAAGAAATTTCTAGAGAGAAAAAGACAAATATTCCAATCCTGTTTCCCGGAATAACTCCCAAAACTGTTGATTAATTCTAGTCTACACAAAAAAAGGAAATTGTTCCCTGGAAATAGCTGTACCAATATCAATTCTTAATAGGCGAGGAATTTTGACCAAGCTTCAACTTTCTGCAAAGTTGAAGGAGACCAAATTTCTCCATTTAATTCTTAAAAAAAGCAGCAGGGGATCAGTGTTAGCAGGGTCATGTTGCAAATCAACACATACCCAAAAGTAGACAGAAGTAATTACCAAGGAACAAACACACAGAGGAGCATCAGTTCTGCTTGACTGTTCCCTTGGAGGGACAGTCGTGTTGGCACGCATCAAGTAACAAACATGTGCACTTGATGTACCAATGCCAGAGCATCTCAGAGACTGATGCTTCTGCCCATAACACTGATGATTAACCTTTGTAAATTCTGTAGATAAAAACAGAAACTGAAGATAACTTGTTCTTTATTTGATGTTGCTAATTGTCCTCTTTTCACAACATATTTTTCTCCTAAATTAAGATGGTGGTTCTTGGAAGATTATGGTCGAATTTTATCCAACAGTGTAGCTGAATTGAAAGGAATATTACTTCGGAGTGACTTAAACGTCCATGTTGTCAACACAATCAATCATTTTTCTCAGTATGATTGACAAATTCAACTACTACCTGTCACTGGGTCCATCTGTGCTTCAGCTACTTCGATCACTGGTGCTATATTACCTTTGCTAGGGTGTTATTACCTTAACCCTGTCTCTGTTGGTTCATTTAGAGAAACTTACAACTTTAATTGATTTTAAAAATAGAATCAAAGCACATTTAACTGCTGTTTGTACATGTTTTAATGGTTAGGTGGTGGATAAACTAGGTAATTGTTTTATTATCATTTTATTGACTTAATTCTTGTTATTGTTCTTATGTGACATTGACTGTATGGCTGACAATGAAACATCATGTGCTGCTGTCTTGGCCAGGACTCCCTTGTAAAAGAGATTTTTTTTATCTCAATTGGAAAACTCCTGGTAAAATAAAGGTTAAATAAAATTGAGCAAAAAATCAGACAGAATTGGAGACCTGGGAATTTGTGCTTACCCATGATCTACTGTAAGGTTCATCATGGTAATCACAAGCATGTGACAAAGTCCTGTAACACAAAACAATCAAAATATTCCAGATATGCCTAACAGCTGTAACTTCTCAAGTTTTGCTCAAGTCAAAAAGCTCTAAAACTGACAGAGAGCTGGGAAACTGTGCTTTCTGTCCCACTCAACTCAGAGGAATGCAATATATGATATGTAAAAAGAATACACAAAGAATAATAATTCTCTGTTGCCTCAGATCTTTCTGAGCCACAAAGCAGGTGCTCCTCTTGTTCTTCATCTCTGTTGTCTTTAGTGTGATGCAGTGACTGTAATGCCATATGGTACATCTGCCTCACAGTCACTGCAAAATCTGGACTGAGATACTTAATTAAAATCTGTTCAAAGATTGTGGGTCAACCTCTGGAAGGACTGTTTGAAGCTGCCTATCACAATAACACCATGTGTTTGGCCAAGCACATCATCTCTGACCCCAGCCATGTTCTTAACAAAGAATTCATGCTGCTACCATCAAGGTTTCAGGGCACGGTGCCACGCTTCAACAGGGTCAGGCTCAAACAATCCTTTATACATGAGTCCATCCTAAAACTAAATGAGGAGCTTAATCCACAAAATCTCACAAAATCAGTGAGGTCTTAATTGGAGTAGACGTTTTCATTAATTTTTTCCTGTTGAATGTTTTATGTATGTTTGTATATACTGTCCCCTGAATTGTGCATGACAGAGCTGCTTGCTGCCATGTCTTTTTTGAGTGAATCCTCCCATGCACCAGTCCTGTTGTTGGTAACAGTGGATGGATCAGCTCTCTTTGTAGGCTGAGAAACGAGCATGCTGCTCCTCAGCTTTGAGCTTTCTTTTCTCATCCAGTCTCTCTCTGCGGTGGCAGTATTTGTCCATCCAGTACTCAGTTTTCAGTTTGTCTGTCCACTGCTGCTGCTGCAGGCTGGGTTTGGCTGCTTCTGGTTTGTTATTAAAGTAAAGATATGAAGCGAGTTTGAAAGTGTCAGGTTAAATGTGTGACACGCATTGGGAGGAGAATACTTCGGTTCAAACACTGTTTCTTTTAACATTTGAGACATAAAAATGACATTATCTATCAGAGAAAACTATTAATGCGGTACAAACTGTGCATTCTCTATATTCAGACTGGTTAAATAAAATTCATTGTGAGTTCATTTAGAGTGATATAAACCTTTAGGCTTGGGTCCTGGTTGTGCAGCACACAGGAGATTGGTGGAGTCCTTTGGGTGACACTTTTCTCTGACAGGCTCTCTGTCTGTCTTTTCCTCTCCAATCCAACTAATATTCAGAGATTTCTGTTTGCCCTGCTGTTGTTTAGCCTTGAGGTTAAAGCTTGGGGGATCACAGCTGGCTTGGTCTCCCACCTGTGGCTGGAGAAAGAGTTCTGTCTCCTCCTGCCTCCTTTTCTGCACCTCTTTTAAAGCACTGATTCTGTACCTGGGCTTTTTGCCCGGCTCATCTTCAACCATCATCACATTTTGCCAAGTTTCTCTTTCTTCAGCTGGTCTTGTTTGGTTTTCAGCAGGGCTTTCTCTGCAGTGGCCTCCTTTTCCTCCCCATATCACTCTTTCTGTATTCTCAGACTTTCCTTCACCTTCTTCTCTCCTCTTTCTCCTTCTTGAGCTTCTCCATGGCCTCTAGAGCAGCTCTTTGTCTGTCCATAGATCCTGGCTCTTCGTACAGAACTTTCCTGGCCTCCTTCCACCTCTCCTAAGCCGTATAAGTCTCTCAGGCGCTCCGTTTCAAAAGTGTAGTCATCTCCACAGTATTCTCTTCCTCTGTCATGTCGGTTTTTCAAAAAGTGCCCGAGATGTCTAGTTTCTGGCAGGTTTGAATGAAATGATCCTCCAGAAGAGTTGTTCAATGTCTCATGGGATTGATGAAACTTTACTGTGACAGAGAACATTACCAACAGCAACGTTTCAGACCGATCAGTGTCCTTCACAGCTCCATACCTGCAAACTCACTCTGTAACATTTCATACAAAGATTACACTGAGGTATGTTCATAAAGAAAGGTTAAGAAAAAAAAATCAACCTATGAGACATTTAAAATCTTTTATGTGCATCTTGGGCAAAAGTTATCTATTTTCGTTTTTATTTCGATTATAACTGGACTTTGGGTTTGTTTTCAAAGAAAATATATATGACCAGTATTGATTTTTAACAAAAAATGATTTTGGTTGTATTTTATAGTTCATAGAAGCAACAATATCATAGAAAATCCAAATCTATCTTCTGTATTATTTTTGTATCATCTCAAGATGCTTTACAAAAACAGTAGGTATAGACCTGCTGATATATCATGTAGAAGGATGTTTGAATGATTTTACAGTAATATAAATGAAACTGGAGAAATGCAAACATAAGCCACTGATGTCAAGAGTCACCAATACAGAGGAGTAGAAGTAATTAATCAAGGTCACCCTATTCTTCAAAAGTAGGACTTGTCAGAGGGTAGACTTGATGTTAAGATCAGCTGCTTTGACAGTGTTATAACTGACTTTATATTTGAATATAACAAATTTCTTTTTGTTCCTGTGGAAGACTTCCATTTTTGTCAGTTTTCATTTAATTACCAGATAAAAACTCATCATGTGTTTAAATTGTAAAACAAAAAGGATCTGTACGTGTTTACACAGGTGCATCTGAAGGCTTAAGTTTAAAATACTAGGACTAGTGCATATAGAGGGTTCAATACAGCAGAAATTACACGAGGATCAACATTATCATAGGTGTGGTTTGTTATTTAATTTTTACTTAATGTCACTAAAGTCTAAAACTAAATATAACTGTTTAATGTCTGACAAAAATACATTTAAAAGGCATTGCTTCATTTTTGTTTGTAAGTGTTTTTTCATGGCATGTAAACTAATACTTCTTTTTTCTAGGCACAAAATAACATTCTGCCACCCCTACACATGTAAGTGTACCACTTTGGCCACTCCAATATGAGAAGTATGGACACGCCCCTGAAACTATACTTTTATCATGAGGAAATAAAATGTACCTACAATTTACATTTCTACTTGTAATTGTCAAAATAATTCCTAATTTTCTTCCAGTGACAGAAAGATAAGTGCTTCGAATTCAACCCTTCATGAGCTCCTTTCTTCCAAATGTTGTAACGACTTGGCTGTTTTCTTCAAGGAAAAAGGTTCACAATTAAGTGATGACTTTCTTATTTCTCTCATGCGGCACTCGTTCTCTCTCACACGGTCGAGTTCAAAGTCTTTTTTTTTCCTTGATTGATTCATAAAATACAGAGGAAGTTATTCAGTCCCCCGAGTCTTCCTCCTGCTCTCGAGATCCTTTCCTGATGAAACACTTCAAAGCTGTCTCTCACTGCGTCATAAATGACATTGTAAATTCAGATACCACCCTACAGACCTGCATCTTCTCTCCTCTAAAATGTTCTATAAGAACACATGTGCCACGATAACACAACACAGATTATCCGTCATTCATAACTACAGACCAATCTCAAATCTTTACCTTCATTGGGAAAACACAAAAGTGAGTGGTTCACAGCCATACGTATACTTAGAAACAATACAGAATACATACAATTATTGTGGGCCTGCTTTTAGAGCAAATCATAACACTGAACTTGCAAAAGTTAACATCTAAAATCAACACTGATTGTCAAAACACTTCAATTGTTGTTTGGTTTGATCTCAGAGCTTCCAGTTCTTAAGCACTGTTGACCAAGAAATTTTAATTTGGAGACTTCTATGTTTCACTTATTAAGACAAATCCTCTACTGACTGGTTTTAATCCAGAAAGAGGCTTGAATATTATGGAAGTATATCTGTGCCATCAGAGTTTGAATATAAATTTCTAACAATGAATTTTTTTTAGCACCGAAATCAGACTTTGAATTTTAAAAACCACTGAATTTCAAGCACTGATTTGTTTTTCTTCCTTTTATTTTTTGTCAATGTTGAAAGAAATTCAGCGTAAAAAATTTCAGCAGCTCAAAAAAAATTCAACGTAAAAAAATTCAATGTCTCGGGAAATTCGCTGTCATAAAATTCAGTGTAAAAAAAAAATTCAGTGTTAACATCTGGGTAACCAAGGAGGAGCAATCGGTCCTATGATCGCTCCCTGTTCAATTCATTCAACGCTCTTAACTCTGGAAACCACGTTACAGAAGTGACAGGAACAACATTTTACTATCTAAAACAATCTTAAATCTTATATTAATCATCCCACGTCGATGCTATGGAGTAAGTCTGAAGGTCCATTTCAGTTACATTAATGTTAAGTCCTGTAAGTAGGGCATACAAAGCATGTTTTATCATAATATGTTGAGCTGACCTGTAATGTCAGCTGTTATAAGAATACATTTTTTAATGCTGTTTTAGATGGTGGTTTATAATCATGATCTTGACAGTCATCAAAAAAACCGTGATCATCATTTTGGCCATAATGTTAATGTGTCAAGTTGAATTTGACAAAGTGGAGTCAAACTTATCCCAAGATTTCCAGCCTCTTTTTAAAAGTACACTCCAAGTGACCCCAAATAGATAGAGTTAGCATTATCTTTTTTAGAGCTGAGTTGTAGTTTCTTGAATAATATCAGTCTTTGCAGTTTAACAGTGTTTGGAAACCCAGGAATCATCAAATAGATAAGTAAAATATCTCAAATAATACTGTTTTGAAAGGACACAGTTTGGAGTTTTAAGTTTATTAGTGGCTATGAATTTTATATTTACTTGTTAAGCCGAATCAGCATATAGATACCGAAAACACATATTCCATAACAAAAAGTGCGCTCTCCTAAGCTCTGACATGAAGATTGTGTGCTATATAGTCTTTATCTGGAAGCACTGACTTTTCAACTTGGGAAAAAAAAATCTTGGAAAGCTTATGTACTCTCATGGGGACCTTTAATATCTCTTATTACACAGTGTGCACTTGCATTAGGCAAATTTGTACTTGCAAAGAGTAAAGAAATGCAAGCACAGCTCTTATGCGACCATACTGTGCAGTTTGTGTGTGTGTGTGTGTGTGTGTGTGTGTGTGTGTGTGTGTGTGTGTGTGTGTGTGTGTGTGTGTGTGTGTGTGTGTGTGTATGTGTGTGTGTGTGTGTGTGTGTGTGTGTGTGTGTGTGTGTGTGTGTGTGTGTGTGTGTGTGTGTGTGTGTGTATGTGTGTGTGTGTTGTGGTGGTGGTGGGGGGGCAGCTAATTAATAAAGAAGCAATCTTGGTGGGGAATGCTTTCCAATAACGGCAGCAAGTTCTGAATGTCTACAGAAAAAATGCAATAACACATAAAACTGCTGTGTGAATAATTCAGAGGCAGAATGCATAAATAGTGGATTAGGCTTGATTTAATTATGTCTGTGTGTGAAAGCAGAGCCCAGCTTTAAACAAACAAACACAGCAACCTACAATGAAGCAGTTCAGCACCCAAGTGGCACGGCCTTGCAAAGGAGCCAAAAGCAGGCTTGTGTTGAGATCAAAAACAAGCAGGAGCATTTAACCGGGGCCAGACAAAGACAGGTACAATAGACTCAGCTCGGCTTTTATTACTGTGAAGAGTATTGGATTTATTTTCTGCAAAGTTTCTTTCATAGAAATATCTTTTTTTTTTATTTCATAACATTATCCTCTGGAATGCTAAGTTTTTCCCTTTTTTTGCATAAAGGTTACTTTAAAGTCACTTTGGTGAAAAAAAAAAAGAAGAACAGCAAGCTGTGATAGCATGCAGGAGCACTGATTCCAGGAAAGCCTCCACAATGTTAGCTCTATTCAGTTAGATGCATGAATGCATGGTGAATACATTTTTTACATTCTTTATCAGTGGTAATGTGCAGTCAGCACATTGGTAGTTATTGATTTGCTGTAAGCATTTATTAAAGAAACCATATGAATGGCTACATTTCCATAGAAATAAGTCTGAATTGAAGAACATAGTTACAGCATTAACATCTCCATGGGCACTCAGGATCCTTAAGCTTAAAGTGATCCCATCACATCATTTAGAGCGTACATTTCGACCCTGATAAGACTACAGTTCTTATGTGAAAGGCTGAGGCCTGAATGAGAGTAGATGTAGCCAACCTGAGAGGGATGTGCGGAAAAATGTGAACTGATTGCACAGTTTAATCTGGGCAAAGGAAACCAATATGAGGAGCCAACAGAAAGCTTTGTCTACACAGGCTGAACGGCTGATTGAATTCAGGTGGAAGAATGGGACTTGGCAGTGTAAAGGGGAACACCCTTTTCATCTACAGCCATCTACTTTCATTACAACACACCTATGAAAGCAGCAACACATAATCACACCTAAAGTCGGGGGGGAGGGGGTACTTCTATTCAATGGCGCCGTATTCAAACCTCTAACCAGTCTACATCATGAACACAATGCATTCAAGAAATGTGGAAGTTTGACTATTTGATTTATGCTAATGTAGTTTCACTTGTACAGTTGTCCTTACTTTCAATATCCCAGTTTCCATGGAGCATGTGTTACCTTCTTTAGGAAACCGTGTTCCATTTGCACGAATTGAAATCAATGAATTTTTTCTGTCAAGAGCCGTCAGGCGCTCAGCCTCCTGCAGCACCTACAATTGGCAAGATGGTTAAACTTGTGTATAGGTGTCATACATCTTACCCTATCTGAATTTGCACTGCCCTCTGTGTCTCCTTCCAGGCACAGATATGAAATATTGACTGTTCTCATCTGGGCCTGCAGCCCCCAGCCTCCATTAAACTACCACCCCCAGCTACTCTGCTTCCAAAGTGCTGGCACAGCAAAGTGGAAGAGTGAAGGAGCAAGAGGCAGATATATAATAGGAAGGGAGGGTGCTCCAGCAATAAGGGAGGCAGGCATGAGGAGAAAAAAGATGTAAATCAAGCATGCTGTTGCAAATTATGCATCAACAGAAAATCATGGGGGTTATATTAAATCAATGAGAGCTGCAATAAGTGAGGAAAAAAGAAAACGTGGACTGAAATTGAAAGGAAAAATGCCAGATATGAAGAAAAGTTAGAAATCTGTGAAAGGAAAAAAATTTCCTCTGCAATTTGAGTGTGTTTCTGAGGAGCTCTGCCACGGAGGGTGTGACAAGATATGTGATTGTGCAGTAAGTGGTAATTATACACCCCAGCCTGCGGTCTGCTGCTGAGTGACAAACAGTCTCCCTGCTGTTCACTTGCCTATCTTAGCATCTCTAAAGAACAGGAGGAAAAGCTCCAGTGGTGAGGCTGTGGCTGTATCACCAATCTGGGACAAAAAAAAAAAAAAAAACACATGCTTGGCCTGTCATAAAGATTTTCTGTACACCATAAATTCAGCACCAAGGACAAAGGCAGTTGTTAGCAGCATAGCCAATTATCTGTTCCCAGGCTTTGTTTCCACTGAAAATTAAAGAGGACAAAGGTAGAGCTCCTGTGACATGCTCTGTAACTATGACGGGATTTGAAGCACAAGTGCTGTGTGCTGCAAAAATAGATTGACTTAAATAGATTACAAAGAAATGGTGGTATAAAACAGTGACATTTTCCTGGGAAAAAATGTATTGAGCATTGAGTTTGCAAAACTTCCCTGAATAGTGGCTTCCATTCTGTGTCAGACTCTCTGTGTTTGATACATTGTTTATAGATTCTCCCAAACATTGAATTATGACTGCCTGTCAAAATGTGTTGTATCAGAGATGATATCCCAGACAAAAACCAGGCTTATCTTGGCAGAACTCAGACAAGCGCTGCATTTTTCAGCATTTATAAACTGCTGACTGACTGACTGAATTTGTGGTTAGGAAAAGGTGGTTGTTAAATCAAAACTACTGATTTGCTTCTTTCTTCTCCAATGTAGCAGATGAACAGTTGGAAACTGAGTTACCACTCAGACAAGTTTAAGAAGTAAGGTTTTCTTTATGGATATACAGTCTATTGGTTTTGCTTTGAGCAAACAGGATAATAACAACCCACTGCTGGCTGTCGTTGTGTTTTACATGTTAATTACTTTATTTCATGTAGAGCAATTTATAATTAGAAGAACAAAAGGTCAAAGTTAAACAAATTCATGTGCTTACAAGTTCATTGTCATGTTTAAACAATTACTTGGTTCTGCATATAACAACTGAGTGCTTGTCAAATATAAAATATCACCTGGGTGCATTCAAAAACGAAGGGCTATTCAAAAGGTTATAATTGGAGATATTTTTTTTTATCATTAGAGATTTTGCAAGGCCGATAAATTGCTCTAGATGTCAGCTTGTTAAAGATTAAACCACCACATCAGAATATAACACATTTAGTTTGTCATGTATGAATCATCTGCTCTGTCCAGGGTTGGATTCCTGTCAAATAGAGAAATAATCAGGAAAATGAAAGTAATTAAAGAAAAAAAAAAAAACGTGTTCACTTTTTAAACTTTTTTTGAAAACTAAAAAGTGAAAATGTTTTTTTTGTTCTCATGTGGCCAGTATACCAATGAATGCAAATTTCATCCTTGATTTGATAATTCAACACAAAGCATTTTCGTGTGTTTTCTAAATTATTCTGCTGCCACTGATCCCAGGCTTGGTCATGTGGATGAAATATGTGACTGTAAAGAGATTTTTATTTTGGAAAGCATTCCTTGACCTCCCTACCAGTGTTTCACAACCCTCCAGGGGTCACTATCCCAGCTTTCGAGATCCCTGTGTCAAGAACTGTGCCACAGAGCCTTGTTTTGCACCTGAGTGCCCTCTTTTCTTACTTTGGATCAGTAAAACAATCATTTTTGCCCAAATAAAACTGATTCACTTTGAAAAGCCAAAACAAACTGATGTCTCAAAAGTCTTGAAAATCTTGATTAAAGTGTCTTTTTAGGAGTAGTACCAAATGAATGAATGAATGAATGAATGGATGAATGAATGAATGAATGAATGAATGAATGAATGAGGCATAAGGCATTCTCTTTTTGTTACACCAATGAATGTTACAGGCGCTTTCACAGTGGACATTTCAGCAGAAAAAAAAACTGTGATGATGAGTTGACTGAAAGCCAAATGCCCAGTAAAGCCAGCTCAATTAATACGCACATTTGTTGTGAAAGATGAGTTTGGGAGCTTGTTTCAAATCAAATGTTTTTAGTTAGTTTATTCTTGAATTTTTCTTTGCATGCAGAATCTAATGTGTTTCATTTTAACATAACTGCCATTGGTCACTCTTTTTAATCCCCCAGCAGTTTGTTGACCTCATTAGTTCTTTTTACATGCAGTTAGAAAGTGAATGTCTAATAAATAACAAATATAAAATATAAGTGTTGTTTTGATAGAGGCAAACATGCATACTCATTCCTTTCCAGCTTTTCATAAACGATTTAATGATGTAAACAGAAAAAAATTAAAGCAGGCAGAATTAATGCTACAGACTACTGCTGTGAATTTTCTCCTTGCATAAGGCTGATTTGAGACCTGGTAGCTGGATACAGCCTTGAAAAAGACAGGGTGAGATATGCAGACGATTAAGTATGTAAGCTTTTTGTCATACTAATTAAGTGTGGACTGCAATGAGCGGGTTGTTTATGAAAGATCATTAATTCAGATATAATTGAGAGGGATGCTAAATTGTAAATGCTAAAGAAGGCTTCCTGCACAAGTAGTAAAGCGACACATAACCTGGAAACACATCTTGTAACCAAGTAGTCTATAGCTTTCTAGTCAATAGGAAACAAGAAAAACAAAGTTTGATCCTGATGTCCAAGGATATCGAGTTATTGTTCATCCTATGTTAAAATACATGCACAAAACTTGAGCTGTCAAGAAATTTAGGTATGAGAGGGATCATTACTTGTTTATTTTAGATAAACTCAACAGAAAAATATAATCTTATTAAACTTTTTTCGTTTTTTTTCTAAATATTTCTAGGAATTTGATATGATGCTAAAGGTAAAGCCTAGCTTGGCATAAACAGTTGTTGAATATTGTGTCTGAGCATTACTCTCGCGGCCGCCACAGAGTCTTTTTAAAGAAGCTGCAGGTGCAACCCTGAGCAGGACTGTCCTGGTTTTGGAAAAATGGTTCATATGCTGGCACCGTAACGTGGATTCAAGAGGGAAGTCTAACTGCTTTCCTGCGCTGTGCAGCCAGAACCTGCTATCTTCATATCCAGGCTGGTTTGACCTGTGGTCAGGTGTTTATAGAGACATCACTTAATTAGCTGTGGATGATGCCGGACACACATAAGGGCCCACCATCTGCTCCCTGAGCCTCGCCAAGGTTAAATATTCTCCTGGCGAGATGGAGAGGAAGGCTTAGTGGAAAATGTAAGCAACAATGGGTGGAAAAGAGTCAGGGAGAGAGATTTAATGGAGGAAAAAGGTAACATGTCTTGTTCTTTAATGGACTGAGAGCTGCTGAATAATAAAGACAGTTCTGCTCAAGAAGAGAAAGCATTGCTGGTGTAATCACTCACTGAGAGAGAAGCCTTGAATTATTTTTTTAAACAATGTGCCACACACACAAATAAGAAGAAATTAATGTTTGCATGACTGTGTAAGCACAGATGAGCGTCTGCAAAAACGATCATGACTTCTGTTTTCTGTTTTTAATTGAATAAGAGGGATTCATTTAGAGGATGACTCTTATTTATTGAACTTGTCTACCTAATGCGTTTTTAGTGTTCAATGCATAATGTCACCCCTGATCTTTATAACAGTCTTGCCTCAGAGTTGAGGTATTAACACAGCCAACAGGTACAGTCCCCAGCTGAAACGTATGATTGCTGCAGATTATCTGTGCACATCGAATGTTAACCCCAACACCAGGGGCACCCAAGAGATGAGGAGATTGGCTAATTTGTCTAATTACCCAAGCAGATTCTGATGAGCTTTTCCATTATTAGGGTCACATTTTCTTCCCAAGGGTCTCACCGAAAAAAACTGAAATAAGATCAAGGCCCTGAAATTACATTGTGCATTTCTTTATTCTATCTCTGTGATCTGTTACTTTGGAGGGTGCATTGTAATAAAAGTACTCATGGGGAAAAGTGTGGGACTCTGTTGACTGATTTTTCTAAAACATGAAGAGATTGTAAAACTTTCAACTGTGCTTTCAAATCAGATAAGTCTATAGAGGGCTTGAGGTGAGAAAAAGACATTTCTCCTCCTCTGAGCAGCACCTGCTCCACCACATCCATCTTGTTCATTGCCTTGTGAATGTTCCTGTTAACAGCACACCTTTGTGCAGAGTGAGACATCAAGATACTTTCAACCCGCTCTGAACGGACAGGAACACATTATCAAGGTCATTATGCTTCAGGGGCGGCAAGGATCAAACATCAAATTACTGTACAGCTGATTTAGAGCCATTTAAAAGTCTCTCTCTCTCTCTCTCTCTCTCTCTCTCTCTCTCTCTCTCTCAGACACAAAAGAGCAAAGTGGAATTTTTCTTTTGGCAAGATGAAATAATTTCTGGGGACCTTTACTGAACTGCATTACCTTGCATTATCTGGCCCAGTCGTCATTCCAGCTATTATTTAAAGACCTTCATAGCAACAACTGGGTTGTGTTATTATGTGTTTTGTCCAAATATGTGTGCGCAGGGGGACACAATGATAAAATCAGTTAGAAAATTTCACAGATTTACCTTTCATACTGTTGGATCTTAAAAGACCTCTATGAAGAGTTTCAAGATACAAAAGGGAGAAAAGGAAGTGAGAAAAGGATTTTTTTTGTTTGTTTTTTTTTTCTCTTGGTCTCACTCCCATTTATTCTTTTTTATTTTGAAACTCTGCTCACAACTTTTATAATATTCAACTGCTGCTTTGTGAGATTTTTCAACAGGTTTTAAGATTTTGAGCGGGCATGTATGCGAACGTATTTCTACACATACTCATGTACATGTGTGTTCGAGGAAAAACATACAGAGGTAATCTCCTGACCAATCTCAATCTACATGACAACCAACTGCAGCTGGTGCTGGTCAACACGTTCTGATTCGCATTGAAAACAAAGAGATGAAGTGGAATATGTCAAAGAGATTGATAGAAATGAGATGAAGAGCAGCGGGTCCTCTGGAGACAATTGTGCTTTGATGGGGATAACAGTTTACTGTTCTGTAAATAAATACAGAATACAATGGTTTTACAATACTCCTCAAGTTCTATTCAATTGAATACACCACAAAGACAAGATATTTAATGTTTAAACTTGTTAACTTTATTTTTTCTGTGCAAATATTTGCTCATTTTGAAATTAATGCCTGCAACACGTTTCAAAAAGGCTGGGACAGGCAATAAAAAAACAGGAAAGTTGATGAATGCTCAAAGAAAACCTGTTTGGATCATTCCACAGGTGAACAGCTTCACTTGTTGCAGGCATCAATTTCAAGATGAGCAAATATTTGCAAATTAATCATAAAGTTCATCATTTTAAACAATAAATACCTTGTCTTTGTGGTGTATTCAATTGAGGATTTTCAAATCATTGAATTCTGTTTTTCTTTACATTTTACACAACATCCCAACTTATTGGAATTGGGGATGTAATTACTTTTTGCAAACAAAGTAACAGGTGTTACATTTAGGGTCAGTTATTACATTCCAGGTTTTTGTCATATTTTGGGCCCCTGTTACATATCAGGCTCTAACATGCCTCAGTGCACCAAAATCTGCATCTCAGGTCATCATAGCAAAGACTCTCCTAGACTGAATTTTCACACTTTAAAATGCAAAGAGCCTCTTTGTCCTAACATCTCCTGTAGCTTCCTTCCATATTGTGTCCTCTGATCTTCATCTTCAACATAAACAAAAACATTAGAGCACAGATGGTAGGGGAAAAAAACCTTCATTCACACAGCCTGTCTGTATGAAGGAAACCTCTTTATCTGCATGGTGCTCCCCCAGCAGGAAGGTGGGAGGAGTGGGGTTGAGGTTTGAGTTCAGGTGAAGGGGCACAGAGGAGGAAATGAGTGGAGACAGGCGCTGCTCTCTGCGGTGAGCCTGTGACACTGCCTGGCCACCTGTCAGACCCAGTTTGCCGCCTGTCAGGCAGCAGCTTGGGATGGGACAGGCAGGCGTAGGGCTGAAAGATGAAGATGGGAGTTGGGGGGAAGGGTGATGTATGAGAGATGGATGAACTGGTGTATGTGGATCTATGTCAGGTCAGAACGAAGCATTCACTGGGAATTCAAATAACACATAGCTCTAAAAATAAAAAAGCTTGTTTGGCCCTGTTACAGATATAATGAAGTCAGAACATGGATAACAAAGCTCGCAACATGTGACAAACTAGAGAATGATTTTCGTTTGAGCTGGAATGAAAAGTCAAAAATAAAAATTTCTGTTTTTCTAAGTTTGCTTGGAATAAACCTGTTATTTCTACAGGGGCAGGTCACCTTTCATGGAGGCCTTCATATTGCACTACCATGTTTGAACAGAGGCACCGAACATACAAACCAGTGATGGCATGTTGTTGTGGTGAACAAAAATACTGATCTCAGTTTTGGTAAAAACTTGAGCAGTGAGAATCCTGTTTGACATGTATCAAAGAAATTTCTAGTCCCAACAGGCTGTTGATACCACTGGATTTACTAACATGGGGAATAAGCCAGCACATAGTTCGATCCTCAATTTGGATGCTAGAGTTAGTACATACTCCTAAAATGTAAACTTCAAAAAAAAAAGAAAAAAAAGAAAAAAGAGTCACACAATATATACACATTAGATGGTGTGCTCACCTTTTCTTTGGGCTCTGAACCGTTGTCGTGTAAACGGCTCCTACAGTTATATCACTCACTACAGGCCTGACATGCATACGACAGCATTTTCAGTCTATCTGCTTTGTTGTGTTTTTGGGTGAAAAGTTATGAAACGTTGTGTAAATGGGGCCTGAGATTATAAGGCAGTAACAGAAGATTTACCAATATTAAAATCAACTGTTTTTGCTGGTTTGTGACAGCCTGTCTCTGAATGTTTTTCTTTTGTTGTTAGCCAAGATAGGGAGAATAAAATGGTAGTCCTGTGTTTTTTTTCACTGGAGGTGGTCAACAGCTCTGCAGCAGCTTATTGTATAGTTTGTAGATGGCTAAGGGAGGCTTTACCAAGGCAGGTGAAGAAAGATTTACAGCGGTTAAGCCAGTAATAAATAAGTAAGGCTAACAGAACTTTATCCTCACACTTCTCCAGTAGTGTCAGTTTGGTCTAGTGGTAAACTTGTGTCCTTCATGTAAAAAGGTAAAAGTCCTTCTCTTCCACCTTAATGCTCCATCCACTGCCCTTTTTTTCTGAATGAGAGGTGAAAACAGACTCAACCCTTAAAAAAAGGAGATCATGAACAAGAGAATCTATTGTCCTCAGAAAACAAAATGAATACCAATCACAAACCCTAAGCCAAAGCAGGAGTTTGTCTCATCATTCATTTATCTGCTCAGTGCTTGAAAAAGGGATTTTTTCCATAATAAGTAAAAGGCAGACCACTGCTTGATAAGATCTTCAATTTCCTTGTTTGTCTGAACAACAAGACAATTAATTCAATGTTGCACAACACAAGGTGTAAATTCCTATTTTTGAGTTAATGGCACAACTAGTTTCAATATCTTTTTATTATTGTTTTGTCGTGAAAAGGTAGTAAAAAATACCTTTAATTTCCCTTGTTTGATTGAAATGATTAATTCATTTGCAATTAGACAAAAACAAAACAAAAATTCAGAATGTGTACAGCTAAAGCTCATTTGCTTTAACTTATCATGGGTGGGAAATGAGTTGAGGGAGCTCAAAAATGTTTTTCAACATAAAATTTAAATAATTTGAGCCAGCTGTAAGACAGAAAAGGTGAATCGCTTCCTTTTTTTCTATTTTTGAATGTTGCACCTTATCTCAAAATGTCCTTGAATCTATCAATGTCCCGTATAAGATCTTTTAATAACGGTATCAAAAGTAGAGATCCAAAAAAGGGATTCCCCTTGTTTTGATAAATGCATGGTATTCAGTGACAGAAATCTGAATAGATTGAATAAAAAATTGAAATTCTCTTTGAAATAACATGAGCAGTGCCACACTAGTCCTTCCTTTGCTTCTTTTGGTTTAGGGTTGATGTATTCTCTCCCCTTCATGGAAACTATCCCATGTGGTCACTGGGGGAGAAATGGTGAGAAAATCTGACATGCAGTAGTCTGTTTGAGGATAGCATTAATCCTCCAGTCATCCTCAAGCTGGCCTTCTTCACATACAGTGGATAAATATTGAACAGTGGAGCAAAACAGGCAGGGAGGGCGTACACACACACACACACACACACACACACACACACACACACATAGAAACACAGACAGAAAAGAGCAAACTAGATCTACTTCAGTGGGCACGTGCAAACACTCCTCACACACTTGTTCCATGGATGAAAGCTGATATCAGGCCCTGTTTGCAACAAGGTGAGGTAGGGGACATACTGTCGGAGTTCTTTAACACCACAGCCCTGACAACACCAGGGGCCAAGAAGGAAGACAGCTTCTCCCCACACGCCTCAGCTGTTTTTCTCTCTTCTTTGCACAAAACTACACACACACACACACACACACACACACACACACACACACACACACACACACCGAATCCCTGACCTCTGTGGTGTGAAATAGGGGGCTGGGGAGGGAAGTAGGGGAGCAAAGTTAAGCGAGAGAGCTGTCAGAGGAATGCATCCGTCGAGCACTTGACAGGTTGGGAGTTCAGATGCAAGCCCTCATCATGCAGGCAGAGCATAAGGGGGCTACGTCTCAATTCAAGCGATTCAGCAAACAGAGCACAAATCGGGGCACATTCCCCATATGTCAGCTGTCTGAACTCATACTGTTGGTAAATCTGTAAACATGAGAATCTCATCAGCGCTGAATGCAAACTACTCTTCCTTCTCAGTAAAAAGTCGAGGAAGAAAAAAGTAAAAGCCGACATGAAGTTAACTTGTGTGGAAGAACTTGGCCGTGAGGTTTTTACATAATTTCTGCATGCTCCACTGCAACAGCAGCCTGTTTATTCATGATTAATGGTATCCAATCAGGTTGTCCCTCTGTAGCATCACACCACCCAGGGGTGTCTATGGAAATCATTTTCATATCTTGAAATTGATACCCACTCTCTTCGCTGCCTGCCTCTTTCTGTTTGTCTGACCTAACCAAGTGCACAAGATGAATCAGTGCTGGTCATGTGATTAGGGCCTGATCATGTTTATACTGTCTCTGTCTTCCTCGAAAAAGACTTATAATCGGCAGTGAGTTATGGCAATAATAACCAAGCTTCCTTATAATAAGCTAATCAATTCAATCTACTGTCAATTGGCCCGGATGAATGCTGCCCCTTTGTTCCCTGTAGGGGGGCAGTAATTGAAGGTTTCTGCGACTATTGACTTATGCTGAGTAAACATCTGTTCTTTAATATTCTTTTTTGAATGCTGCCATTAATTTTGATTACACCAGATTAACAAAGAACACTTTCAGAGGAATATATTGAGATTTCAGTTTGTTCTCTGATTAATGAGACGCCAGCTAAACATCAATTGCAATTACTTTGTATTTCTGACTTAACTGCTTCCCAACAGCACTTCTTCATATCGCTCATTTTATAAAAAAAGTACAAATCCTCTGAAGCAAATGAACTCTGATCTTGAAGAAAAGGAAGAAAGTTTATCTTACAAACAATCACACAAACCATCTTTGCACTACAGATGCCCTTTGTTAATTCCAAAGGAAACTCTGGTTGTTGGATTCTCAGCGAACACCCACATGCTTGGCCTTTCCTCTCCATGGAAATGCTGCAACACTGACCCCTCAGAGACCTGCCGTGGGTCTGTGGTTAAGGGTTGAGAAGAATTTGTAAAAGAGAGAAGAGGGAAAGAGATCAGAGCTTCTCTCTTTCCTGAGGAGTAATGCATCTCTCTCTGAGGAGAGGAAATCAGAGGAAGAGGTCAAGCAAGGATATTGAACTGGACTTCAGACGAGTCTGAATTTCAGGATATCTATGCTGACATGAAACCACCAAATTAAATTCAGTGCAATTGAATCCCCCTCTGCTGTGCTCTAAAACTCCCTCCCTGGCAAAGCAGGCAGAGAGGAAAAATCAATAGTGTATGTATTGATATTAATGTTCAGCATTATGCATCTAAATGAAATCTTAGCAGCAGAGAGGAGCGTAGGGCTGTTATTAACAACATGTGCTTAAATCACGTTACAGTCTGTGGGCCTCTCAGGCCACCTTCCTGCAGGTGAACTTAACTCTTATTTGCAGTATTTATCTATGGCGCAAACAGGTTTTCCTCCCTTAGAGAGACCCCCCCATTAAATAACAATCTTACAATGCATTGCTACCGGCCATGTGTATGAGGTTAGCTTAACAAAGACAGGGGCTAATAGCTGCTGTGATTTTATATTTTGTACAAAAATTCCCCAGCTTTTCTTTAAGTCAAGTTTTAGAGTCCTGAGTGAGGAATGAGTATTTATATTGGCAAATGTGCCTTATGAACTAGCACTTGTTGAACAAGACATTGTTTAGCTGTGGTGTTAATCATGTTGGACTGCTTCCTGGTGGGAAAATTTGCAAAAATATAACATAACACCTTCTAAGGTGACAATTACCCACAATTTTTTAACATCTTGGATAAGTGTGAAGGACGTCAGGTGAGAGCTATTAACTCAAGAAAAGGAGAAACAAAGTTGTAGTTGTGTATTGTTAGCTTAGCTGAGTAGCTGCATGTTTCATTTAATTCTTTAAGTGTTAGATCTCAATTCTGTAGTTTCACAAATGGCCCTTGACTTCTTTTGTCCGTCACTTCACAGGGCTGTGTCTGTTTTCATACAAACTTCACTCCTGCCTAGTCAATTAGTCAATTGTATGCCGACGTTACTCACTTGCTCCCTATGAAAATTTCTCACTTACATTACATACCATCTTCACTGCTCAGCTTCTGGAGGAACACATTTTTGTTGCACCAATTTCGGTTTGTTAGTATCACAAAATGAATCTTTTAAAGCATCCAGAAAACTAATCGCTCTCAGATTAGAATCAAGCTCTCTGTGGACGTCAATGTTACAAATATTACCAGTGGATCTATAAAGATTCATTCGGATGAAATGGGGTGAAAGACAGGAACATTCAACTCAGTTTGGCAAAGCATAAGAGTGCCAGTAGAGTTTAAGGCATCTGAAACCTCTTACTCATTCTGTCCTCAGAGGATGTTTACAAAGTCTATGTTTCTTATGTGCAGCAGAATTCGAGTATGCAAAATCATTTATAAGAGCATATTTTTTTGGCACATCTCTAATAAAGAACTGCTGGCACTTGAAAATGAATGCTTAGAAGGTGCTTAAACAACATTAGCACGAACTCAGCTATGCTGCTAACAACTCAGCTAAGTAACTAGGACCAAGTCGACTCTGGTAGAGACACATGGATCTGTAATGGCCACATAACAAGACCCTTTTATGCAGTAGCGTGCATACGCTTTTTGAAGAGCAGGGGCAAGAAATGTAATAAAAGGCACATACAACACACATTTTTGCCACCCAAGAGGGCATTGTATCATGTTTTAACCAGCCAAGGAGCAGTTTAGTGTGTTTTTTTCTCCAAGAGGCCACTTTAGCACATATCTGGCTCCCAGGAAGATAGTAGGGTGTGGTGATCCCAGTCAATCACAGCGTGCCCAGTGCACAAGTGACTTTTCTGTTGATGATAGTGAGTGGGAGGAGCTAAACCAACCTTTCAATTGAGTGTGACCTTTCCTTAGACGTGTGATTGTGGCTTTTCTCACCCAGACCAAGCAAAAAACAATTTCACAAAACAAAAAACAATTAGAATGCTTATTGCTTCATGCCAACATGATACTTCCAAACCCAAAATACTTTTAAGGCTATTCTGGCATTTGGACATGACATGATACCACACAGACACTGTGTCTTTGTTTGTGCTGATATGCAGACGCAAAATAAAAATACTCTTCATTTTCTATTCTCTTATCATTTCAATTTTCAGTTTCTGTACTTAATGCCCCGATGTATACATGTCATACGCCCTCGGTGCAGCTACATGTATATGTACATGTTAAGATCAGTGTATCATCACAATTTTTGTTTACTTACATTGAGCCTTTTATATCAGCGAAGGAGTGGGTCCCCACTGTCGTGCATCAACTTGTTTCTTCCACTGCAGAGAATAGACAAACAGAAACCACTGTTTCACCAACGGCAGAGAGGCCAGGGTACACTTCTATAACATCACTGACTATTACTAACCACTCCCATTTCTGCACCTGCACTTCTTCCACCTTTTACAGCTTTATGCTGCAAGTTGCGCAATGAATATAACAAAATCACCAAAATGCAAATGTATAAGCTTTCAGAAAAAGAGAATATTCTAATTCACTTTCTCCTTGTTGAATTGGAGTCCCTTATCAATCATAGGGCTTGTATTTAATGGATGGTTTGGTTGAACAAATGCCCACTTCACTTAATTTCTCTTTAATTGTTATTATTAACTTTGCTAAAACACCACAGGTGCAAATCCCTAAGGTTGAGACAGGGCTTCTGTGGTGCAGGAAATTTGACAAAGACTGTGTGCTTCATGGGTTGCTCTGGGAACAGATCTGCCAAATCTCAACCTCTGAAGTAAAACTTGTTTTGACTGCGGTCATCCTCATGAACCACCAGAGAGGAAATGTGCCCGGTGAGAGTCGCCTCAAGCTGAGCCCCATGGCGCTGGCAAGTCCCTGCAACATGCTCAGTCCTGACGTGTCCAATTCGATGGCTCAGAATAACTTCTGTCCTGTCAGCTCTTGTGAGGATTCATAGCCTTGACAACATGCCTCACTGTCCAGTGACACCTGAGACAGCAATTAGCAACTCCTCAGCCAAATACACAAGTACACACCATATTGACACCTGCTGGAGGACCTGCACTTGCAAAATTACTCACACACAAACACACAATTTAAACCCTCCCCCTGCCTGAGAATGACCTTAGGCAGCTCTCCAACATTATTCATGGGGGCTGATGGGTCTGGACTGGTACTTGGTGGGACCTCATCTGGACAATAGTCCTGGCAGAGAGTCCCACTGCTTCTTGTCCCTGTTAGCCTCTTCATCCCCATGCTGAGATCATCATTAATGAAATCATAGCACCCAGATCCCAGATGGTGTGTTGAGGGTGCTGGCAAGCCCTGTGTTTATAAATCAGCCTCCTTGGAAGAGAGGAGTCCTTTAAACTGGATCCTTAACAACTGCAGTCTTCCAGACAACCCTGAAATGATGCTGTGGCAGCAGGACACCTTGTTTGGTTCAAAGATTTAAAATCCCAGATCAACTTTACACAAGTGATTTCTTCTATTATGACACGGGAGATAGCCTGTCAGTGTCTGTGGTCATTCAGGTTGACATTCTTTCTCTGAAAGCAGCCCCAAAACAAAAAGTGTTTGGTAAATGCTCCTCCCTAAGTGCCATTTGACATGTTTGAAAACTGACAACAGCCCATAGCAATGTTTTTGTTTAGTTATCCCTACTGTATTGAAAAAACAAACAAATAACAGTAGAATCCATTTCTGGCTGTTAAAACTGAATTTGACAAAATGGAGGAATTAAATGAAATATCGAGTAAAAGACAATTTCATCATCATCAAAAGAATAAATCAGCATCTTTTGTTACTTTACAATGTGATAAGAAAGAACCTTTGTGAAATTCTTCAAAATGAAAAAAATGAGCATGATAATTTGTCTTTCAACTGTTTGTGTAAACTTTTGGTCAACATTTCACATCTGTCTTTAGAAATGGTTTTATCAGTCAGGCAGCCTCCGTTTTGGCTCAGCAGACAATTTCACACGAATGTTTTCAAAAGTGAGACTCTTATTTTGAATCGTTTTCTCATTGTGTCATCGTCCTCAGTTTTGTTCCTTAAATTGGTGGAAGGTTGGACGATGAATGGTTCACCCGTTATTATACAAATCCATGTAATCCAGACAGGGTGAGAACCAAAAGCAAATATTGATAGGAACACGCGCTACACTTAATTTATCTTGTGACTGGTTGCACAGTAAATTCAGTCGTCCTCTGAAATTTAGTTGCATTCCCACTACATGTAAGAACCTGTTTATCTTTCCATGAGATGATTTTATACTGTGTACACATTGCCTGTTGCCACAGTTGCTTTCTAAATCTTCTCTCTGTTAATCGACTTGGCCTTAACACAGCTGGTTCAGTGACTGACACTCTCACTAGTTTATTTTTAACATTTTCAATAGTGGGGGAGGTTTTTTCATCTCCAAACTAAATATAAGCACAGCAGGGGTTTGTTTATGTGATGCATCTGTCTCTTAGGATCAAACAGGTGTGAATATGTAGTCAGTTACCATTAACATTGAGGCTGTTTTCCCAGTGACACAGCAGAAGGCCGGCATCATGGCAACAAAAAGAAAGACGTATCAAAGACGCATCCCCATGACAAAGGCAAAGCATTTGATTTTCAAAGGGATGCAGATCTCAGCACTTTTAAATCACTTGACCAGGCATGGCCTTTCCACTCTTTTACCTTTCATGTGGAGAGCCCGCCTCAGGAAAGAAATGATGGAAAACTACTCAATATTTATATGCATCCAACCCGACGAGTTCAGGTTTCTATTCAGATTTGGTATAAATATTAAAAACTGTGTGCACTAAATGCTGGTCAGGAGAATGTCCAATGGATGGTCCGTCATGATCCCTGCTAATCATTCATTCACCACTGGTTATTGTATCCAAAAGTTTTTACTTAATTGCAGATGTATTACTTTGATAGTTTAATTGTTTTCTGTGAATCAATGCATCATTATGAGTTATTTTTGACAAGCTGGTAAATCTTTGAAAATTAATATGACTCATAGAAATGTTTCTCACACCCTTGTGCTGTGGCAGTATAAAGCTATTATTTGGCTACACTGTGTTCAGCTCCTCTTTTTTCGGTGAAGTTGTTTTTCTCAAAGTCATTAGACGCTGAAGACTGGGTTTTAAGTTACATTTTACAATGATT
Organism: Thalassoma bifasciatum; assembly: GCA_008086565.1. NCBI lineage: Eukaryota > Metazoa > Chordata > Actinopteri > Labriformes > Labridae > Thalassoma > Thalassoma bifasciatum. Next base: position 597,736 of record RPOG01000012.1, on the reverse strand, counting down.
GATAACTGTCATTCATCGGGAGTTTTTTTTCCGGGAATAGTAAGAAACTCCAGGAAAGAGAGCTAAAAAAAAGATCAGACTTTTGGAAATTATTAATTTTTTGCTTTTTCGTCACTTTGTCGCTTTTTCTTTTGTCTCTACTTCACAAACTCTTGCTGCACAATGGCAGCTCCTGTGCTGGTTCTTTTGACCTCAGAACCGTGCACTAGTAAAAGGCAGAGCCACACTGTCCAATCTATATACAGTCTATGGCTTGTTGCAGATCATTAGTGGCTATGTTGGCTATATCGGCACGTCTGTGACAAGTTCTTCTGTGTGTTCTTGGGCAAATGTGACCCGGAAATTGTCACAGATGTCACAGACTTACACTGTGACTTGAACAAGCTGCAAACTGACTGAGTCTTGATCTCTTTAACTTTGAGCCCTCTCAGGTTACCAAATTTAAAACAAGTCAAAACCAAACCAGACTCTGTGGTATAAAAAGTATCTCAAGTGTTCTTGAAAGTAATGAACTTGGTATCATTGATATTGTGAGTGGCAAAAAAGTGTAGTTAAACTGATGCTATGAGTAGCCACAGACATGCTCAGTGGCCATGAGTACTGCTGAAAACCCCCAGCTGTTTCATTTTATTTGTTCATTTTTGTAGCGTTTTCCTCTGAGATGGAGCTATTGTTAGAAACCCCAAACCCACAAGATTTTAAAGTAATCTGAGCACATCACTTGTCACATCATAGTGATCCTTAATTGATCACAGCGTCAAATAAAAGGAAGATATGAAACTGTATTCCTTTACTAGAAGAAAATAAAGAAAGGTTTCCAGGGACTGCTGTGCATACTACCAACATTACCACCACTCTGATTCTATTTTCAAGACTATAAAGTAACTCTACATTTTCTCCCTCAAGTATTGAAACCCTGCATAAAAATGCTCTTTTACCAGACTGGCTGCCAACGATGATCTGAGCGCTCTCCCTCCCCTGGTACAGCATGCATTTGCTACAAAAACTCTTGTGTTACAGAAAAAGCTGGGACAGCCGCGAGCCTTGGTGCATGCCCTGATAATTCATTCACAGCTTGTTTTTTTCTGGCCAGGAAACGTTCAGTACAGACCGTACTCTGTACTCTGACCGTCAGAAAAGGGAAGAATCAATACGCTGTTGGCTCTGTGTCCAGGATTAAGCTCCAATTAGATTCAATTTCCAGGTGCCATGCTTGAATTTATTTTATTTTCGCAGACTTGGGGAAAAAAAAAAACATCAAATGGAAGCGTTACATAAAAGGCAAAAAAAAAAAAAACAAGTACAGCCTCAGGATAATCAAAACACAATAGTAGAGTGTCTTTGTTGAAACTTGAGATGATTTAAGTTGAGATTTTTCAAGAAGACTTAAAAAATTCTCTTTGAGCTCAACCACATTGTAAGTGGCTCTCTTTTAATGAGTGTTTGCTTCAAAGTATTTTCACTGACAGCTGATGATTTTATGACCACCTCAGACTCAATCTCCTAACAGGCACATAGACTTTCACTTACAGCGACAGGAACAGCAGAATGTAATCATTCTTGTATTTATTTTTTCATTTCTGCTTTGGGTGAACACTTGAATTCTCTGTTTGGATGGAGACCATTATAGATCATACAGCGCGAGGGGGAACGTGTCTCGCTGGATCACTAGCCTGGAGAGTCACAGGTGGACACGTGGCAAGTCATTAAGTCTGGGCTCTGTCCCCGTGTAGAGGGGGGAGCCCAGGGTCAAATGGAGACAGTGACTGTAGAAATGTAGCAGAGACAGACAGCGATCATAACAGGCCTAATGGGCAGGACTAATGGTGCAATAGGCTCCAATTACATCCCTCTCTGACAGCTGCTCACCAACCACTCTGGCTTCACCTACACTAGGAGCGTGAGTGAGCGATGGCCAGGTGGTTGAAGAAGTTGTTAACTGGCATGGAGATATCTCTCTTAAGGAAACAATGGTCCAATGCATAGAATTTGAGGACCCCACTGTTCTCAGAGGATACATACTTTATGCATGAAGGGGCTAGGTTATTTTTCTGTATGTTTTTGTTACATTATTAATGTTAAACCATAAGAAAGGCTGTTTTCAGATTTTAGAAGATTTGTTTTCCTTACTTTTTCACACTTCACTGAGCCATGCTGATTTCAGAGGTTGATCATTTTATCAGTTTGGTTTCACTAGTTGACAGTAAGGTAATTCATTTGATATTATTTTCCTTGTTCTCATACAAATATTAATTGTGTCACTTTGCCAAGTTTTGCAGCTCCAATCGATCTGCTGGGAGTGCATTAAATAAAGAATAGCTCCTTTCTCCTTCATGCACACAAATGCCCCTCAGTACTACAACAACACATTTATCTTTGAGGAGGGCAGCTTGTCCTGCAAGTGAATCACTCTCCAGTGCTTTAAGAATATTCATTCACTTAGTGCTAGACAAATCCGTCTGCTTCCTGCCATTCTAATGGTTGAGGATCATTATCAGTGATAAAGAGGGTTTTTTGTGCTCTGTGCACTGGCAGGAGTTTTGTTTACAGTATGTGTTTTGCCTGAACGCCCAAGCTCAGCATTTGTGTTGATGGATTAAAGCTTGTTACCATGGCAGGAACATTTTAGGCCATCAGTAAGGCACGTCACTCCACAACATGATCGTTTATTTCAGAGCTAGGCGGATTTGTTAAACGGAGAACTCTTCCTTTTATTTTCATAGTGTTACCTTGTATTCACTTTGATTGTGACTTTATGTTCTCACAACAAAAGCTGGAATATGGTTATACAATGTCACTGAAACAGCACAGATACACAAGACAAGAAAAACAAGGCTTAAAAATGGAAGAGTAAAAAACTCATTCACAGGAAGGTAAACACAAAAAGTGAACATGTCTAAAATGTAATAATAATTATCTGTTGCACTGGTGACTGACAATTTTTTTTATGAGAGCACTCGGCTTTATGCGAGAACAACTTGTCCACAGAGTCTGTTAGTAAGCAGCATGAATGTTTCATTAAGAACAGTATCTTCTCTCCCTATTTGAATTTTCTGTTATGTATAATAAAATGAAAGTTTCAGAGCATTGACTTGTTTATATTTCTGCGTAAGAAAAAGAGAACTTTGAAGGCTTAATACATTTTAGACTACAGTTATCAAATAATTTAATGCAAGATGAAAGGTAACATCTATTTTGTGTGTAAATTATAGTTATCCTTCCACTCAGATTTTTAACATTTCTGTCACTGCGCAAAACATAAATACATCTATCCACACACCACTTCATCCATCTATCCACCAGTGCGTACACCCATCCATCCAGGCAGTAATGCATCTGTACATCTGTTTAATGTTTGTGTTTCCTTGATCCATCCATCATTAATACATCCATTTGTTTCCTTTTACTTAAAGTCAAGAACCATAACCATTAATGGCTTAATATAAGTCAGTCAAAATACACACACACACACACACACACACACAATCTTAATAAAAACAAACCCAACAAGTAACATAAGTATTTTTCAATAATGCAAATTTATAAAAACAAATTTGTACAAGACAACTGTAAAATATTGACTTTTATACATGTTTTTTGTTCTTTTATTTAGATAATGTTGTATATGTGTGGTTTACATGCTATTGATTCCCCTGTTCCCCTTGTGATAAAGATAAAACCACTCTTCGTAGTGGAGCATGTTGTGTTCCTTATTTCCAGTCCTGTCACTGGTTCGTCTGCATGTGTTGGCCAGATACCTCAAGCTCAGCAATCCAAACCACAAACTGGACCTTTGTATGCCAATTACTGAACAGATTATATCTGTGGTCAAAGTGTGACTGCAGAGTTCATTACCACACTGACCCTGAACCAGCTTTAGCCTTTCTCCAGTAAGGTTATATACATGTTCAATATTACAATTCAATAGGCTGACCTCAGCAGCTGCAGTTTAACGTGCCGGCTCTCATGGCTCCACAACAGGCTTCACAGCTTTATTATAGAAGTCAGTGGGTCACACACTGAACCCACATTATTCTCTTCTCCAACGATGATCAGTTCTCTCATAGCATCTTATTCAGACCTTTTGTTATTCTAAAGAGAACTGCACACTCCACCCAAGTCTGGATAATCACCCACACTTTGTTCTCCCCAGTTTTTTCCTCCTTAAATTTGCAGTAATTCTAATCCCGTGTGACCTGGCTGTTGTGGACTTAAAGTAGATGGATCATCATGCAGCACACAATAAATCCCTGTTGAGCTGTAATAGCCTGGATGCTTATTTTCATATACTGTAAGTACCTGTGATACAGCATAGTTGATTGTGTTATATAAAAGCCCTGCTGTCCAGCAACTAAAAGTGGGCTCAAGTGAACATGATAGCTCACTGATGTATTATTTTTGCTCTCCGGAAAATGTTGTTTGAGTTTCAAGCCTGATTTGCGCTGCTTGTTTTTCAGTTGGCTCTTTTCCTGTCTGTGGTGTCAGTCATCAGGGCCAAAACCATACTGGGCTAATTTCCCTGAAGAGGCCTCAAAAAAGAAGCAGAGAAATAACTTGAATTCTCAGAACTTATTCTGTTTTAAAACTGAAGTTTACTTCATGACTGACCTCAACTTTAATGTGCAGCTTCTGTCTGGTGAAGTAGAAAAACACATAAGTGTTGTCTCCACTCCGCCAAGCTGTGTGTCTTACAGCGAGTCTGCAAAACTCAATTTTTATGTCATTTAAGGCCTGGCCCTGTGAAGACTGCTCGTTGCGGGTGTAAAATCTGCCTTCATCTTCCCTCTACACACACAGACACACATTTATCTCCTTGTTTCTTTACAACACTGTGCCATCATTTACTGCTTGATCAGCTTATGATAATGACACATTGTATTTCAAAAATATGCAGGAGATAAATTTCCTCAAAGGTTGTTCATTTAACTGTAGAATTTGATTGAAAAAGTAGATTGGCTGAAGCAAGGATAGATACCCCCTGACGATAGAAAACTGCATTTAAAACCAAGTGATGGAAGGATTCCTGCACGCAATTCTCTTATGTATAAATCCGTTCAGTAATGAGGAGGTCAGCAGACGAAGAGTGCTGTTTCTTTGTTTTCTAATCAGGTTTATATGCATTGCTCAAAAAATAAAAGGAACACTCAAACAACACATTTTAAATCTCGATTAATGAAACACTGCGGTTGAAAATTTTCATTCAATATATAGTAGAGTGTGTTGAGGATATTATAACATATAAATGATCAATTTAAATCAAAATTATCATCCCATGGAGCTCTGAATTCAGAACTATACCCAAAATGAAAGTGGAAAATCACATTTCAGTCTGATCCAACGTCAGCAAAGATTCCTCAAGACAAGTCAAAATGAGGCTCAGTAGTGTGTGTGGTCTCCCCATGCGTGTCTGACCTCCCTACAACACCTGGGCATGATTCTGATGAGGTGGCGGATGTTCTCCTAAGGAATCACTGTGCTCAATTGGATTCAGGTCTGGGGAACGGGCAGGCCAGTCCATAGCATCAATACCTTCATCATAAAGGAACTGTTGACACACTTCAGCCACATGAAGCCTGGAATTCTCAGGCATTAGAAGGAACCCAGGGCCCACTGCACCTGCATATGGTCTCACGGTGGGTCTGAGAATCTCATCCCAGTACCTCTGGCTAGCACATGGGGGGCTATGTGGCTATCCAAAATAATGCCTCCCGCACGTCATTACTGACCCAAAGCCAAACCGGTCATGCTAGAGGATGCTGCAGGCAGAATAAGGGTTTTCACAGCGTCTCCAGACTCTGCTGCATCTGTCACATGTGCTCATTGTGAACCTGCTTTCATTCTTTATTCTTTACTTGGTAGGATCTCCATTAGCTGCTATCAATGCAGCAGCTTCTATTCCTGGGATCCACATATAATGAACAACACAAAATGTACACATAGCAACACACAAAATACAAGTACAATCAGAGACAAGCAGGATAAAATATACAACTCGTACTTAAAATACAAGCATAAAAAGAATTATCACCTCAATAATCTTATCTCCCAAGAGCTCAGGGCGCCAATGGTGAATTAGTTGACGTTGGTGTTCTCTGGCAAATGGCAAATGCCAATCACAGGTTGGGTCGTAAGAACAGGCCCCCCTTGTGGACGTAGGGCACTCATACAACCTTTGTAGAGTCTCTTTCTTACAGCGTGAGCAGAAACATGCACACTAGTGGCCCCCCTGCTGGAGGTCATTTTGTAGGGCTCAGTCAGTGCTCCTCCTGTTCCTTCGGCAGTGTCGGTCTTGCTGCTGGCTTGTTGCCCTCCCATGGCCCCTTGCACATCTCCTAGTGTACTGACCTGTCTCCTGGTATCTCCTCCATGCTCTGGACACTGTGCTTAGAGACACAGCAAACCTTTTTGCTCCACATTGATGTGCCAACTTGGATAAGCTGCACAACTGAGCTCAGAAACTTCTGTTGGTTGCAGAAACTGCTTCATGCTACTTTTAGGGCTGAAAACACGAACAAATTTCAAAAGTGAGCAAAACATCAGCCAGAAACGAGAAGAGCAGATTAACGGTTTGTGGTCACCACCTGCTAAGCTATTCCTCTATGGGGGTTATCTTGCTAATTGCCTTTTGTTTCCACCTGTTGTCTGTTTCATTTGCACAACAACAAGTGAAACTGATTTACAATTAGTGTTGCTTCCTAACTAGACAGGTTGATTTCACACGAGTGTGATATATTTGGAATTACACTGTTGTTTGAGTGTTCCTTTATGTTTTTGAGCAGTGTTATGTCCCTCTATTTTCACATTCTATTGCACAGAAATACAAAAAAACAGCTGTGCTAATCTTTCAATTTTGTTTGTGCAGATGGTGAGTTTTTCATGTTGAATATTGTCTGGTTTACTTTAAGAACAATAAAATCTTCTTCCTGTAATAAACATTTGACTGCTTGAACCAGTGGTACACTCAGAGGGGGTCAGGGAGGAAGTTTCCTCCACTGGTCTCCCTCTGAGCAGGTTAAACATTTAAAATGACCTCTCAGCGGCCCTTTCAAGGGGTCACATAAACTATGCTCAAAGCTGCTCACTGAATACAGGTTAAAATAACGTGTGAAAGCACAGATGGCCTTGTGGTTTGGGTCGTGCTCCATAAGATTCGCTGTCGCGCAGGCAGCCTGAGTTCGAACCCAGCCTGTGGCCACTTTCCCGCATGTTACCCTGTTTCCTGCTTTAGCCACTGTCCTCTCTCTTATCCAAATAAAGGCGGAAAAGCCAAAAAAAAAACATTAAGAAAAGGTGTACAAGTAAAAAAGAAGCACTTATGCACAGAGGTGCTACAGCACAATTAAAGGAACATTTGAAGACGCAGATCCTGCCCAAAAGTGAATCGGGTCCATGGTGTTGAGTAAAAAATTCACAGAAGTTTAAATTGAGGAAAATATAACATTTGCATCCAGATGTAGCATTAAAAATTTGAGTTGTGGGTCATTGTTTTAATTATAATGGAAAAAATACAACTTGCATTTACAGCTATAGGGCGCCCATCTGGCACATGAGCTGAGTTGCTCCTCTGATCGGACAAACTTGTGACTCTAGTACACACTTCTAAACCACTGATTTATAAAAAATTTCACTCCCCTTACGATGTGAGCTGATAGAAAAATAAGCATTTAAGACCCAGCCATATTTCCAAATTGACTGTAAACTGATTTTTTTTTTTTTTAATGTCATTTAAGTCCTTGTTTTTTGGTTTGTTTTGAGTGGTTTAGTCTGGTTTGCTGTGTATGTGGTTTTGGGTCCTTCTGCAGCCAACCTTAAGCAGATTTAACACTTCCACATAGGCTTCATTTTCAACACGGTTGTTGTTCTTTGGTAGGAAACATGCACAGCAGAGTAAGAGACAGAGAGCCACTAAGGAGCAGAGATGCATGCATCAGGTCCAGTCACTTGCTGGAGCACAAGTGTAACTGAGACAAACCGGAAGATTTAAGTCCAGTGAAGAAGGGATAAAAGAATGTACAACCCCATGATCTCTGTACACACTTACCCTGCGGTGCACAATTGAGTCCAATTCTTGCAAAAGCTTTTACTAACTGAACTGATCTTTTGCATTTGTCTGCAGTTCTCTCTGGGATTTTTCTCTAAAATTAACAAGAAAAAATAAGTGAGCTTTTTTTATTTTCTTTTCAGCCTTAGAGAGGAGAAAACTATTGTCTCCACACAAGTATATTAGTGATCTTTTCTTCTATCTTAAGTGCTTTTTCCTTCTGGCTCTTAAGGAANATTTTGTGTGTAAATTATAGTTATCCTTCCACTCAGATTTTTAACATTTCTGTCACTGCGCAAAACATAAATACATCTATCCACACACCACTTCATCCATCTATCCACCAGTGCGTACACCCATCCATCCAGGCAGTAATGCATCTGTACATCTGTTTAATGTTTGTGTTTCCTTGATCCATCCATCATTAATACATCCATTTGTTTCCTTTTACTTAAAGTCAAGAACCATAACCATTAATGGCTTAATATAAGTCAGTCAAAATACACACACACACACACACACACACACACACACACACACACACACACACACACACAGAGAAAATGTTTGCGTTAATTCAGTATTCTCCAAAATAGAGGAAAAAAAGATGCAGACCTTAAAAAGATGATAAACAAACTTTGGTCTTAATAAAAACAAACCCAACAAGTAACATAAGTATTTTTCATTAATGCAAATTCATAAAAACAAATTTGTACAAGACAACTGTAAAATATTGACTTTTATACATGTTTTTTGTTCTTTTATTTAGATAATGTTGTATATGTGTGGTTTACATGCTTTTGATTCCCCTGTTCCCTTGTGATAAAGATAAAACCACTCTTCACAACGTCAACATAACATAGTGGAGCATGTTGTGTTCCTTATTTCCAGTCCTGTCACAGGTTCGTCTGCATGTGTTGGCCAGATACCTCAAGCTCAGCAATCCAAACCACAAACTGGACCTTTGTATGCCAATTACTGAACAGATTATATCTGTGGTCAAAGTGTGACTGCAAAGTTCATTACCACACTGACCCTGAACCAGCTTTAGCCTTTCTCCAGTAAGGTTATGTACATGTTCAATATTACAATTCAATAGGCTGACCTCAGCAGCTGCAGTTTAACGTGCCGGCTCTCATGGCTCCACAACAGGCTTCACAGCTTTATTATAGAAGTCAGTGGGTCACACACTGAACCCACATTATTCTCTTCTCCAACGATGATCAGTTCTCTCATAGTATCTTATTCAGACCTTTTGTTATTCTAAAGAGAACTGCACACTCCACCCAAGTCTGGATAATCACCCACACTTTGTTCTCCCCAGTTTTTTCCTCCTTAAATTTGCAGTAATTCTAATCCTGTGTGACCTGGCTGTTGTGGACTTAAAGTAGATGGATCATCATGCAGCACACAATAAATCCCTGTTGAGCTGTAATAGCCTGGATGCTTATTTTCATATACTGTAAGTACCTGTGATACAGCATAGTTGATTGTGTTATATAAAAGCCCTGCTGTCCAGCAACTAAAAGTGGGCTCAAGTGAACATGATAGCTCATTGATGTGTTATTTTTGCTCTCCAGAAAATGTTGTTTGAGTTTCAAGCCTGATTTGCGCTGCTTGTTTTTCAGTTGGCTCTTTTCCTGTCTGTGGTGTCAGTCATCAGGGCCAAAACCATACTGGGCTAATTTCCCTGAAGAGGCCTCAAAAAAGAAGCAGAGAAATAACTTGAATTCTCAGAACTTGTTCTGTTTTAAAACTGAAGTTTACTTCATGACTGACCTCAACTTTAATGTGCAGCTTCTGTCTGGTGAAGTAGAAAAACACATAAGTGTTGTCTCCACTCCGCCAAGCTGTGTGTCTTACAGCGAGTCTGCAAAACTCAATTTTTATGTCATTTAAGGCCTGGCCCTGTGAAGACTGCTCGTTGCGGGTGTAAAATCTGCCTTTATCTTCCCTCTACACACACAGACACACATTTATCTCCTTGTTTCTTTACAACACTGTGCCATCATTTACTGCTTGATCAGCTTATGATAATGACACATTGTATTTCAAAAATATGCAGTAGATAAATTTCCTCAAAGGTTGTTCATTTAACTGTAGAATTTGATTGAAAAAGTAGATTGGCTGAAGCAAGGATAGATACCCCCTGACGATAGAAAACTGCATTTAAAACCAAGTGATGGAAGGATTCCTGCACGCAATTCTCTTATGTATAAATCCGTTCAGTAATGAGGAGGTCAGCAGACAAAAAGTGCTGTTTCTTTGTTTTCCAATCAGGTTTATATGCATTGCTCAAAAAATAAAAGGAACACTCAAACAACACATTTTAAATCTCAATTAATGAAACACTGCGGTTGAAAATTTTCATTCAATATATAGTAGAGTGTGTTGAGGATATAACATAAAAATGATCAATTTAAATCAAAATTATCATCCCATGGAGCTCTGAATTCAGAACTATACCCAAAATGAAAGTGGAAAATCACATTTCAGTCTGATCCAATGTCAGCGAAAAATTCCTCAAGACAAGTCAAAATGAGGCTCAGTAGTGTGTGTGGTCTCCCCATGCGTGTCTGACCTCCCTACAACACCTGGGCATGATTCTGATGAGGCGGCGGTTGTTCTCCTAAGGAATCACTGTGCTCAATTGGATTCAGGTCTGGGGAACGGGCAGGCCAGTCCATAGCATCAATACCTTCATCATAAAGGAACTGTTGACACACTTCAGCCACATGAAGCCTGGAATTGTCAGGCATTAGAAGGAACCCAGGGCCCACTGCACCTGCATATGGTCTCACGATGGGTCTGAGAATCTCATCCCAGTACCTCTGGCTAGCACATGGGGGGCTATGTGGCTATCCAAAATAATGCCTCCCGCACATCATTACTGACCCAAAGCCAAACCGGTCATGCTAGAGGATGCTGCAGGCAGAATAAGGGTCTTCACAGCGTCTCCAGACTCTGCTGCATCTGTCACATGTGCTCATTGTGAACCTGCTTTCATTCTTTATTCTTTACTTGGTAGGATCTCCATTAGCTGCTATCAATGCAGCAGCTTCTATTCCTGGGGTCCACATAAAATGAACAACACAAAATGTACACATAGCAACACACAAAATACAAGTACAATTAGAGACAAGCAGGATAAAATATACAACTTGTACTTAAAATACAAGCATAAAAAGAATTATCACCTCAATAATCTTATCTCCCAAGAGCTCAGGGCGCCAATGGTGAATTAGTTGACGTTGGTGTTCTCTGGCAAATGGCAAATGCCAATCACAGGTTGGGTCGTAAGAACAGGCCCCCCTTGTGGACGTAGGGCACTCATACAACCTTTGTAGAGTCTCTTTCTTACAGCGTGAGCAGAAACATGCACACTAGTGGCCCCCCTGCTGGAGGTCATTTTGTAGGGCTCAGTCAGTGCTCCTCCTGTTCCTTCGGCAGTGTCGGTCTTGCTGCTGGCTTGTTGCCCTCCCATGGCCCCCTGCACATCTCCTAGTGTACTGACCTGTCTCCTGGTATCTCCTCCATGCTCTGGACACTGTGCTTAGAGACACAGCAAACCTTTTTGCTCCACATTGATGTGCCAACTTGGATAAGCTGCACAACTGAGCTCAGAAACTTCTGTTGGTTGCAGAAACTGCTTCATGCTACTTTTAGGGCTGAAAACACGAACAAAATTCAAAAGTGAGCAAAACATCAGCCAGAAACGAGAAGAGCAGATTAACGGTTTGTGGTCACCACCTGCTAAGCTACTCCTCTATGGGGGTTATCTTGCTAATTGCCTTTTGTTTCCACCTGTTGTCTGTTTCATTTGCACAACAACAAGTGAAATTGATTTACAACTAGTGTTGCTGCCTAACTGGACAGGTTGATTTCACACGAGTGTGATATATTTGGAATTACACTGTTGTTTGAGTGTTCCCTTTATGTTTTTGAGCAGTGTTATGTCCCTCTATTTTCACATTCTATTGCACAGAAATACCGAAAAACAGCTGTGCTAATCTTTCAATTTTGTTTGTGCAGATGGTGAGTTTTTCATGTTGAATATTGTCTGGTTTACTTTAAGAACAATAAAATCTTCTTCCTGTAATAAACATTTGACTGCTTGAACCAGTGGTACACTCAGAGGGGGTCAGGGAGGAAGTTTCCTCCACTGGTCTCCCTCTGAGCAGGTTAAACATTTAAAATGACCTCTCAGCGGCCCTTTCAAGGGGAAACATAAACTATGCTCAAAGCTGCTCACTGAATACAGGTTAAAATAACGTGTGAAAGCACAGATGGCCTTGTGGTTTGGGTCGTGCTCCATAAGGTTCGCTGTCGCGCGGGCAGCCTGAGTTCGAACCCAGCCTGTGGCCACTTTCCCGCATGTTACCCTGTTTCCTGCTTTAGCCACTGTCTTCTCTCTTATCCAAATAAAGGAGGAAAAGCCAAAAAAAAACATTAAAAAAAGGTGTACAAGTAAAAAAGAAGCACTTATGCACAGAGGTGCTACAGCACAATTAAAGGAACATTTGAAGACGCAGATCCTGCCTAAAAGTGAATCGGGTCCATGGTGTTGAGCAAAAAATTCACAGAAGTTTAAATTGAGGAAAATATAACATTTGCATCCAGATGTAGTATTAAAAATTTGAGTTGTGGGTCATTGTTTTAATTATAATGGAAAAAATACAACTTGCATTTACAGCTAAGGGGCGCCCATCTGGCACATGAGCTGAGTTGCTCCTCTGATTGGACAAACTTGTGACTCTAGTACACACTTCTAAACCACTGATTTATAAAAAAATGTCACTCCCCTTACGATGTGAGCTGATAGAAAAACAAGCATTTAAGACCCAGCCATATTTCCAAATTGACTGTAAACTGATTTTTTTTTTTAATGTCATTTAAGTCCTTGTTTTTTGGTTTGTTTTGAGTGGTTTAGTCTGGTTTGCTGTGTATGTGGTTTTGGGTCTTTCTGCAGCCAACTTTAAGCAGATTTAACACTTCCACATAGGCTTCATTTTCAACACGGTTGTTGTTCTTTGGTAGGAAACATGCACAGCAGAGTAAGAGACAGAGAGCCACTAAGGAGCAGAGATGCATGCATCAGGTCCAGTCACTTGCTGGAGCACAAGTGTAACTGAGACAAACCGGAAGATTTACGTCCAGTGAAGAAGGGATAAAAGAATGTACAACCCCATGATCTCTGTACACACTTACCCTGCGGTGCACAATTGAGTCCAATTCTTGCAAAAGCTTTTACTAACTGAACTGATCTTTTGCATTTGTCTGCAGTTCTCTCTGGGATTTTTCTCTAAAATTAACAAGAAAAAATAAGTGAGCTTTTTTTATTTTCTTTTCAGCCTTAGAGAGGAGAAAACTATTGTCTCCACACAAGTATATTAGTGATCTTTTCTTCTATCTTAAGTGCTTTTTCCTTCTGGCTCTTAAGGAACAAATAAAGTTAACCTTCACTTCCAGGAACAATGGTTGGGGATGTTTAGATAAGTGTTACGACAGCCCAAAGTTATCTAATAAACGGATTGTTAAGAATTATTGTGGGTAAGTAAAGTTTATTCATACAATACCTTTCAAGAGCAGATGTCTCAAAGTGCTTTAGAGTAAAGTTGTCAGACTATTCTTATTGGTCAAGAATTTTTTTTAAACCTGAACACATCATCTTGAGGGCCCTGTTTTTGTTTCTTACCTTTCAAACTGCACTGTTATTTAGACGTAAACGGGTGTGTTCTGTGTTTGATAAAAGAATGAAGGGTAAAATATAGGAATTTTCTTTGCTATTTGACAGTGTATTATCAGTTTCAGAGCACTTAAAAGTATGCCCTCTGGAATAAACCTGCCAACAAACACACTAATGCACACTTGCATGTGTTCTTATATCCGCTAATAACTGCAAAGAGTTTTCTAATTATCCGTCAGCCGAGTGAAGGTGCAGTGTTTATTTCACGTATCTATAATCACAACCTCCTGTGGCATCGACTACACATTAAGTGTTGAACTTTTGACTTTAACAAAACATTGATGCGCTGAAGTAGGTTCTGACAGAAACATCGAGCACAGTGTTAATAGCATGAAAGCGGCAAAGATTTACCATCTGTGGGTGTGAAAGTATTTACAGGCCAAACCTGTATGTCAACAACAAGCTTCCACAAATATTTACACATATTCATCCAGCTGCCTGATTTCTGGACAAAGATTTACCTCTTGTATGTGCATCACCAGAAGTCATCACTGCCATTAGGAATCACAATGAGAAGTGTGTTAACGAATGGAGTCATTCTCCGATACGCAGATCTGATCATTTTTGCTGTAAGAGCAGCAGCATACGGTTTAGATCAGTGTTTTATAACTGCATTTATTCTGTCTTTCTAAGGGAGGAACAAGGTGCTTCCGTGTCATCATTGTTAACATATAAAGAACAAAATGATCATGATGACATGAAATGTCTGGCATTTGATGGGACCATTCCTCCAGAGAAAGAAAGAGAAGATCACGGAGAAAGGTGATGATGAGTTTTCTAGTCCTTTTGGTATGCCATTAGCCTCTCACACTGTAATGTACTTATCTGTGATACCCACAGGGGTTTTTTTGTACTTTTCTTTGCAGCACCAGGCTTCATAATCTAGCGTTGATTGTTCTCAACTCAAGGGGACATGGTTTTCAAAGACCTGTTGAATTCTTGCATTACTACCAGTCTTTAAGGTGCAGTTAGTGTTAAAGTCACATTGAAGTACTTGTGACCTTTCAGAGTTTGAAAAAAAAAAACCCTAGCAATGCAATCAGAGCCAGCTTGTGCTTGAAGGTGAAGGGTTTTTTGTCCTTGTTGTTGCACAACCAAAAGAGTAGCATGCAGTTTGTCAAAGAAGAAATGTAACTTTTAGACTGAAATGACCTGACCTGATTAATAACAGGAAGAATCTCCCAAAATCAGGTGAGGATCTTCAGAACAGCCCGGAGTTTATTGATTGTAAAACATCTCTATGAGAAACATGAAACACTGAAAGAGACATGGGAAAAGTGTACAGGTGGGGCAGTCAGGGCAAAACAGAAAAAAAAGGAGCATGGTGCACTAACAAGTGGTCACCACAAAAAGGATGAATGACAGCAAAAAAAAAAACATGAAGAAAAGAGTGAAAATATTACTTTGTGAGATTAATCTGGGACTGTTTTAACCTGAGACCCAAGTTTTTGTCTGGTTTGCATTTTTTATTTCTCCTTGCTACATGGGATCAGTTAGACCTAATAATTACAATACTAAACTTAGTCGTAGTACAGGAAGTTATGTATCAAGTCTTATAAGTTAGCTAGTCTTTTTCAGTTGTAAGAGTGATGGTGCATTACAGTAATATTTATTATTCACTGAAATGGGTATAAAGCTGTGATATCATCAAAAGTTGAAGTGAGCAGTGTCCCTCAATGTGGTTCAAGTTATTGAAAAGGAAGTATTATGTTTCTGAGAGGCAGAAATGTAGTGTTCACATATGTAGACAGAGTCTTAAAAGGTTAAATATGACTTAAAATTTTTTGATAATGTTTATTTTCTGAGTTCTCCAACTTCACTGAGGTACCTTGCCAAATCCCCTTCATAACCCTAGTAATTATTATTCATTCACCAGTCAATTTTTCAAATAAGGAACAGATGTATCAATGGTATTTCCCTTTAAAAGTCATCTGCAATGTATTCACCCAGTGTTGGTAAATCAAAATCAACATAATCATTTAAAATGATTTAAATGGACGGTCACAGTCAAAAAGACAGTGTGTGATTAATACAGTAGACTAAGCATCTTTTCAAATATTGATGCTTCAGCAGCTCTTCAGTCTGGGTGGAGAGACTGCTGATGACTGCATGCAGGTTTAGCTTTTGAAAAAAGAAAAGAGTTGCATGTGTTGGCTTGCTGAGCTGCTGTGATAGATACTGGTAATTACTTTTAGTGATCTCATTTAACCCTACACACACGCTCACGTTTAATTGCCTGGAACAGAAAAACACAAATCGAGTTAATCTGGTGTAAGGGGATCTCGTGTGGAGAGAGTCCTGAAGAGTGATTGAAGCAGGATGGTGCTTCATCTCTGCATATGGGGCGTGGCTGACTCCTATAGAGCCAAAGAAGATGAATATGACTCTGATTTCCATCCCACACAGGGCATCTTATTGGTTAGAGAGTTACAATTACAGCAAGAGGAGAGAAGGGTAAGGGAAACCAGTGTTTACTTGTGCTGCTCATAAGACAAAAAAAGAAAAAAATAACAAAGGTGCACTGAAAATGTCTTCTACCCTAAAGTGTTTTATCTAGAAGAATTAAAACAATGTCCCTGTCCCCAATGGGACAGATTATACAGGAAACATAATAAAAGTCTCTCAACTTAGTAAAAGTAAGGAATAAGTTGTGTAAATAGAGCTTTCTTGTTTTCTCTAGTGGATTGTTAAACCAGAAGAATTTTTGTTAAAAAACATTTGACCACAATTTCTCATCTGAAAAAGGGTCATTATTTCACTCAAAGCTAGCCTAAACTTCACAAAACCAATCAACCAGGATTGGTTTTGTGAAGATGGATTTGAAACATTTTGACCATTGCCAAATTAATACATTTCCATTAAATGAAGTTACTCATCCACTTCAACTTGCCAGCTAGCTATATTTTGAAATTGAAAACTAAACCGAGGACGAGCATATTAATTTAGTTAAGGATTTGATACAGGTATGACAACTGCTTTGTGCCAATAACACAGGTAACACATGCCAAATTTTCTTGGTTTTATTTAGACGGAATAAAGCTACAGAAAATTAATTTTGTTGATTATGTTTTCGGCCAGTGCAGCAACAGAGGCAGAACAGAAAGAGAGGGTGGCGATGTGTGGCTTCAGCGCTGGCAGGGATCAACTGCACTGTGTGTAAAGGCTCATCTAGGTGTGAGAGTATTCAGTGCGACTGCAGTGTTAACAAGCTGTGCCTCTTACACTTGCTCAGTGCTGTGATGCAATGTGTAATCACATACTGGGGCACAGAGTGTTTTGGGGAATTCATACTCATTTCTGAATGCCAGTAGGGTTCCTTATCAGCAAGCTAGTCTGACTTCTTCATAAACAACTGTGGCGCTGGAGCCCAGTGGAACAGATCAGCAGATGTTACAACAAAGCTGGAATTGTGCAAAACGTCCACCAGGAAATATTTCCCTGATTTCCTTTAAACTTAAATTCATACAACTGACTCAATAAAAAGTCAAGTATAATTCATGCATCTGAGAACAGGTTCCTCCTCACTGGAGTCCAATGTGAGAGTGAGATCGGCTGGCTTTACATACAGTTTCACTCAAACTTATTCAACACCCATTGTGACATTGGTTTTTGAGCAAATTGGAGGAACATTCAGAAGTTTGCAATTAAAGGATTAAGGGTCAATGACAAAAAGAGGGTCTAAAAAAGTATTTTTAAAAAGTTCTTTGAAAATGGATAAAAAAACATATTTCTGAGTGAAGAATTATGTTTTCTAACAAATTTCAGTAGTGGACCAACATTTCAAAGTTTTTAAGTTCATTATTTTTTAGTATTTTTAATTTGAGCACCCACAAATGTCAGGTGGCGCAACCAAATATATGAAAATATATTTACATGTTCCTGTTATTTTTTCTGTGTGAAATTATTGGCAAGTATCTCTCAAGTGTCTGTAGTGACTCATACATTTTCATTTTGTGTGCTTCATTTCTTTTATTTGTGAATAAGATAAATAATTTTATGTTACAAAACATAAAATTTTTATTTTATGTTCACATTATTACATTGGTTGTACCACATGGAAATTGTTCCAGTCACCAATGAACTGAAAAAACCTTTTTTATCAGTATTCCAGAGAAATCTACAAACTTTTCCACTTGGTCACGAATGTCATTTGGGGTCCTCTGGCTGATGCAGTTTCCTGTTTCCTGTTTTATTCTCTTCACTTTAAAATAAAAGTCTAATGTTACGGTTGCACCACCCTGACATTTGACAAGGTGAAAATTTGTATACATTTTGTGGGAAATACTGTATGAAAATAAGTTTTCAAATATGAAAGATGGCACTGGCTCGATGATACTATCTATCTAGCCATCTCTCTCTCTCTCTCTTTATATGTATATATATATCCAAATCACACAAAAAAATTGTAAGGGGTTAAAAGTTACTGACATGATCTGAGGGTATTTCACTGTCAAATTGTTCTCGCAGGAGCCTTGATTTGAAACCAAAGTGCAGCTTTGTATCCTCTCAGACAGTTCACAGATGAAGATTTATTAGTAGCATGGAAAATTACCAGCTACTGCTATCAATTGATTTCAGCAATCAATAGGGTATATCATTTCATGATAGAAAAGTGTAAAACTAGTATGTACAGTTAAACACGTGTTACTATGTTTGTATGTCTGTGTGTTAACGATATTTACAATACTTATTGATTCATAGCTACCTCTGCAACAGTAGTTGTATTAAATTTTTCAAATTTGAACTTTTTTAAAAACAGTTTCTCTCTAATCTAATTGCTGATTGCCTGTATGTGACTCCCAGCCCCCAACAGTGTAATCAATTTGCTGATCCATATTTCTGTAACTGACACATTGTTCAATGAGGCATCTTTCAGATGCATAGATCATCACTGTCATCTTCATCGTGGTTGTTTGGTTCATGTGTCTTGAGCACTTAATCAATATTTGATCAATGGACACACGAAATCCTTTTTCAAGCAAATGGGACAATTTGCTTCAGCTGAGTTATCAATGGTCAATATGGAAAACATGACACTGCTGTGTGTGGGTAAATGATGTCCATTAATGCTTCATGAACCAACAAATACTTGTGGCCAGGCTGATCTTATCCAAGCAATGTCTGATGGCATCTTTCTGTCCTCTCACCATTCTGTCTAAGAGCAGGAAATTGAGAGACACAAAAGCTAGACAAAGATTACGACCATGTTTGTGTTTGATTTCTAATGAAGGTCAACAAGGATTTGTGTGCTGCTCATCTGAGAATTCTTGAAGTGTCTTGGTTGAAAAGCCCCTGCATAACTTGTTGTTAAAAGCAATGCACAGAACATACAAAAGAATACCTTTCTTTGTAACCCTTTGGATAAACTCATGAAACTATGGGTGGAATATACAGGAGAGGAGGCGGTGAATGTGCTCTGTGTTCTCCAAAGATAGGGACACATTTGAAAGATTCTGACAGCTAATTTAGAGCCACAGAGGCATATTATTTTAAAACCTTACTACCCTGCCACAGACTGGACGGGGAAATTTCTGTTTTTTGATACAAGGACATATCCTTCTCCCTGCAATCATTTCTCTTGTTTGTTTATTTCATCATAAACCTTCACAGTTGTTCTTGTTTTCTTGCTGTCTGTTATTTTGAGCTCTATATAGTCTCTGCCCTGGCAGCTATCTGGAACAACCAAAATTTCCTCAAGATGTCTTATGGAGGAAGTATAATGATTCATACATCATTCTGAATTCACAACTCATAAAAGATGTCTGGCACTCTAAAATGTGCAGTTTTCTTCCCTCGTCATATACAACAGCCACATCTATCTACATTTGAATAAACAGACCTAAATCTCCTCAAATAAAGATGAATTCTCCTTTTCAAGTAGAAAAGATGTGCTTTTTGGACTGGGAAAATGGCATCACCTACACTCAGCTGCATTTGTTCTTTCAGGTCTAATTCAAACAGGGAAGGTTCATTCAGCCTCATAGAAATGACAGAACCTGACATTTCCAAATGTTTCTGCTTCTGCAAGCTTTACTGAAAAGGTCTGCAATAATGCATATTTAATTATGTTCCTCAAATCATGAAGGTCACTACTGGTGATCTCTTCTGATGGATCAATACGTCTGCATGACCTCGCAAGTTAATATGAGCATTCGCCCACTGCTGAATACTCATCGCATGCTGAGAACTGATCTTCATGTTTGCTGATGATTCTCTTTCACTCAACACTCAGACTCCACCAATAAAGTTGTCACAAACTTATTCCTTCGGCACTCCCTACCAAAAACTTGGAAAGAACTTTAAGAAAACTTCAGATTTTCTCATCTGTTTGAAATAAGGTTGTTTGGTATACCAGTACTAAATTAGTACCGGGGTACTAAGGCATTAAAAACAGTACTATTCTGCGCTTGGCTGAGATGGATATGTATTTATTTACAATGCCCCATTGTGATTTGAGCCGAGGCAAACAAGCTGGAGCAAGCAGGCAAGCAAATGGGCCAGCAGCAGGGAGCATCAAACGGAGCAGAAATCTGGCGACAGTGAGAGACACAAGTTAACTCCATGAAGCAGACAGCAGGGAAAATATAGTCACAACCACCACAAGAAAAAAGGAATAAATATTTGCTTTATTAAGTGTTTAAGGGCCATCTAAATGAAGATTACAGCGCTGTGAACAGTGTTTCCCTGCCCCTCTCCAAATTCACCACAAAACTTAGCAACTTTGCTTGGAGTAAAAGACAAGGGGAAAAACTGAAACGTATGCTGTGACCAACAAACGACAAATCAGCTCAATACAATGTCCTTATATTCAACAAACTAAAAGCTTCATATTGACATATTTCTCAATTTACATGACTGCATAATTTCTGCCTTATGGTCATGCGTTCACAAGTTTTGTAACACAAATGTGTACAGGCGCACACACACACACACACGCACAGTGACAAGCTCACTACTTGTTGCGGACAGAGAGCTGAGACAATCACCACAAGAAACACAGAAATAAATCTCTGCTTCCTTAAGCATGTCCAGCATTATCTATATGAAGAAAACAACACTGTGAACAGAGTTACTTCTGCCGTGGCCACAGTGCACTGAAGGCTGGAAACATGTGACGTACTGACGTGTTAGGATGATACAATGACGTGGCTCTAACTTGGCTCCTTGTCAATGGAAAATCAAACCACTTCTTAGGAAGAATGGAACAAGAACCAACTCAAACGCCTGTCTTATTTACTAACACATAATTATAGGTAAGATTTTCTACTAAATTAGGTCAATAATGACAAATTTTATGTTCTCATTTGGAAAAGTATTAAAAAGTATCAAAATGCATGGTGGTACCAATATTAATAACAAAATGTTAGTTTTGTGACAACACTAGTTTGCAAACTATTTAAATTGGTTGGTAGAGATACTGTGCAGCTAAGTTGAAGCTTAACCCAGCTTCCCGTAAACATCTCAGATATTTGCAAAATGTTGCCTAACTTGCAGTGTGCAACATCTGTTATTCCATTTTTGATTGCAGACTTTAAATAACTATTCAGTTATGAGAGATTGTAGTTGTTCGTCCTCTCAATGCAATGATGTATGGTTCCCTGCAGAGTGGGCATGTGTTACCCATAGATGAGATCAATACTGTAGCCAGCAGAGCTTGCATCCAAAGAATAAATCTCCAAGACATCTGAAGAATGGAGCGGGAGCGTTAACTCCCTCCTCATCTACTGTGATTCTCAAGCCCCCTATCTCTCAGTCACACACACACACACATACACACACACACACACACACAACCACCAGCACCACCAGCATGATCTGTGTTCCCATCAAACCACCCTACTTTGACGTGGAGAGAGAAATAGGATCCAGTGCACCCCCAAGGTCACCGTCAGTCTTTCAGGCTCCTGAGATGATACGATACACTTCACACCGTCTCGGAGAGTTAAATGAATCTTCAAGTGCACTCGTACAAGGGTGAGATCCAACGATGTTCCAGACTTGACAATAAACAACATATCAGATGGTGAAAGAAGTCGAAGATATCGATAGCTCTGTCTGCAGAGGCCCTGTGCTGGGCTGCTGACTCGCTCTAGTCAGTTTTTTTTCCTGAATCCCAACAGCACAGTTCATGCTTTTAAACCAAAAGTAAACTTTGGAGATTTTTTGTTTTTTTCGTAGCAGCGGTGCTCAGTGAGGCCTGGAGGAGAAGTGTCACCCAACCTCAAACTAAATTATGAACTAGCAAGGAGAGGAGAGAATCTGCCTGAAGAAAGAGTTTAAAAGAACACCAGTGCAGACTGGTTTCCATCAATATTTGATGCCTGGGTCCTTGAGTGCAAAGTGCAGACCGTTATTTAATGTCCCTCATGGTGTCCACTCCTCTGCTGATGTGACTGTGAGACACTAAATCTCAGAAACCCCACCCCCTGTATTGAATTGTTTCACCATAGTCGGTCTCTTTGTTAGTTTCTCCAGAAATAGCAGCGCTTTGAAAAGCACATTTCTCAACTTTAGGCAGAGGTGTCTTATTACCTGAGCACACTTTTTCTCCTTTTAATTAAAACATTCGGAGCTGGAATGGATTCTGAAAAGCTGAGGCATACGTCACAGAGAGGATTATGAGAATCTAACATAGGAGAGGAAAAGGTGCTTAACTGTGGAATTACAGCTGAAATGAGTTTTTAATCATGCAGTTAATGTTGGGGAAATGTGAAGCCCAGAGACGGTGCAAATTGCCTCCATGAGGGATAAGGCACCATCGAGAGAGCCAAGTGGACAGATTACTTTATATCAGACAGCATCTTGGTGGAAACAATTGAATTAAATGTGCCTTACTAGATACACTCACCACCTTCCAAACACTTCATTTATATGCTTCAAATGAATTAACACATTTTGATAAATAACAGGTTTACAGTTTTGTTGCCTCAAACTCAACCCCTGCATAAGCTGTAGGTTTTTCTTTCTGTAAAATGTGAAAGCCAAAGGTCACATGTTATCATTCGCTCCAGCTAATCCTATTTTAGTTTTAATGTCGGCATGGCTTCATTACAACCGAAACTGACTTCCTCTTATTTTTTGGCCTTCAGCAGAAAAGCAGGGGAGCTGAATGTGCTCCCACTAATGAGATACTGGTTATCTGTATAGCAAATTGCCTCCCACCCTCTCCAGCACAGCATTATTGTGCATCAGAGAGGAACTTTCACTGTCATTAGTGTTGAAAGAGGGTAATGGAACAGAGTCTACCAAGTTCCATAAGGGGTTACCATGACCCAGTGAGAGTAATAGGCCTGGATGGAGAGGTCTGATTATGTGGGATCTACTATTTAAAAAGTGGTGACAGAAATGTAATGGAGACACGTTGTTCCCAAGCTTGGTATTCTGTTTTATCCATCTACTAAGTGAATGGATCACAGTGAGTGATGATAAGTATGATCCACCTTGTCACTGGCTTTGAAAAAGTTCTCAACCTGAGACATTTTAAGGCTCATTTGCAGCATAATGGGAGCACAATATTCAGAGTTCATTTTTCTGAGGAGAACGCCTTGCTTATGCATAAATGGGTGATGAATACTACCATGATTAGAGATTCATCATTCACTGCTGTCGCTATAGACCCCAAAGTTCCAGGGAGCAACAAGTCAAATGGTTTGTGTAATCTCAGCATGGAGAACTTGTTTCCTTTTGATTCTGCAAGAGAACGTGAAGAGACGAAAAGAGAGAGAGAGAGAGAGAGAGAGAGAGAGAGAGAGAGAGGAGCCTGCTGATTTTAATTCCCCAGAGCATTTCATTATTTCAGTCTCTGTGATAACATCTTTAATTCCATTTTAAATAGGTTTATATGTCCATCATAAAATACTCCCTTGTGGGTTTAATTATTGCTGTAAGATAAGAGATGCAATGGGAAGGGAGCATGGACAAAAAGCGAGAGAAGATAGAGACAAAAATTATCAAGCTTGGTGTCTGATGGTGTCCTTGTTATTGCTTATCGGTTGTGACATCACTTCCTGTAGCTTTCATTGCTTTGGTTTTATCTTGTCATCTATTCAGCACACACAAAGAAACTGCAGCATCTGCTATGAGCCTGACACAAAGAGGCTTATTATAGTGAAATTAAGTGTAATCTGAAATGTCCTGTTTCAAGAGGCTTTTGACACTTCCACAACACTGTAGATGTTGGAAACCTCCCGCTCCACAGTGAATACATTTGACTTTGTGTACTTTGTCCAGAGTGCTTTTGCGCATTATGCTCCATGATAACACAAGCTTTGCTGACCACTTCCAGCTCTCCTTAGTACTGAGAATATTTGCACACTATTACTGTACCCCCATGTACTGTATCTGTCCTTCTCGCCTTGTTGGTTCCCTCCCCAGAAGAATACATGCATATAATACTGTACTGTATACAGTATATAGTACTTTAGAAATGCATTCATACACACTTCACACCTGTCTGACACAAACCCCTTGAAGCCTCTTTTACCAGAGCTTCATAAAAACTTACATCTTTCAGCTGCAAATTCATGTTCACTACTTTTGAATTCTATTCCATTTCGAACAATATATTTATGTGCAGAGTTAAACTTTATATTTCCTGGTCTTGTCTTTCCTTAAAAAAGTAAAATAATTATGATTTGAAGCCTGAAGAATGTACTGCATGATGAAATGGGTAATCTCTTAATCTGTCTTCTCATCCGCCCATGATGTTTTCCTGAACCATTCTCTCTTGACTCGCGGTAACCTCCATTACTCCCACATACTCTCTAACAGTGATGCAAGCTGCGTTTACCACTTCATCTCCTGCGGGAAATGATCACCTCTGAGAGTCAGCCTGGAAAGGCTGAAGTGAAATGTACTTCTCCAACTTCACCACAAAACTTATCTCCTTTGCTTAGAGGAAAAGACATGGGAGTTGGCAGATCCTCTGTGAAACATTATCTGCTGTGTCTTGTTTCACCTCTGTGATGATCTCCCACTGTTGTAAACTAGGGGAAGGTTGAAAATTTGGGAGAGACTCAGTCATTGTTAAAACCTCTTAAACTATTATAAAGATGACATTCAGTACCTGAAGAAGATTGCAATTAGCTCTGAGTGCCGTGTGAAGTTTGAATTCCCTTGGCTGTATTGATTAGGTGTCAGCTGAAGTCAACAACACTGATAGGAGCCTTATTACTCCACTTAATGAATGATGTTTTATTAATGGTCATGTAATAAGATTACCTTTATCTCAATGAAAGCCATCAGTCTTTGCCTTCTGCTGTGCACTGCTGTGAACCTTCATTAAGATCTGTATAGATCTTTTCTAAACCTGCAGAGAAAGTGCACAGACCTGTAACCTAGATTAACACAAAAACAACCATTAAGTACTGGCTTTATAAAAAACTATCAGTGACTGGAAACACATTCTATTAGTTTTTGATTAATGTAAAACACATGCATTCGCAGTTACTCATTTATCAGTTAAATATTAAAAAAATGAATTTATAATAAACATATATATATAAGGTTTGATATGAGGCATATATAGGTTCACATTAATACACGTATTTGTGGTTTATGGAAAAGTTAGAGGCAAAATGTGAAGCCACTGAAATGTTTAATGTACATAAAACAGAATACGAGCAAACAAAATGATAAACTGAGATTTTACTGCAGGACAGGATGATGTTTGGTAAGACATCGGTGGATGTAATTTGACAGCACTTATTGGTCAATGTGTACATTACATGGCACAAAGTGTTGCAGCTGAATGTCAGACTGTTAGTTGAGAGTTTTGCACATATGGACTTATGTACAAAGAGGGATTTTAAGTTAAAGTTTATGAGCAAGGATTAAAATGCTGGAGATGTGAACCAATAGTGACTACATTGTATGAGCACAACAGCAATCATAATAGGTAGTGCAGACTTCTGTAACACAACAGTTACCATTGAATGAAGTTTACAGGAGAAGGAGAAAGGACTCAGAACAACATAGCTCAATCATATTATGCACTAAATGCACAGAATACAGCCTTAGGTTTTGGCATCTTCTGTGATCAAAATGATCACAAAATGTCAAGTATCAATGAGTTACACAGACAGTTGCTCTTCTGTGACCTTTAACCTCCTCTGAATAATTCAGGAGTCATTGCTGTGTCTTCTTGTGGTATTAAAAATATGCATCCTAAAATCTTTCGCATATTCCAGGCTCCTGATTGGCTGAGAGAGCAGGAGATAGCATTAGACTGACAGCCCTGCTGAGGTTTTTCCTCATCTACTCTCACTGTGTTTCAGTTTTGTTCTGCAGAGACAGACAGTAGGCTTAGAGGTAAGTACCCCTGGCTTAAACTATCTGAAACAATGACAGCCCCTCCCCCTCTCCTGCTTCATCTTCCACAGGCCTGACACAGGTCGGAGAGATTGATCTCTTTTTCACATGAGCCTGACACCCTGAGCTCCAGTGAGGCTTGTTTAACAGACGCCATCCTCTCTGCCAATAAAAACGGACCCTTTCCCCCAAAAGGCATCTCACAGAGCAGCGTTGAGGGTACAAATATTAGCCATGACTGTTTTAAAAGCTGGATTTATAGACCTCACAGAAGGATTATATAACAGGCCATGGTGAATTAATTATTCCAAAACAATTTGATATATCTGATTATTCATTCTAGGACACAAGCTCACTTACAGCAGAGACTGCTTGTAAAGGTTGGATTTATCATGTTGACATTTTGTTACAGCCTCTCTCTCTCTCTCTCTCTCTCTCTCTCTCTCTCTCTCTCTCTCTCTCTCTCTCTCTCTCTCTCTCTCTCTCTCTCTCTCTCTCTCTCTCTCTCTCTCTCTCTCTCTCCTCCTGTACGAAGCAGTTGTTCATAGCTCTGCCCCACAGTTTCTTTTCTCTGTTGCACAAAGTGGCAGAACACAAATATGCCCTTTTCATCTGTCTTCTGCCTCTTCCTCAATGAGAAAGCTACGGATGTTTCAGTAAAAGATTACAGCAAGCACACGAACATATTGCTCGCACACACCGGCTGTTGACAAGCGTTCCCTGTACTGGTGTGCCATGGATGGCAGAGCACGCAAATGAAAGGTCAGGCCCATCAACATCCATCTCCCCCTCAAACAGCAGAGACACCAGCCTAATCCAGCTGTACGAACAACAACAGAGACGCGAGAAAGGGAGAACTTCAGTAGATGCATCAATCTAAACGCATTAGAGAGGTTAAACCCCTCAGTTTGTTCAGCAAGCACCCGACAGCCGTGATGCACTCTCCCAGCTACCATGCATGCAGCTGAGCAAAGGAAAATGTTATTTCAGTTGCCTTGTGCCACATAGAGGGTTGCTGCCATCACAGCCTAGATGGCTCAAAACTTCTTGCAGCTAAACATTGCAAAGATGGAGGTCCTTATTGTTGGTTCAGTGTTGCCTCTGAGTGTGCCACCCTCTCTATTGTTTAGGGCCCTATGATTCCCAGGTTAACGGAATCGTGGACGGAATCGCGGAATTGGCCAGTAAACGGAATCTACTGTTAAACGCAGAATTGCGCTGAAATTGACATATTATGACCATGCACAAATAAATCTCAATATAATATAATTCAATATAAAGTTCTTGTTTTTTTTTGTTTGTTTCTTTTTTTTTGTTTGTTTGTTTGTTTTACAGAGTTCTACATAGTCAGGCCCCTGAATATATCACTAACCTGCTCCACCCCTACCCCACCAGTTAGTCACTCAGGTCCTCTGACCTGGGTCACCTTTTCTCCCCTTGCCCATCTTGAGGGACAATTGGTCACATGCAACAAATCTACACAGAAAAGATAACTGACAGCAAAGAGGTAAATTCTGTTAAGTGTACAATAAAAAAGAGTTTACCTATATTTTCCCAAGGTAAGTAGACAATAGCAAGGTGTAGGAAAAGTAAAGAACATTTGGCTTAGTCAGACGGTTACATGACGTCGAAAAGTGTATTATAGTGATAGTTCAACCAAAACTTGGATCACTGGACTTCTAAATACACATGGTATTGCTTTCTAGTGAGGTCAAGTTGTTTTTGAAGTAAGGCCAACAAATGCTTTTGCATGGATATACCTCAATCATACCCAAACTGGGTGTTGCAGCCTGACATGCTCCATGTTTTGACCTTGGAGCAAAACAGTATGAAAATGAAGAGCTACACCTGAAGAAGTAGAAATGAAGAGGTATCAAGTTGACCACGTTTGCATGTTCATAAACAGTCAGTTAGCCTCCTGATGTTGATTGGGTAAATGTTCACCGGGGTGGGGGTCTGATTGTAACTCTCTTGAAAGAGTCATATAGTGTATAGTAGCTGAGGCAGACGTCTTTCTGTCAATAAATCAGTTGTCGCCTGGTACCTGTTTACTAGTACAAGGATAGCAGTCCAATTAAATTACCTCAAGCCTTAGCAGTAGCTTAACTTAACTGTGCAAGTATTTCCAACATAAACTTCACGCAGACCAGAGAAGCCAGGATTGACCCAAAGGATGACTCATTCTGCTGTAAGCAACAGCTACAGAAGGTCAGATGCAGTTTTTACGTCAGGCCTCGAGAGTATGTAAAACTTGAAAAAAATCACTGAAAAGGACAACTACACACGAGGACAAGAAAAGACTACTAGGACTTTGGAAAAAACACACACAAAAAGAAAAAGCCGCACAAACAGCAAAGTGACAGAATGCAACTGGACGGCACAAAAATAAACAATAAAGATGTGTCAGGAATAGAGACAAAAGTGCAAAAAAGACAAAAATCTGAATCAAAATTTGATGGGGAAAAAGCTAAAAATAGTTTTGGAGTATCTCAAGCAATTCGAGTGATGTTTGGGGTCTTTTCACCTGCCCGTGCTCAGGAGCCCATTTCTTCATAATCCCTCCGTGGTGAGGTAACCCACACAGACACACTCTGACATGACAAGTGACCTTGAAAATGAAATTCAGCCTTTCCTGGTACGTCATTAAAGCAATCAAAAACACACACAAAAGCTATTTCCCCAAGCTCCGAGTTTCATTACACTTTGCTTTTCTCCGTTCTACACTGGCAGGCTCTGCATGTGCCCTTGATATGAGGAGAAATGTGAGTTTCTACTCAGAACGTAGCACATACAGCACTGCTCCGCCCTCTCAGACAGGCAGCTGTACACTCATCATTTACATCCCACTTGAAACATTTCTCTCTGTCCTCTCCGTCGCTTGTTTTTTCACACACTTGCTGGCACATGAGCAGACTAAAAGCTATGTCATTACTCCATCATGCTCTTAAAAGGACGGCTCTGAACCATTAGCGTGTGCTGGTGGGAGTAGAGCTGAGAAATAATGATCACTAAGATTTCTATAAAAAGAAAACTGGTGCGAGCATTTGTTAGTCACAGCGGAGCAGCGATTAAGGCAGACTGATTGAAAGTGTCCCGTGTGAGCGAACGTGTCAGACTCTGAGAAAGTTTTGCAACTGGGCGTAATGGGCCAAATACCTTCTCCGCTTGGCTCCTCTCTCTCTCCTCCACTCGGCAACGCTCTGCTCAATTAATCCAGAGCTTCCAAATGACCCTCGAAGGTGACTCACAAGATAAGTGCAATTACACTGGAAACAAGGGTGCTGCCAATTAGTCCTCAAGTCTCCCTCCATCTTTACGGCACAGGCTGAGCACGTCCCACCGGGTCAGCCTGTTTGTGACTTCATTAGCAGCTGTCTAAAAGGGGAAAATGAACGCCTGGCCTATATCACACATCTTGCGAAAGGATCAACACCATATATGAAGAGTCTTTTTTTATGTAAAAGGAAAGCAAATGAAACTGCTGGAGAGGAAGCTGTTGGGACATTTATTTCTGCAGGATGCAGCAATCCACATCTTTTATTTAGTCACAAAGACCAGAGGGAACCCCAGCTGATGCTTGAGAGACCATGCCAAAGAGTGATGCCGATGCCGATGGTGATGATGCATCCAGTAACAGAAGAGAGGAGGTCTCACCACTCATCCTTCCTTTCACTCTCTGATGCCTCTTTGCTTGTCTCTAATTGCTCCCCCATTCTCCCTTCCTGAGAAAATTGTTAATGAGAATTTCCTGCTCTGAAGACGTCAGGGCCAAACCCACTTGTTGTCTGCCAGCACGGAGTCTGTGAGTAATGGGTGTGACTAATGCTGCCTGGCAGCCTCCACACTCATCCCTCCCTGCCATCTGTCCCCTGCCACCCCTCTGGGTGCACTGGGGTGCTCTCAGCAGGTCTCAGTAATCATACACACACACACATACACACACACTAAACACACACATGCACAAGCCATTCCAACATCCAACGATTTCAGAAATGATGTTCCCCAAATCTGAGAGTTTCGGTCACACTGAGTCACCTTCAAAACTAAGTGAACAACCGCTGTTTTCCTCTGGATGCACAGGACTTTTTGTTTGAGAATCCACACAACTTGTTAAGTCTCAATTAAGAAAAATGTCAACTAGAGCTTGAACAAAAAGAGGGTATAAATCACTCTGATTGATGGCTGCCGAAATCTCAGTAATCTTAAATTATTCTTACTTGTGTGTCAGAGAGAAAGGACACAGCTACACAGAAAACATGTAATGTTACACCTCTTTAATTCTGCGTTAGTTCATTGAACACACCTGCAGGATAAATGAGACGCGTGGATGAGCATGGAGAATGAATGTGAGCAGGATGTCAGTGCTGGCTTAAGATAGCAAGGGTCGGCATGAATCTCATTACGAGAGCCTCTGGACCTGCCCCTGCAGCCAACTGAATCACTCTGAGTGGCTTTAAATTGGCGTCCAATGAAGTACGAATTGATCCTTGGCCCTGTTCTGGTTCTTTACTGCCATTTGGACTGTGATTCGTTAAAACTGCTGCTTTTGATAGGGACATGGCAAGATTCATTGCCATACAGCTGAAGGAATTTAAGGATTAGACAAAAATCTAACAGAAAAACCATATTATCGGGCAATTATATTTAGAAGTGCCGGGTATTATCTAGTTTGTTGGGTTTTGATCATGCTCACATTTTCACTGTAAGCTTATCAGAGCCAGAGTTCAGACAGGATGGTGTTGTTGTTTTTAATCTTCCTCGTCGCAAACAACCACACAAGGTTATAAACAGAGATGTATGGACATTATATAACAACGAAGAATCTCTTTTCCTTTACACACTTACATCATTAATGAAGTCTCCTATGTCTCCAGGGTGGGGCAGGCTGGGTCTGACTGGGTACTGGGACTCAGCGATCACAGGTCTCTCGTCGACCCTGCGCACCCCTGCCGGCTTATTGATGATGTGGTCTAAGGACTCAGGCTGCTGCAGCTGGCTCAGGTCATAGTCCTAGATGACAGTAATAAAGCATATATCAAAAGAAACTTAAGTCTAATCCTTGTTTGATGTCCTTTTGTGTCCATTTTCTTCTTTTCTAATTATCCAGACACACAGACTTCGGTGTAGTTTTTTACACTGCCAGGCCAAAAAATAGTTGCAGTCTGGATTTATCTAAGCAAATAATTACTCTTTGCTCTTGCCCTCTTGGATAATTACTGCATGGGTGATTATCTTTCAGCTGGCAACAAGTTATTTGACCCAACTGAGGCAATAAGTAACTTCTCATTTCTTAAACAACCATGATGAAGCACACATCCTGTGGTCGTGGAGAAGATGTTCGTCTGTCTAAGAAAGGTCAAATAATTGTCATGTGTCAAGAAGAGAAAATATCCGAGGAGACTGGTGCAGAAACGACTAAAATTGGGTTGAGAACTGTCCAACACATTAAAAACTGGAAGGATGGTGGAGAACCATTATCTTGGGCGCATCAGGGCAAGAAGAGAGGCAGGTGAAGTGATGCTCCCATCATGCCTTGTGCCTACCGTACAAGCCTGTGGGGGCAGTGCTATGATCTGGGGTTGCGACAGTTGCTCAGGTCCAGGTTTAACAACGTTATGCGCCCAAAGAATGAGGTCAGCTGACTACCTGAATATACTGAGTGACCAAGTTATTCCATCAATGGATTTTTTCTTCCCTGATGGCACGGGCGTATCCCAAGATGACAATGCCAGGATTCACTGGGCTCAAACTGTGAAAGAGTGATTCAGGGAGCATGAGACATCTTTTTCCATATGGATTGGCCACCACAGAGTCCAGACCTTCACCCCAATGAGAATCTTTGGGATGTGCTGGAGAAGACTTTGTGAAGTGGTCAGACTCTCCCACCATCAATACAAGATGTTGGTGAAAAATAGCAAGGTCAAAAATCACTGGATGGAAATAAATCTTTTCTTAATTGTTGAAGCTTATTGAAATAATGTGTGCTTTGATCAAAGCTAAAGGCAGTCCAATAAAAAATATTAGAGTGTGTGACCTTTCCTTTGGTGGAGACTTTGTTTTTTTGCCAGGCAGTGTAAATTCATTATTTGAAACCAGAACCTCCTCTGTGTAATGCTGTAGTTGTGCCAGTTTCAACAACCATGGTTAACTGTGTTTCAACAGGCTATCAATATCAAAAAAGACTTCGACTTACAGCTCTGACTGAACCCTCTCAACTGTGACATCACTCAACTGTGTGCTGCTACTGGTCAAAAGAAGCATAATCAATAAAAAGAA
Source organism: Thalassoma bifasciatum (assembly GCA_008086565.1). Lineage (NCBI taxonomy): Eukaryota > Metazoa > Chordata > Actinopteri > Labriformes > Labridae > Thalassoma > Thalassoma bifasciatum. Next base: position 565,364 of record RPOG01000012.1, on the reverse strand, counting down.
GAAACAACTCAATTGAGGGTTTTTTTTAATTTCTGAAAATGTTATCTTAAGAGTGTCCTCTGTCATTTTCACTGAAACTCACAAAGTGAAAAACAGAGCAGAGACCACTTCTATTCCACTACCATATGAGCAATACACTCTCTGCCATGCATCAAGAAATGGATTTGCTACGGATATTTTCAGGGTCACTCTGCTGGTTCATAATCTCATTTGGAATGAATGAAATAAACATATCCGTAGGAATTGGACACAGTTAATTCTGAAGGGTGCAAATTGATTTTTTTTTTTTTTTTGCAGAACTGGGTATGGAGAGCAGTCGTGCAGCACAAGGATACTCCTGCAATGAAAAGCCCAAACTTTTTTTTTATTTTCATCAGGCAGCTTTGACTTGAGATTTATATAAATCAGATGGAGAAATTGATGAATGATCTCTCTCTGCCTCCCCCATCACATGAGTATTGGAAAAGATTGAAATATATGTCCTTACATTTATCAGTAAAGAGGTATTCAACATTTTAAGTGAGTGAGTCCAATTTGATTTATTGCACTTTTAGAATATTAGGTTACAAAGCGCTTCACAAGTGCAGAAATAAAACAGATAACATAAAACCAAAATATACAGGCAAACAGGCCAAACAGTCCAGGTTGCACCCAATGAAGTTCACTCACATGAAAGTGGCTTTGGCTTCAGTCAAGGCATTAAAGACATAAAAAGAGAGGGAAAAAATTCTGAATATGATGTGAGGACATGTCGGGTACAGGACTGTTGGCTTATTTGAGTTGAAAATCTGGTAAGAGCATTTTGGATTCCTTATGTAAGGATGTGTTGTGAAGATGATCAACTGAAGCAGGTATACTGGGTGTACTCTCAAGCAGGAGAAAACATAAGTGTTTAATAGTGTCCAAAGGTCAGATACAGGGCATTAATCTAATCCTGACATTGTTTCTTCATAACTTGAATAGTTACTTTGAAGAGTGCTATTGTTTCAAAAAGCATTTTGGAATTTATCAGAGATGTTATTAACTTCAACAGGTTGTAGGAGTTGTTCACAGAGAAGCTTTTGTGTAACAAAAAAAAAAAAGAGGAGGAAGTTTTGGGACAGCTCTCTGATTGATCTGGATCTGGGGAGGACTTTTGAGATGTGGATGGAAGAAATAATCAGATACTGAGCCAGAAGTGGGTGAGTGGTTGAAAGCAGACATGGGGCTAAGACAGGGAAAACAGATTTAAGAAATTATGAGAGGATTATGTCGTGAAGTGGAAGTGGGGATGCTTTAGAGCTGAGATGAGATGGGGAAAAAAGCCAGACAGTGAAGCAGCGCTTACTTCCACCTTGCAAACTACCATTAAAACATTATAAATACCTTTAAAGAAGATGCTCTGTGTTCTCTTTTTCTCAGAAGGACACATTTTAAAGTTACTTTTAAGAATTTTCTGCCAGCTGACACAAAGTAATCAATACGGTGTGAAATGTTCTGTTGCTGAAAGGCTGCAGACTTAAATCAGATCCATTTGACTGACTGAGTGCTGTCTTCCATTTAAATCTGTCTTCTGGTTGTTTTTCAAAAGGCAGCACATCCTGCTCGGCATCAAAAGCCTGCCATTGAAAAGTCCAACTGACGTGATCACTCTGTTTATTTCACTTTCCTCAACAAAGATGACAAAGACTCAATACAACACTTTAAACTTATTTGAGTCATTGAAAGGAGGCTGCTATGGCAACAAGGCCACTGAAATGCACTTCTCTCATCACAAGGGCAATGACTTTATTTTCCAGTACTTTCTGAAAACTGTGACGTGAAGGTTTCGTTGTTAAAATGTTAATGTGTCTGTTTGTTTCCATATTCACTGAGAGCCTAGCATGAGACATGAGTACAGAGCTATATATATATATATATATATATATATATAAATATATATATATATATATATATATATGTCTTTCTGTTAATCTGTCAGTCTGTCTATCTTTGTCTTACAAGTTTCCATTAAACATCAATCTATTAAACTTCTCCCATGCATCTATTTTAGCTTCACTCTCGTCATTAAATCGTCTATGAATAGTTTTATGTACCCATTAAGCTTTCAAAGTCTGCTGATTGTGGAGCTGAAAAAAAACACAAACGACAGGTTTATGACTTAATAATCTCTCTGCATACACAACCCTGTAGAGAAGAGCTGAGGCCGTTTCCTAACTCGCTGGAATCAATAGTAATTCAGCGGGAGCCAGAGGGAAGAGAGTTAATTATCTCCAGGTTCTCAGGTATAATTGAACAGATGTGTTTTGAAATTGGTCAGCTCACCATTGCAATGCCAGTGGTAATATCCTCCCACATCGGCAAACCAAGAGAGGGAGAGAGCAGAGAGATAGACTGAATTACTGTACGGTATTCGAACCACAATTCAGCTCCAGCACACAACAGTCCACCCCAGAGACTACTCGGAAGGCAATTAACCTCTGACCCCTCTTAAACAGTAGCCATACGCTGCATTAGACTGCCAAGCTTAAAAGTTTTAACCTTACAGGACCTTGATTTGCTGCAGTTATAGTCTGTTTTGAATTGCGTTAGCTCAGCCCTGTCATACATCATTCATAGCCAGCGCGTGCTTTGCTGGATACCCCGTGGTCTCAGCACCGGCGCCGTTCTCATCTGTGTGTGGCCCTCCAGCCACAGGCTGCTGCTGGTGATAAGAAGATGCCAGGACTGGCCCTGATGAGTGGCATCTTCCCTCCATCACTTCTCTCATTTCATTTCCCTGCTTTAAGAGCAGACATCAGGATGCGCTAGCCTCAGGCTGCTACCTCCACTCAGCTCTCATGATTCACTCTCTTCTCATGCTTCTTGCTCCCTCTCTCGCTTTTCCCGCTCCTCCTATGTCTCTCCTTTTAGCTTGACTTCCTCTTCTTTGTTAGTAGGCATTAAATATACTCCCTTACTTCAGTGCAAAAAAAACATTACCCTGCTCAGAAATCTCAAAGGTTCAAATAAAACCAACTGCTGTTCCTTTCCTTGAATACTCAAAATACCTCTGAGTCACAGGCTGCTAATGAAAACTCAATCAATAATGCAACCCACGGGTCACAAAATACCACCACACCATCCAAGCACTGAAGCTGGCTCATATGAAAGGTTTGTCTTGAATTCTTCCACTGTGGAAAATATGACTGATAATGTCTTTGATGTTTTCCCTCATGTTGCATGTTTTTTCACCTCAGTTCATAAAATATATTCAAATATAAGAAAACGAGTTGAAAGCTTAGGATGACAAAACAGGATCATTTGCATCAAACTGTATTTATATTTTTACTGGACCAGTGTTTGGATATTAGATTGTTCTAAGCTGAATTCTGATCACATTACACAGAAAAGTAGTATTATTTTTCAGTCATCATTTTTAGATCATTATTCTAATGAGGGTAAAGCCAAAAAACAACTGGAAACACCAGCAAGATACTTTTGTATTAAAGTTGCTGTATTTAAGAAATAGTAAAACGAAATGACGAAACAACAGTGCTGGGTCTGTTACTGAAAAAATGTAATAGTTTACTCATTACTCCTTATTCTTTTTGAAAGTAACATTATTATCTTACATATTACTCCCTGCCAGCAGCAATCTATTACATTACTGTTTGTATTACTTTTCTTTATACATAATGAAATAAGTAATTGTGTCCTTTGATAGGAAAAGAGGAGGCTGGTACTGTTTTTTACTCTTCAAGTCCACAGTTTTGACCATGTTTATTAAGTCTTAGTTTGGTGTTCACCTCATCAACAAACTGGACTTGTCACACAATATAGACGGCCTGTACAAGAAGGGCCGAAGTCGTTTCCACCTGCTGAAGAGACTGGAGTGTGCAAGACTCTGCTCTGGACTTTTTATGAAACTGTGGTGGCCTCTGCACTTTTCTATGCAGTGGGGAGCAGGGAGCACAGAGAGGGACAGGAGGAGACTGAACAGACATGTCAGAAAGGCCGGCTCTGTCCTGGACTGCTCCCCAGGCTCCATTGCGGAGGTGGGTGAGAGAAGGATGCTGGCAAAGTTTGCATCCATTTTTGACAATCCCTCTCACCTGCTGCCATCAAACTGTGGGGGGCTTAAGTAGCTTGTTCAGCAGCAGACTGAGACTCCCACCCTGAAAGACAGAGCTCGAGTACAGGTCATTCCTCGAGACTGCAATAAGACTTTTCAACACAGCATAACTGGACTGTAACCTGATGTCACTCAATCTCTGCAGGTAACTTCCATTGTCACTTTTTATTGTTCATTTAAGATATCTGTACTGTTGTTTCATGTAAATAGTGATTTTTTTCCCTATTTTTTCTAAATTTCTAAATTCTTATCTTAGGTCTATTATTATCATTTCTCTATTTTACTCTATTTATTGTAAATTGCTTTTTTTTTGCACTTTGATAGTCGTGAGCTGCTGTGACAAAAAAAATCCCCCCATGGGTGATCAATAAAGATTAAAATTAAAGCCGCAAGCGGCGATACACGGGCCCTCGCTCACGTGCGCTCGTCCGAGCATGCGCTCGGACAACCGCACGAGAGCGACTCCCCGCTCCTCGCCGCTTGCGGCTTTAATTTTAAAAAGCGTCGACCTGTGTGCATGTCTGAACATGCTGCAATCGTTCTCAGTCAGCCACATGGGAGAGAGGGCAGTTCTTTCCTGCATGTGGCTGTACTTTTAAATACATTTTACTTCTGTGTCGAATTTAAACATTTTATTGCTTTTATAGTGAAGATTTTTGTGGCTGTGGAATGACCTTGATCCATGTGAAATAAAGAAAAATGGCTCCTTAAAGGTTGCAGACCCCTGCTCATGTGTTTCAGGGTTCAGCTGAAATAGAATAATGACAACATGCAGAGAGCTGCATGGCCACAGCACATTCCTCTGTCTGCTCT